>CM039678.1:111909991-112509991 GCA_022496015.1 Hordeum marinum | reverse complement strand
CGGTACACTACCGGCACTCCGAGTACACTACCGATACTCCCGGTACACTACCGATGAGCCCGAAACTTTTCCGGCGACCAAACTGGGACATCCTATATATGAATCTTTACCTCCGGACCATTCTGGAGCTCCTCGTGATGTTCGGGATCTCATCCGGGACTCCGAACAACCTTCGGTCACCACCATACATAACTCTACACTACCGAAACGTCACCGAACCTTAAGTGTGCAGACCCTGCGGGTTCGAGAACTATGTAGACATGACCGAGACACCTCTACGGTCAATAACCAATGGCGGGACCTGGACGTCCACATTGGTTCCTACATATTCTACGAAGATCTTTATCGGTCGAACCTCTATGTCAAGGATTCAGTTAATCCCGTATAACGTTCCCTTTGTTCTTCGGTATGTTACTTGCCCGAGATTCGATCGTCGGTATCTCCATACCTAGTTCAACCTCGTTACTGGCAAGTCTCTTTACTCGTTCCGTAATACAAGATCCCGCAACTAACAATTAGTCACATTGCTTGCAAGGATTATTGTGATGTTGCATTACCGAGTGGGCCCCGAGATACCTCTCCGTCACACGGAGTAACAAATCCCAGTCTCGATCCATGCCAACTCAACAGACACCATCGGAGATACCTGTAGAGCACCTTTATAGTCACCCAGTTACGTTGCGACGTTTGATACACACAAGGCACTCCTCTGATATCCGTGAGTTACATGATCTCATGGTCATAGGAACATATACTTGACATGCAGAAAACAGTAGCAATAAACTGACACGATCATATGCTATGTTTGTAGTTTGGGTCTTATCCATCACATCATTCTCCTAATGATGTGATCCCGTTATCAAATGACATCTCATGTCCATGGCTAGGAAACCTTAACCATCGTTTGATCAACGAGCTAGTCCATTAGAGGCATATTAGGGACATGGTTTTGTCTATGTATCCACACATGCATTTAAGTCTCCGATCAATACAATTATAGCATGGATAATAAATGATTATCATGAACAAGGAAATATGATAATAACTAATTTATTATTGCCTCTAGGGCATATTTCCAACAGTCTCCCACTTGCACTAGAGTCAATAATCTAGTTCACATCACCATGTGATTCGCATTGTTATGAATCTAACACCCAATGAGTTTTGGGGCTCGATCATGCTTTGCATGTGAGAGAGGTCTTATAGTCAACGGGTCTGCGATATTCAGATCCGTGTGTACTTTGCAAATCTCTATGTCAAACCGTAAACACTACTACCACACTCCACTTGGTACTATTTCCAAATGGCTGCTCCACTATACGTATCCAGATTGCTACTACTAGTCATCCGGATAGGTGTTAAAGCTTGCATCGACGTAACTCTTTACGACGAACTCTTTATCACCTCCACAATCAAGAAACATTTCCTTAGTCCTCTGGTTACTAAGGATAATTCCGACCGCTGTCCAGTGATCCACTCCTGGACCACTCTTGTACCCCTTGACAGACTCATGGCAAGGCACACATAGGTGCGGTACACAGCATGGCATAATATAGAGCCTATGGCTAAGGCATAGGAGACGACGTTCGTCCTTTCTCTTTCTTCTGCCGTTGTCGAGCTTTGAGTCTCACTCAACTTCACACCTTACAAATCAGACGAGAACTATTTCTCTAGCTGATCCATTTTGAACTCTTTCAAAATCTTGTCAAGGTATGCACTCATTGAAAGTCTCATCGAGCATCTTGATCTATCTCCATAGATTTTGATGCTCAACAATTAGGTAGCTTCATCCAGGTCGTCCTTTGAAAATCACTTTCCAAATGACCGTTTTATGCTTTCCAGAAACTCTACATTATTTTTGATCTACAATATGTCATCCACATATACTTATCAGAAATTCTATAGTGCTCCCACTCACTTTATTGCAAATACAAGTTTCTCGTAAACTTTGTATAAACATCAAAACTTTGATCACCTCATCAAAGCGTATATTCCAACTCCGAGATGCTTGCTTTAGTCCATGGAAGGATCACCGAAGCTTGCACACCTTTTAGCATCCTTAGGCCTGACAAAACCTTCTGGTTGTATCACATACAACCTTTCCTTAAGTAAACCGTTAAGGAAACGATGTTTTGACATCCATCTGCTAGATTTCATAATTGAAAACACAGCAACTGCTAACATAATTCCAACAGACCTTAGCACCACTACATGATTTTTCTTCTTGGCTCAAGTTGAAGGCAAGACATTGGTGAAGTCTTCAAGTAGCTCTTCCATATACAATGTGGGAAGCTTTGCTTTGTATTCATCTTCACTTTGTCCACCATGTGATCATCCACAAGCTTCAAGCATGTGATCCTTCGGGATGGTTATCTTGAACTTGCCCTTGTCAACCATGATCATGAACACTTGATGTCATCCTCTCATGGACACTTGGAATCTCTCTCTTGATGCGAGCCCATGAGAATAACTTAACCCTCATAAACATAGACAACACATAGCATGGGTTAGTACACAAAGTGCAATTGACAATTTCTTATCATACCACAAGATCCTATGTGATGCATCATTTTCACTTGTGTGTTGACCATTCAAAGTTTGATCCTTTGATCTTTATCTTGGTCAACCTTTATATTTACTCCATGCTTAATCTTGATGACTTGAAGGCCATATTGAATTCTTCACTATGCTTCATTTCTTCAAGACATGGTTACCCATATATCAATTATCATATGACCATATAGAGTTTATCCATGAATACCATATTGGTCATCATTTGTTATCCTTCATGCTCCATCACAATCTCTTGAGAGGCACAATGAATTCATCACATGAATTACTTGCTTCAAGACATAATCATCCATGACTCAACATACGAGCACATCATGATCCTATCTTCAAGCCATATGTAGAATTCTTCTCTTTAATCATTCTCTCAAGATCATGATCCATCATGCCTCAACCTTGATGCACAACTATATGTATATGGCATTCATTCCGAATCCATTCAATCTCCTTCTTGCATCAACCATGGAACAAACATCTTTCAATTCATCCAATATTCTTCATGCATTGCAAATGGAACTTTCCTTCAAATAAATAACTTAATGCAAACATTAGTCCATTAGTATTGTCATCAATTACCAAAACCACACATGAGAACTACATGCACTTTTAGACGGCGATCACATCAACTTTGGAACCATTCTCGATGCGCATCGTCACCTCGTCCTTTGCCAGTCTCCGATTATTCCCCGGCTCCTGTTTTGAGTTACAAATGTGAGAAACCGCACCAGTATCAAATACCCAGGAGCTACTACAAGCGCTGGTAAGGTACACATCAATAACCTGTATATCATATATACCTTTGACATTGCCGGCCTTCTTATCCGCTAAGTACTTGGGGTAGTCACGCTTCCAGTGACCGGTTCCCTTGCAATAAAAGCACTCAGTCTCAGGCTTGGGTCCATTCTTAGGCTTCTTCCCGGTAACTGATTTACCGGGCATGGCAACTGCTTTGCCGTCCTTCTTGAAGTTCTTACCCTTGCCTTTCTTGAAACTAGTGGTCTTATTCACCATCAACACTTGATGTTCCTCTTTGATTTCCACCTCTGCTGATTTCCGCATTGAATATAACTCAGGAATGGACTTCTCCATCCCTTGCATATTTGTAGGACCGAAAGTATGTTTAGAAGGGGGTGATTAGACAATTTGACCAAATAAAAGTTTTGCCTATACCAATTTTTAGGGTTGACAGTTTTTAGCATTTCATGGCAAGTCAAGTACACCCTACACATGCAAGTCTAAGAGTATATAGCAGCGGAAAGTAACAACAAGCATGTATAGAAGGGATAGGGTAGGAAGATCAAATGCAGTTGTAGACACGATGATTTTTCCCATGGTCCCGATAGGTGGCGCTATCGTACATCCACGTTTATGGACTCTTCAACCCACGGAGGGTAACGGTCGCAAGAGTCCACGGAGGGCTCCACCCAAAAGGCTCCACAAAGTAGCAACCTTGACTATTCCATAACGGCTTCTGTCCACGAAGGACTAGCCTCACTATGGGTAGATCTTCACGAAGTAGGCGATCTCCTTAACCTTACAAACTTCTTGATTAACTCCACAACACGAAGTAGGAGGCTCCCAAGTGACACCTAACCAATCTAGGAGGCACCACCCTCCAAAAGGTAATAGGCTCGGTAATGACGATGAACTCCTTGCTCTTGTGCTTCAAGACGATAGACTCCTCAACACCCAATCACTCTCTCACATAATTGGCATGGTGGAAGAGATGGGATTGGTGGAAAGCTACTTGGGGAGTCTAGAAATCAAGATCCATATGATTGGAGTGGAAGATCTTGACCTCAACACAAGGGTAGGTGGTTCTCTCTCAGAAAATCTGATAGGATAGGTATGGAATAGTTCTGAGTGCTTCTCTTTCGAGTAGGTGGTGGTGAAGGGGTATATATAGGCATCCCCAAAGATCCAACCGTTACACACAAAATGACCAACTCGGTGACACCGATGTGTTAATCTTGGTGGTACCGAAGTGACCAAAAGGTGGCAACTTTTGAATCTCGGTGAGACTGATATAGGAAACTCGGCTGCACCGATAAGGTGACCAACGGTCAGATTTCCAATCTCGGTGACGCCGATCCAACATTCTTGGTGGGACCAAAAATGTGAATCTGCATAACAGAAAGTTGGCAACCTAAACTCGGTGGCACCGGTATGGAATCGGTTGCACCGAAGTGGCTAGGGTTTGGCTGAGTGTGTCTAGGTTCTAGAATCAGTGGTACCGGTATGGGAAAGTTGGTTGCACCGATTTTGAGTGTTAGGTATAGAACAAACTTTGGTGGGAGAGTTTGTGGATGTTTTTGGCGACTATCACTTGTGCACATTTGAGCATATTGTTCACCAACAAAACCTTACCCCCTTTTAATAGTATTGGCTTTCCTATGGACTCAAAGTTATTTCTCACAAATATAAAATGTAGAGTCCTCCTGCTTGAAGCTTGGCCAACCTATTTCCTTGCATCTTGGGGTATGTCCACAATCTCCTTTTGCCAATCCTATCATTGAACATTTCCTGAAATATACTTGGTGGAAACATTAGTTCAATGACTTATATGTTGTTATTAATTACCAAAACCACCAAGGGAGCAAATGTGCTTTCAATATTGTAGTTCATCACAAAGCTCTTGTAGCTAGGTGGAAGCGATTGGAGAATTCTATTGATAACCGAGTCATCCAGAAGATTAAATCCCAGCTGAGATAAGTGGTTGTGCAACCCAGGCATTTTGAGTATGTGCTCGCTGACAGAACTATTTTCCTCCATCTTACAACTGAAGAACTTTTCGGAGACTTCATATCTCTCGACATGGGCATGAGCTTGGAAAACCATTATCAGCTCTTGGAACATCTCATATGGTCCGTGTTGCTCAAAACGCTTTTGGAGCCCCAGTTCTAAGCTGTAAAGCATGCCGCACTGAACCAGGGAGTAATCATCACTACGCAACTGCCATGCATTCATAACGTCTTGAGTTGCTAGGAAAACGGTGCATCACCTAGCAGTGCATCAAGGACATATAATTTCTTGGAAGCTATGAGGATGATCCTCAAGTTACGAACCCAGTCCGTATAATTGCTTCCATCGTCTTTCAGCTTGGTTTTCTCTAGGAACGCGTTGAAGTTGAGGGCAACATTAGTGTGGGTCATAGGATATACAAGATAGATTATAAAGACAATTTTAGCCTAAGTTCATGACAATTAAGTTCATATAATCAAATTATTTAATGAAATCCCACTCAGATAGACATCCCTCTAGTCATCTAAGTGATACATGATCCACACCGACTAGGCCGTGTCCGATCATCACGTGAGATGGCCTAGTCATCAATGGTGAACATCTCCATGTTGATCGCATCTACTATATGACTCATGTTCGACCTTTCGATCTCTCGTGTTCCGTGGCCATGTCTGTACATGCTAGGCTCATCAAGTCAACCTAAGTGTTTCGTGTGTGTAAATATGGCTTACACCCGTTGTATGCGAACGTTAGAATCTATCACCGATCATCACGTGGTGCTTCGAAACAACAATCCTTCGCAATGGTGCACACTTAGGGGGGAACATTTCTTGAAATTTTAGTGAGGGGTCATCTTATTTATGCTACCGTCGTTCTAAGCAAATAAGATGTAAGAACATGATCAACATCACATGCAAATCATAAAGTGACATGATATGGCCAATATCATCTTGCGCCTTTGATCTCCATCTTCAGGGCACGGCATGATCACCATCATCACCAGCACGACACCATGATCTCCATCATCGTGTCTTCATGAAGTTGTCTCGCCAACTATTACTTCTACTACTATGGCTAATGGTTAGAAATAAAGTAAAGTAATTACATGGTGTTTTTGATTGACACGTAGGTCATACAATAAATTAAGACAACTCCTATGGCTCCTGCCGGTTGTCATACTCATCGACATGCAAGTCGTGATCCCTATTACAAGAACATGATCAATCTCATACATCGCATATATTTCATCGCATCCTTTTGGACATATCACATCACATAGCGTACCCTGCAAAAACAAGTTAGATGTCCTCTAATTGTTGTTGCAAGTTTTAATTGGCTGCTATGGGTTTCTAGCAAGAACATTTCTTACCTACGCAAAAGCAACAACGGTGATATGTCAATTTCTATTTACCCTTCATAAGGACCCTCTTCATCGAATCCGATCCGACTAAAGTGGGAGAGACGGACGCCCGCTAGCCACCTCATCCCACAATGCCGCCGAATCAAGATAAGACTAGTAACGGCAAGCAAATTGACCAAATCATCGCCCACAACTACTTGTGTTCTACTCGTGCATAGAATCTACGCATAGACCTAGCTCATGATGCCACTGTCGGGGAACATAGTAACAATTTTAAAAAAATCCTACATGTCACCAAGATCAATCTAGGAGATGCTAGCAATGAGATAGGGGAGTGCATCTTCATACCCTTGAAGATCGCTAAGCGGAAGCGTTACAAAGAACGTGGTTGATGAAGTCGTACTCGCGGCGATTCAAATCGCAGAAGATCCGATCCAAGCGCCGAATGGACGGCGCCTCCGCGTTCAACACATGTACAGCCCGAGGACGTCTCCTCCTTCTTGATCCAGCAAGGGGGGAGGAGAAGTTGAGGGAGAGCTTCGACAACACGATGGCGTGGTGGCGGTGGAGCTCGTGGTTCTCTGGCAGAGCTTCGCTAAGGGCTACGGAGGAGGAGGAAGTGTAGGAAGGGGGAGGGCTACGCCACGGGGAAGGGTGTGTGGATGCCCTCCCCCCCCCCCCACTATTTATAGGGGGATGGGGAGAGGGGGCCAGCCCCCCTGGGGGGCAGCGGCCCCCTAGGGTTTCCAACCCTAGGGGGCAGCGGCCCCTAAACGCCTTGGGCCCTTGGGGGCGCACCAGCCCACTAAGGGGATAGTTTCCACCCAACTAAAGCCCATTAGGTCCTCCGGGGCTGGTGGACCCTCCCGGTGGACCCCCAGAACCCCTTTAGTGGTCCCGGTACAATACCGATAAACCTTGAAACCTTTGCGGTGACTGAAACTGGACTTCCCATATATAAATCTTCACCTCCGGACCATTCGGGAACTCCTCGTGACGTTTGGGATCTCATCTGGGACTCCGAACAACTTTCGGTAACCACATATAATTCCCATTCAACTCTAGCGTCACCGAACCTTAAGTGTGTAGACCCTACAGGTTCGGGAACCATGCAGTCATGACCGAGACACCTCTCCGGCCAATAACCAATAGCGGGATCTGGATACCCATATTGTCTCCCACATGTTCCATGATGATCACATCAGATGAAGCACGATATCGGGGATTCAATTAATCCCGTATACAATTTCCTTTGTCCATCGGTATGTTACTTGCCCGAGATTCGATCGTCGGTATCCCTATACCTTGTTCAATCTCGTTACCGGCAAGTCTCTTTATTCGTTCCGGAACACATGATCCCATGACTAAATCCTTAGTCACATTGAGCTCATTATGATGATGTATTACCGAGTGGGCCCAGAGATATCTCTCCATCACACGGAGTGACAAATCCCAGTCTCGATTCGTGCCAACCCAACACACACTTTCGGAGACACCTATAGTGCACCTTTATAGTCACCCAGTTACGTTGTGACGTTTGATACACCCAAAGCATTCCTACAGCATCCAGGAGTTGCACAATCTCATGGTCTAAGGAAATGATACTTGACATTAGAAAAGCTCTAGCAGACGAACTACACGATCTTGTGCTATGCTTGGGATTGGGTCTTGACCATCACATCATTCTCCTAATTATGTGATCCCGTTATCAACGACATCCAATGTCCATGGCCAGGAAACCATGACCATCTATTGATCAACGAGCTAGTCAACTAGAGGCTCACTAGGGACATAGTCTGGTCTATGTATTCACACATGTATTACGGTTTCCGGCTAATATAATTATAGCATGAACAATATACAATTATCATGAACAAGGAAATATAATAATAACCACTTTATTATTGCCTCTAGGGCATATTTCCAACAGGTCCTTCACAAGACTTATGGTGAGATACATTTTGAATTTGGAACATAGGAGAATGGGCGTGAGTAAGTTAAATGCACAAGACCAAAGATTAGATAGGAGGACAACATCTATCACCGCATTGAATTGTAATTTGTTTGCCCTCTTCTGCTATGATATGAAGGCAAAAGAATTGGTTGGGCACAGAAACTAAAATCAAGTCCAAGATTTTGAATTGGAGGCATAGTTGCATTTATAATTTGTGTTTTTACAAGAATGTTATTCTCACATTAGGATAACAGTGTATTTGTTTATATGAGATAGGTCTCACACCTAGTAAAAGTAACATTTGTTTATGCATGTCTCTTGGAAGGTTGCTAGTCCCACATATGGGTAGTGCATTTGTTTATTTGCAAGTTTCCACATGTGAACTCACCACCAACTCCAACCTTTATAATTTGCATTATATGATCAATCCTTCCGTGCACTATCATATCTTTGCATTAATCAGATGAGCATGAAGGATTTCACACCTTACTATCTATCATTAAGAAGACGTGCTTTAGATCTAAGCGATAATTCCGCCGCTCTTTCAGTTGGACATATACAAGATAGCGTTGGATGACAGCCTCTGCATCCATGTCCGTGGACTGCTCCCCTCCCTCCGTAGATGGATGCGGGAGGAAATTTGCAGGTCGCCATTGGAGATGACCTAAGTCCATCCTTTGAGGAGTTCGAACAACAACCACACCGGACTCCGACACCCCACCCCACTCAAATTCCTCTCTCGTTCTCATTCTCTTCCACTCCGTCCCTATTGCCTCTTCCTTTGCATTCACATCCTCCTCCTTCGACGTCATCGTCGTACATGTCCGGCCACCACATAGGCCTCACAGGACATCCGCAAACACCACCCCGTGCCCGCTCGACTTGTACTATGGCGAGGTCCAGCTAGGATTCGTCCGCAACCACGCACCCTCCGTCCCCTAGTTAATGACATCCATGGCGGTCACCGCGCCCGACAGGTGTTCATTCAAGTTTCATAGAGATTTTTTGAAATTCGTGTTATTTTTTAGAGTACGGAGGATGGAGGGGTACTCTAATGGAGGATGAGTTGTTGTGCGATGGATGGTTGGCCGTATTCACGTATTTCGTAGGCAGGAGCGGAAGGGGCTCTTTTGGCAGCGCATGCATGATTTGTTTTGTGCGTGAAAGCACATTGCACCTAAAACATGAACATTATCCATGAACGCGTCGTGAAGTTGTTAGCGTATCGATGGTACACCATCCAGACCACCGTCGTCAAGTTTTGTGACGCAGTTGGAGGCAAGGTAGCCATTGCACGCGGTAGACATGGAGATCGTAAATTTTGATTCTTATTGCCCAACTTGTTAATTAATTCACTCATTCAATCAATGTTGATATACATATTGTGTAGCATGTACGCGTTGCCGTGATGTACCATGGGGTAGAGGGATAATCATTTACACATATACAATATTGGATGAAGGTCAAGGGGTAGTGTATGCGGGACAAGATGATCAGTTCATGATAAACTTGTTGAAATTTTGGTTAGATCTTGTTGAATTTGAACTATCTCCCGTTAAATTTGAACTATCTCTCCTTAAATTTGAACTATTCTTATACTAGACTTATTTGCATGCTATGTATGGATTATTTGTGCTATTTTCTATCCGAACTTTTAAGAATTTTGTCTTGTTTGAAGAATTTCGTCCGGTTAGTTGAAGTGCGGTTTGAAATGTATGCAGATAATGTTGAATGGTTGCCTCCCGCATCTGTGTCCATAGATTGGACCCTTGTCCGCGAACAGATGTCGTGTCCGATTTCCAGGCCAGTGTTAAAGATGTCGTAACTTGACGTCTGCTAGGTGCTAGCACTTCAAACTCAACAACAATGTAGTGCATTAGTGTGGGCGCGAGGAAGGGCATGTCAGTATAACATCTCTTGCTCTTCCTCACCATCTTCTTCTCTTGACTGGTCACCGAGTCGGTGATCAGCCTCGTGGTCGTACGTGACCTTTTAGCATCTACAGTCGAGCACCTCAAACCAGTCTCAAACGTTTGTGCGAACGGCCCGGTCACTAACTGGTGAAAAGCCCGACCCAGGTGGGCTCCTCATACAGGCCTTAAATGTCTGAGCTGACCGACACCACTCATATCTAGCCCAAATTTATAGCGGTATGACGAGGCCCGGGTGCGTCCGTTACGTTGGGCCAGAAAGCCCGACCCAACCACAAATTGCACCAAATCCACGCTCCGACCTAGCTGATTTCAATTGTTCCTCTTGTCCCTTCTTCTCCCTCCATGCCTTCCATCTCCTAGCTACTCCGCCAACCTTATTCTATTGCTGTTGTGAGCCCTCGGCGCTGCCACAACAGTCCTACCATCCATTCTCGCCTCAACGGACAATGTCACTGGCTCGGACACCACTGCAGTATGCTCGACATCTATCAGACTGCACCTTGCTGCTGCCACCGTAGGATTTGTTGGGTTTTGCTTTAGTAAGGGTGATATAGCATATAAACAAAGTATTTCTCTTAGTTAAGAACCAAGGTTTAATCGAATCAGTCGGTAATCACCAAGCTAACAAGTTCAATAGTGCGTGCACACAAACAAAAACAATACCTGGACCCAACTTGGCAAGGGGGTTGTCAAGCCCCTTGTCTTGCTAGTTACAAGGTTAAAAGAAAATCGATAGATAATGGTATGAAAAAGTAAAGAGTAATTTTTTTGAAGCTTGTATTAATGGAAGAATGCAACCGAGGAGCATAGGTGCACTAGAGGTATCTCTCTCAAAAAGAAGGCAAACGACATATGCTAACAAATTACAGTTGGGAAATTGACACGAATAGCAACAAGTATGAGTCCATCCCAAGAAGACCGTGACAAGTAGGCAATTAATCTAGCTGCATCTACTAATGTTACTCCACCCTTAGAGCGCTATCCAGCATGCATCCCAAAGTATTAAGTTCTAAGAAATAGAGTATCACTTTAAGCAAGAGGACATAATGTAGATAGGAAGAAATCTAACAATAAGACAAAAAAACATGCCATTTTCTCCTTAGTGGCAACAATACAATATGTATCTTGTCATCATTCTTTCACTTGGATATAGAAATCACAACAAGATTGAATCATCTACTATGCATCATTCCCTCTGAAGATCTACCAATCAATCTTGTCAAGAGAAGATAAATAAGTCAGAAATCATACATATCCACTTAATTATACATCAAATAGATATCAAGAGATTCAAATAGATTCAATGATTAAATTGATCATAAACTCATAATTCATCATTTCCCAACAAATACACCGCAAAATTACATCAAATTAACCCCAATCAAAGAAGGGAGAAGGGAAACATGGTATTGAAGATCCAAAAGGAGAGACAAAGACATCTAGCAACTACTATGGACCCGTAGGTACTGAAGGAACTACTCACACATGGTCATGGAGGCAACAAGGATAGTGAAGAGGCCTCCTCCAATGGGTTCCCCTGCAACAGAACTCCGAAACAGGGCTCCAAATGGTATCTCTTCAAAATAGAGGCTTGCGACGACAATATTTCTCTTCTTGAGGAAATATATATGGTTTCGGTATTTATAAGAATTTATAGCGGTGGTAATGGGTCAATACATGGCTCAAGGGGGCCATAAGCCTGGGTAAAACTAAAGACAAGCGAAAAATAGGAACTAGCACTGACACCAAATTAATAGGTTAGTCCAATAATTTGCTACAAGAGTATATAAAAGTGATAACATAATAGTATTTAGCAATAAAAAATTATAGATACGTTTGAGACGTATCAACAACCCCAAGCTTAATTCATGCTCGTCCTCGAGTAGGTAAATGATAAAGATAATTTTTTATGTTGAATGCTACCTAGCATGATCTTGATCATAATGATGTAATAGTGGTGTGAACTTAAGATAAAAGTGATTCATGGCAATAATATCATGATTTGTAACAAGAAAGTAGTTCAAAAGTGTAAACAAGATTACTATTGCTTTTGCAACTACGTACATAGCCTTATGCAATGCTTGCACTTGAAAGGCGAATAAATCAGCTATTTGCTTGGATGTCCACTGTTGTTGCAGCAATTCTCGTATGAGAGATTCCCTATTGGATGACCTTATGTCTTCATGGAGATACCGTTTGGGCATGTGGATATGGCAGGGATTTACGGGCAAGATCTCGGTGACTTGCCCACTCTAGGATCAGTTTGGACATGGGGAGAGAGGTGAATTCAGTTACACAATCATTATTTTCATTCATTCTTTGTTTCTTTCCAAAACTATTACTAATGTTTGTATGTTTCCATGTGTAGAGGCAGTTTGCGCATGCCCAAGTGTGGGGTTGTTACCCGTCCTTCACGTCACAGTTTGATGCTTTGCATGAGGATCAGGTGATCTGGGAGCCATACTCGCATGCGAGTATATCAGCCAGATACTCAGTAGGGATATTTGAATTGTGCGCTAGAGATCAATACTACTGGATGACAAAGGCCAAGTTGGTGTTTGACGTGACAGTTGAGGAGATGGCTCTACCCAAAGTTATGAGGTAGTTGGGTCGATTCAAATCAGCTAAAAATCGAGTATAACCTCACCTACCTGCACACGGCCATAAGTAAGTTAATTTTCATTTATGTGCCCATACAACTAACCCTTAGATCACAATATTGTGACACATATGCCAATCTTAAGTACAATCGCGTAGGAGGAAACAAGACTATGGCTACTTCGATTCAAAGCATTGGGCACATTCAGGCCTGGACTAATGCATCAACGGATATCTGGGAGGAGGTTCATGCTTTTCAGTCGCACGAGTATTTGTTATATCTGTAGAGTTATCGACATACGAGAACGATCCACTTGGTGCCGCCGGCTAATCCTGATCATATGGAGGCCCCTCGCATCACCAATATGTACCCAATTGAATCTATTGTGGGAATCACACACCACGTAGTAAGTACCATGTGACTCATTTCTGTACTTCTATCCTCATAATTAGAACATATCTAATGGGTTAACAGAGTGAGTTGACTATCCGAGCACGAGAAGATGTTATGGCTTTATTGCACAAGCTTGAGACAAGGCATCCTATCCCATAGCAAGAGCACATATCATTATTGAGGCGTATTGATACAAGCTACGAGGGATTTATACAACTATTATATGTAAAAGATCTTTTGATGTTGCAATTCCTCGCCCAACTCATCGCCCTCCACGTCCCTCCTTGCATCATTGGGAATCACGGTCAAGGGCTTTCACCCTTGCGTCAATCCTACGCACCGCTGCCACCTCCTTCACAACTAGGAAGCTCGTCTTGGCATCATCAAATGAGGCCATGTACACTATTTTCGTTGTTTTTTGAATTCTTGTTCTATAAATCAATTTTACATATCTAAGTTTCCTGCAGTAAACAACATGTGTGGCTCGTCGCCATAGTTCACGTAATCCGGGCACTCACCGATGCTTAGAGGTTCGTTCTTAGAGAACGGTAATGATGACGATGACCAAACTGCTCATTCTTTCGATGATTTTCTCTCTCGGTTTGTGCTTCACACTTCACCACAGCCATGCACGTAGGAGACACAGACCGCGAACGACCAGGGTCTGTACGGCAGTGGTTATCGTGAGCCTCATCCACCATCTCAACGCTTATCGCCTTCCGGTCCTCGTCCCAGGAAGTCATAGCTTCGTCGTCGTCCCCGGGAGTGATATGATTATCTATGTATGATACATATGTCCATCCATGTTAGTTTCAGACTTTTCTCATGTGTGTGCCATTTGTTGGAAATATGCCCTAGAGACAATAATAAATTGGTTATTATCATATTTCCTTGTTCATGATAATTGTTTATTATCCATGCTATAATTGTGTTGATCGGAAACTCAGATACATTTGTGGATACATAGATAACACCATGTCCCTAGTATGCCTCTAATAGACTAGCTCGTTGATCAAAGATGGCTATGGTTTCCTATTCATGGACATGAGATTTCATTTGATAACGGGATCACGTCATTAGGAGAATCATGTGATGGACAAGACCCAAACTACAAACGTAGCATATGATCGTGTCAGTTTATTGCTACTGTTTTCTGCATGTCAAGTGTTTGTTCCTATGACCATGAGATCATGCAACTCACTGACACCGGAGGAGTACCTTGTGTGTATCAAACATCGCAACGTAACTGGGTGACTATAAAGGTGCTCTACAGGTATCTCCGAGGGTGTCTATTGGGTTGGCATGGATCAAGACTGGGAATTGTTACTCCGTGTGACAGAGAGGTATCTCAGAGCCCACTCGATAATACAGCATCACAATAAGCCTTGCAAGCAATGTGACTAAGTGTTAGTCACGGGATCTTGTATTAAAAAACAAGTAAAGAGACTTGCCGGTAACGAGGTTGAACTAGGTATGGAGATAACGACGATCGAATCTCGGGTAAGTAACATACCGAAGAACAAAGGGAACATCATACGGGATTAACTGAATCCTTGACATAGAGGTTCGACCGATAAAGATCTTCGTAGAATATGTAGGAACCAATATGGGCATCCAGGTCCCGCTATTGGTTACTGACCGTAGAGGTGTCTCGGTCATGTCTACATAGTTCTCGAACCCGCAGGGTCTGCACACTTAAGGTTCGGTGACGTTTCGGTACTATAGAGTTATGTATGGTGGTGACCGAAGGTTGTTCGGAGTCCCAGATGAGATCCCGTAAGTCACGAGGAGCTCCGGAATGGTCTGGAGGTAAAAATTGATATATAGGAAGTCCTGTTTTGGTCACCGGAAAAGTTTTGTGCTCATCGGTAGTGTACCGGGAGTGCCGGTAGTGTACCGGGAGACCATCGGGAGAGGTATTTCGACCCAAGAGGCTACATGGGCTGTGGGAGGAGGTAAACCAGCCCCTAGTGGGCTGTCCTAAGCCTCCTCTATGGGCCCATGCGGCTGGAGTGGTTTGAGAAGGAAAAAACCCAAAGGTGGAGAGGTGGAAAGAGTTTCCAAGTGGAAAGGAGGAATCCTACTCCTAATAGGATTGGAGTAGGACTCCTCCACCTCCAATTTTGGCCAGGTTTGAGGCTGCCTCCTCCCCTCCCTCCCTCCTATATATACTTGAGGATTTAGAGGAAAAAGCTAACCCTAATAGACACGTGCTACCCTCTCCTCTGGTGCATAGTTTCTCCTCTAGATCGGTTTTCTGCAGTGCTTAGGCGAAGCCCTGCCGGAATAGCTCCACCACCATCGCCGCAGCGCTGTCACGCTACCGAAGAACTCGTCTACCTCTCCGCTCCCTCTTGCTGGATCAAGAAGGCGGAGATCGTCATCAAGCTGTATGTGTGCTGAACGCGGAGGTACCATCCGTTCGGCGCTAGATCGGAAGGACCGTGATCAAGATTGCGAGACGGATTGTGATGAGATCGTGGGACGGATCGTGATGAGTTAGCGGGACGGATCTTGATTGGATCGTGGGACGGATCGTGATGAGATCACGGGACGCTCGGCGATTTGATCACGAAGACGTTCGACTACACCAACCGCGTTTCTTAACGCTTCCCGCTTAGCGATCTACAAGGGTATGTTGATCCACTCTCCCTCTCGTAGATGCTCATCACCATGGATAGATCTTGCGTGTGCGTAGAATTTTTTTTGTTTCCCATGCAACGTTCCCCAACACCATTACCTATGTATGAGACATGATTTTATGTATAAGTGATTATGGCACTTGCTTACATTTGTGAGTCATTATCTATGTATGAGACATATTTGTTTTCATGTTTTCTACTTCATATGATAATTTTTGATGAAGAGATTGCAAAATAATAGAAATTATGACACATTAGAGGAAGTTAAGATACAACATAATGCTTCTAGAATAAGACAGTACAACTAATTTTGCAACATAATACTCCTAGAATTAGACACTACAAAAAAATAGCAAGAACGCTAGATGGTTAAGGCGGGAAAATCATGTACTGAACAGACAAATCAGTTTAAAAAATGACTCTTAGGTCTAGTACAAATCGAAAAGAAAGTTGCCCATGCAACTTCGGTCACCAGTTTACACAAAGAGGTGGGCCCCAGAGCACTCTTCCGCCTAAGACAAACCGAAGAGTAACTATAGAAAATCAAAGAAGGCTCTTCGGCTCATATCTGCCACTCTTCGATCTTGAGTGGGTCGAAGGGCCCTCTTCAGCCAGAATTAGACTGAACAGTCATTTTTCGGCCTAAGGTAGGTTGATTGGGTCATAGTTTTGATTTTTCTAAATTAGCACACACATTTTAAATTTTTGTTATTAAAAATATTTTTTTCAAAAACACACACACATCCCTCATCGAAACCCCGCCGCACCACGCCGCCGTCAACACGGTAGATGCCAAACGGTTCGACTCGAGTTTTAGGGAGGGATAATTGCAAGTGAGATCGATATGGTGTCTCTGCGCAACAGTTGTAGTGCGTAGCTTGTATGCAGAAAAGGTGTGCGCGTGTATGTACTGGACGAGCTGTGTGTGTGGCGTTTACTTCAAAAGCATGGTCTGTACTGAACCTGAGTTTAGAATGGCACTCAGTCTGCGCGCACCCGCCATGTGCTTGTTTCATTGTGCATGATGCCCGCTTTTCGCGTATGATTACAGCCAAGAAGATGAAACACATGCGCCTCCGGTGGCGCGGTCTCTATCAGCAAATCGTTGCGAGACCCGCTCCAAAATTTTCTACTCGTACTAAAAAAAGGCGTGGTCATTGTCTGTGTAAACATCGTGCTACTTTCGCGACCAAATTGTTGCAAAATAGAACGGCTTTTGGCAACGTTTGCGTGGAAAGTCTTTCCCCACGCCACAGCTCATTCATTTTAAGCTTCTTTTATTGTTATATTATACATGAACGTGCAATTCTTTTCCTACTGGCGCCAACCATTAGTGCTCAGCTGTCACGACCAGATCGGCCGAGTGTACGCCCCGTTCCGAGCAGCTTCCGCGGTTTGGATGACCACTAAAATCGCGAAACACGCGACCGGACTAGGCCCAATTATTTGTGGCCCATGGTGGATGACTGGTATTTTACATTTTCTTTTCAGTAGATTATTATCATCAGTCTACCGATCCATGGACTGGATTGGGCAGATGCATTGCCCCGCACCCCGCGCTGCTTGGTTTGCTAGGCCTTCCGCTTATTTGTCGTTTGTTTTTTCCTTTCTCCGGTCCGAATGCAATCCGCAGAGCTGACCGTAGGAGGTCGTGGTCAAATTTCTTGCAATCCTGAATGAAATCAAAAAATACTGAAAACCAAAACAGCAGCATACTACAAGGCCTAGGTTTAGAAGTAGAGCCGTATTAATCGAACTGGAACCACAGTTTGTGTTGGCTAGAAGCATCTGCTGTCACCGTTCATCACCTGTCACATGCAGCGAGAGCAGGGACTGAGCTAACAAAAAGAAATCAGCGCAAAATAAAAATCTATCATAATATTCGGCTTCGATGTTATAAACAAGTCAGAGTATTTTTATTAGTTTAAATATTAAGCAGAAGAGATCTAGCTGCAAATTCTCTTTCGATGTAGATTATCGTGCAATGCTGAAGCAACTCATCGCCAATTTTCCTTCTTGAGAAATCAGAGCAACGTGCTTACCAAATGAATTAATCTTTTTTTTTGCGGGTACAAATGAACTAATCTTTAAAGTGCTGGGCGATGCTTTTCTTCGTAACAGATGAACTAGAAAAATTCGAAGGAGTGTCATCACATATCACAGAACAAAAAGATCAGAATTGAGAGAGATTTAACCTTGGCTAGTTTCCTAGTTTTTTATTTGGCGAATGACTAGTTTAACCAGTGAAACCAAAGAGATAAGCAGATCGTCTGTCATGGCTCCGGCGTCACCATGTGATTTAAAAGCAAGTACAATAAGGTGATGTAGGTAGGCTGTAAGGCTTTAAATATTATATTTTTGCTGAGTTGGAAGAGAAGAGAGAAGATAAACAGGCTACTAGTTAACAGCCGGCTGCAACATGTGCTCCTAGACACTTTGTGAGAAAATGAGGTGACCATGTATCAACAAAGTAGTACATAATTTTATCTTACTATTATACTTGTTGGCTATAAGCTTGGCTAAGATGATATGACAACATCATATAGCCAGCAGTTGGCTCTATTATTAACCTTGTCTAAGTTTAATTGCGAGAAAGTGGACAGGAGGCAGCAGGGGGGAATGGTGACTACGGCTCAAAACTAATCGTCTTTTTTTAAAATTGGCTCAACACTACTCCTAATCGGCGTTTACGGAGCTCCTTTTTTTAGAATAAACCAAGAACTCCTAATCGGCGTTTACGGAGCCAGCTACGCCAACTAGCGCTCACGCGCTGGGCCGACCAGCCATGATAGGTTGACAGGTGGACCTTTGATGGTTTGCCAGGTTGACCGTTGACTTTTAAAAATGATTTGAAAAAGATCATAAAATTAGAAAATAAATTGGAAACAATGTGGACTTGAAAACAGTTCATAAATTGCGAAAAAGTTCACAAGCTATAAAAAAATCACGAATATGAAAGATTCAAAAAATAGGAAAAAATGTATTTTGAAAAATCAAAATCGCCAAATTTTAAAAAATATCAGATTTGAAGATGTTCATGCATTTTAAAAAAGTTCACCGATTTGATTTTTTCAAAGATTTAAAGAAAGTTTGAGGGTTTTGGACAAATTAGTAATTTAAAAAATCATAGAAATGATAAAAAGTTCATGGATATGAAAAATTGCGGGCTTTGAAAAAGTTAGTAATTTTTAAAAATTTCATGGAAATTATAAAATAAATATGGATTTGAAAAAAAATCACAGAATTTTAAAGGAATTTAAAATTTGGAAATAATTCGCAAATGTTAAAAACGCAAATTTGAAAGAAGTTCATGAATTAAAAAAACAGACATTTGAAAAATAAAAATAGAGGAAAAAAATAAAGAAATGAGCAAAATTCGTGCTAGGGAAAAACAAAAAGGAAAATCACCCAGAACCTGGTGCTAGTTCAAATTTTACACTACTAGTGGAGAGATAGAAAAGTAGATGGGTCAAGCCCAAGGTGGAGGGGAGGGGTGTGCCCAATTGCAAAAAGACCTACGACTGACGCTTAAGGCGCTAAATAGGATTTGGGACGCTAACTGCTACTTATAGGTTATAATCACAAGAGAGATGACACCAAAGCCTAGGAAACTAGCAGACTGGGCTTCCTCATGGACCTTTTTCATTTTTCTTGTTTACATTTAGAGAGATAGGGAGGGTCAAGTATACGTAACAGGAATATGGCGACAACTGATATACGCTCCATTTGCAAATCGACTTGGCATACTTGGTGACATGCATTGCTAGATTGTCACTTGGTAGAGTGTGTATGGGCGTTAGCTGATGGGGAATTAGTAAAACATATGATCATGAATAGAACTGAGGATGCACACTTATTCTGATTGTTCGACAGTCTAAACCGACATGATTTAGCTAGGAAATCGAAAGTGCCCTTCTGCTCCCAACCTCAAATGAGCTCGGTAAACAGTAAAATAAATAAAAATTCTGAAAAATCTGATTTTTTTTGTGTGAACAACATTGACAAAAGTTTTAAGTGCGTGCGAAAATTCGGCCTGAAATAACATTCCTATAAGGCGTGAAAAAAAATGAAAGCAATACTCTGAAAATTCGCAATTTCAGAGTTGATTTTCTTTTTCCACGCCTTATAGAAATGTTATTTCGGACCGAATTTTCACACGCATTTAGAACTTTTTTCAATGTTGTTTACAAAAATTCAGATTTATTTTTTATTTTTATTTTTGATTTTACTATTCACCAAGCTCATTTGGGCTTGGGAGCAGAAACTCTGTGTCCCTAGAAAACTGGTTATTATATGGGCCATTTCGTGGGCAAGAAGACGAGCTATACATGATGATGAGTATCAGAATCCTATCTCAACTCTTAGTTTATTGAGTAATATCTGAAAAAAGATTGCAGTTGAAAGCGGAATGTGGCGTAGACGATGTGAATTTTTTTCAGTGATTTGTTGCAGACAAACAAGACTTCTAGTCTACATTTTTTTCCTCATTGCATACATATAATCGATGACGTTTTCTATATCACTTTTGTTAGACATGAGGGAAAACATTCGGGAAAAAATTGCCACTCTAGATTTTGCCAATTTTTCTTATGCCACTCTAGATTTTGATATTTCATTTTTGCCACTCTTAGTTTTTGACAATTATCACAATTGCCATTTTGTGATAAAAATAAACATTTTAGATTGACAATTGTGATAATTTTCTAAAGCTAAGAGTGTCAAAAGTGAAATAAAATTATTTTTCTTTTGTCACTCAATGACAGTTGTGATAATTGTCAAAAGCTAAGAATGATAAAAGTAAAATGTCAAAATCTAAAGTGTCATAAGAAAAATTGGCAAAATCTAGAGTGGCGAAAGCGATTTTTTCACAGAATATTTCAATGATGCTGCATGAATCACAAAATTCTTGCATGACGCTGCACGGCCTACTAAAAACACGACCGTTTATAGGGCTCTCGCTTTCCACCTTCCGTATTCATTTCGAAATCAGGAGCAGGAGGCCCCGCGGGTGAGCGTACAGCCGCCGAAGCGCCCGACAGGCAGCCGCGCGGCCAAGCCAAGAGACCCAGACGACGGCGACGGGTCTTCCCCGTGCTGCCTATCGGGCCGGCCAGGGCGCCACCTCGGCCGGTGCATGCATCGGCGCCGCGACGTCCGTCAACCGGGTCGTAATCATCTTGGCACATTGCAGCACGCGGTTTTATCGATCAGCATCGCGAGCTAATTGATTGGAGCAGCGCGGCAGGAGCCCACGAGGGCTACGTAGGGATCATGCCACAGAAATACCGTTCCAGGGAAAAACTTCACTTCACACGGATGATTGAAGTTTTATAAAAAAAAATTAAGTCAAACTCTGTAATTGACCAAATGTATAGAAATATCTGCAAAGATCTACGATATCAAAAATATAATATATGGAAAATACGTTTCATAGTGAACCTAATGGAGTACATTTGATTTTGTTGATGTTGATATATTTTTACACAGACTTGGTCAAATTTGGTAAAGTTTGACATAGAAGTATCATAGAATTTCAATTACGGATTTGCTAAGACACATCTAAATGTGTCTTAAGTATTACACATCTAAGTTATATACCATTCATTTTACGTGAAAATTCGTATGGGTATTTTTTTTTCTATTTTTTTTCATTCTTATTTTGATTGAGTCACTTAGATGGTAATAGATGTGCCCTAAACATATCCTTTCAGTTATTTTAAAACAGAGAGAGCAAGGACGAGAATCGATGCCGGACTGAATTACCTAGACACAGTCTGTTATGTTAACGTGCTAACTCTCGTAGATTACTTCCTCATCATACCATCAAAATAGGCAAAAACTAAATAATGCATATAGCTGTAGTTGTAATCTTCCAGTTGCTTATGGTTGTTGCTATGTCGAGTTCAGTTACCCTATAATCTGGTTGCATCCAAGTTCTATTGATACGATAATTGAGTAAAAAAATAAAGATCATACGCACCAAAATAAAAAAAAGTACCACAGGTGCTTAGAGGAAATTGCTAATGGATCTCGGGCTTTATGAAGCCCTAATTCTAGAAAATACACACATACATAGAGCATATATTTATTTTTTATAAAGTTTCTTGATGAAATACTTTTGGTGTGAGCTAGACAAAAATACCATGAATTTCAAGCACTTGTACAATTCACAAAAAAAAATCATGATTCTCCTTGTTCCGTGTAACTCACATCAAAATGTATTTCATCATGAAAATCTACAAGCATGTGGTATACATATCTATACGTGTGGTCGTTGTTTTTAGAATTAAGAAAAACATTAAAAATGAAAAAAAAATGATTTCGCAAAATTTCGGACTACATAGAGTGTACAGAAGGAGGGAGAAGGAAAGAATCTTTTTCGATAAAGTACACTTTATTATTCAAAATGTAGCATAAAAAAAATAAGTAACACTCGGCCTCTGTATAACTAGGATGCACACGGCCAATTTCGGAAAGTCTGGCAAAAAAGAAATGAAACTAAACCGGCAAAACGACAACAATAGAGTCCTATAAACCAACACCATGCTTATGCCAAAAGTGGTCATGTATCAATCCTAAAGTGATGCTGCAACAGATATTGATAAATAACCTTCATAGCCATCTGCTGCGACCGCATACATATTACCTTGAACATCGATTGATACTTCACTCGTTGTATCGTAGACCACGCACGGAAAGATGCGTAAACCGGAAAAGAAGAAGAAAAGACATGGCCATGCAGATCGATGCTGAACGGAATGCACAAGCCGGCTTTAAGACTCTTATACAGTAGACAGAATATGATGACCTCTTTGTCTTTGATGCACTGTTATGGGTACATTTCGATCGACACTATGCATGTCGCTTGGTCTAGGAGGGATGCATTAGTGGTCACCCAGCTGTCCGGCCACGGATCAGGCCCCCAGAGATCTTTTGAAATGTATGTAGTGGTCCTAGCTGGTGTTGTTGACGACCCGTCTACTATACGAGGGCGATGCCGTGCGTGGAACAAACTAGCATTTTGTACGTACCTCATGGTGCAAGCAATAATCCAATCATGTAGGAGCATATTTGAACTAAAACCATGGCAAAAATCATGAAACTGAGGGAGTATTAGCCACTGTATCTTATCATTTTCATAATTTATATCCTCCATACACGGACGCGGTGCTTCTGCTCCCGAGCTCATGTGAGCTCGGGTGAACAGTAAATTCAAAACAATAGTAAAAAAATTCAAAAACAATAGTAAAAAAGTTCAAAAAAATCTAAATTTTTTTGGTGAGAAACATTGATGTTTTTTTATATGCGTGCAAAAATTCTCTACGAAAACACATTTGTGCAGGTGTGGGCAAAAAAACAAAATTGATGTTCCAAAAAGGCTGTTTTTGGAAGCATTTTGGAGCATCAAATTTGTTTTCTTTTGCCCACGCCTACACGAATGTGATTTCGTAGCGAAATTTTGCACGCATATAGAAAAAACATCAATGTTTCTCAAGAAAAAAATTCAGAATTTTTTGAACTATTTTACCTTTTTTTTGAATTTACTGTTCACCCGAGCTCACATGAGCTCGGGCTGAGAAGAGCACTTTCGCTCTGTACACATGCTTTAAAGTGGCTATATTAGCGTTCGCTTCTGCATTTTTACGCCAAACTATTACACAATAGAAGTTAGTAGTGAGAATTGTAATGTTAATTTATAACTAACTACGTATATACACATTGATTTCTTTTACACAACTGAAGAACATCTCCAAGGTGCCTCTACATGAGTGTACACACAATCAATTACTGTGAAGTTTGACTAGTTATGGCATTTAGTAGGAAAATAAACAACAACAAGCGACCATCACACCGAGAACTCCTGAACTCAGGTATCACAAAGCCTGTTATTAACCCGCAAAAAATTACTCCTATAACTAATTCGCCATCCATGCTAAGGCATAAGATTTCCCGATAATTGGCTCTAACTTTTCCCCGTCAAAAATTGGCTCCAAGTTGCAAGTTTGAGTGATCTACATTTAAGTGCTCCTCATGTTTCAGGCGTCGTCACATGGAGGATCACAAGCAATTTATACATAAGAACATAGCATCGAACGACTTTCATTTGTTTCATTTTTATCAAATAATATAATTTATAGCAAATTCATATGGATCAACACAGCTTACTAACACCAAATGGAAATATGCACGTAGTAGACTGGGTGCAACTCAGTTGGTTAGAATCCTTGTGATGGAACCAGACCACTGGGATTTAAGTTCTAAGCTTGGCGCGCATGCCTGCAATTTCCTGAATTTATTTCATTAAAGTGGTTTTTTGTTGCAGGTTTAATCTCAAGCATTTGTTCCGGCTGGATTTCTTACTCTTACTCGGGCATTCTCCTGATCTAGTGTGACCTTTTTGTGTGATAAAATATCATTTCTAATGTTGCAATAGTATACAATTTTCTCATGAATTATGATCATTTGTCGATTTCTTCAACTCTATAAATGCACATTCAAAACGAAGTGACGTGTTTCGAAGACCAATCAACAAAATAATTCACGACACGTTAGACTTTGAGTAACACTCCCCCTCCTCCTCCCAAATGGTTTTGTAAACAACGTGAATAAGTTGTTGTTCATTTGTCATAGTAAGTTAAAAATTTAAAATCTTATGGCAACCCCAACACAAATCACTAAATCGCCCGCAAAAGTTTGGACCAGACGGTCCGACACTTTTTTGCCATCCAATGGGGGTAACCTAATTTGTCTGGATCGGTCCGGACTTCTGAAATCTCCGAAACCAACACGAAACTTGGGGGAGATTTGAGGAGTGCGGACAGTCCGCCCGGTCCACTACCAGTTGGACGGAGTATGTTCATAGCCTATGTGTAGTTATTAACCCACTATGTCTCTTTTTCCTCTCAGTCTGCATGGCTCCTGTCAATCATAGCCTATTGTCTAGATTTGATGACTATGGTTGGAAGACCTTTGTCCGATCCGGTGTCCGCGGACACATCTGGACGTATCCACAGACATTTGGTGACCCATATTAAGTGATTCAAAAATTGTGAAAACAAAATAAAAAGATATTTATTTGCGGCAAACTTTGACATATAATTTGAGTGCTTACAAAATTTTCATTATGTAATCTTATTCATGGAAATCATGGGGAAAAATCAACACTCAAAACATTGGTCAAGTGGCATTTTTCTAGCATCGATTTTTTGCTTTTGCATGACTTCCACAAATGTTATTCCATGATGGAACTTTACGAACACTCAAAACATTAGTCAATGTTGACAACAAAAAAGATATTTTATTTTATAAATATTTTGTTTGATTTTAATGTTCATCGGGAAGCAATTGAGCTCGTGAGCAGATAGTTTGCATCCCCCTTGGTCTTCTAATTGTGCCCCAAGAAAGCAAGTCTGCTGGGGAGAAAAAGAGGGAGATCATGGTGTTCAACATTTTTTTAGGGCAATGTTGTTCAACAGTTGTGTGGATGGAGAATATTAAGATGGCATAATGAGACCTGCATAGGTTCCACGGCTGCCTGACTAGATACGTGTCAGTTCGTAGCACGACGAGGCCCAGTGGGCCATCAGGATATTATCATCACATGGCCTGTGGGCTCCCATGAAAATGTATGATTGGCTCTGTACATTGCACACTTGCACCAACTTTGAAACCGGTAAGAGGTCGACAAAAAACGTACAGGTTTGTTTGCACGATAAACTGTGCGTTGCGTTGAACTTTACTGCCTAGTGGCATTACCCATATCCATCTATTTCGGGAGAGCATCCTATGCCAATATATACGTACTATGATCCAATTATAACCACATATACATTCGCTGCACTGTACTATGATAGAAGGTAGGTCACCCAGAGATCCACAAGCATTGTTTAACCAAGTTCATTTCGAGCTAAGTGCCCACAAGAACATGGTTAAATTTGGTTTTCTCAAAAACAAAATCTTGTATGCTAGCAAGTTAGATGAGTTTCGGCGGTTGCTTGAAACACCCGGGTCGAGGTCGAGGAGGAAGACCGGGAGATGAGTGAATGAACGGCAAACTTATTACAATCTTTATAGACAACAAAAATTATAGGTTACAAAGATATATTGTGCGAACAGGCGAATGCAAATTTTGCGTCTCCGTTTCGCAATCAACTGCGGTAAAGATAAATTATGAATTTATGACTGCCATTTGAACTTCAAATGTGAATTTGTACATGTTGCATGAGGGGGGTTGCTAATTAAGAAGAGAACACATGCACTCCTTGTGAGTTGTGGCAGAATTTTTATAACTTAAGTGCTACAAGAATCACGTACGTACAGACGCTTGAATTACTTGCACCATATACAGCCCTCTTAATGAATGGTAAGCATGTCTCGTCTAAGGATCTAAGCATGGTATGGGCAGTGGTGGTAGAAGTCGCCGGCGGCGACATCATCGACGCGGCGGCCGTGCATCGCGGCTGCGGCCTGCTCGAGCGCCTGCACGTGGCTCTTGAGGAACCTGACGTAGCGGACGGCCTCCTCCAGCATGGACGCCGTGTCCAGCCTCGCGCCTCCGGGCACCAGCCGCTGCAGCGCGCGCATGCGCTGGCTCACGCGCTCCCGCCGCAGCCTCGCCGCCACGCTCTGCGGCTCGCTCGAGACGCGCCCGTTGCGCCGCCTGGGCCTCTCCACGTCCGCGGCCGAGTGGATGCCGACAGCAAGCCGCCGCGTCGCCGTGTGCTCCGGGTAGGCCGCGGCCGGCGGCGGCACCGACACCGGCATCGTCACCACCGAAGGAGTAACAGCACCGGTGGCACACGACGGGTACGGCGGGACTAGGACCGGTGGCTCGTGCGGTGGCGATGCGGATGGAGAAGCAAGGTATGTGAGGGCGCTGTCGAGCTGGGAGATGGTGTGCATGAGCTGTTCTTGGTTCGTCATGTCCATTGCCATGTCCAAGTCCATGCAGAAAGATGGACCTCGGCGGCTTCTGCTACGGTGTATGCTAACTATGCACTCCTGCTACTCTAGCTAAGACAAGCTTGAGTGGTGGGTGGTGCCACTACTGCTTCACTCGTATGGAGGGGCTAGTTCGTTGTTGAGCTGAGGTAGGTGTGAGAGTGCTATTTATGCTACCACCGGGCCATCTCACCCGCTTGTGCACACTTACTTCATCTTTTTTCTGTTATTTTGTTCTTCAGTTTGGTTTGTTTTTTTCTCTTTCTTATTTTTTTACTTAAATGCGTGTTTCTTAAAAGTTCATGGTTTTTTTAAAATCGATGAAATTATTAAAATTATGTGAACCTTTAAAAAAATGATGACTTTGAAGAAAAAAGTCGATAATTGTTTGTCAAATTCTATCAACCTTTTTCATATTTGATGAACATTTTTTCAAAATAGATGAACTTTTTTCAAACTCATGAACATTTTTAAATTTTTTGTTTTTTTAATTCATGCACTCTTTCTGAATTTGTTTTTTTTAATCTACTTCTTTTTTTAAAGTTAAACGGTAAAACAACCAACAATGAACCCGCTCAACTGCAAACGAGGGAAGGAATCGCCGACGATTCGAGCAAACGAAGGACGTGGGAGCGTGTTGGGCCAGCCCAAATGTGTGGATGCATGGGCACCAGCAGCACAAAGAGCGCCCAATAGGAGCTCCCCTAAAATCGGCCGAGCCATATTGATTGTTCTTATGCCGAACAGAGTGCACATAAGCCTAACGAGTCAGCCCAGTTGAACATTTCATCTTAGTTGCAAGCAATGGCTATTTGCAATGCTTGAGTCATTATCGCATGTTGCATTCACTAAGCTAGTAGTAACACTTTGGGCCATATGGTGGGCTCGAAGGTGTGGTATTCATGATGGAAAATTCCAGAGTCCGGCAGCCCCATACGATGATTCACAACAGACCTGGACTTCCAAAGAAAACTACACAACGACAGTGGGTAGTGAACCCAACAAGGATCAGACCAAGAGCTCCTCCAACCGGTTTTGCAAAAATACACATGGACGCAGGTGTTAGAATTAATCTGAGGCGCTAGTCGATCTTCTGAGGACCAAGCAATCATACGAGGAGGACATCAATATTTATTAACGAGGTTCACTGATATGGCTACATCCCCGGGACCTAACTATGAGCGCTCCTCCCCATGACACCGCTACAATACCGACCATGTCCGCCCAGGAGCCTCCACATGCCGTCGGCTACCCCTGCGTGCATGTGCTCTTATGTTGGCATCGGTTACTGTCGTGGTTTTGTCACAGCAGATGTCCGGGTGAACGGACTTGGATTCGAGACCATCACTAAGGTGATGGACTCAAAGGGGTTGATTGGGACGGAGGACACGGGTTTACCCAGGTTCGGCCCCTCAAGTAGAGGTAACAGCCTACGTCCTGCTTGTGTTTGTATTGCTTGGTGTATCGATTACAAGGGAGCTGATTGCTTGACCTAGTTCTCGATAGTTGATCTCCCTCTAAGTCACCCCGGGTCTCCCCTTTATATAGGAGGTCAAGACCACGGGTTAAAGAAGTCGTAACCGACTCTCACAACGTGCTGAGTTTATCTCTACATTGTCTTGCCTTCCTGAGCAAGTTGTCTCCGGGCGGCTCACCCGTCCGGGTCTTCATACCTTCTCCGTCCGGGCCACGTCCCGGCCCATCTTGTCAAGCCGCCCAATGCCTTGGGCTTAAGTCTTCACGGCCCATCCTTGGGCCGGTGTATGAGCCGCCAGGTGTGACCCGGAGCCTCAGAGGCGGGTCTCACCGTGGGGTTATATCCCCAACATTAGGCCCCAGGTTGATTTGAGCTTGCTCACTTCAGCCTCCTTAACTAGCGGCAAGTCTCAGTTATGTCACCTGAAAGTAAACAATAACCCGCCGTGACGTCATGTCAAATCTGTTAGAATGATCCCCTGACGCTCACAATGAATCTTCCCTTATTAAATGGACGGTCCGAGAATCGAGGCATCTGCCTCGGTCAATCAATATTTGTCACCTGGTTTTTCGCGCCCGTTTCCACCTTTGCCTATTAAATAGGACCGCGAAGGGTGGCATTTGTTTCCTCCCTGCTCGCTCTTCTTCTTCTTCCTTCTGCTGCCGCCGCTCCAGTGCACCTCGCTCCGGTGACGTCTTCACGCCGTCGTCGTTGAGGCTGCTGCATCAACCTGTTTGCTCCAGAGCTCTGCCCGCATCTGCTGCGCCATCTCCGGTAAGTTTCTCCTCCCCAGATCCGTAGTTTTCGGTAGGGTTTTCACGGAGTTCCTCCACCGCTTAGACCACAAGCTTTTCTCCAATGCCAGCCATGCCTAGTCCATAAAACTCGATGATATCTTTTTCCCCATTGCGGTGTACTGTAGGAAACTGATAGCAGCACCGTGTAGATCTATAATTGCTCTGCCTGCCATTTTCAAACTTTCGCTGTTTCAACGGTTCATCGCTAGGTTTGAAATAAAACCACTTTTCTCTGTTTTGTAGATCCGTAATCACAGAGATATGTTGTGAGACCTGTTTTCCACACTTAGCCAAATTTTGCTTCGTCTTCTTATAAACTTGACCCGCCATGAAATTCCGGCTCTCACTAACCGGTTCCTGGCGGCTTAATCTTATAAAACCTTAGGCTTTTAGCCGCCCTTAGTCGTCTATCGTCCCCTGACTCGTCGTGCATTGTTACCTTGTGCAGTTTTGACCCGCCGCCATGTCTCGTGCATCCAACTCGTGCAACTGGGTCGGCTCTGCCGTTACGGAAGAGTATTTGACAGACTTTGTAAACGCGGGGACCCTTCCAGCAAAAAGTGTTATTCATTGGCGGGTTTCGGGCAATGAATTGAAGCCCCGTCCTCAGGAGGGTGAGGTAGTCGTATTTACAGATCACCTCTCGCGCGGGTTTAGCCCACCTGGCTCCAAATTCTTCTGGGATGTCCTTCATTTTTTCAAACTGCACCCTCAAGACCTTCCAAATACTCAGTGAGGTCTATTTGCAAGAAGAGCCGTCTGTGGATTTATTCTGTGAGTTCTTTTATGCAAATCGCCAGACAGAGGTAAAGGTTGGCCCAAGCTTAGAGCTTGGTGGAATTTCCATTCAGAGGCAGCGGGACATAACCTTCCCGGCTCTTCAATTGCCAAGCCACCCTAAAGATTGGAACAAAACTTTGTTTTACTGCAAAGATACCTCCCATGAAGGAGAGCATCCCCTACTGGGTTATCGTCCGTCCCGGCTCAAAACAACATCTGAGCTCCCTGGCCGGTTGTCAGATTCCAAGCGTGTAAAATACGCTCCGGCTCACGCAAAGATCAAAGCCCTTATGGCCAACGGACTGACAGGCCTAGACTTAACTCGTTGCTGGATTTCTTGGAGGGTCATGCCTCTGAGCCGGCGAAGCCATCTCATGCATGAATACACGGGCCAACCTGACGACCCGCTCTGCTTTAACTCGGCAACGTTATCAGAGGATAACATCATGGCTTCAATCAAGAGCCTCGTTCATGAATCTTCAGAAGCTTGCGGTGTCATCGGGTTAGCATCTTTCTATGCCACGAACCCGGCTCTAGACGTAAGGGCGGCTCTTTATATTCTCTTCTTTGTATTAACTATATCTTGGCAATCTCTTCACCTTTTGCCGGCTTATATTTTCAGGCCAATTCCGACTTCTGGAAGAAGAAATACGTTCCTCCTCTGAAGAAATCAAAGAAGAAGACCACGGTCCGGAAGAAGAAGACCACTCCTTAGGAAGAGCCGGAAGAACGACCGGAATCTGACGACTCAGAGGTATAACTTGACTATCTTTGCTGCCTCTTTATTCACCTTATTGACAACCATTATTCACAAGATGAGATAGAGACCAGCCACGCCAACGCCCCTGTGGTAACTTATGTTTCGTCTGACTCGGACTATTTTGTACCCCAGAAGATACGGCGAGTCGTTCGAAAAAGTTCCACTTTCTCATCCTCTTGCTTACTTAGACCCCCAATTTGTTTTGAAAAAGCAACAACAAGCCGCCCGACGCCAGACCCGGAGCGCCGGCTCTACCGTTCTTATGGTCGGGTTATCTAACTCTCCATCTCAGAGGAAGCGTCCAGCTGAGGTATCTATTCCTTCTCTGCTTGATTTTACTAATCCTTCCTTTGTAATTCCAAAATTGCCTTATATTACCTGAACTGCTTTTCAGGGATCACCTCCTTCGTCTGGCGACTCTACGGCCACTGCTCTGCCGCCTCCAAAGATTAACCCGTTGTATGTGTGTTTTCAGGCATTATATCCGAGTCTTTGGTGGTTGTAAATTTTGGGCTCTAACCTTTGTGCTCTTCAGGGCTCAAGCCAAGCGAAGGAAAACCAACAAGTCCTCCCCTGGCCCGAATGCTCAAGAACCGGAACCTGCTAAACCAGATGCTCCCATGCCAAATGTTGATCCCTCGGTAGCTTCCAAAGAGGCACCTGAAGAGGCTTGTCCTTCTACAGAACCGGCTACCGATGATATAATTCTTAAGAGTCCTCCAAGGGACCGTTCCAAGCCGCCAAGCCCTGCACAGGTTGGTGATGAAACAACCACTCCGGACGTCCTTATTACTAGCGCCGACTTCCACTCTCCTCAACCTGATGTGCTGACAAAGCATAGTGAGACGACTGATACTTCCAAGAAGCTGGAGTTTGAGCTCCCCACGCTAGAGAAGCTGACAGCTGATGAACTTCATGTTGGTTATATGAACCGCTTATCTACAAGCCGGGACCTGGAGCTTAAGCTTGTCAACTTGATGAAGAAGAAATACGAGGTATTCTCACTCTCCTTATACCCTTACATAGCCCCCAAGAGCCGGGTTAATATTAGTTGATGATAATCCGGGTCTTCAAAACTTGGTAGAAGTAGAAATGCTTAGCCTGTAAGGCCTCAACTTATTTAGAAGTAATCATAAATCATTGTTCTTAGCCCCCAAGGGTTGGCTCAAAGTTGATAACATTGAATCAGAGCTTTATTGAAGATAGGTAATAGAGCCAATTATAGCCCCCAAGGGTCGGCTCAATACTGTCAAAGTTGAGTCGGAGCTTTCATTGAAAACAATTTGAAAAGCCAGCCTGTAGCCCCCAAGTTTCGGGTTAAGTTGATAAAAATGATCCGATAATGCATTGTAATATTTGAGATCAAATAGACATTAGCCCCCAAGTGTCAAACATATTGCTTGCAATCTGCTTGAAACTTGCTTAACCTTCATTATCTGAAAAAAATCCCTCTTGATGACTCATTCCTTATTTTGATATGTCACAAGAAGCTTTAAACAAAGTCGGGTCAGAAGTGGCCGACTTAAAGAATAATCTAGCCACACAGCAAGCCGCCCGAAGCAAGGCTGATGAAAAGTGCCAGCTCCTTGCTGAGGAACTGACCAAACTCAAAGCCGACTTTGCCACTTTCAAAGAGTCTGCTAAAACTGAACAAGCCGCCCTGACTCAATGGGCGAATGACGTTGACCAGCGGTTGATGATTGTGTCAGATGAGCTGCAATCTTTGAAGCGCCATATCAAAAAGATGTTAGCCGCCATATTTGGTAAGTATTTGACAGCTTAACCCAAATTGTGTATGTGAACTTGTACTGGCAACTTATGACGAAGAGTTTGTCTTATGTAGGTCCAAGGAGCCACCAACTCGCTTCCGACAGCTTGCTGCCCCGGAAGGCTATTTATACTTTGACGGAACAGCTTTATTGTGGAGCTGTTTGCACGATCAAGGCTGTGCTCTATAAGGATACCACCCCCTCAACTATGAAAGGGGTCATAGAGCTTCTTTCCACACTGCCAAAACAGATCGTAGAGCTGAAGAAATTAGCCATCCGACAGGGAGCTATCGCAGCCATAAGTCGGGCGTTGGCCTTTGCTCCAGAGTTGACTTCTGCAGACATGATGGACGGGTTTCCCTCCAAGAAAGATGATGGCTCCGAGTTTACGGAAGCTGACTATGCACGGTGTGTGAAGGCTTCCAAAGTCCTTGCCTCCGTGTTAGCAGAAGAAGTCAACTTGGCAACATATCAGGCGGCTTATAGCACCGATCAGAAGAGAATCTGTGGCCCCCTCTTTGAGTCCAAGGACCTGATGCCTGCTCGCAGTAAGCACCTTTTTGCTTCTGAACTTGACCCGTATCCCTTCTTTGAAGAAGGAAACTTTGCAGCTTTAACCCACTGCAACTGGGACTTGGACAATCTTCAGATCAAGGAGGTCAAAGACCCGGAGCAGGGTGACCTGCCGGCCAGCTAACGGAGTTGTGAACGCCGTTGATAAGCCGGCTCTTGTGACCCGTCATGAGCGGAGTAAAACACTTTAAAATATTTTTGGGCTCTACCGAGAGCATATGTAATAGGCTTGTAGTAACTTTGCCTTTGCCTGAACTGTGCCATCATGCACATATTAAATAGCCCGGCTTAATATATATATCATCTTCCTTGCACTTCCCATTGGATGCTTTACCGACTCTCGACAGCTTAATTGACCTGCAAGAATAGATGTATCTTGACATTGTTAGGAGGGCGGCTTAAAAGCATAACCCAAAGATGTTGTACCTTCCTAACATGTTTTTTCAAAAACAGATCATGTGCCGGTTCTACTGGGCTGACCCGCTACTTAAAACTCCTTATCAGTACAGGGTCTCTGTGGAGACTGGTCGTAAATTGACTTGAATCAGATCAGGGTCTCTAGGCAAGATTAACTGGTAAGAGTCTGGCGGGTCACATAGCAGAGGCTTACAGGCAGGTTTAACCCTATTTGGCTTAAGAGCCGATCAAGAGGGTGTGTAAGCTACACCCGACGGGTGGGAAGCCCCCAAGTGACCTTTGTTGATGGGATCAACTGTTTGGCTTGAGAGCCGACCGATAAGGTCTGATAAGCTACACCCGAAGGGTGAGAAGCCCCTTGGACGATCATGTTGACGGAGTCAACTTTTTGTCTTGAGAGCCGACCGATAGGGTCTGATAAGCTACACCCGGAAGGTGGGAAGCCCCCTGGACGATCATGTCGATGGAGTCAACCTTTTGGCTTGAGAGACGACCGATAGGGTCTGATAAGCTACACCCGGAGGGTGGGAAGCCCCCTAGACAATCATGTTGATGGAGTCAACTTTTTGACTTGAGAGCCGACCAATAGGGTCTGATAAGCTACACCCGGAAGGTGGGAAGCCCCCTGGACGATCATGTTGATGGAGTCAACTTTTTGGCTTGAGAGCCGACCGATAGGGTCTGATAAGCTACACCCGGAGGGTGGGAAGCCCCCTGGACGATCATGTTGATGGAGTCAACTTTTTGGCTTGAGAGCCGACCGATAGGGTCTGATAAGCTACACCCGGAGGGTGGTAAGCCCCCTGGATGATCATGTTGACGGAGTCAACTTTTTGGCTTGAGAGCCGACCGATAGGGTCTGATAAGCTACACCCGGAGGGTGGGAAGCCCCCTGGACGATCATGTTGGATCTTTCTTGCATAAATGAAGATATGCGAAACAGCAGAGGCCCCGGCTTGCAGGGATGCCAACTTTATTCATATATAAATATGATATGTACAATGATAGTGTATAATGTCGAGTCTCAACGACTTAGGTGTAGTAAGGCCGTAGATGCGCTATGTTCCATGGCCGGCGGGTCTCCTGCCCCGAGGTATCTGAATCATCTCGGATGTCAATGAAGTAATATGACCCGTTGTTGAGATTTCTGCTGACCACGAAAGGTCCTTCCTATGGAGGAGATATCTTATGCATATTTTTCTGGTCTTGAATCAGCCGCAGCACTAAGTCGCCTTCTTGAAATGTCCGGGTCTTGACTCTGCGGCTATGATAGCGGTGCGGGTCTTGCTGATAAATTGCCGAACGAGCAGCCGCCAGATCACGTTCATCCTCCAAGGCATCCAACGCGTCTTGACGCGCCATCTCATTGTTCGTCTCAACGTAAGCCGCCACTCGTGGCGAGTCATGACGGATGTCACTTGGTAATACGGCCTCTGCACCGTAAACCATGAAGAAAGGTGTATAACCCGTTGATCTGTTGGGGGTAGTCCTGATGCTCCATCAGACGGACGGCAATTCCTCCACCCAACAACCTGGCGTTCGTTGTAAAGGAACCATAAGCCGAGGCTTGATACCTCTTGGGATTTCTTAGTTAGCACGCTCCGCCTGACCTTTGGACTGTGGATGAGCAACCGTAGAAACATCAAGCCGGACGTGTTCAATGCCGCAGAACGTTTTCATAGCCCCCTTGGACAGTTTCGTGCCATTGTCCGTGATGATGTTGTGAGGGTAACCAAAACGGTAGATCCGCTTTTGATAAATTGAACTGCCGTAGCCGCGTCACACTTGCCGACCGGCTCAGCCTCTACCCACTTGGTAAACTTATCAACGACCACCAAGAGGTGCGTCTTCTTGTCCTTGGATCTCCTGAAAGGCCCGACCATATCAAGCCCCCAGACTGCAAACGGCCAAGTGATTGGAATCATGCGCAATTCTTGAGCCAGAACATGAGCACGCCGGCCAAACTTTTGACAGCCGTCGCATTTGCGACCAGATCCTGTGCATCTTGTGAGCCGTCAACCAGAAGAAACCATGCCGGAAAGCCTTGGCCACTAGAGATTTTGAGCCGGTGTGATGTCCGCAATCGCCAGCATGAATTTCATTCAAAATTTCCTTACCTTCTCCGGTGAGATACAACGCTGAAACACTCTGGTGACGCTGCACTTGCGTAACTCGCCATTGACTATCGTCATGGACTTAGACCGTCGGGTGATCTCTCTGGCTAGATTTTCATCATCGGGTAACTCGCCCCGAGTCAAGTACGCCATGTAAGGCACAGTCCCATCCGGAATAGCATGTAGAGCCGCCACCAATTGTCCCTCCGGGTCAGGAACAACCAAATCTTCCTTTGAGGGTAATTTGACGGACGGGTGATGTAAGACATCCAGAAAGATATTAGGCAGCACCGGCTTTCACTGAGAGCCTAACCTTGACACGGTGTCAGCCGCCTCGTTCCTACGATGATCAATATGATCCACCTGATAACCCTTGAAGTGACCAGCAATGACATCCACCACCTGACGATAAGCCGCCATCCGCGGATCCTTGGAATCCCAAGTGCCTGAAACTTGCTGAGCCACAAGATCTGAGTCGCCGAAGCACCTTACCCGGCTTAAGTTCATCTCCTTAGCTACCCTGAGGCCATGAAGGAGGGCTTCATATTCAGCTGCATTATTAGTGCAAGGGAACATCAGCCGGAGCACATAATAGAACTTGTCACCTTTGGGGTGTTCATTCAGCTGGCCGATAGGGTCTGATGAGCTACACCCGGAAGGTGGGAAGCCCCTTGGACGATCATGTTGACGGAGTCAACTTTTCGGCTTGAGAGCTGACCGATAGGGTCTGATAAGCTACACCCGGAGGGTGGGAAGCCCCCTGGACGATCATGTTGACGGAGTCAACTTTTTGGCTTGAGAGCCGACCGATAGGGTCTGATAAGCTACACCCGGAGGGTGGTAAGCCCCCTGGATGATCATGTTGACGGAGTCAACTTTTTGGCTTGAGAGCCGACCGATAGGGTCTGATAAGCTACACCCGAAGGGTGGGAAGCCCCTTGGACGATCATGTTGGATCTTTCTTGCATAGATGAAGATATGCGAAACGGCAGAGGCCCGGCTTGCAGGGATGCCAACTTTATTCACATATAAATATGATATGTACAATGATAGTGTACAATGTCGAGTCTCAACGACTTAGGTGTAGTAAGGCCGTAGATGTGCTATGTTCCATGGCCGGCGGGTCTCCTGCCTCGAGGTATCTGAATCATCTCGGATCTCAATGAGGTAATATGACCCGTTGTTGAGATTTCTGCTGACCACGAAAGGTCCTTCCTATGGAGGAGATAGCTTATGCATATTTGTCTGGTCTTGAATCAGCCACAGCACTAAGTCGCCTTCTTGAAACATCCGGGTCTTGACTCTACGACTATGAATCAGCCGCAACACTTTGTGGTTGAACCCCTGCCTCCTTGCGCTCAACCACAATTGCAGCACTGACATCCCTGTTGTTAGCTGCCACGTACAAGAGCAAGGGTTCTTTCTCAGCCGGAGCGGCTAAAACCAACGGCTCGGTGAGCTGCTTCTTGAGTGCCTCAAACGCTTCACCCGCCACCGTACTCCAGACAAAATTCTCTGTCTTTTTCATCATTTGATATAAAGGGATGGCTTTCTCACTAAGGCGGCTTATAAACCGGCTCAACGCAGCGATCCACCCTGCCAGGCATTGAACATCATTGATACAAGCCGGCTCAGCCAGGGAGGTGATAGTCTTGATCTTATCCGGGTTAGCTTCAATACCACGCCCAGAGACTAGAAATCCCAAGAGCTTGCCAGCCGGAACACCAAAGACACACTTTTCTGGGTTAAGCATCATCTTATAGATCCACAGACTATCAAAGGTTTCCTTTAAGTCGTCAAGCAGAGTCTCCTTCTTCCTTGACTTGATCACAATATCATCTACATAAGCATGAACGTTGCGCCCAATCTAGTTGTGAAGACAATTCTGCACATAGCGCTGATAAGTCGCTTGTGCACTCTTGAGCCCAAAAGGCATAGACACATAGCAGAAGGCCCCAAAAGGCATGATGAAAGCCGTCTTCTCTTGGTCCTTAACCGCCATCTTGATCTGATGATATCCCGAATAAGCGTCCAGGAAGCATAAACTTTCGCAACCTGCCATAGCATCAATGATTTGATCAATACGAGGGAGAGCAAAAGGATCAGCCGGATAGGCCTTATTAAGATCCATATAGTCCACACACATACGCCACGTGCCGTTCTTCTTGAGCACAAGCACTGGGTTAGCAAGCCACTCCAGGTGAAAGACCTCGACGATGAAACCCGCCGCTAAGAGCCGGGCGACCTCTTCCCCGATGGCCTTGCGTCTCTCCTCATTGAACCGCCATAGAAATTGCTTGACAGGTTTAAAATTAGGGTCCACATTAAGGTTGTGCTCAGCAAACTCTCTCTCGACACACCCGGCATGTCAGAGGGCTTCCATGCAAAGATGTCCTGATTCTCATGGATGAATTCAATGAGCACGCTTTCCTATTTGGGATCCATATTGGCCCCAATAATGAACTGTTTAGATGAGTCACCCGGAGTAAAATCCACCGCCTTGGTATCATCCGCCGAAAATTTGAGGGGCGGCTCAACCTCTGTGGTAGGCTTCTTCAGCGGGGTCATATCTTCCGGGTCAACATTTTCCTTATAGAACTTGAGCTCTGCCTCAGCACAAATGGATTCCGCATAAGCCGCGTCCCCTTTTTCGCACTCAATAGCCGTATTCCGATCACCATGAATAGTAATCATACCTTTTAACCCGGGCATCTTGAGATGTAAGTAGACATAACAGGGCCTAGCCATGAACTTGGCATAAGCCGGCCGCCCAAATAATGCATGATAAGGGTCCTTGATCTTGACTACTTCAAACCACAAGGACTCCACCCTATAGTTGTACTCGTCACCAAAGGCGACTTCCAAAGAAATCCTACCCATTGGGTAAGCTGACTTGCCCGGCACTACACCATGAAAAACTGTTGATGAGGGCTTAAGGTCTTTATCAAGCAGCTTCATCCGCCGGAAGGTATCATAGTACATGATATTGATGCTGCTGCCACCATCCATAAGTACCTTATTCACCATATATCCTCCCACTTGGGAGGCAACTACCAGGGCTAGCCACCCGGGGTCATCAACACGCGGAGGGTGATCTTCCTGGCTCCATGTTATGTCATACTCAGACCACTTCAAGTATTACGACAGAGCCGACACGATTACGTTAACCGCCCACTTGCGCAACTTCTGATCCCGCTTGTTAAGGCTAGTCATAAAAACATGATATTGGCCCGAACTGAGCTGCTTTGGATTACTCTAATACCCAGACTGATTATGATGCTGCTGATTGTTGCTACCAGAGTGCTGAGTATGTCCTCCTTGGTTGCCCTGGCCATGATGACCGGATCTTGAGCCACCGGATCCAAACCTGGCTCTTGACCCGCCTGGTCCTGAGCCGCCGGGTGGGCCACCACCATTTTTGTTATGTTGTTGCATGTTGTAGTTCTTAAACTTCTGCATAATGTGGCAATTACCCCATGTGTGACCCGCAACTCTATTGGGCCGGCTGTGCTCCGGACAAGGTTTATTGAGCATTTCCTCCAAATTGAAAGGTGTCTTATTTTTGTTAAAAGGCGGTCTAAGCTTCCCATTGCCCTTAGGACGGTTATGGCCGGTGCTGGCATTGGCCACCAATTCCGACCCGCCATCCGGGTTCTTCCGCTTGCCCTGGTTACCATTACCTGCTGCACCCTTGCCATGGTTGTTCTTTTTACCTTGGCCAGTCTTCTCCTCATCAGAGCCTGGATCCTTCGTGTTATCAGAGTCGGCATACTTTGTGAGAGCCACCATGAGTTCTCCCATGTCCTGACACGTACGCTTGAGCCGGCCGAGCTTCTGCTTCAGAGGGATGAAGTGACAGTTCTTCTCTAGGATCAGCACCGCTTGAGCCGCTGTGATCTGTTCAGACGAGTGGATGATGGTCGACACCCGCCGGACCCAATGATGAGCTGACTCATTCTCCTGTTGGACACAATGATCCAAATCCACAATCCTCATAGGCTGTTTGCAAGTCCCTTGAAAGTTTTTGATGAACCTTGCTTTCAACTCAGCCCATGAATTGATGGTATTAGGTGGCAAACCCTTCAACCACGTGCGAGCCGGTCATTCAAGCATCATGATGAAATACTTGGCACACACTGTGTCATTGACATCTAACATCTCCATAGCTAGCTCATAGCCTTCGATCCAGGCCTCCGGAGGTAAGTCGGCAGTGTAATTCGGGACTTTGCGAGGTCCTTTGAAATCCTTTGGCAACCGCTCATTCCGTAGAGCCGGTACTAAACACGGTACTCCCATGCCCCTGGTGGTCACTCCCGCTCCTACTAAGACGAAGGGCGCGGGCTCTTGGTGAGCCGCCGCTGCCAAAGCCACCGCCTCTTGCTGGTTTTGTGCTCGGTTTACGAGCGCCTGTGCATCTAGAGCCGCCTGATCATCCCCTGGAAGCCCCCGGTGCTGACCGCTGCTAGAAACCGCTGGCGACTCATAGCGTCGGCTAAAGCTGCGGCTGGGGAGGGGGGTTGAGTGAACGCGACTCTGGCCGTAAGCATATTTCTCCTATTGGGCCATCGCCGTCTGAAGGTACCCAATGGCGTTCCGCACCTCTTCTGCAAAAGGCGCCTCATCTGGAATAGGGATTGTTTCAAGCCGGGTTGCTGCGGCCACCATGTTCTCCGCCGGGTTAGAATAATGACCCACCGGTGTTGGAAAATCCACTGGTGAGGCCTGGTTTCATCGAGGTGGGTTAAGCTGCTGTTGAGCCGCCGGCCGACTTCCAGGCGCATCTGCTGCTCGTCCCGTTCCTGGCGTAGTAAAGAGATTCCTAGCCTCGTACTGTTCTGGTAAGCGGGATTGATGCCTCATCCGCTGCACCGCAGCCGCTGCTTGCTGCTCTAGCTCAAGGTGGAAAGCATCTGTCTTAAGGTGTTCTACCTCCACCTCCATCTGAACTTTTAATTCGGCTATCCTCTGTTGCACCTCCACCATCTGGTCCTTGAGTCTTGCGATCTCGAAGTTCCGAGCGGCTTGATTATCTGGTGTGACTTCGATGGTCATCAGGGTTGCGAGCTCGTTCATCAAATCCAGAAGAACTTGAGCTGGTGGCGGTGGGTCAGCCCCCGTGTTTGCTGCTCTGGCGGCTGTGCTGCTCGTGCCTGGAGCTGACCCCGCCATGAACACGGCCGCATGAACCGGCAACCCGAGATCGTTCGCTCAGAACGCTCTGACTCAGGGTAAGGCTCATCGTAGCCCCCGAGCCCGCCGTTGTGAAGCTGGTAGATCGACTCTGCTTCTCCGCTCAAAGATCCATCCTATGAATAGACAAGAGTCTCCTGCGATGTAGAAGTTTCAAGATCCATATCTTGAGTAAAGCCCATGAAGACGTGCTTCCGGCCCTGGTTAACGCGGGCGGGTCACACATATTGGCCGGGTTGTGCGCGTCGAGCCGGCTCGACGATGTTGGTGCAGACGTTCGGCCCGGGTGTAGATCCGTCAACCTTGCTGACGAAGACGTGGATTCTACCGAAGGGAACCCGAAATCCATATTCGACAGAATCGGCCTGAGGACCCCAGCCGGCGTCGTCGATGTAGAGCCAGCCGTGACGAATCTTGCTCATCCTTCCGGCCACGTATCCTTTGAACCCTAGGAGAGAGCCCTTTGAGAACTTGACACCACCGAGCGCTAGCCCCACGGTGGGTGCCAACTATCATGGTTTTGTCACGGTAGATGTCCGGGTGAACGGACTTGGATTCAAGGCCATTGCTAAGGCGATGGACTCAAAGGGGTTGATTGGGACGGAGGACACGGGTTTACCCAGGTTCGGCCCCTCAAGTAGAGGTAACAGCCTACGTCCTACTTGTGTTTGTATTGCTTTGTGTATCAATTACGAGGGAGCTGATTGCTTGACCTAGTTCTCGATAGTTGATCTCCCTCTAAGTCGCCCTGGGTCTCGCCTTTATATAGGAGGTCAAGACCACGGGTCATACAAGTCGTAACCAACTCTCACAATGTGTTTGAGTCTATCTCTACATTTTCTTTCCTTCCTGAGCAAGTTGTCTCCGGGCGGCTCACCCGCCCGGGTCTTCATACCTTCTCCGTCCGGGCCACGTTCCGGCCCATCTTGTCAAGCCGCCCAACGTCTTGGGCTTAAGTCTTCACGACCCATCCTTGGGCTGGTGTATGAGCCTCCAGGTGTGACCCGGAGCCTCAGAGGCGGGTCTCACCGTGGGGTTATATCCCCAACAGTTACATTGCGTGTCTACCCCTTATTCTATAAGAGACCTAGTGAAAGGATCGATATGGTTGACTAGAGGGGGGGGTGAATAGGCAACTACCAAATTTTAACTTTTCTTTAACAATTTAGGCTTAGCAACAAATAGGTTGGTTAAATATGCAACTAGGTGAGAAACCTATATGATGCTAAGCACAACAACAAGATAAGAAAGCAAGATAAACAATATGAGTAGCTTGCACAAAAGTAAAGGTAAGAAGTAACCACAAGTGGAACCGATGGAGACGAGGATGTGTTACCGAAGTTCCTTCCCGGTAAAGGGAAGTACGTATTCGTTGGAGCGGTGTTGAGGCACAATGCTCTCCAAGAAGCCACTAGGTCCACCGTATTCTCCTCATGCCATCACACAATGCGAGGTGTCATGATTCCACTAGTCGTGCCCTTGAAGGCGGCAACCAGACCTTTGCAAACAAGGTTGGGGCAATCTCCACAACTTAATTGGAGGCTCCCAGCGACACCATGAAGCTTCACCACAATGGACTATGGCTTTGAAGTGACCTCTTTTGTCTAGGGTGCTCAAACACCCAAGAGTAACAAGATCCACAAGGGATTGATGGGAGGAGTAAAATATCTCTCGATGGAAGTGTAGATCAAGGCCCTCTCCTCCAAACCCTAGAGCATCAACAAGATTTGATGGATAGGGAGGGAAAGGAGCAAGAATAAGCTTAGGAGCAACAATGGAGCTTTTTGTGGGAAGAGGTGAGTCTCAATGGGGAAGCATACTCACTTATATAGGTGGGGGGAAAAGTGGTCGTTTTTCTGCCAAGACACGAGCATAAGTGGTGTTGGAAATATGCCCTGGAGGCAATAAATAAAGTGTTTATTACTATATTTCCTTGTTCATGATAATTGTTTATTGTCCATGTTATAATTGTGTTGATTGGAAACTAAATGCATGTGTGGGCATATAGAGAACACTACGTCCCTAGTATGCCTCTAGCAGACTAGCTCATTGATCAAAGATGGTTAAGGTTTCCTAGCCATGGACATGAGATGTCATTAGATAACAGGATCACATCATTAGGAGAATGATATGATGTACAAAGACCCAAACTAAAAACGTAGCATATGATCATGTCAGTTTATTGCTACAGTTTTCTGCATGTCAAGTATTTATTCCTATGACCATGAGATCATGCAACTCACTGACATCGGAAGAGTGCCTTGTGTGTATCAAACATCGCAACGTAACTGGGTGACTATAAATATGCTCTATGGGTATCTCCGAGGGTGTCTATTGAGTTGACATGGATCGACACTGGGATTTGTTGCTCCATGTGATGGAGAGGTATCTCAGGGCCCACTCGGTAATACAACATCACAACAAGCCATGAAAGCAATGTGACTAAAGTATTAGTCATGGGATCTTGTATTACGAAACGAGTAAAGAGACTTGCCGGTAACGAGACTGAACTAGGTATGAAGATACCAACGATCGAGTCTCGGGCAAGTAACATACCGAAGAACAAAGGGAACAACATACGGGATTGTATGAATCCTTGACATAGAGGTTCGACTGATAAAGATCTTCGTATAACATGTAGGAACCAATATGGGCATCCAGGTCCGACTATTGGTTATTGACCATAGAGGTGTCTCGGTCATGTCTACATGGTTCTCGAACCCACAGGGTCTACACACTTAAGGTTTGGTGACGTTTCGGTATAGATGAGTTATGTGTGTTGGTGACCGAAGGTTGTTTAGAGTCCCGGATGAGATCCCGAATGTCACAAGGAGCTTTGGAATGGTCGGGAGGTGAATATTGATATATAGGAAGTTGGTGTTTGAGTTTCGGAAAAGTTATGTGACCTACGAGTGGTGTGACAGAGTGCCGGAAGTGTTCCAGGGGGTCCACCAATTGGGCCCATCCACTCCGAAGGGCCCCATGGGCTGTGAGAGGGTGTGTACCAGCCCCTGGTGGGCTGGCCGCACCTCCCACCTCAAGGCCCATGTGGCTAGAGGCTAGGGTTGGGACAAAAGGGTCGGCTAGCCACCAAACTTGGTAGCCAAGCCACCCTGGCCACCGCCCCACCTCCTTGGCCGCCGCACCAAACCCTAGGGGAAACCCTAGGTGTAGGAGATATTCCCTAGAGGCAATAATAAATGTTATTGATCATCTCCCTGTTCATAATTAGGTTTATGTTCCATGCTATAACTGCTATGGTTCTCGAGTCTGCAATAACCACGAGGCTTGAAGGAAGACTCATATGCACGTGTGGAATACTAAACGGTAAAATGTATTCCTAGTCTGGCCTCTAAGACTGGCTCAAGTATTGCATGATGATCATGTTTTCCTGATCATGGGCATGGCTATGCCGGCAATTTTGAGGGCACAATGTTAGAGGGCACAATGTTAGATCTATAGTGTTTCTAATATTATATGTGGATGACATATTGCTGATTGGAAACAATATAGAAATGCTGGAAAGCGTGAAGGGATATTTAAACAAGAGTTTTGCAATGAAGGACCTAGGAGAAGCTGCTTTCATAATAGGCATTAGGATCTATAGAGATAGATCGAGACACTTAATAGGACTTTCACAGAGCACATACCTTGATAAAGTTTTGAAGAAATTCAAAATGGATCAGTCCAAGAAGGGGTTCTTGCCTGTATTGCAAGGTGTGAAGTTGAGTAAGACTCAATGCCCAGTGATTGCAGAAGATAGAGAGAAGATGAGTGTCATCCCCTATGCTTCAGCCATAGGCTCTATCGTGTATGCAATGATGTGCACAAGACCCTATATTAGCCTTGCCATAAGTATGGCCAAAAAGTTTCAAAGTGATCCAGGAATGGAGCACTAGACGGCGGTCAAGAATATCCTTAAGTACCTCAAAAGGACTAAGGAAACGTTTCTCGTTTATGGAGATGATCAAGAGCTCGTCGTAAAGGGTTACGTCGATGCAAGATTTGACACTGATCCGGGTGACTCTAAGTCACAAAATGGATATGTATTTATTCTCAATGGGGGAGAGGTAAGCTGGTGCAGTTCCAAGCAAAGCATGGTAGCCGATTCTACATACGAAGCGGAGTACATCGTAGCCTCAGAGGCAGCAAAGGAAGGTGTCTGGATGAAGGAGTTCATGACAGATCTTGGAGTAGTGCCCAGTGCACTGAATCCAATGGCTCTATTCTGTGACAACGCTGGTGCCATTGCTCTGGCCAAGGAACCAAAGTTTCACAAGAGGACCAGACACATAAAGCTATGCTTCAATTCCATCCGTGATCACATCAAGGAGAAGGACATAAATATTTGCAAAGTGCACACGGATCTGAATGTTGCAGACCCGTTGACTAAACCTCTTCCAAGGGCTAAACATGATCAACACCAGAGCTGTATGGGTGTTCGATTCATTACAATGTAAATCACATGGTGATGTGAGCTAGATTATTGACTCTAGTGCAAGTGGGAGACTGTTGTAAATATGCCCTAGAGGCAATAAATAAAGTGTTTATTATTATATTTCCTTGTTCATGGTAATTGTTTATTGTCCATGCTATAATTGTGTTGATTGGAAACTAAATGCATGTGTGGGCATATAGAGAACACTATGTCCCTAGTATGCCTCTAGCAGACTAGCTCGTTGATCAAAGATGGTTAAGGTTTCCTAGCCATGGACATGAGATGTCATTAGATAACGGGATCACATCATTAGGAGAATGATGTGATGGACAAATACCCAAACTATAAACATAGCATATGATCATGTCATTTTATCGCTATAGTTTTCTGCATGTCAAGTATTTGTTCCTATGACCATGAGATCATGCAACTCACTGACACCGGAAGAGTGCCTTGTGTGTATCAAATGTCGCAACATAATTGGGTTAATATAAAGATGCTCTAAAGATATCTTTGAGGGTGACTATTGAGTTGGCATGGATCAACACTGGGATTTGTTGCTCCATGTGACACAGAGATATCTCAAGGCCCACTCAGTAATACAACATCACAACAAGCCTTGCAAGCAATGTGACTAAAGTATTAGTCATGGGATCTTGTATTACGGAATGAGTAAAGAGACTTTCCGATAACGAAACTGAACTAGGTATGAAGATACCAACGATCGAGTCTCGGGCAAGTAACATACCGAAGAACAAAGGGAACAACATACAGGATTGTCTAATTCCTTGACATAGAGGTTCGACCGATAAAGATCTTCGTAGAACATGTAGGAACCAATATGGGCATCCAGGTCCCGCTATTGGTTATTGACTGTAGAGGTGTCTCGGTCATGTCTACATGGTTCTCGAACCCGCAGGGTCTCCACACTTAAGGTTCGGTGACGTTTCGGTATAGATGAGTTGTGTGTTGGTGATCGAAGGTTGTTCGGAGTCCCGGATGAGATCCCGAATGTCACAGGAGCTCTTGAATGGTCCGGAGGTGAATATTGATATATAGGAAGTTGGTGTTTGAGTTCCGGAAAAGTTCCGTGACCTGCGAGTGGTGTGACGTAGTGCCGGAAGTGTTTCGGGGGGTCCACCAGGTGGGTCCATCCACTCCAAAGGGCCCCATGGGCTATGAGAGGGTGCAGACCAGACCTTGGTGGGCTAGCCGCACCTCCCACCTCAAGACCCATGTGGCTAGAGGCTAGGGTTGGGCCAAAATGGTGGGCTAGCCACCAAACTTGGTGGCCAAGCCACCCTGGCCACCGCCCCACCTCCTTGGCCGCCGCACCAAACCCTAGGGGAAACCCTAGGGCGGCTAGCCCCTCCTCTCCGCCTATATATATGTGAGGGGAGGGAGGGCTGCACACACAACTCACGGTGCAGCCCTTCCTCCCTCCCCTATTACCTCTCCTCTAGTAGATTGATTTGGCGATGCTTAGCAAAGCTCTGCCGGATTAGCTCCTCCAGCACCGCCGCCACGCCGTCGTGCTGCCGGAGAACCCATCTACCTCTCCGCTCCCTCTTGCTGGATCAAGAAGGCAGAGAGCGTCATCGAGCTGCACGTGTGCTGAACGCGGAGGTGCCATCCGTTCGGCACTTGATCAGGTGTTCATGGGACGGCTTGCGATTTGGATCACGGAGACGTACGACTACATCAACCCCGTTATTTAACGCTTCCGCTTAGCAATCTACAAGGGTATGTGGATCCAATCTCTCCTCTCGAAGATGCTCATCTCCTAGATTGATCTTGATGGAGCGTTGGAATTTTTTTGTTTCCCATGCAACGTTCCCCAACAAGCGGTAGTACCGTCCTAGGGGGCGGTACTTCCGCCTATACGCGTACTGGAACAACTGAGCGGTAGTACTGCTCTAGAGGGAGCGGTACTTTCGCTTTGGGCGGTAGTACCGCTCTGCAAGGAGCGGTTGTACTGCTCTGGAAGGAGCGATACTTCTGCTCAGAGATCCCAAAAGTCCAGAAGAAAAAGGATGCGAAAGAGGCTCCAAAGTTCCTCGGGGCGGTAGTACCGCCAGGAACTTCCGCTTAAAAAATATAAGCGGTAGTTTAGGGAGTACTGCTCGGAACTTCCACTTAAAAAAGGTAAGCGGTAGTTCAGGGCGGTATTACCGCTCGGAACTTCTGCTTAAAAAGTAAGTGGTCATTCGAGCGATCCTTCAGGGCAGTAGTACCGCTGGAGTGGTACTTCCGCTTAAGAGACACTATGGAGCCTTGGGGGCAGAGAAAGCTCCATTGTTTCGGGGAAAGGACGGAGGTGCAAAGTGTACGTGATGATTCCTCCCAACCTTTCCAGATGCATATCCCCTCTTAATAGTATGGATTTTCCTATGAATCATGTCCACCATCCTAACCTCGAAAGGAAAAGACTCCGTCTTCTGATTTACTACTTGAGGGGAAGATAACCGTCTCGTGCCACCTGATAATCTCTAAAAACTTAATGCACACAGTTACTCCGCAAACACACTGTCATCAACCACCAAAACTACTTAGGGAAAATTATGCTCTTACAGTCTCCCCTTTTTGGTGGGTTGATGACAACGCGGAATTTGCCAATAAGATATACAGTAAGACTATGGCGAACCCAACATCTGCAAAACATAGACAGGCTCCCCTAGATGTGTGCCCTATTTGAATATGCTTTTGGAATGCAAAGAGCACACACTAGGATTAACACTCCCCCTAGAAATTGGAATGAGTGATAATAATGTAGCAAGAAAAGGGAATATAAACTCACAATAATGTAGACATAACGGATATAAGAGGTAGCATATGTCTTACACCATACATAATACTCAAGAGTCTGACACCATAAAGAAAAGCAAACAACCAAAGCAAATAAACGAGTTCACGAGAGAAGAGATGCACAGATAAAAAGAGAAATACTCGTGACTCGGCAAATCCCTAAACACCCTCTCCCCCTTTGGCATCGAGACACCAAAAGGGTCACAGAGGACTAAAGTGAGACCAAGTGATGATAGGCACAGAATAGTCACTCGTCAGGCTCATCATCTTCCTCCTCATCAGTAGCAACAGCAGGCACATCATCTTTAGACTCAGCAAATGGGCAATGCTTCTTGATCCATTCCTCCTCATCAGTAATCTTCTCCTCAGACACGCTCTCAAACTGCAGTTCAAGCTTCCTCATGATCGTCTTGTCATGACTGTGAGCCTTCTTGGCTCCACATGGGCCTTGTATTGTCCCTTGATCTGAAAGTAGAGAAGATTCTTCACCTTGGTTTTGAGCTTGGCAGCCCAAGTGGGAAAAGTCTCAAAGCGAGGAACATAGGTGTCATCATCATAGTTAGGCTTGGACTCATCATCAGAGTCGGTGGGAGTAATCTCTGGCACAAAGGGTGCAACTCCCCAGTTCTCCTTCACATGGAGCTTAACAATACCATGGTTCACAATGTGATCAGTAACCATAAGCTCACCAGGGAACTACCGAGACCAAGTATCCTCAATGATCTTAAAGAGATAGGGACCGTAGATAGGCACCTTCCTGTCAAGAACAGCTGTGCAAAGCTCCCTCCACATGATGTGGGAAACATTCAAAGTTGAATCTCTGCCTTTTTCCTTGATGCACATCAGAAGCAGATTCACGACATAAGAGTGAACCTAATCCAAGTTCCCCGCTCAAGGAAACAGAGAGTTGTGAAAGATACGATGCACAATGTCCAAGAATGGAATGAGTTTAGTGCGGGTACCCTTGGCAGTCTTCACAATCCTCTGGTAGCCCACGAGCTTGGACTTGTGAATCGGTTTGGCTTTAGTGTGCGGTCGAAGACCCAATTGCTCATCCTCCCCTGAGTCCGCATATCCCAAAGAGTTCATAAAGGTCTTCCAGTTGGAACGCATAACTCTGCCACCTGTCATCCATGTCAAGCTCCTCTCCAAATCAGTGTGAAAGTGAATAGTGGCATAAAACCGAGCCACAATCTTAGAGTCAAAATCCTTGTTGAATGCAATAATGGGAACCAGACCCCATTGCTGGCAAAGAGAATGAGCTTCAGCAAAGCATTCAGAGTGAGTGTTGCTGACCATATGCTCTATGTCAATGGATTTGACATGAGGCACATAGAGGTTCATCTTGCCCTTCAGGACACCAACATAAATGAGAGACTGAGCCATGTTCCAGAAGGGACGACCAGCAAATGCGGGGTCCTGAGGACGGCGATAAGGATTGAGCTGATGAAACTCATAGAACTCGGTGATAGTCATATCCTGAGGTTCCTTGACAGCTTGCTTCTTGGTGGCAACTTTCTTCGTTGTCTGCCACTAGGGTTGAGCACTTGAGCCTGCCTCGTCGGACGTGCGATACTGCTTGGAACCACCACAGCTCGGATTCACGCGAAAAGCACCATCATCACCTGAAATCACAAAGAGGGAATGACAAGAGACACACCAAATGTACATAACCCAGAAAAGCCAAGAAAAAAAGGCTAGAGAGAGTAAAGTACATGGAGATGGGGAGATGTAGTGATTAGTGGTAGTACCGCTCGGGCATGAGTGGTACTTCCGCTTGAAGCGGTAGTACCAGTCATGCCCAAGCGGTAGTACTGCACTGGCAATGGGAAGATCCCGTGGCAGGGGAGTGACCACAAATCCACCACACACCAAGTCCCAAATCATCATGTATATCTCTAGTGATGATTCACGTCCTACTCATGCCAAGAAATAGCGAGAAAAACATGAGACACCACACTCATTGTCCTAGATGCAAGATTTAAGAAAACCTAGGTCAGACGAGGAAGGACAAGGGCGATACCGGGGTCCATGGCACGAGGGAGTGGTGGGGATCAATCCCACTGGACGAAAATGCGAAGACTGACACGGAATGGGAGATCCGGAGTCGGCCTCCGAGAGAGCTTTGGTCGCCACAAGCGGAGACGAGACAGTGAATGGGTATGGGGAGGATTTAGAACTCCCCCTGCCCACTACGTGGATCGTCAGAGAGCCCCCGAAGCGGTAGTACCGCTGGCATGGGTAGTACTTCCGCTGGAGCGGTAGTACCACTTATGACCAAAAACCACTCCTAGCAAGTAAAGAAAATACAACAAATTTGAGACGATGAAGTGTAGCAAGACATTCTACTAAGATGCAAAAAAAAGTAGTTACTCCAAGTCTTTACAAGAAACCAAACACGAAGAGACAAAGACTTGGATCAACACATTCAAACCAATATGGTCTAGAAAAGCAAATGCCTCACTAGGAGGAGGGGCGGTGGACGAAGCCACCTATGTTTGAGGTAATTGGTATGGCACCGTGAAGATTTTAACCTTGAGTCCATGACCAAAACTCGTCTTTGAAGCCCAGTAACCATAAAAATGGCAGATGTGAAAGACTTTGATCAGTTTATGCATAATAGGAGGAGGGATAGTTCATTGAGAGAGAACTAGACCTCCCCTAAGTCCATGCCTACATCTAAATAAGACATAATATGAGTGTGTGGTGTGCACTAAGTCAAGCCACATTGCTCGAATCAGTGATATTTAGCTCATGCCTTAACTCGCAAAATCTTGCTTCATCCAATGGCTTCTTGAATATATCTGCAAGTTGCTCATTAGTGTTGAGATGGATAAGATTGATATCTCCTTGCTTTACGTGATCCCGGAGAAAGTGATGATGAATATCAATGTGCTTTGTCTTGCAATGTTGAACAGGGTTATTGATCATAATGGCACTTTCATTGTCACAGTAAAGACACACTGTCACAATTGACACCATAATCCTTTAAAGTTTGCCTCATCCTTAGAATCTGTGCACAGCAACTAGCAGCAGCTACATACTCAGCCTTGGTGGATGAGAGAGAAACACAGTTTTGTTTCTTTGAAGACTAACTTACCAAAGACCGACCAAGAAATTGGCTGCCTCCGGAAGTGGACTTCCTTTCCACATGGTCTCCCGCCCAATCCGAGTCAGTATATCCAATGAGATCAAATGAAGCACCCTTGGGATACCATAAGCCAAAGTTTGGGGTATGAGCCAAATATCGAAAGATTCGGTTGATAGCCACATGGTGACTCTCCTTAGGTGCGGATTGAAATCATGCACAAATTCCCACACTCAACATGATATCCGGTCTAGATGCAAGAAAGGCAAAGTAAGGATCCAATCATGGAGCGATATACCTTTTGATCCACAGCTTTACCATTGGGATCACTGTCAACTTGGCATTTGAGTGGCATAGGAGTGTTGGCCTTGGGAGGATTGAGATCATCCATCTTGAACCTCTTGAGCATGTCTTGAGTGTATTTAGCTTGATTGATGAAGGTTCCTTGACTTTGTTGCTTGACCTCGAATCCAAGGAAGAACTTCAACTCTCCAATCATAGACATCTCAAACTTATTTGTCATCAGTGTGGCAAACTCTTCATTGAAAGCTTTGTTAGGAGTTTTGGAAATATGCCCTAGAGGCAATAATAAATTGCTTATTATTATATTTCCTTGTTCATGATTATCGTTTATTATCCATGCTATAATTGTATTGATTAGAAACTCAAATACATGTGTGGGTACCTAGACAACACTGTGTCCCTTGTATGCCTCTAGTTAACTAGTTCGTTGATCGAAGATGGTCAAGGTTTCCTGGCCATAAACATGAGATGTCATTTGATAACGGGATCACATCATTATGAGAATGATGTGATGAACAAGACCCAAACTATAAACATATCATATGATCGTGTCAGTTTATTGCTATAGTTTTCTACATGTCAAGTATATGTTCCTATGACCATGAGATCATGCAACTCACTGGCACCGGAGGAGTACCTTGTGTGTATCAAATGTTGCAACATAACTGGGTGACTATAAAGGTGCTCTACGGGTATCTCCGAGGGTGTCTGTTGAGTTGGCATGGATCAAGACCGGGATTTGTTACTACGTGTGGCAGAGAGGTATCTTAGGGCCCACTCGGTAATACAACATCACAATGAGCCTTGCAAGCAAAGTGACTAAAGAGTTAGCCATAGGATCTTGTATTACGAAACGAGTACAGAGACTTGCCGGTAACGAGATTGAACTAGGTATAGAGATACCGATGATCAAATCTCGGGCAAGTAACATACCGAAGAACAAAGGGAAGATCATACGGGATTAACTGAATTCTTGACATAGAGGTTCAACTGATAAAGGTCTTCATAGAATATGTAGGGACCAATATGGACATCCAGGTCCCTCTGTTGGTTATTGACCGTAGAGGTGTCTCGGTCATGTCTACATAGTTCTCGAACCTGCAGGGTCTGCACACTTAACGTTCGGTGATGTTTCAGTAGTATTGAGTTATGTATGTTGGTGATAGAAGGTTGTTCAGAGTCCTGGTTGAGATTCCGGACATCATGAGGATCTCTGGAATGGTCCATAGGTAAACATTGATATATAGGAAGTCCCTATTTGGTCACCGGAAAAGTTTCGGGCACTTCGGTAGTGTACAGGGAGTGGCGATAGGGTTCCGGGGGACCACCGGGAGAGGCCACCTATGCTGCGAGGCCACACGGGCCTGTGGGGTGGTGCACCAGCCCTTAGTGGGCTGGGAAAACCAGTCCCAAGAGGCCCATGCGGCTGGAGGAGGAGAGAAGGAAAAAAAAGATGGAGATAGGAAGGGATAGGACTCCTTCCAAATATATGAATCCACTTCCTAGTAGGAAGTGGATTGGATTCCTCCCTGCCTGGTTCGGCCGACCCCTAGGGGAAACCCTAGTGAGTCTGCCTCCTCCCCCTCCCTCCTATATATACTAGAGGATTTTGAGGGAAGCCCCAACCCTAATTGCCACGTGTTGCCCTCTTCTTCCTCTAGATTTGTTCTCCACTAGATCATTGATACGTCTCCGTGGTATCTATAATTTTTTATTGTTTCATGCCAATATTCTACAACTTTCATATACTTTTGGCAATTTTATATACTATTTTGGGGAATAACATATTGATCCAGTGCCCAGTGCCAGTTCCTGTTTGTTGCATGTTTTTTGTTTCGTAGAAAATCCATATCAAACAAAGTCCAAATGTGATAAAAAAAACTTATGGAGATTTTTTTGGAATATATGTGATTTCTGGGAAAAAGAATCAACACGAGACGATGCCCGAGGGGCCCACAAGTCAGGGGCACGACCTATCAATGTGGCCGCTCTAGGGTGGCTTGTGGTCACCCCTTCAGGCGGTTGGTGCCCTTCTTTCGCCGCAAGAAATCTAATATCCGGATAAAAATTGTGTTAAAATTTCAGCCCAATCGGAGTTACAGATGAAAGCACATTTTCTCCGTTGGTGGTTTTGGTAATTAATAACAACATATATTTCATTGAACTAATGTTTCCACTAAGAATGTTTCAGGAAAAGTTTAATGATGGGTTGGCAAAAGGATTGTGGAATACCCCAAGATGCAAGGAATAGCATTGGCCAAGCTTCAAGCAAAGGACTCTACATTTTACATTTGTGAGAAATCACTTTGATTCCATAGGGAAGCCAATACTATTAAAAGGGGGTAAGGTTTTGTTGGTGAACAAAATGCTCATACGTGCACAAGTGATAGTCACCACATACACCCACAAGCTCTTCCACGAAAGTCTGTCCAAAGCCAAATACTCAAAATCGGTGCAACCAACATTCCACACTCAGTGCCACCAATTCCAAACCCTAGACAGACTCAGCAAAACCCTAGTTTTTCGGTGCAACTGATACTGCATTCGGTGCCACCGAGTCAGGCTGCCAACTTCCTGTTACGCAAGTTCATAGTTTTGGTCCCTCCGAGAATGTTGGATTGGCGTCACCGAGATTGGACATTCAAACCGTTGGTCACCTTATCAGTGCAACCGAGATTCCTATATCGGTCTCACCGAGATTCAAAAGTTGCTAACTTTAAGTCACTTCGGTACAACCGAGATTCACACATCGGTTCCACCGAGTCTGACTTATTGTGTGTAATGGTTGGATTTTTGGAGATTCCTATATATACCCCTCCACCACCACTCACTCGCAAGAGAAGCACTCAAAATTGTTCCCCAGTCATACCTACTGGTTTTCTGAGAGAGAACCACCTACCCTTGTGTTGAGGTCAAGATCTTCCACTCCAACCATATGGATCTTGATTTCTAGCCTCCCTAAGTTGCTTTCCACCCAATCAATCTCTTCTACGAATCCATATCTGTGAGAGAGTGATTGTGTGTTGAGGAGTCTATCATCTTGAAGCACAAGAGCAAGGAGTTCATTGCATTACCGAGCCTATTACCGTTTGGAGGGTGGTGCCTCCTAGATTGGTTAGGTGTCGCTTAGGAGCCTCCTACTTCGTGTTGTGGAGTGAACCAAGAAGTTTGTATGGGCAAGGAGATCGCCTACTTCGTGAAGATCTACCCCGAGTAAGGCTAGTCCTCCGTGGACGTAGGCCGTCATGGTATAGTCAAGGTTGCTTCTTCGTGGAACCCTCCGTGGGTAGAGCCCTTCGTGAACTCTCGCGACCATTACCCTTCGTGGGTTGAAGACTCCATGAACATGGATGTACAATAGTACCACCTATCAGAACCACGGGAAATATCATCGTGTCACCAATTGCGTTTGATCTTCCTACCCTCTCTTTATTTACATGCTTGTCTTTACATTCCGCTGCTATACTCTTAGACATGCATGTGTGGGGCGTACTTGACATACTATGAATGCTAAAATCTGCCAAGAATTAAAATTGGGAAAATTTTGATTTTATTTGGTCAAGTAGTCTAATCACCCCCCCCCTCTAGCACTACTTTCGATCCTACAACAGATCTCTTGGAATTTAAGAAACTGTGAAAGGCCAGAATCTGGGAACGCAGAAACAGAAGGAAACAGAGAGAGAGATCCAATATTGGAGGGGCTCCTGCCCCTTCGCCGCCATGGAGGACAAGGACTAGAGGGGAAACCCTCCTCCCAACTAGGGGGGAGGTCAAGGAAGAAGAAGAAGGAGGGGGTCTCTCTCCCCCTCTCTCCCGATGGCACCGGAACACCGCTGGGGCCATCATCGTCACGACGATCTACACCAACAACTTTGCCGCCGTCATCACCAGCTCTCTCCCCCTCTATGAAGCGGTTCAACACCTATTATCCCCACTGTAATCTCTACTTAAACATGGTGCTCAATGCTATATATTATTTCCCAATGATGTATGGCTATACTATGATGTTTGAGTAGATCCGTTTTGTCCTATGGCTTGATTGATAATCATGATTGGTTTGAGTTGTGTGTTTTATTATTGGTGCTGTCCTATGATGCTCTCTGTGCCGCACAAGCATGAGGGATCCTCGCTGTAGGGTTTGCAATATGTTTATGATTCGCTTATGGTGGGTGGCATGAGTGATAGAAGCACAAACCCGAGTAAGTAGGTTGTTTGCGTATGGGAATAAAGAGGACTTGATACCTTATAATGGTATGGTTGGGTTTTACCTTAATGATCATTAATAGTTGCGGATTCTTGCTAGAGTTCCAGTCATAAGTGCATATGATCCAAGTAGAGAAAGTATGTTTGCTTATGCCTCTCCCTCATATAAAATTGCAATAGTGATTATCAATCTAGTTATCGATTGCCTAGGGACAAATAACTTTCTTGTGACAAAAAGCTCTCTACTGAGACTAAATTAGTTGTTTCTTTATCTAAGAAGCCCCTAGTTTTCATTTACGTGCTCTTTATTATCTTGCAAACTTATCCCGTTACACCTACAAAGTACTTCTAGTTTCATACTTGTTCTAGGTAAAGCGAACGTTAAGCGTGCGTAGAGTTGTATCGGCGGTAGATAGAACTTGAGGGAATATTTGTTCTACCTTTAGCTCCTCATTGGGTTCAGCACTCTTACTTATCGAAAGAGGCTAGAACGGATCCCCTACACTTGTGGGTTATCAAGACCTTTTTCTGGCGCCGTTGCCGAGGAGCAATAGCATAGGGTGTATATTCTCGTGTGTGCTTGTTTGCTTTATCACTAAGTAATTTTTATTTTATTTCTAAGTTGTTTTCTATCTTTAGATATGGGTAGGAAACGTAAAATACCAAAAAAATAGTTGTACTTGCTGCTCCAAAAGTTGAGGAACCACTAGTGTTCCGTACCACCAAAGAATATTACTTGGGTCATCTTCGATCCACTTGTGCTCGTGCTAAAAAGCCAACTAGCCTAGTTGAGGGAAAGTCATTAAATGAGCATGCTCAATATGTGCGACACCGAATATATCAAAAAGGGGAACTCTTGTGGCATCAAATTAATACTTTGTGTTGTTATGTTTGGAACTTGTGTGAATTGCATGATTTTACTTGTTGTTCTAAAGAAGCTAAAAAACACCTTCCCTACCAATGTGTGCTTAATGATAATGAAATATTATCCTCTTATGCTAAGGAGAGATATTGCAATAATGATGTTGAACAAATTGAAGAATTTGTTGCTTTTAAGGGTTCCTATGAAATTGCTTATTTCATTGAAAAGTATGATGCTACTCTTTACAAATTTGAAAAGTTTGCCATACTTAAATATTGCTATGAAAACTATGCTTATAATGCTTATGTTAAAGAGTTTATTGAAAGAATGACTCCTGCCTTGGAGAGACTAATATTTTGCAGGAATCAATGGAAAAAGAAATTCCTGACACTGTGAGCTCATTAGATGAAAAAGATGACGAGGAGAGCGAAGAACAAAAGGAGGAAGAGAGGATTAGATACCCATGCCCACCTTATAATGAGAGTAAATCTTCAACTCATACATTGTTTAATTTCCCTTCATGCTTACCGAAGGATGAATGCTATGATGATTGTTATGATCCCTTGGATTCGTTTGAAATATCCCTTTTTGATGAACTTGATGCTTGCTATGCTTGTGGCCATGATGCCAATATGAATTATGCTTATGGAGATGAACTTGATATAGTTCCTTATGTTAAGAATGAAATTGTTTCTATTGCACCCACACATGATAATCCCATTATCTTTTTGAATTCTCGAAACTACACTATATCGGAGAAGTTTGCACCTATTAAGGATTATATAGATGAGTTGCCTTTTACTATTACACATGATGATTTTGATAGATATAATATGCATGTGCTTGTTGCTCCTACTTGCAATTATTATCAGAGAGTGACTACATCTCCACCTCTCTATGTTTCCAATATGATAAAATTGCAAGAAACTATTTATGCTATGCATTGGCTTTTACTTTGTGTGCATGAATTGTTCTTTTATGATATGCCGATGCATAGGAAGAGAGTTAGACTTAGTTGTTGCATGATATATGTTACTTTGTGCTCACTACTAAATTCCAAATCATTGTTAATTAAAATTGGCTTTGATATACCTTGGGATTCAGGTGGATTCATTACTTGAGCACTTTATGCCTAGCTTAATGGCTTTAAAGAAAGCATTGCCAGGGAGACAACCCAGAAGTTTTAGAGAGTCATTTTAATTCTGTTGTGTGCTTTTATATAGTTCAAAAAAAGAGGGGAACGTAAAACTTTTTCAAAATGAAAAGTGAAAATAAGAAGGACAAGCACCATTGAAGTGGGGGAGCTGCTTGAAATTTGTTCATGCCCATGGAAACTTTGTGAATCTCGATTACAGAAAATTTTCAACAAAAATAATTATCCCCTTGTATAAATCCATTGTATTATAAAAATAATGTGTCAAGATTTGCCTTTATGATGATTACATTGCTTGTTTGGTGTGTGCAGTGCAAAAACAAAAACTTTGGCTGTAGTGCGTGAATTTACATTTTTTTACTGGAATGTAAAAAGCTTCTGAAATTTTCACATGGTGCTTCTATGCAAAAAGTTTATTTTTTTCCTAATGTTTCAGAATTTTTAGAGTTACATAAGTATAGTAGATGTTCAGATTGCTACAGACTGTTTTGTTTAAGCCAGATTATGTTTTTGATGCACTATTTTACTTGTTTTGATGAAACTACCGATTGTATCGGTTGTATAATCCGTAAAGAAGTTATAATATAATAGTTACACTGCAAAAATAAAATATGAATGGGTTTGCAACAGTAATTAAAGTGGTAATTTGCTTTATTATACTAACGGATCTCACGACGGTTTTGTTAAGTTTTATGTGATTGAAGTTTTCAAGTTTTGGGTGAGATCACGATGGATGAAGGAATAAGGAGTGGAAAGAGACTAAGCTTGGGGATGCCCGAGGTAGACCAAGGTAATATTCAAGGACTCGCAAGAAACTAAGCTTGGGGATGCCCTGGAAGGCATCCCCTCTTTCTTCTAACAACCATCGGTAATTTTACTTGGAGCTATATTTTTATTCGTCACATGATATGCGTAAATCTTGGAGCATCGTCTGATTTTTATATTTATTTTAATAATGCACCATGCTGGTATGAGAAATTCCTTGGTTGATTTATAGAAGTCTCTTTGCACCTCACTTATATCTTTTGAGTATGGCTTTATAGAATGCTTCATGTGTTTCACTTATATCATTTAAAGTTTGGATTGCTTGTTTCTCACACATAGAAAACCGCCATTTGTAGAATGTTCTTTTGCTTCACTTATATTTGTTAGAGCGTGGGCATATCTTTTGTAGAAAGAATTAAACTCTCATTCTTCACTTATATCTATTTAGAGAGTTAACAGGAGTTGGTCATTCACATGGTTAGTCATAAAATCACGGAATATGATGCGTTTGATTCCTTTTAATAGTTTTGCGATATAAAGATGGTGATATTAGAGTCATGCTAGTGAGTAATTGTGGATTGGTAGAAATATTTGTGTTAAAGTTTGTGATTCTCATAACATGCACGTATGGTGAACCGTTATGTGAAGAAGTCAGAGCAAGATTTATTTATTGATTGCCATCCTTTGTGTGGAGGTAGGGAGCGCGCGATGGTTAACTCCTACCAACCTCTCCCCTAGGAGCATGCGTCTAATACTTTGCTTCAATAACTAATAGAATTTTGCAATAAGTATGTGAGTTCTTTATGACTAATGTGAGTCCATGGATTCTATGCACTCTCACCCTTCCACCATTGCTAGCCTCTCTAGTACCGCGCAACTTTCGTCGGTGCATTAAACCCACCATATTCTCTTCCTCCAAACAGCCACCATACCTACCTATTATGGCATTTCCATAGCCATTTCGAGATATATTGCCATGCAACTTCCACCATTCTGTTTATTATGACACGTGCCATCATTTCCATATTGCTTTGCATGATCATAAGATAGCTAGCATCTTGTTTTCATGGCTTCTCCATTTATTATATCATTGTTATGCTAGATCATTGCACATCCCGGTACACTGCCGAAGGCATTCATATAGAGTCATATTTTGTTCTAGTATCGAGTTGTAATTCTTGAGTTGTAAGTAAATAAAAGTGTGATGATCATCATTATTAGAGCTTTGTCCCATATGAGGAAAGGATGATGGAAGCTATGATTCCCTCACAAGTTGGGATGAGTCTTCGGACTTTACAAAAAAATAGAAGAGGCCAAATAAGCCCAAATAAAAAATTAAAGAGGCCAAAGAAGCCCACCAAAAAAACAAAAAATGAGAGAAAAGAGAGAAGGGGCAATGCTACTATCATTTTTCCACACTTGTGCTTCAAAGTAGCACCATGATCTTCATGATAGAGAGTTTCCTATATTGTCACTTTCATATACTAGTGGGAATTTTTCATTGTAGAACTTGGCTTGTATATTCTAATGATGGGCTTCCTCAAAATTGCCCTAGGTCTACGTGAGCAAGCGAGTTGGATGCACACCTACTTAGTTTCTTTTTTAGCCTTCGTACACTTATAGCTCTAGTGCATCCGTTCCATGGCAATACCTACTCACTCACATTGATATCTATTGATGGGCATCTCCATAGCCCGTTGATACGCCTAGCTGATGTGAGACTATCTCATTCTTTTTTGTCTTCTCCACAACCACCATATTCTATTCCACCTATAGTTCTATATCCGTGGCTCACACTCATGTATTGCGTGAAAGTTGAAAAAGTTTGAGAATACTAAAGTATGAAACAATTGCTTGGCTAAAACCAGGGTTGTGTATGATTTAATACTTTGTGTGATGAAGATGGAGCATAGCCAGACTATATGATTTTGTAGTGATAACTTTCTTTTAGCCATGATATTTTGAGAAGACATGATTGCTTTATTAGTATGCTTGAAGTATTATTGTCTTAATGTCAAATGATAGACTATTGCTTTGAATCACCTATGTCTTAATATTCATGCCATGATTAGATTATATGAACAAGATTATGCTAGGTAGCATTCTACATCAAAAATTATCTTTTTTATCATTTACCTACTCAAGGACAAGCAGGAATTAAGCTTGGGGATGTTGATACTTCTCCATCGTATCTATAATTTTTGATTGTTTCATGCCAATATTCTACAACTTTCATATACTTTTGGCAACTTTTTATACTATTTTTGGGACTAACATATTGATCCAGTGCCTAGTGCCAGTTCCTATTTGTTGCATGTTTTTTGTTTCGCAGAAAATACATATCAAACGAAGTCCAAACACGATAAGAACTTACGGAGTTTTTTTGGAATATATATGATTTTTGGAAAAAAGAATCAACGTGAGACGATGCCCGAGGGGCCCACAAGCCAGGGGTGCGGCCTACCCCCTTGGCCGCTCTAGGGTATCTTGTGGTCACCCCTTAAGGCCTTTGGTGCTCTTCCTTTTCTGCAAGAAAGCTAATATCCATATCAAAATCGTGTTAAAATTTCAGCCCAATCGGAGTTACGGATCTCCGGGAATTTAAGAAACGGTGAAAGGACAAAATCTGGGAACGCTGAAATGGAAGGAAATAGAGAGAAATCCAATCTCGGAGGGGCTCCCACACCTCTGCCTCCATGGAGGCCAAGGACCAAAGGGATGCTCCCATCTAGGGGGGAGGTAAAGTAAGAATAAGAAGGAGGGGGGCTCTCTCCCCCTCTCTCCCGGTGGCACCAAAACGCCGCCGGGGCGGCGATCTACACCAACAACTTCGCCGCCGTCATCACCAACTCTCTCCCCCTCTATGCAGTGGTTCAACACCTCTTCTCCCCGTTGTAATCTCTACTTAAATATGGTGCTCAACGCTATATATTATTTCTGATGTTTGAGTAGATCCGTTTTGTCCTATGGGTTGATTGATGATCATGATTGGTTTGATTTGCATGTTTTATTATTGGTGTTGTCCTACGGTCTCTCCGTGTCGCGCAAGCGTGAGGGATCCCCTTTGTAGGGTTTGCAATATGTTTATGATTTGCCTATGGTCGGTGGCGTGATTGACAGAAGCACAGACCCAAGTAAGTAGGTTGTTTGCGTATGGGAATAAAGAGGACTTGATACCTTATAATGCTATGGTTGGGTTTTACCTTAATGATCTTTAGTATTTGCGGATGCTTGCTAGAGTTCCGATCGTAAGTGCATATGATCCAAGTAGAGAAAGTATGTTAGCTTATGCCTCTCCCTCATATAAAATTGCAATAGTGATTATCTGTCTAGTTATCAATTGCCTAGGGACAAATAACTTTCTTCTCACAAAAAACTCTCTACTAAGACTAACTTAGTTGTTTATTTATCTAAGCAGCCCCTAGTTTTTATTTATGTGTTCTTTATTATCTTGCAAACCTACCCTCTACACCTACAAAGTACTTCTAGTTTCATACTTGTTCTCGATAAAGCGAATGTTAAGCGTGCGTAGAGTTGTACTGGTGGTCGATAGAACTTGAGAGAATATTTTTTCTACCTTCAGCTCCTAGTTGGGTTCGACACTCTTACTTATCGAAAGAGGCTCAAACTGATCCCTATACTTGTGGGTTATCAATCGTCTCAGTTGTGCTTGGCGAAGCCCTGTCGGGACAACTCCACCACCATCGCCACCACGCTGTTGAGATGGCGGAGAACTCATCCACCTCTTTGCTCCCTCTTGCTGGATCAAGAAGGAGGAGATCGTCATCGAGCTGTACGTGTGCTGAACGCGGAGGTGCCTGTTGGGGAATGTTGCATGGGAAACAACAATTTTCCTACGCGCGCGCAAGATCTATCCATGGTGATGAGCATCTACGAGAGGGAGAGTGGATATACATACCCTTGTAGATCGCTAAGCGGGAAGCGTTAAGAAATGCGGTTGATGTAGTCGAACGTCTTCGCGATCCAAATCGCCGAGCATCCCGCGATGCAATCACGATCCATCCCGATCTAGCGCCGAATGGACGGCACCTCCACATTTAGCACACGTCTAGCTTGATGACGATCCCTGCCTTCTTGATCCAGCAAGAGGGAGCGGAGAGGTAGACGAGTTCTCCGGCAGCGCGACGGCGTTGCGGCGATGGTGGTGGAGCAATTCCAGCAGGACTTCGCCGCTAAAACCGATCTAGAGGAGAAACTACGAACTAGAGGAGAGGCAGCACGTGGCTTAGGGTTTCTTGATGTGTCCCAAGTGCTAGCCTTGCCCCTCTATTTATATGCTGAGCCTTGGGGTCGAAACTTGGAGAAAAATCCTCTTCAAGGTTGGTTTGCCCACAAGGCAAGAGTCCTTCTCGGATTCCAGGACCAGACGCCAAGGTCCTCGGCGTCTGGCCCCAGACGCCAGGGTCCCTGGCATCTGGCCCCTGGCCTATGCAAAACAGCTTTTGCACCTTCCTAAAGCCTCATGGGCTTTACCCCTTGGCCCAAATAAAGTGTTCTTGTACCCCGAACATTTCAGGAAACATCCGAAACTATTTCCGGTGAATTCCGGAACCCTTCTGGAGACCAAACACTATTATCCCATATATCAATGTTTACCTCCAGACCATTTCGGAGCTCCTCGTGACGTACGGGATGTCATCCGGGACTTCGAACAACCTTTGGTCACCATCATACATAACTCTATACTACCGAAACGTCACCGAACCTTAAGTGTGCAGACCCTGCGGGTTCGAGAACTATGTAGACATGACCGAGACACCTCTACAGTCAATAACCAATAGCGGGACCTGGATGCCCATATTGGTTCCTACATATTCTATGAAGATCTTTATCGGTCGAACCTCTTTGTCAAGGATTCAGTCAATCCCGTATACCGTTCCCTTTGTTCTTCGGTATGTTACTTGCCCGAGATTCAATCGTCGGTATCTCCATACCTAGTTCAACCTCGTTACCGGCAAGTCTCTTTACTCGTTCCGTAATACAAGATCTCGTGACTAACACTTAGTCACATTGCTTGCAAGGCTCACTGTGATGTTGTATTAGCGAGTGGGTCCTGAGATACCTCTCCGTCACACGGAGTAACAAATCCCAATGTTAATCCATGCCAACTCAACAGACACCCTCAGAGATACCTATAGAGTATCTTTATAGTCACCCAGTTACGTTGCGACGTTTGATACACACAAGGCATTCCTCCGGTGTCCGTGAGTTGCATGATCTCATGGTCATAGGAACATATACTTGACATGCAGAAAACTGTAGCAATAAACTGACACGATCAAATACTACGTTTATAGTTTGGGTCTTGTCCATCCCATCATTCTCCTAATGATGTGATCCCATTATCAAATGACATCACATTTCAATGGCTAGGAAACCTTGACCATCTTTGATCAACGAGCTAGTTCACTAGAGGCATACTAGGGACAAAGTGTTGTCTATTTATCCACACATGTAATGTGTTTCCAATCAAAACAATTATAGCATGGATAATAAACAATTATTATGAACAGGAAATATAATAATAAACACTTTATTTATTGCCTCTAGGGCATATTTCCAACAGTCTCCCACTTGCACTAGAGTCAATAATCTAGCTCACATCACTATGTGATTTACATTGTAATGAATCGAACACCCATGCAGTTTTGGTGTTGATCATGTTTAGCCCTTGGAAGAGGTTTAGTCAATGGGTCTGCAACATTCAGATCTGTGTGCACTTTGCAATTTTTATGTCCTTCTCCTTGATGTAATCGCGGATGGAATTTAAGCGTTGCTTTACGTGTCTGGTCCTCTTGTGAAACCTTGGTTCCTTGGCCAGAGCAATGGCACCAGTGTTGTCACGGAACAGAGTCATTGGATTCAGTGCACTGGGCACTACTCCAAGATTTGTCATGAACTGCTTCATCCAGACACCTTCCTTTGTCGCCTCCGAGGCTGCGATGTACTCCGCTTCACATGTAGAATCGGCTACCACGCTTTGCTTGGAACTGCACCAGCTTACCGCTCCCCCGTTGAGAATAAATATGTATCCGATTTGTGACTTAGAGTCATCCGGATTAGTGTCAAAGCTTGCATCTACGTAACCCTTTACGACGAACTCTTCATCACCTCCATAAACAAGAAATATTTCCTTAGTCCTTTTCAGGTACTTAAGGATATTCTTGACCGTCGCCCAGTGCTCCATTCCAGGATCACTTTGAAACCTTCCGGCCATACTTATGGCAAGGCTGACATCGGGTCTTGTGCACATCATTGCATAGATGATAGAGCCTATGGCTGAAGCATAGGGGGTGACACTCATCTTTTCTCTATCTTTTGCAGTCACTGGGCATTGAGTCTTACTCAACTTCACACCTTGTAACATAGGCAAGAACCCCTTCTTGGACTGATCCATTTTGAACTTCTTCAAAACTTTATCAAGGTATGTGCTCTGTGAAAGTGCTATTAAGCGTCTCGATCTATCTCTATAGATCTTAATGCCTAATATGAAAGCAGCTTCTCCTAGGTCCTCAATTGAAAAACTCTTGTTCAAATATTCCTTCACGCTTTCCAGGATTTCTATATTGTTTCCAATCAGTAATATGTCATCCACATATAATATTAGAAACGCTATAGAGCTCCGACTCACTTTCTTGTAAATACAAGCTTCTCCATAAACTTGTATAAACCCAAACGCTTTGATCACCTCATCAAAGCGCTTGTTCCAACTCCGAGATGCTTGCACCAGCCCATAAATGGATCGCTGGAGTTTGCAAACTTTGTCAGCATTCTCTGGATCGACAAAACCTTCTGGTTGCATATATACAACTCTTCCTCAAGGAAACCGTTGAGGAACACTGTTTTGACATCCATCTACCAAATTTCATAGTCTAAATAAGCAGGTATTGCCAACATGATTCTGACAGACTTAAGCATCGCTACGGGTGAGAAGGTCTCATCGTAGTCAACTCCTTGAACTTGTGAAAAACCCTTTGCCACAAGTTGAGCTTTATAGACGGTGACATTACTGTCCGCGTCCGTCTTCTTCTTAAAGATCCATTTGTTCTGAATGGCCTTTCGCCCTTCAGGTAATACTTCCAAAGTCCATACTTTGTTTTCATGGACCCCATCTCAGATTTCATGGCCTCTAACCATTTCTCGGAATCCAGGCCCATCATCGCTCCTCCATAGCTCGTAGGTTCATTGTTGTGCAACAACATGACCTCCAAGACAGGGTTGCCGTACCACTCAGGAGCAATACGCGCCCTTGTCAACCTATGAGGTTCAATAGTAACTTGATCTAAAGCGTCATGATCATCATCATTAACTTCCTCTTCAACTGTCATAGGCTCCACAGAAACATCTTTCTGCACTGCGCTACTCTCTGGTTGAAGTAATGGTTCAATAACCTCATCAAGCTCTATTTTCCTCCCACTCAATTCTTTCGAGAGAAACTCTTTCTCAAGAAATGTTCCGTTCTTAGCAGCAAACACTTTGCCTTCGGATCTAAGATAGAAGGTATACCCAACTGTCTCTTTCGGGTATCCTATGAAGATGCATTTCTCCGCTTTGGGTTCCAGCTTTTCAGGTTGAAGCTTTTTGACATAAGCATCACATCCCCAAACTTTAAGAAACGACAACTTTGGCCTCTTGACAAACCATGGTTCATATGGCGTCGTCTCAACGGATTTTGATGGTGCCCTATTTAAAGTGAATGCAGTTGTCTCTAATGCATAACCCCAAAACAATAGTGGCAAATCAGCAAGAGACATCATAGAACGCACCATATCTAATAAGGTTCGATTACGACGTTCGGACACACCATTACGCTATGGTGTTCTAGGCAGTGTCAAATGTGAAACAATTCCACATTGTCTTAAGTGACTGCCAAACTCATAACTCAGATATTCACCTCCTCTATTAGATCATAGGAATTTAATCTTCTTATTACGATGATTCTCAACTTCACTCTGAAATTGCTTGAACTTTTCAAAGGTTTCAGACTTGTGTTTCATTAAGTAAATATACCCATATCTACTTAAGTCATTAGTGAAGGTGAGAAAATAACGATATCCACCGTGCGCTGTAAAATTCATTGGACCGCACACATCAGTATGTATGATTTCCAACAATTTACTTGCCCGTTCCATTGTTCTAGAGAACGGCGTTTTAGTCATCTTGCCCATGAGGCATGGTTCACATGTGTCAAGTAATTCAAAATCAAGGGACTCCAAAAGTCCATCAGCATGGAGCTTCCTCATGCGTTTTACACCAATATGACCCAAACGGCAGTGCCACAAGAAAGTGGTACTATCCTTATCAACTCCACATATTTTGGCATCAATGTTATGAACATGTGTATCATCACTATCAAGATTCAATATGAATAAACCCCTCACATTGGGTGCATGACCATAAAAGATATTACTCATATAAATAGAACAACCATTATTCTTTGATTTAAATGAGTAACCGTCTCGCAATAAACAAGATCCAAATATAATGTTCATGCTTAACGCAGGCACTAAATAACAATTATTCAGGTTCATCACTAATCCCGATGGTAATCGAAGAGAGAGCGTGCCGACGGTGATCACATCAACCTTGGAACCATTTCCCACGCACATCATCACTTCATCCTTTGCCAGCCTTCGTCTATTCCGTAGTTCCTGTTTTGAGTTGCAAATGTGAGCAACCGAACTGGTATCAAATACTCAGGCACTACAACGAGAGCTAGTAAGGTACACATCAATAACATGTATATCATATATACCTTGTTTGTCGTTGGCCGCCTTCTTGTCAGCCAGGTACTTGGGGCAGTTCTGCTTCCAGTGACCAGTTCCCTTGCAATGAAAGCACTCAGTTTCTGGCTTGGGTCCAGCCTTGGGCTTCTTTACAGGAGTAGCAACTGCTTTGCCATCCTTCTTGGTTTTACACTTCTTGCCCTTGGCCTTGCCATTCTTCTTGAAACTAGTGGTTTTATTAACCATCAACACTTGATGTTCTTTCTGGATTTCAGACTCAGCCACTTTTAGCATCGCAAACAGCTCGGCGACTGACTTGTTCATCCCGTGCATGTTATAGTTCATCACAAAGCTCTTGTAACTAGGTGGCAGTGATTGAAGAACTCTATTAGTGATCGCCTCTGGCGGAAGGGCAATTCCCAGCTCCGGTAGACGAGTCGAATACCAAGACATTCTGAGTATATGTTCACTGATAGACCCGTTCTCGTCCATTTTGCAAGCATAGAACTTATCGAAAGTCTCATACCTCTCGATCCGGGCATTCTTTTGAAAGATAAACTTCAACTCCTGGAACATCTCATATGCTCCATGACGTTCAAAACGTCTTTGAAGTCCCGGTTCTAAGCCATACAATATTGCACACTGAACTATTGAGTAATCTCCAGAACGTGCCTCCCAAGCGTTCTTAACGTCTTCGGATGACATGTCTTCTGGTTGGTCACCAAGCGGTGCATCAAGGACATATGATTTCTGGGAAGCCGTGAGGATAATCCTCAAATTACGGGCCCAGTCAACAAAGTTACTTCCATCATCTTTCAACTTAGCTTTCTCTAGGAATGCATTAAAATTCAGGGGTGCTAGTGCGCGAGCCATTGATCTACAACATAAATATGCAAAGGTTACTTAGACTATTGTTCAAGATAATGAGTTTAGTTAATCAAATTACTAAAGCTCCCACTCAAATTGACATCCCTCAGGTCATCTGAGTGTCACATGTTCCAAATTCACCAACTCAAGTCTGATCATCACGTGAGTTGAGGTGGTTTCAATGGTGAACATCATCATGTTGATCATATCTACTATATGACTCATGTTCGACCTTTTGGTCTCTTGTGTTCAGAGGCCATGTTTGTACATGCTAGGCTCGTCAAGTTTAACCCGAGTGTTCTTCATGTGCAACACTGGCTTGCACCCATTGTATGTGAACGTAGAGTCTATCACACCCGATCATCACGTGGTGTCTCGACACGACGAACTTTCGCAATGGTGCACACTCGGGGAGAACACAATTCATCTTGAAATTTAAGTGAGGGATCACCTTATAATGCTACCGTCGTCCTAAGCAAAACAAGGTGCATAAAAGGATTAACATCACATGCAAATCATAAGTGACATGATATGGCCATGAACTTGTGCTTTTGATCTCCATCTTGAAAGCATCGGCTTGATCTCCATCGTCACCGGCATGACACCATGATCTCCATCAACATGTCGCCATCGGGGTTGTTGCGCCCACCATGCTTCTACTACTATTGCTACCGTTTAGCGATAAAGTAAAGCATTACATAGCGCTTAATGATTGACACGCAGGTCATACAATAATTAAAGACAACCCTATGGCTCCTGTCGGTTTCCGTACTCATCGACATGCAAGTCGTGATATTCTATACAACACATGATCATCTCATACATAACATATATCCCATCCTGTAATTGGCCATATCACATCACAACATACCCTGCAAAAACAAGTTAGACGTCCTCTAATTGTTGTTGCATGTTTTACGTGGCTGCTATGGGTATCTAGCAAAAACAATTCTCACCTGCGCATAAACCACAATGGTGATACATAAGTTGCTTTTCAACCTTCTCAAGGACCGCCTTAGTCGAATACGATCCAACTAAAGTAGGAGAAACAGACACCCGCCAGCCATCTTTGTGCAACGAGGTTACACGTCAGTCAATGGAACCGGTCTCTCGTAAGCGTACGAGTAAGGTTGGTCTGGGCTGCTTCATCCCACAATACCGCTGAACCAAAACACGACCAAGGGAGGAAGCAACCTAAGCATAAATGCCCACAAACTCTTTATGTTCTACTCGAGATCTCATCTACACATAAACCTAGCTCATAATGCCACTGTTGGGGAACGTTGCATGGGAAACAAAAAATTTCCTATGCGCATGCAAGATCTATCCATGGTGATAAGCATCTACGAGAGGGAGAGTGGGTCTACATACCCTTGTAGATCGCTAAGCAGGAAGCGTTAAGAAACGTGGTTGATGTAGTCGAATGTCTTCGCGATCCAAATCACCGAGCATCCCGCGATCCAATCAAGATCGGTCCTGATCTAGCACCAAACGGACGGCACCTCTGCATTCAGCACACGTACAGCTTGATGACGATCTCTGCCTTCTTGATCTAGCAAGAGGGAGCGGAGAGGTAGACGAGTTCTCCAGCAGTGCGACGGCGTTGCGGCGATGGTGGTGGAGCAATTCCAGCAGGGCTTCGCCGCTAAAACCGATCTAGAGGAGAAACTACGAACTAGAGGAGAGGCAACACGTGGCTTAGGGTTTCTTGATGTGTCCCAAGTGCTAGCCTCACCCCTCTATTTATATGCTGAGCCTTGGGGTCTAAACTTGGAGAAAAATCCTCCTCAAGGTCGGTTTGCCCGCAAGGCAAGAGTCCTTCTTGGACTCCAGGACCAGACGCCAAGGTCCTCGGCGTCTGGCCCCAAACGCCAGGGTCCCTAGCGTCTGGCCCCAAACGCCAGGGTCCCTAGCGTCTGGCCCCTGGCCTATGCAAAACAGATTTTGCACCTTCCTAAAGCCACATGGGCTTTACCCCTTGGCCCAAATAAAGTGTTCTTGTACCCCGAACATTTCGAGAAACATCCGAAACTATTTCCGGTGAATTCCGGAACCCTTCCGGAGACCAAACACTATTATCCCATATAAAATATTTACCTTCGGACCATTTCGGAGCTCCTCGTGATGTCCGGGATCTCATCTGGGACTTCGAACAACCTTCGGTCACCACCATACATAACTCTATACTACCGAAACGTCATTGAACCTTAAGTGTGCAGACCCCGTAGGTTCGAGAACTATGTAGACATGACCGAGACACCTCTACGGTAAATAACCAATAGTGGGACCTGGATGCCCATATTGGTTCCTACATATTATAAGAAGATCTTTATCGGTTGAACCTCTGTGTCAAGGATTCAGTCAATCCCGTATAACGTTCCCTTTGTTCTTCGGTATGTTACTTGCCCGAGATTCGATCGTCGGTATCTCCATACCTAGTTCAACCTCGTTACTGGCAAGTCTCTTTACTTGTTCCGTAATACAAGATCTCGTGACTAACACTTAGTCACATTGCTTGCAAGGCTCATTGTGATGTTGTATTACCGAGTGGGCCCTGAGATACCTCTCCGTCACACGGAGTAACAAATCCTAGTGTTGATCCATGCCAACTCAACAGACACCCTCGGAGATACTTGTAGAGTACCTTTATAGTCACCCAGTTACATTGCGACATTTGATACACACAAGGCATTCCTCCGGTGTTCGTGAGTTGCATGATCTCATGGTCATAGGAACATATACTTGACATGCAGAAAACTGTAGCAATAAACTGACACGATCAAATGCTACGTTTATAGTTTGGGTCTTGTCCATCCCATCATTATCCTAATGATGTGATCCCGTTATCAAATGACATCACATGTCAATGGCTATGAAACCTTAACCATCTTTGATCAACGACTAGTTCACTAGAGGCATACTAGGGACAAAGTGTTGTCTATTTATCCACACATGTAATGTGTTTCCAATCAAAACAATTATAGCGTGGATAATAAAGAATTATCATGAACAAGGAAATATAATAATAAACACTTTATTTATTGCCTCTAGGGCATATTTTGAATAGTGACGTCCGTTTGGCACTAGATTGGAAGGGCCGTGATTGGATCGCGGGGCGGATCGTGATTGGATCACGAGACGGATCGTGATGGGATCGCAGGACGGATTGCGACTTGGATCGTGAAGACGTTTGACTACATCAACTGTGTCTTAACACTTCCGCTTAGCGATCTACAAGGATATGTAGATCCACTCTACCTCTCATAGATGCTCATCACCATGGATAGATCTTCCATGTGCTTAGGAATTTTTTTGTTTCCCACGCAATGTTCCCCAACAAGGAGAACCAAATATAATATCATCAACATATAGTTGTCATATGAACAAGTTCCCATTGACCCTCTTTGTGAAAAGAGTGGGATCGATTTTCCCAATTTCAAACCCACGGTCTTGCAACATCTCGGTAAGGTGCTCATACCATGCACGTGGGGCTTGTTTAAGGCCATAGAGAGCCTTATCGAGAACGTATACATGATTGGGGAACTTGGGATCCTCAAACCCTGGGGGTTGCTTAACATATACCAACTCCTTAAGAGGACCATTAAGAAATGGACTTTTAACATCCATTTGATATAATTTAAAGTTATGATGATAAGCATATGCAAGCAACATGCGAATAGATTCAAGGCGAGCAACAGGAGCAAAGGTTTCACCGTAGTCGATACCCTCAACTTGGGAGTGGCCTTGTGCCACCAATCTTGCCTTGTTGCGAATGAAGACACCGCTCGCATCTTGCTTGTTTTTGAAGATCCATTTATTTCCAATGACATTGTGGTTCTCCTTTGGTCTTAGCACTAATTGCCACACTTGGTTGCGCTCGAAGTTGTTGAGTTCATCGTGCATGGCTTCAACCCACTCCATGTCCTCGAGCGCATATTGTACCTTGAGGGGCTCAATGTAAGAAAGAAACGTGTGATGTTCACAAAAGTTTGTTAATTGTCTATGGGTGGTTACCCCTCAGTTTAAGCTGCTGTGGGCGTTCTCCAACAAATGTTGTTGTTTCTCAAGCTTGGCAGCATTCTTAGCAACTCGTCTCTCTAAGGTCTCCTCCCTACAATGTTGAGAGTCAACATATGGAGGAGGAGCATCTTGATGATCTTGAGAGGAGTCATGAGCTTGCTCTTGATCTTGAATGAGATCTTGATCTTGAGCTTGCTCGGGGTCATGGACTTGATCTTGGGCATTTCTTTGCATGACACCATAGTCAGTAGATTGATCTTGCCCTTGATCTTGTTCATGTGGTTGAGGGCCTTCATTTTGTTCTTCGCAAGCGTGTGGGTCTTGTGTCGGTGATGGTTCCATTTGAGTAGAACATTGTCCTTCTCCTTCGGCCACAAGGGGTTCCTCAACGGGTAGGAAGTGTCCCACACCCATTCTTCTTATGGCTTGGGGAGGAATTTCATCACCTACCTCACAAAGACCACGTTGCTCCACTTGGGAGCCATTATTTTCATCAAACTCTACATTACACGTCTCCTCAATGAGTCCATTAGACTTATTGAGGACACGGTAAGCGCGAGAGTTTGTAGCATAACCAACAAATATGCCCTCTTGAGCTCTAGGTTCAAATTTATACAAACGAATACCTTTCTTGAAAATGAAACACTTACACCCGAACACCCTGAAGTACTTGAAATTGGGCTTGTTACCGGTAAGAATTTCATAAGGAGTCTTGTTCAAGCCTTGGCGGAGATAGAGCCGATTGGATGCATGACAAGTTGTGTTGATGGCTTCGGCCCAAAAATTGTACTGAGATTTGAATTCCGCCATCATGGTCCTTGCGGCGTCCATCAATGTCCGGTTCTTTCTCTCAGCAACACCATTTTGTTGAGGGGTATACGGTGCGGAGTATTCGTGCTTGATCCCGTCATCACTAAGGAAATCATTCAAGGTGTAGTTCTTGAACTCGGTGCCATTGTCACATCTTATCATCAGAATCTTGCATCATGTTGTCGTTGAGCTTCATTTGCAAAGTCGATGACAGTTTGTTGAGTTTCACTCTTCCTCTTGAATAAATATACCCAAGTGTATCTTGAGTACTCATCCACGATCCCCAAACAATACTTCCTTCCCCCGAGGCTATCGAAAGATGGAGGGCCAAAGAGATCCATGTGGAGAAGCTCCAAGGGCCTCTTTGAGTAAATGGTAGTCGTGGGGTGGTGAGCTGTCTCATGTAGCTTTCCTTCAATACAAGCACTGCAAGCACGATCTTTGGCAAAACTCACATTTGTTAGTCCAAGAACATGATCCCCTTTGAGAAGACTTTGCAAAGATATCCTATTGACATGGGCTAGCCGGCGATGCCAGAGCCATCCCACACCAACTTTAGCCATTAGGCAAGTCGCGGTCTTAGTGGGTTGCTCCGAGAAGTTAACCACATAGAGACTTTTCTTGACATGCCCAACAAAAGCTACTTTAAGAGGCTTGGTCCACAAAAGGGCCATGGAGTCAACACCAAAGAAGGTACAAAAACCCATGAGTGCGAGTTGATGAACAGAAAGTAAATTGTATGCAAGGGTCTCAACAAGCATAACATTCTCTATGGAGAGTTTAGGAGAGATTATTGTTGGAAATATGCCCTAGAGGCAATATATAAAGTGTTTTTATTATATTTCCTTGTTCATGATAATCGTTTATTATCCATGCTATAACTGTAGTAATCGGAAACACATTGCATGTGTGGATAAATAGACAAACACTATGTCCCTAGTATGCCTCTAGTGAACTAGCTCGTTGATCAAAGATGGTCAGGGTTTCCTAGCCATTGACATGTGATGTCATTTGATAAAGGGATCACATCATTAGGAGACTGATGTGATGGACAAGACCCAAACTACAAACGTAGCATATGATCGTGTCAGTTTATTGCTATTGTTTTCTGCATGTCAAAGTATATGTTCCTATGACCATGAGATCATGCAACTCACGGATATTGAAGGAGTGCCTTGTGTGTATCAAACGTCGCAACGTAACTGGGTGACTATAAAGGTGCTCTACAGGTATCTCCGATGGTGTCTGTTGAGTTGGCATGGATCGAGACTGGGATTTGTTACTCCGTGTGACGGAGAGGTATCTCGGGGCCCACTCGGTAATGAAACATCACAATAAGCCTTGCAAGCAATGTGACTAATTGTTAGTTGCGGGATCTTGCATTACGGAACGAGTAAAGAGACTTTCCGGTAACGAGATTGAACTAGGTATAGAGATACCGACGATCGAATCTCGGGCAAGTAACATGCCGAAGAACAAAGGGAACGTTATACGGGACTAACTGAATCCTTGACATAGAGGTTCAACCGATAAGATCTTCGTAGAATATGTAGGAACCAATGTGGACATCCAGGTCTCGCCATTGGTTATTGGCCGTAGAGGTGTCTCGGTCATGTCTACATAGTTCTCGAACCCGTAGGGTCTGCACACTTAAGGTTCGGTGATGTTTCGGTAGTATAGAGTTATGTATGGTGGTGACCGAAGGTTGTTCGGAGTCCCGGATGAGATCCTGGACGTCACGAGGAGCTCCGGAATGGTCCGGAGGTAAAGATTAATATATAGGATGTCCCAGTTTGGTCGCCGGAAAAGTTTTGGGCTCATCGGTAGTGTACCGGGAGTATCGATAGTGTACCGGGAGTGCCGGTAGTGTACCGGGGGACCTCCGGGAGGGGTATTTCGACCCCAAGAGGTCCATGGGATGTGGGAGAATAATAACGAGCCCTTAGTGGGCTGGGAAAACAGCCACAAAGGCCCATGGCACAGGAGAGAAAGTCCTAAAGCAAAAAGTGGAAAATCAGCCAATAGGAGGCAATCCTACTCCAACTAGGATTGGAGGTGAAGTAGGATTGCTCCCACCTCCTATTTCGGCCGACCCAAAGGCCTTGGCTGCCTCTCCTCTCCTCTCCTCCTATATATACTAGTGGATTGGGTGGTTTTTGGACAGAATTTCCGGCCACGTGCTACCCGTTCCACCGGTGCATAGTTTCTCCTCTAGATCGTAGTTCCGCAGTGCTTAGGCGAAGCCCTGCCGGAATTGCTCCACCACCATCACCGGAGCGCCGTCACGCTGCCGGTCAACTCTCTATCCTATCCACCCCTCTTGCTGGATCAAGACGGTGGAGATCGTCATCAAGCTGCACGTGTGCTGAACGCGGAGGTGCCGTCCGTTCGGTACTAGATCGGAAGGATCGTGATCAAGGCCACGAGACGTTCGTGATTGGATCGTGGGACGGATCGTGACGAGATCGTGGGACGGTTCGTGATTGGTTCGCGGGACGGTGATTGGATCGCGAGACGCTCGGTGATTTGGATCGCGAAGAAGTTCGACTACACCAACCGCGTTTCTTAACGCTTCCCGCTTAGCGATCTACAAGGGTACGTAGATCCACTCTCCCTCTCGTAGATGCTCATCACCATGGATAGGTTTGCGTGTGCGTAGGAAAATTTTTGTTTCCCATGCGACGTTCCCCAACAGTGGCATCATGAGCTAGGTTGATGGTTCTATGAGATCTCGAGTAGAACACAAAAGGTTTGTGGGCGTTGATGCTTAGATTGCTTCCTCCCTTGGTTGGATTTTGGTTCAGCGGGATTGTGAGATGAAGCGGCCCGGACCAACATTACTCGTACGCTTACGAGAGACCGGTTCCCTCGACGCAACTTGTTGCTTAGATGGCTTGCGGGTGACAGTTTCTCTCACTTTAGTTGGATCGGATCCGACAAAGGCGGTCCTTGAGAAGGTTGAAAAGCAATCTATGTATCACCGTTGTGGTTTATACGTAGGTGAGAATCGTTCTTGCTAGATACCCGTAGCAGCCATGTAAAACATGCAACAACAATTAGAGGACGTCTAACTTGTTTTTGCAGGGTATGTTGTGATATGATATGGCCAATTACATGATGAGATATATGTGATGTATGAGATGATCATGTGATGTATAGATTATCACGACTTGCATGTTGGTGATTACGGCAACCGGCAGGAGCCATAGGGTTGTCTTTAATTATTGTATGACCTGCGTGTCAATCATTAAGCGCTATGTAATGCTTTACTTTATCGCTACGGTAGCAATAGTAGTAGAAGCATGCAGGGCGTGACAACCCCGATGGCGACACGTTGATGGAGATCAAGATGATGGAGATCATGGTGTCATGCCGGTGACGATGGAGATCATGCCGGTGTTTCGAAGATGGAGATCTTAAACACAAGTTGATAGCCATATCATGTCACTTATGAATTGCATGAGATGTTAATCCTTGTATGCACCTTGTTTTTCTTAGTACGACGGTAGCATTATAAGGTGATCCCTCACTTAAATTTCAAGATGAACTGTGTTCTCCCCGAGTGTGCACCGTTGCGAAAGTTTGTCGTGTCGAGACACCACGTGATGATCGGGTGTGATAGACTCTACGTTCACATACAACGGGTGCAAGCCAGATTTGCACGTGCAGAACACTCGGGTTAAACTTGACGAGCCTAGCATGTACAGACATGGCCTCGGAACACAAGAGACCGAAAGGTCGAACATGAGTCATATAGTAGATATGATCAACATAATGATGTTCACCATTGAAGCCACCTTAACTCACGTGATGATCGGACTTGAGTTGGTGAATTTGGATCATGTGACACTCAGATGACCTGAGGGATGTCAATTTGAGTGGGAGCTTTAGTAATTTGATTAACTAAACTCATTATCTTGAACAATAGTCTAAGTAACCTTTGCATATTTATGTTGTAGATCAATGGCTCGCGTAGTAGCACCCCTGAATTTTAATGCGTTCCTAGAGAAAGCTAAATTGAAAGATGATGGAAGTAACTTTGTTGACTGGGCCCGTAATATGAGGATTATCCTCACGGCTTCCCAGAAGTCATATGTCCTTGATGCACCGCTTGGTGACCAGCCAGAAGACATGACCTCCGAAGACGTTAAGAACGCTTGGGAGGCTCGTGCTGGAGACTACTCAATAGTTCAGTGTGCAATATTGTATGGCTTAGAACCGGGACTTCAAAGACGTTTTGAACGTCATGGGGCATATGAGATGTTCCAGGAGTTGAAGTTTATCTTTCAGAAGAATGCCCGGATCGAGAGGTATGAGACCTCCGATAAATTCTATGCTTGCAAGATGGAGGAGAACGGGTCTATTAGTGAGCACATACTCAGAATGTCTGGGTACTCAAACCGTCTAGCGGAGTTGGGAATTACCCTTCCGCCGGAGGCGATCACTGATAGAGTTCTTCAATCGCTGCCACCTAGTTACAAGAGCTTTGTGATGAACTATAACATGCACGGGATGAACAAGTCAGTCACCGAGCTGTTTGCGATGCTGAAAGTCGCTGAGTCTGAAATCCAGAAAGAACATCAAGTGTTGATGGTCAATAAAACCACTAGTTTCAAGAAAAACGGCAAAGGCAAAGGCAAGAAGGGTAAAACCAAGAAGGATGGCAAAGCAGTTGCTACTCCTACAAAGAAGCCTAAGCATGGACCTAAGCCAGAAACTGAGTGCTTTCATTGCAAAGGAACTGGTCACTGGAAGCGGAACTGCCCCAAGTACCTGGCTGGCAAGAAGGCGGCCAACGACAAACAAGGTATATATGATATACATGTTATTGATGTGTACCTTACTAGTTCTCGTAGTAGTGCCTGGGTATTTGATACCGGTTCGGTTGCTCACATTTGCAACTCAAAACAGGAACTACGGAATAAACGAAGACTGGCAAAGGACGAAGTGACGATGCGCGTGGGAAATGGTTCCAAGGTTGATGTGATCGCCGTCGGCACGCTCTCTCTTCGATTACCATCAGGATTAGTGATGAACCTAAATAATTGTTATTTAGTGCCTGCGTTAAGCATGAACATTATATCTGGATCTTGTTTATTGCAAGACGGTTACTCATTTAAATCAGAGAATAAAGGTTGTTCTATTTATATGAGTAATATCTTTTATGGTCATGCACCCAATGTTAGGGGTTTATTCATATTGAATCTTGATAGTGATGACACACATGTTCATAACATTGATGCCAAAAGATGTAGAGTAGTTAATGATAGTACCACTTTCTTGTGGCACTGCCGTTTAGGTCATATTGGTGTAAAACGCATGAGGAAGCTCCATGCTGATGGACTTTTGGAGTCACTTGATTTTGAATCACTTGACACATGTGAACCATGCCTTATGGGCAAGATGACCAAAACTCCGTTCTCTGGAACAATGGAACGGGCGAGTGACTTATTGGAAATCATACATACTGATGTGTGCGGTCCAATGAATGTCGAAGCACGCGGTGGTTATCGTTATTTTCTCACCTTCACTGATGACTTGAGTAGATATGGGTATATTTACTTGATGAAGCACAAGTCTGAAACATTTGAAAAGTTCAAGCAATTTCAGAGTGAAGTTGAGAATCATCGTAACAAGAAGATTAAATTTCTTCGATCTGATCGAGGAGGTGAATATCTGAGTTATGAGTTTGGCAATCACTTAAGACACTGTGGAATTGTTTCACAGTTGACACCGCCCGGAACACCACAGCATAATGGTGTGTCTGAACGTCGTAATCGGACCTTATTGGATATGGTGCGTTCTATGATCTCTCTTGCCGATTTGCCACTATCGTTTTGGGGTTATGCATTAGAGACAGCTGCATTCACTTTAAATAGGGCACCATCAAAATCCGTTGAGACGACGCCATATGAACTGTGGTTTGGCAAAAAGCCGAAGTTGTCGTTTCTTAAAGTTTGGGGATGTGATGCTTATGTCAAAAAGCTTCAGCCTGAAAAGATGGAACCCAAAGCGGAAAAGTGCGTCTTCATAGGATACCCGAAAGAGACAGTCGGGTATACCTTCTATCTCAGATCCGAGGGCAAAGTGTTTGTCGCTAAGAACGGAACATTTCTTGAGAAAGAGTTTCTCTCGAAAGAATTGAGTGGGAGGAAAATAGAGCTTGATGAGGTTATTGAACCTTTACTTCAACCAGAGAGTAGCGCAGCACAGAAAGATTTTTCTATGGAACCTACAACGGTAGAAGAGGAAGTTAATGATCATGATCATGAAGCTCCGGATCAAGCTGCTATTGAACCTCGTAGGTCGACAAGGACGCGTACTACTCCCGAGTGGTACGGCAACCCTGTCTTAGAGGCCATGTTGTTGGACAACAATGAACCTACGAGCTATGGAGGAGCAGTGATGGGCCCGGATTCCGAGAAATGGTTAGAGGCCATGCAATCTGAGATGGGATCCATGTATGAAAACAAAGTATGGACTTTGGAAGTACTACCTGAAGGGCGAAAGGCCATTCGGAACAAATGGATCTATAAGAAGAAGACGGACGCGGATGGTAATGTCACCGTCTATAAAGCTTGACTTGTGGCAAAGGGTTTTTCACAAGTTCAAGGAGTTGACTACGATGAGACTTTCTCACCCGTAGCGATGCTTAAGTCTGTCAGAATCATGTTGGCAATAGCTGCTTATTTCGACTATGAAATTTGGCAGATGGACGTCAAAACGGCGTTCCTCAACGATTTCCTTGAGGAAGAGTTGTATATGATGCAACCCGAAGGTTTTGTCGATCCAGAGAATGCTGACAAAGTTTGCAAACTCCAGCGATCCATTTATGGACTGGTGCAAGCATCTCGGAGTTGGAATAAACGCTTTGATGAGGTGATCAAAGCATTTGGGTTTATACAAGTTTATGGAGAAGCTTGTATTTACAAGAAAGTGAGTGGGAGCTCTGTAGCGTTTCTAGTGTTATATGTGGATGACATATTGCTGATCGGAAACGATATAGAAATGCTGGAAAGCGTGAAGGAATATTTGAATAAGAGTTTTTCAATGAAGGACCTAGGAGAAGCTGCTTTCATATTAGGCATTCTGATCTATAGAGATAGGTCGAGACGCTTAATAGCACTTTCACAGAGCACATACCTTGATAAAGTTTTGAAGAAGTTCAAAATGGAACAGGCCAAGAAGGGGTTCTTGCCTGTGTTGCAAGGTGTGAAGTTGAGTAAGACTCAATGCCCAGTGACTGCAGAAGATAAAGAAAAGATGAGTGTCATCCCCTATGCTTCAGCCATAGGCTCTATCATGTATGCAATGTTGTGCACAAGACCCGATGTCAGCCTTGCCATAAGTATGGCTGGAAGGTTTCAAAGTGATCCTGGAATGGAGCACTGGCAAGCGGTCAAGAATATCCTTAAGTACCTTAACAGGACTAAGGACATGTTTCTCATTTATGGAGGTGATGAAGAGCTCGTCGTAAAGGGTTACGTCGATGCAAGCTTTGACACTAATCCGGACGATTCTAAATCGCAAACCGGATACGTATTTATTCTTAACGGGGGAGCGGTAAGCTGGTGCAGTTCCAAGCAAAGCGTGGTAGCTGATTCTACATGCGAAGCGGAGTACATCGCAGCCTCGGAGGCAGCGAAGGAAGGTGTCTGGATGAAGCAGCTCATGACAGATCTTGGAGTAGTGCCTAGTGCACTGAATCCAATAAATCTGTTCTGTGACAACACTGGTGCCATTGCTCTAGCCAAGGAAACAAGGTTTCACAAGAGGACCAGACACATAAAGCGACGCTTCAACTCCATCCGGTTCTACATCGAGGAGAAGGACATAAATATTTGCAAAGTGCACACGGATCTGAATGTTGCAGACCCGTTGACTAAACCTCTTCCAAGGGCTAAACATGATCAACACCAGAACTGTATGGGTGTTCGATTCATTACCATGTAAATCACATAGTGATGTGAACTAGATTATTGACTCTAGTGCAAGTGGGAGACTGTTGTAAATATGCCCTAGAGGCAATATATAAAGTGTTTTTATTATATTTCCTTGTTCATGATAATCGTTTATTATCCATGCTATAACTGTAGTGATCGGAAACACATTGCATGTGTGGATAAATAGACAAACACTATGTCCCTAGTATGCCTCTAGTGAACTAGCTCGTTGATCAAAGATGGTCAGGGTTTCCTAGCCATTGACATGTGATGTCATTTGATAAAGGGATCACATCATTAGGAGACTGATGTGATGGACAAGACCCAAACTACAAACGTAGCATATGATCGTGTTAGTTTATTGCTACTGTTTTCTGCATGTCAAAGTATATGTTCCTATGACCATGAGATCATGCAACTCACGGATATCGAAGGAGTGCCTTGTGTGTATCAAACGTCGCAACGTAACTGGGTGACTATAAAGGTGCTCTACAGGTATCTCCGATGGTGTCTGTTGAGTTGGCATGGATCGAGACTGGGATTTGTTACTCCGTGTGACGGAGTGGTATCTCGGGGCCCACTCGGTAATGCAACATCACAATAAGCCTTGCAAGCAATGTGACTAATTTTTAGTTGCGGGATCTTGCATTACGGAACGAGTAAAGAGACTTGCCGGTAACGAGATTGAACTAGGTATAGAGATACCGATGATCGAATCTCGGGCAAGTAACATGCCGAAGAACAAAGGGAACGTTATACGGGACTAACTGAATCCTTGACATAGAGGTTCAACCGATAAGATCTTCGTAGAATATGTAGGAACCAATGTGGACATCCAGGTCCCGCCATTGGTTATTGGCCGTAGAGGTGTCTCGGTCATGTCTACATAGTTCTCGAACCCGCAGGGTCTGCACACTTAAGGTTCGATGACGTTTCGGTAGTATAGAGTTATGTATGGTGGTGACCGAAGGTTGTTCGGAGTCCCGGATGAGATCCCGGACGTCACGAGGAGCTCCGGAATGGTCCGGAGGTAAAGATTCATATATAGGATGTCCCAGTTTGGTCGCCAGAAAAGTTTCGGGCTCATCGGTAGTGTACCGGGAGTATCGGTAGTGTATCGGGAGTGCCGGTAGTGTATCGGGGGACCTCCGGGAGGGGTATTTCGACCCCAAGAGGTCCATGGGCTGTGGGAGAATAATAACCAGCCCTTAGTGGGCTGGGAAAACAGCCACAAAGGCCCATGGCGTAGGAGAGAAAGTCCTAAAGCAAAAAGTGGAAAATCAGCCAATAGGAGGCAATCCTACTCCAACTAGGATTGGAGGTGAAGTAGGATTGCTCCCACCTCCTATTTCGCCGACCCAAAGGCCTTGGCTGCCTCTCCTCTCCTCCTATATATACTAGTGGATTGGGTGGTTTTTGGACAGAATTTCCGGCCACGTGCTACCCGTTCCACCGGTGCATAGTTTCTCCTCTAGATCATAGTTCCGCAGTGCTTAGGCGAAGCCCTGCCGGAATTGCTCCACCACCATCACCAGAGCACCGTCACGCTGCCGGTGAACTCTCTCTCCTCTCCACCCCTCTTGCTGGATCAAGACGGTGGAGATCGTCATCAAGCTGCACGTGTGCTGAACGCGCAGGTGCCGTCCGTTCGGTACTAGATCGGAAGGATCGTGATCAAGGCCACGAGACGTTCGTGATTGGATCGTGGGACGGATCGTGACGAGATCGTGGGACGGTTCGTGATTGGTTCGCGGGACGGTTCGTGATTGGATCGCGGGACGCTCGGCGATTTGGATCGCGAAGAAGTTCGACTACACCAACCGCGTTTCTTAACGCTTCTCGCTTAGCGATCTACAAGGATACATAGATCCACTATCCCTCTCGTAGATGCTCATCACCATGGATAGGTTTGCGTGTGCGTAGGAAAATTTTTGTTTCCCATGCGACGTTCCCCAACATTTATCACCTTGCCAAGACCCAATACCTTTGAAATTGCATCATCACCAAATGAGACTTGAGTGACCACGGATGGGTCGGGATGAACGTCCACCACCAAGTCCGTGCTTCCGGTCATATGATTTGTCGATCCACTATCGAGCAACCATGACACTCCTCCAGAAGCAAACCCCTACAAGAGATCAATGTTTGGTTTAGGTACCCATTCTTTAATGGGTCCTTTCATGTTAGCAACAAGGGTCTTAGGAACCCAAATACACCATTCAATGTACTCATAAGAAGAACCAACATATTTGGCATAAACATGCCCATCACTAGCACGACATAAAACATAAGAGGGGTTAAAGTCGCTGGTGTTGTTGGGGTGGGTGGTCTTGCCCTTCTTGTCATTACCAACCACAACCTTGTCTTTCTTCTTCTCATGAGGACCATCTCCTGCTCTTACAAAAGTTTCCTTGAGTGGTGGAACTTCCTTGGTTTTCGCCTTCTTCTTGTTGTTTTTGGGTGCAAACTCAACCCCTTCTTTTGCAAAACTTCCTTTTGATTACTCAAAAGGTCATTGAGAGTCTTCTCGCCTTGGATACACGTCACCGGACCTTTTTCATGCTGCTCTTTCAGCTTAGCATTTTCCTCACAAGATGTGCATGCTCACAACATGGGTTAGTAGCAGATGCATTATCAATTAGAACAAAATGAGGACACGTGTAAATTTCCTTAGTGAGTTTTACTTGGAGTTGATCATGCGACTCCTTAAGAGAAGCATGAGCACACTTCAATGCCTTGTGGGCATTGTCAAGTCTGTCAAGATCATCCTTGGGTCGATCATGGCCAACCCCAAGTGCAACCTTTTCAGACTTGAGCACACGATTAAGAACGATAGCATGATCATAATCTTTACGTAATTTAGCAAGGGCATCATTTTGTGACTCCTCAGGAGTCATATGAAGACTTCGCTCTTCCTCAAGAGCAATAGAAAGATCCGCTATCTCGTCAGCATAATCATGACTATGGCCTCTCAACTCCTCAATATATTCTTCTTGAGACTCAATAGTGTCATTGGCCTCACCAAGTTGTTCCAAGAGAGCAACGAAGTGCTTCTTGGATTCTCCCTTTAGTTTACACAAGAACTTGTCAAACTCATTTTTACCCTCTTTTGCCTCCTCATGTTCATCCACACAATCTAACAAAGATGGAGTGGAAGAAATAGAAGTCTTAATGTTTGAGGTTTTGGCGTTGGAGGTTACCTTGGTGATACCTTTTTTCATGAGGCACCTAGCGATGTGGTTCTCATTCGGGGCGTCGAAGAGTGACACCTTTGTTGGGGTAGAGGATGCAATTGCCACAGATGCTATTCCCATTCCTCACCACTTGTGTCTTCGTCATCAACATCATCATCCGAGGCATAATCTTCTTGAGCCACCAACACTTTCTGAGGAGCCTTCTTGGTGAAGTTGGTCTTGTTGGGGAAGGACTTGGCCTTATCTTTGTGGATGAGCTTGACACCATTGTCTTCCCTCTTCTCATATGGACAATCCACCACAAAGTGACTCACATTGCCACATTTGTAGCAGGTCCTCACATGTTGCTTGCCCTTCGACCAATTTGAGTTGTTTTTTGGAGAAGTTGGGCCTTATGTTTCTCTTGTTTCCCCAAATTTGCTTGGACGCAAGAGCCATGTGCTCATGGTAAGCATATTTGGTTTCCTTGGGGCAACCCTCCTCCTATTCTTCTTCTTCTTCCTCTTGACTAACCTTAGCCTTCAAAGCAAGGTTGGGAGTTGATTTCTTTGACCGTTGCACGCGAGCAAGGGCATTGTCTGCGGTCGTGTTCAAGATGTTCATCGCAATAAATTCATCCAACACATCCCCAAAGGATAAGGTGTGAAAGTCCGGTCTTTGACGGATGACTGCGGACATGGCCTTGTTTTAGGGCATGATGGCCTTCACGAACTTACGCTTGACCCAGGTGTCATCCACATCCTTGCTGCCATGATCTTTGAGGGCAACGGCAAGAGAAGTCACCCTCCTATAGAGCTAACGTGGTTCCTCATCTTCTAGCATTACAAACTCATCTGACTAGTCAAGGACAACTTCATAGTTTGGACGTTGAATGCTCGAGCTGCCCTTGTAATGGAGATAATGTGTTCCCAACACTCTTTAGCAACAATGAAGGGACGCAGGTGAGGTAGGTATTCAATAGGAACAACAGCTTGGAGAATGAATAATGCAGAGGAATTTAGCTGTTTATCCATTTCTTCTCTTGGAGTAAGGTTGCATGGATCACGAGGTTAGTATCCTTATTCAGTGACTTGCATGAGTTGAATTGAGCTGTGATCCAAATGAGACTTGATATGAAAAATCCAATTAGCAAAATCATTCTTAACAAGTTTAGGAGGAGGACCGAGACTAACTATATGAGGTGGGTCCACCGGTCCTCCATAGACCAAGGGAGGGGAAACCAAGGGAAAGCTCCCCGACCCATTAATTCCTTGAGAACAATTATCCTTATCAGCACTAGCCCCCTCCTTACCGGAGTTGACATTCGATGTCGAGTTAGTGGGATTAACGACTTGCACCGCATCGGTGGAAAGTTTAAGGGTAACAATGAATTCTTTGAACATGGATTTGACCTTGGTCGTCATGGAAGATTTGAGAGAGGATATGGCCTCATTCAAATCCTCGCGAGAGACCTTGTTCCCTCCCACGACCTCGGGAAGTTCTCTCAATCGCTCCCCTTCGCCAGCCATACTCTTTGGATGGTGAAACCCTTAATAAAGAGACAAAGCTCTGATACCAATTGAAAGGATCGATATGGTTGACTAGAGGGGGTGAATAGGAAACTACCAAATTTTAACTTTTCTTTAACAATTTAGGCTTAGCAACAAATAGGTTGGCTAAATATGCAACTAGGTGAGCAACATATATGATGCTAAACACAACAACAAGATAAGCAAGCAAGATAAATAATATTAGTAGCTTGCACAAAGTAAAGGTAAGAAGTAACCACAAGTGGAACCGATGGAGACGAGGATGTGTTACCGAAGTTCCTTCCTGGTAAACGGAAGTGCGTCTCCGTTGGAGCGGTGTGGAGGCACAATGCTCCCCAAGAAGCCACTAGGGCCACCATATTCTCCTCACGCCCTCACACAATGCGAGGTGCCTTGATTCCACTAGTGGTGCCCTTGAAGGTGGCAACCGAACCTTTACAAACAAGGTTGGTGCAATCTCCACAACTTAATTGGAGGCTCCCAATGACACCACGAAGCTTCAACACAATGGACTATGGCTTCGAAGTGACCTCTTCCGTCTAGGGTGCTCAAACACCCAAGAGTAACAAGATCTGCAAGGGATTGATGGGGGGAATCAAATATCTCTCGGTGGAAGTGTAGATCAAGGCCCTCTCCTCCAACCCTAGAGCATCTACAAGATTTGATGGCTAGGGAGGGAGAAGGAGCAAGAATAAGCTTAGGAGCAACAATGGAGCTTTTTGTGGGAAGAGGTGAGTCTCAATGGGGAATAAGACTCACTGTATAGGTGGGAGGGGGGAAAGTGGTCGTTTTTTTGCCAAGACATGAGCATAAGCGGTAGTACCGTCCTAGGTGGTGGTACTTCCGCCTATACGTGTACTAGAACAACTGAGCAGTAGTATCGCTCTGGAGGGAGCGGTACTTCCACTTTGGGCGGTAGTATCGCTCTGGAAGGGGCGGTACTTCCGCTCAGAGATCCCAGAAGTCGGGATGAAAAAGGATGTGAAGGAGGCTACAAAGTTCCTCGGGGCAGTAGTACCACCAGGAACTTCCGCTTAAAAAATATAAGCGGTAGGTCAGGGCGGTAGTACCGCTCGGAACTTCCGCTTAAAAAAGTTAAGCGGTAGTTCAGGGCGGTAGTACCGCTCGGAACTTCCGCTTAAAAAAGTAAGCGGTCGTTCGAGCGATCCTTTAGGGCAGTAGTACTGCTGGAGCGGTACTACCGCTTAAGAGACATTGTGGAGCCTTGGGGATAGAGAAAGCTCCATCGTGCTGGGGAAAGGACGGGGGTGCAAAGTGTACGTGATGATTCCTCCCAACCTTTCCGGATGCGGACCCCCTCTTAATGGTACGGATTTTCCTACGACTCAGGTCCACCAACCTAACCTCAAAAGGAAAAGACTCCGTCTTCTAAGTTACTACTCGAGGAGAAGATAACCGTCTCGTGCCACCTGATAATCTCTGAAAGCTTAATGCACACGGTTAGTCCGCAAACACACTGTCATCAACCACCAAAACTACTTAGGGAAAATTATGCTCTTACACCTAGGATATGGGTGCCCTGTTAAGACATGACTCCTATCCTGTCTACACATAATTTGAATCCAAGTCCAACTACAACATACCTAGCACAAATATATTCGACACTATTCTAACAGCGGGAGTAGCTCGATCGCAGATGGGTGGGTCAACTATGGCAGTGTGCCGCGATGGGGATGGATATTTCATGGGCAGCTCAGCTATTGTTATCCATTGTGTGGCCAATGTGCTAGCTTTAGAAGCGATTGTATGTCGCGAGGCGTTATCACTTGCGCATGATCTTCATTTACATAAACATTGTGGTGGCCTCGAAAGCGAAGTAAGTGGTCAGTGGCATTTCAAAAGGTACCAATGGTAAACAGAAACCGAGGAAGAGGAAACCACAAGAGTGAAGACTAGTAGAGTCTCGTCTTTTGTCATTCTTTGATCCTTTTTCACTCCATCTTATTGATTGTGATATCGATTTTGATACATATAAGGTGTCCTACAGATAATGCAAATCGAAGCTATTTGATGTCTGACTCAGGCCTATATGACCTATGGTCTATTTGTTGGCGAGATTAGGTCGCGAGCAGCAGGTCTAAATTGTATTTTTTTAATTTTGAAAGTAGGGCTACAAATATGAAGCCGATAGTCTAGCTAGGTTCTCTCATTCCTTGGATCAAGGGAGACACTTGTGGTTGACACAACCACGTGATCCTTTTCGTATCCCGTTGCATGTAGATTTTGATGAATAATTTCTAGTTTTATCCTAAAACAGGCTATGTATCACTAACGGGAGCTACATCTTGCTTACCGAGAGATATATGCTCCCCTCGCCAAAGGTGCATCACAACAGGCTCGACCTAGCTGTTTTGTGCGTTTCTTTTTCTTTGTTGTATTACTTTGTATGTTTTTCCATTGTTTGGCTCCAGTTTTTTATGTGTCGTTTTGTTTGTTTGGTTCTCATGTTTAAGTTGATTTTTCTTCTTGTTCTTTCATTCTTTCATGTGCTTTCTTCCGGTTTTATTTCATTTTAATTTATTTGCTTTTCTTTTGGCTCACTTCTTATATATATTTCCTTGTTTTCATTAATTATCATTTACTTTTTCATACATTTTTCCTTTCTAAAGACAAATCAGATTTGTTATTCCGTTGAAATTTACACTTTTATACACTAGAAACAATTTTTACACATTTAACATTTTTCAACTATGTGATGAACATGTTTTCCGAATATATAAATTTTAAAACACGTGAACGCTGTTTTTAATGTCACAAAAAAATTATCGACATTATTTTTGAATTCATATTTTAAAATTTACGTTACCATTTTGCAAAAGATCGTTTTTATTATTTATTTAATTTTAAATTTATGAATATATGGATTTAAAATATTTCGAAAATAAGAACAGAAGAACAAAACAAAAAAAATAAGAAAACAGGGGAAAGATCGAACTAACCTGAAATCTACCTGGACCGGTCCATTTAGAGCGACATTTTGAAGCGAGCGCACGCTTGGTCACGTGTCAAGCGACGGAATTACCTATTTAACGCTCCTTGCGTCAAATTTTCAGGGCTTCGCACAGGCAATCCCCAAGAGCGCGAGAATTGGGCCAGCCCATTTCTCGATAGCGAGGAAGACGATATTTAGAACCTTCAGGATCCCTGAAACAGTTTTTTCTTTTTAGATCGGTTTAGCGGTTTCATTTTGTGTTTCTTTTTTTCTTTTTTTTTCTTTTTCCTATTACTGTTTCATTCCTTTTATAGGTTTCTTTATTTTCTGTTTTTTTTCATTTCTTTGTGATCCATTTTTTTTCTAAATTTCATATTTTCTTGATTTTAGATTTTTCTAAATACGATTTTTCTTTTCTTTTACTTTTTTGCTTGTTTGAAAAAAGGTCTAATTTTGTAAGAAAATGTTCTTGTTTTTTAGAAAATGTTTACCTATTTGGAAAAATGATTGCCTTTTCCCACTTTTGTTCTCGGTTTGAAAAGTTACTCAGATGTTAAAAAACAGTTCGCATGTTCAATTTTGTTCATAATTTCATAAATTGTTCGTGATTTTCATAAAAAGTTTGCACGTTCAGAAAATTTTCAATTTTTGTTTGGGTTTTTAAAAGTGTTGAAAAGTAGAAAATTATTCCTCATTTTTGAAAAAAATCAAAACTTAAAAGCTGTTCATTATTTTCCAATAATGTTTGCCTTTTCAAAAGTTTGTTCACATTTTAAAAAAATGTTCTTTGTTTGTTTTGTTAAAAAATATTTATAAGTTTATAAATTGTTAGTAATTTTCAAAAATTGTTTGCCTATTTGACAAAAAGTTTGCCTTTTCCTTCTATTGTTCTTGGTTTAAAAAATTGCTCAGATGTTCAAAATCTGTTCATGTTTTATCTTGTTCGTGATTTACATAAAAAGTTCAGACGTTTGACAAAATATTACATTTTTGTAATTTTTGTCTGGGTTTCTATAAATGTTGAGAAGTTGAAAATTGTTCCAATTTTTAATTTTTTTTTCAAAAATTCAAAAAATGTTCATGATTTTTACATAATATCTGCATTTTATTAAATGTGTTCACAATTTAAAAAACTGTTCGTCTTTTTAATGTTATTTGGAATTGTAAAAAAAATCATGTTTTACAAAAAATGTTTTTAATTTTTGTAAATTTTTCACGTTCTAAAGCAATGTCGACACTTTTAATATTTCATTCACAATGTCAAAAAATATAATGAATTTCCAAAGAAAATCATTCTTTCGGAATATTTGGGGTTCAATACTTTTTTCGCGTTTTCAAAAATTATTCTCCTTTTCCAAAAAAATGTTTGGAATTTAAATTGTGATCGTGTTTCAGAAAATTTTAGTGTTTCGAATTTTGTTCCTGTTTCTAAAAATCGTTGGAATTTATAAATTAGTTCATGATTTTTGAAAATTTGGAGTTTCATATTATTTTATGTTCTTAAAATTGGTTCAGTATTTCTGTTTTGTGTTCTCATTTTTTAAAATTTGTTCCGACGTTTTGTTTGGGACATACTTACAAGCGTATGAAGAAGGGGAAAACGATACAACTTAATGGACCTGCCCGGGATCGCTCGCCCCTGTGCGGGTCTCTGCTGTTGTACTCGCCTCCCTGTGCGAAGCTGTGCCTCTTTGCTGCAGTAAGCGGCACATAGGAGGTCCCTCAAGCTACACATAGTTGTTCTCAAAATTGGTTCAGTATTTCAGTGTCTTAAAAACTGTTCTTGATATAAAATCTTTATATAAAGTAATAAAAATGAGCACGTGCTTTATAAAAAATGTTTTGTTCCAATTAAAAATATAATTAATGTGTATTTGAAATATGTTTAACATATATCAAAAATATATTCAAAACATGTATTTGAACAAATATGCATGATGTATTTTAAAAATGTTTAACCTGAAATGGAAAAAATGTCGACATGCATATGAAAAATGTAAATCAGTCAGAAATAACAAGACATATGTTAGAAAGAAAAAATAAAAAATCTTGGAAAAGCTGGTGAAGAAATGCCAAAAAACAGAAAAGTCGTGTAAAACAAAGAAAACCGTAGAAACATGTGAAGAAACGCCAAAAATAGACCATGAGGACGGCTATTAGTGGATGTGTAATTTCTGTTTTTTAGAAGATGCTCGAAATTATGTATTTTTAAAAAGGTGTTTTGTTTCATTATTTTTGTGCAAAGGAATTTGAATAAACTAACAACTTTGACAGACATTGTTAAAAAAATGTTCATGTGTATGTAAGAAATGAGCATTTTGTTTTAAACATATTTTTATATCACACACACGCGCAAGCGCACACACACACTACTTATACACTTCTAGATTTTTATATTTTTAACAAGTGTTGTCACGTGACACACTTACATATCAACGAAGCCCCACAGGATACCAAGATGCTGAGCTCGCGACCGCTTCGAAGAATTCCAAGATGTTGACCATGAGGATAGACGAGTTCGATGATATTGAAGTGATTTTCATGCGCGACGTCCTTGTAAAGATGTTGAAGCACTTGGCGGCTGAGACGAGACAACCGAGAAGGAGCCAAATGGTGAATAAGAGGTAGCGGTAGAGTAAATGAGGAGACTCGGATAGCTAATTCGACAAAGCAAAATTTCCTTTTTTGTATGGTCTGTGGAGGAATACTTCTATGATCGGCCGCTTGGAAAATTATGAACATCCATCATTTTCGGTTGTGATGGGGCACTACATGTAGGAGATATGCCCTAGAGGCAATAATAAATTTATTGATTATCTCTCTGTTCATAATTATGTTTATGTTCCATGCTATAACTGCAATGATTCTCGAGTCTGCAAATAAAACGAGGCTTGAGGGAAGACTCATATGCACGTGTGAAATAATAAACGGTAAAATGTATTCCTAGTCTGGCCTCTAAGACTGGCTCAAGTATTGCATGATGATCCAGTTTTCCTGATCATGGGCATGGCTATGCCGGCAATTTTGAGGGCACAATGTTAGAAGAACATTTGTGTTGAATCGACCTAAATTGATGTTATGCTATGAGATATATTCGTCATAAGTTAATGGTTAATAACACAGAGAAGTTAATGTTTGCATAATTCCTTAGACCATGAGAGTATCGAGTTTCTTCATGCTTGCTTCATGAACTTTGGGGTTCATTAAAAGTCATCCGTAAATGGGTGGCTATTACGGCGGCTTACGGGTTCATGGAAAAGTATGTGAAGTAACTTGATAGCTCAAGATTGGGATTTGCTCCTCCGACGATGGAGAGATATCTCTAGGCCCTCTCGATGTTACGGTATCCATCATCGTCTGGCCAGACATTTTGTGATTTGATCACGGGGATGACGGAACACGGGAACGAGAAAAGAGAACAATACCGGTAACGAGGTAACTGGCATAGTGGACAAGTTGTTGATCCACGGGGATGCCAACATGTCTCACCTCGGGTATTTGTAACATATCACGAAGCAACAGGAATAGCACACGGCAACTAGAGGTTCACTCGAATATTCATTCGTGTGGGTATAGGGGTCAATATGGGTGTCCACGGCTCCGATGTTGATCATTGATCGGAAGGGGTTCCGGGTCATGTCTATGCTTCACCGAACCTATAGGGTCACGCACTTAAGGGTCATCTATCTCCTGAATACTAGACAGGGAGTGTGAGAGAAAATCATCGGAAAAGTTTCGGGCACCGGAAAAGTTTCGGAAAGCGGAAAAGTTCCGCAGAGAGAACACCGGAGTAGTTCCTCAGAGGGAATACCGGAACAGTTCCGGTGAAACTGAAAAGTTGTTCCAGGGGATACCATAAAGTCAAATTGGTTTTGGCACATGCCGAGATGGGATCCATGTATGAAAACAAAGTATGGACTTTGGAAGTATTACCTGAAGGGCAAAAGGCCATTCAGAACAAATGGATCTTTAAGAAAATGATGGTAAATGTCACCATTTGTAAAGCTTGACTTGTTGCAAAGATGTTTGTGACAAGTTCAAAGAGTTGACTACGATGAGACTTTCTCACTCGTAGAGATGCTAAAGTCTGTTGGAATTATGTTAGCAGTTGCTGCATTTTTCAAAATATGAAATCTGGCAGATGGATGTCAAAACATCGTTTCCTTAACGGTATACTTGAGGAAAGGTTGTATGTGATACAACCAGGAGGTTTTGTCAGTCTTAGGGATGCTAAAAGGTGTGCAAGCTTTAGTGATCCTTCTATATACTGAAGCAAGCATCTCGGAGTTGGAATATACACTTTGATAAGGTGATCAAAGTTTTGTAGTTTATACAAAGTTTATGAGAAACTTGTATTTACAATAAAGTGAGTGGGAGCACTATAGAATTTCTGATAAGTATATGTGGATGACATATTGATCGGAAATAATGTAGAATTTTTGGAAAGCATAAACGGTTGTTTGGAAAGTGATTTTCAAAGGAAGACCTGGATAAAGCTACCTAATTGTTGAGCATCGAGATCTATAGAGATAGATCAATATGCTTGATGAGACTTTCAATGAGTACATACCTTGACAAGATTTTGAAAGAGTTCAAAATGGATCAGTCAGAGAAAGAGTTCTCGCCTGATTTGTAAGGTGTGAAGTTGAGTGAGACTCAAAGCTCGACAACGGCAGAAGAAAGAGAAAGGACGAACGTCGTCCCCTATGCCTTAGCCATAGGCTCTAAATTATGCCATGTTGTGTACCGCACCTGTGTGTGCCTTGCCATGAGTCTGTCAAGGGGTACAAGAAGTGGTCCACGAGTAGGATCACTGGACAGCGGTCAAAATTATCCTTAGTAACCAGAGGACTAAGGAGATATTTCTTGATTATGGAGGTGATAAAGAGTTCGTCGTAAAGAGTTACGTCGATGCAAGCTTTAACACAAATTCAGATGACTCATAATAGAAATCTGGATACATATAGTGGAGTGGCCATTTGGAATAGTACCAAGTGGAGTGTGGTAGCAGTGTTTACAGTTTGACATAGGGATTTGCAAAGTACACACGGATCTGAATTTTGCAGACCCGTTGACTATAAGACCTCTCTAACATGCAAAGCATGATCGAGCCCCAGAACTAATTGGGTGTTAGATTCATACCAATGCGAATCACATAGTGATGTGAACTAGATTATTGACTCTAGTGCAAGTGGAAGACTGTTGGAAATATGCCCTAGAGGCAATAATAAATTAGTTATTATCATATTTTCTTGTTCATGATAATCATTTATTATCCATGCTATAATTGTATTGATCGGAGACTTAGATACATGTGTGGATACATAGACAAAACCATGTCCCTAGTATACCTCTAATAGACTAGCTCGTCGATCAAAAGATGGTTAAGGTTTCCTAGCCATGGACATGAGATGTCATTTGATAACGGGATCACATCATTAGGAGAATGATGTGATGGACAAGACCCAAACTACAAACGTAGCATATGATCGTGTCAGTTTGTTGCTATTGTTTTCTGCATGTCAAGTATATGTTCCTATGACCATGAGATCATGCAACTCACTGATATCGGAGGAGTGCCTTGTGTGTATCAAACGTCGCAACGTAACTGGGTGACTATAAAGGTGCTCTACAGGCATCTCCGATGGTGTCTGTTGAGTTGGCATGGATCGAGACTGGGATTTGTTACTCCGTGTGACGAAGAGGTATCTCGAGGCCCACTCGGTAATACAACATCACAATGAGCCTTACAAGCAATGTGACTAATTGTTAGTTGCGGGATCTTGTATTACGGAACGAGTAAAGAGACTTGCCGGTAACGAGGTTGAACTAGGTATGGAGATACCGACGATCGAATCTCGGGCAAGTAACATACCGAAGAACAAAGGGAACATCATACGGGATTAACTGAATCCTTGACATAGAGGTTCGACCGATAAAGATCTTCGTAGAATATGTAGGAACCAATGTGGACATCCAGGTCCCGCCATTGGTTATTGACCTTAGAGGTGTCTCGGTCATGTCTACATAGTTCTCGAACCCGCAGGGTCTGCACACTTAAGGTTTGGTGACGTTTCGGTAGTATAGAGTTATGAATGGTGGTGACCGAAGGTAGTTCGGAGTCCCAGATGAGATCCTGGACGTCACGAGGAGCTCCGGAATGGTCCGGAGGTAAATATTCATATATAGGAAGTCCTTTTTTGGACTCCGGAAAGATTTGGGGTACTTTTGGTAGCGTACCGGGAGTGACGAATGGGTCCCGGGGGTCCACCAGTGGGGCCAACCCACCCCATGGCCCAAAGTGGCGACCCACCAGCCCCTAGTGGGCTGGTGGGGTCGGCCAAGGTGGCCTAGGCACAGGAAGAGAAGTCCCAAACCGAATTGGGGTGGAGTCCTCCCCAAGTTCCACCTCTCGTGTGAGAGGTGGACTCTCAGGTGGAGGACTCTCCCTCCACCAGTTCGGCCGAACCAAAAGGAGAGCCCTCCTTTTGGCGCAGCCTCCTCTCCCCTCCTCCTATATATATGAGTGGTTTTAGGGTTTTTTTGACAAGGATTTTCAGCCACGTCTAAACCCTACCTCTAGCTCAAGTTCCTCTAAACTAGACTAGTTCGGCAGTGCTTAGGCGAAGCCCTGCCGGAACAGCTCCACCACCATCGCCGGAGCGCCGTCACACTGCCGGCGAACTCTTCTACCTCTTCTATCTCTCTTGCTGGATCAAGACGGCGGAGATCGTCATCAAGCTGTACGTGTGCTGAACGCGGAGGTGTCGTCCGTTCGGCGCTAGATCGGAAGGACCGTGATCGAGATCGCGAGACGGTTCGTGATGAGATCGCGGAACGGATCATGATGAGTTCGCGGGACAGATCGTGATCAAGATCGTGAGACGGATCGTGATGAGATCGCGGGACGGATCGTGATGAGTTCATGGGACGGATCGTGACTGGATCGCGGGACGGATCGTGATGAGATCGCGGGACACTCGGCGATTTGGATCGCAAAGATGTTCGACTACACCAACCACGTTTCTTAACGCTTCCCGCTTAGCGATCTACAAGGGTATTTAGATCCACTCTCCCTCTCGTAGATGCTCATCACCATGGATAGATCTGCGTGTGCGTAGGAATTTTTTTGTTTCCCATGCGACGTTCCCCATCAGTGGCATCATGAGCTAGGTCTATGTGTAGATGAGATCTCGAGTAGAACACAAAGAGTTTCTGGGCGTTGATGCTTAGATTGCTTCCTCCCTTGGTCGTATTTTGGTTCAGCGGTATTGTGAGGTGAAGCGGCCCGGACCAACATTACTCGTACGCTTACGAGAGACCGGTTCCTTCGACGCAACTTGTTGCATAGATGGCTTGCGGGTGCTAGTTTCTCTCACTTTAGTTGGATCGGATTCGACAAAGGCGGTCCTTGAGAAGGTTGAAAAGCAACTAGTGTATCACCGTTGTGGTTTTTGCGTAGATGAGAATTGTTCTTGCTAGATACCCGTAGCAGCCACGTAAAACATGCAACAACAATTAGAGGACGTCTAACTTGTTTTTGCACGGTATGTTGTGATATGATATGGCCAATTACATGATGTGATATATGTGATGTATCAGATGATCATGTGATGTATAGATTATCACGACTTGCATGTCGTTCAATACGGCAACCGGCAGGAGCCATATGGTTGTCTTTAATTATTGTATGACCTGCGTGTCAATCATTAAGCGCTATGTAATGCTTTACTTTATCGCTAAACGGTAGCAATAGTAGTAGAAGCATGCAGGGCGTGACAACTCCGATGGCGACACATTGATGGAGATCAAGATGATGAAGATCATGGTGTCATGCCGGTGACGATGGAGATCATGTCGGTGCTTTCTAGATGGAGATCAAAAGCACAAATTCATGGCCATATCATGTCACTTATGATTTGCATGTGATGTTAATCCTTTTTATGCACCTTGTTTTGCTTAGGACGACGGTAGCATTATAAGGTGATCCCTCACTTAAATTTCAAGATAAATTGTGTTCTCCCCGAGTGTGCACCGTTGTGAAAGTTCGTCGTGTTGAGACACCACGTGATGATCGGGTGTGATAGACTCTATGTTCACATACAACGGGTGCAAGCCAGTGTTGCACATGTAGAACACTCGGGTTAAACTTGACAAGCCTAGCATGTACAGACATGGCCTCGGAACACAAGAGACCGAAAAGTCGAACATGAGTCATATAGTAGATATGATCAACATGATGATGTTCACCAGTGTAGCCACCTCAACTCACGTGATGATCGGACTTGAGTTGGTGAATTTGGATCATGTATCACTCGAATGACCGGAGGGATGTCAATTTGAGTGGGAGTTCTTAAGTAATATTATTAATTGAACTCATTATCATGAACATAGTCAATAGTGTCTTTGCAAATTATGTTGTAGATTACTAGCTCGCGCTGTAGCTCCCTTAATTTTTATATGTTCCTAGAGAAATAGAGTTGAAAGATGATGGTAGCAATATTGCGGATTGGGTCCGTGATTTGAGGATTGTCCTCATTGCTGCACAGAAGGCTTATGTCCTTAATGCACCGCTCGGTGCGCCAACCCCTCTAGCGTCGTCTGTAGATGTTGTGAACATCTGACAGGCACGTTCTGATGACTACTTGATAGTTTAGTGCGTCATGCATTATGGCTTAGAATTTAGGCTCCAAAACGTTTTGAATGTCACGGAACATATGAGATGTTTCTAAGAGCTGAAATTAGGATCTCAGGCTCGTGCCCATGTTGCGAGATATGAGATCTCCAACAAGATTCTTTGCCTGCAAGATGAAAGAGAATAGCTCAATCGTTGAGCATGTGCTCAGATTGTCTGGGTGCTACAATCGCTTGAATCAAGTGGGAGTTGATCTTCCAGATAAGATAGTGATTGATATAGTTCTCCAAGTCACTGTCACTAAAGCTACTAGAACTTAGTGATGAACTATAAAACGCCAGGGATAGAAATATTGATCCCTGAGCTGTTCGCGATGTTTGTCACCGCGAAGGTAGAAATCAAGAAGGAGCATCAAGTGTTGATGGTTAATCAAACCACTAGTTTCGAGAAGGGCAAGGGCAAGGAGGGAAACTTCATGGATAGCAAGTCAGTTGCTGCTCCAGTGAAGCAGCCCAAAGTTGAACTCAAACCCGAGACTAAGTGCTTCTGTTATGAGGTGAGCGGTCGCTGAAGCGGAACAACCCTAGAAACTTGGTAGATAAGAAGGCTGGCAACATCGACAGAAGTATATTTGATATAACGAGTTATTGATGTGTACCTTGCTAGTACTCCTAGTAGCACCTGCGTATTGGATACCGATTCGGTTGCTAAATGTTAGTAACTCGAAATAAAAGCTACGGAATAAACGGAGAACTAGCTAAGGGTGAGGTGACGATATGTGTTGGAAATGTTTCCAAGGTTGATGAGATCAACATCGCACGCTCTCTCTACCTTCAGGATTAGTGACGAACCTAAATAAATGTTATTTGGTGTTTTGCGTTGAGCATGAACATGATTAGATCATGTTTATTGCAATACGGTTATTCATTTAAGTTAGAGAATAATGGTTATTCTGTTTACCTGAATAATACCTTCAATGGTCATGTACCCAGTGAGAATGGTTTGTTGAAATCTTGACCGTAGTAATACACATGTTCATAACATTGATGTCAAAAGATACAAAGTTAATAATGATAGTACCACATACTTGTGGCACTGCCGCTAAATGTCATATTGGAATAAAGCGCATGAAGAAACTCCATGCTGATGGATCTTTGGACTCATTCGATTTTGAATCGGTTGAGACATGCGAACCATGCCTCTTGGGCAAGATGACTAAAAAACCCGTTGGATGGAGCGGGCAAGTGATTCATTGTAAATGATACATGTTGATGTATGCAATCCAGTGAGTCTTGTAGCATGCGGTGGATATCGTTATTTTCTTACCTTCACTGATGATTTAAGTAGATATAGTGTATATTTACTTAATGAAACACAAGTCTGAATCATTTGAAAGGTTCAAGCAAATTCAGAGTGAAGTTTAAGATCATCGTGACAAGAAGATAAAAATGACTGCGATATGATCGTGGAGGTGAATATCTGAGTTACGAGTTTGGCATACAACTTAAGACAATGTGAAATTTGTTTCACAACTAACGCCACCTGGAACACCATAGTGTGATGGTGTGTCCGAACATCATAAGTCATAATCTATTGGATATGGTGCGTGCTATGATGTCTCTTATCATTTTACTACTATAATTTTGGGGTTATGCATTAGAGACAACTATATTCACTTTAAATAAGGCACCATCTAAATCCGTTGAGATGACACCGTGTGAATTATGGTTTGATAGAAACCTAAGCTGTCATTTCTTAATATTTGAGGGGCTGCGACACTTGTGTGGAAAATGTTTTCACCTAATGAGGTTGAACCCAAGGCGGACAAATGCATCTTCATAGAATACCCTAAGAACAGTTGGGTGAACCTTCTATCTCAGATCCAAGTGCAAAGTGTTTGTTGCTAAAACGGATCGTTTCTCGAGGAAAAGTTTCTCTCGAAAGAATTGAGTGGGAGGAAGATAGAACTTGATGAGGTTGTTAAACCTTTGTTCAACTAGAGAGTAGCGCAGTGCAGAAAGATGTTTCTGTGAAGCCTACGTTAGTTAAAGAGGAAGTTAATGATGATGATCATGAAGCTTCAGGATCAAGTTACTATCGAACTTCGTAGGTCGACAAGGATGTGTACTACTCCTAAGCAGTACGACAACCCTGTCTTGGAGCTCATGTTGTTGGACAACGATGAACCTACGAGCTATGGAGAAGCAATGATGGGCCCGGATTCCGACAAATGGTTGGAGGCCATGAAATCCGAGATGGGATCCATGTATGAAAACAAAGTATGGACTTTGGAAGTATTAGCTGAAGGGCAAAAGGCCATTCAGAACAAATGGATCTTTAAAATGAAGACAGACACTGATGGTAAATGTCACCATTTGTAACGCTCGACTTGTTGCAAAGATGTTTGTGACAAGTTCAAGGAGTTGACTACGATGAGACTTTCTCACTCGTAGCGATGTTAAAGTCTGTTGGAATTATGTTAGCAGTTGCTGCATTTTTCAAATTATGAAATCTGGCAGATGGATGTCAAAACATTGTTTCCTTAACGGTATACTTGAGGAAAGGTTGTATGTGATACAACCAGGAGGTTTTGTCAGTCCTAGGGATGCTAAAAGGTGTGCAAGCTTCAGTGATCCTTCTATAGACTGAAGCAAGCATCTCGGAGTTGGAATATACACTTTGATAAGGTGATCAAAGTTTTGTAGTTTATACAAAGTTTATGAGAAACTTGTATTTACAATAAAGTGAGTGGGAGCACTATAGAATTTCTGATAAGTATATGTGGATGACATATTGATCAGAAATAATGTAGAATTTCTAGAAAGCATAAATTTGTTTGGAAAGTGATTTTCAAAGGAAGACCTGGATAAAGCTACCTAATTGTTGAGCATCGAGATCTATAGAGATAGATCAATATGCTTGATGAGACTTTCAATGAGTACATACCTTGACAAGATTTTGAAAGAGTTCAAAATGGATCAGTCAGAGAAAGAGTTCTCGCCTGATTTGTAAGGTGTGAAGTTGAGTGAGACTCAAAGCTCGACAACGGCAGAAGAAAGAGAAAGGACGAACGTCGTCCCCTATGCCTTAGCCATAGGCTCTAAATTATGTCATGCTGTGTACCGCACCTGTGTGTGCCTTGCCATGAGTCTGTCAAGGGGTACAAGAAGTGGTCCAGGAGTAGGATCACTGGACAGCGGTCAAAATTATCTTTAGTGAGCAGAGGACTAAGGAGATATTTCTCGATTATGAAGGTGATAAAGAGTTCGTCGTAAAGATTTACGTCGATGCAAGCTTTAACACCAATCCGGATGACTCATAATAGCAATCTGGATAGATATAGTGGAGTGGCCATTTGGAATAGTATCAAGTGGAGTGTGGTAGCGGTGTTTACAGTTTGACATAGGGATTTGCAAAGTACACAGGGATCTGAATTTTGCAGACCGATTGACTGTAAGACCTCCCTCACATGCAAAGCATGATCGAGCCCTAGAACTAATTGGGTGTTAGATTCATACCAATGTGAATCACATAGTCATGTGAACTAGATTATTGACTCTAGTGCAAGTGGGAGAATGTTGGAAATATGCCCTAGAGGCAATAATAAATTAGTTATTATCATATTTCCTTGTTCATGATAATCGTTTATTATCCATGCTATAATTGTATTGATCGGAGACTTAGATACATGTGTGGATACATAGACAAAACCATGTCCCTAGTATACCTCTAATAGACTAGCTCGTCGATCAAAAGATGGTTAAGGTTTCCTAGACATGGACATGAGATGTCATTTGATAACGGGGTCACATCATTAGGAGAATGATGTGATGGACAAGACCCAAACTGCAAACGTAGCATATGATCGTGTCAGTTTGTTGCTACTGTTTTCCGCATGTCAAGTATGTGTTCCTATGACCATGAGATCATGCAACTCACTGATATCGGAGGAGTGCCTTGTGTGTATCAAACGTCGCAACGTAATTGGGTGACTATAAAGGTGCTCTACAGGTGTCTCCGATGGTGTCTGTTGAGTTGGCATGGATCGAGACTGGGATTTGTTACTCCGTGTGACGCAGAGGTATCTCGGGGCCCACTCAGTAATACAACATCACAATGAGCCTTGCAAGCAATGTGACTAATTGTTAGTTGCGGGATCTTGTATTACGGAACGAGTAAAGAGACTTGCCGGTAACGAGGTTGAACTAGGTATGGAGATACCGACGATCGAATCTCGGGCAAGTAACATACCGAAGAACAAAGGGAACATCATACGGGATTAACTGAATCCTTGACATAGAGGTTCGACCGATAAAGATCTTCGTAGAATATGTAGGAACCAATGTGGACATCCAGGTCCCGCCATTGGTTATTGACCTTAGAGGTGTCTCGGTCATGTCTACATAGTTCTCGAACCCGCAGGGTCTGCACACTTAAGGTTTGGTGACGTTTCGGTAGTATAGAGTTATGAATGGTGGTGACCGAAGGTAGTTCGGAGTCCCAGATGAGATCCTGGACGTCACGAGGAGCTCCGGAATGGTCCGGAGGTAAATATTCATATATAGGAAGTCCTTTTTTGGACTCCGGAAAGATTTGGGGTACTTTTGGTAGCGTACCGGGAGTGACGAATGGGTCCCGGGGGTCCACCAGTGGGGCCAACCCACCCCATGGCCCAAAGTGGCGACCCACCAGCCCCTAGTGGGCTGGTGGGGTCGGCCAAGGTGGCCTAGGCGCAGGAAGAGAAGTCCCAAACCGAATTGGGGTGGAGTCCTCCCCAAGTTCCACCTCTCGTGTGAGAGGTGGACTCTCAGGTGGAGGACTCTCCCTCCACCAGTTCGGCCGAACCAAAAGGAGAGCCCTCCTTTTGGCGCAGCCTCCTCTCCCCTCCTCCTATATATATGAGTGGTTTTAGGGTTTTTTTGACAAGGATTTTCAGCCACGTCTAAACCCTACCTCTAGCTCAAGTTCCTCTAAACTAGACTAGTTCGGCAGTGCTTAGGCGAAGCCCTGCCGGAACAGCTCCACCACCATCGCCGGAGCGCCGTCACACTGCCGGCGAACTCTTCTACCTCTTCTATCTCTCTTGCTGGATCAAGACGGCGGAGATCGTCATCAAGCTGTACGTGTGCTGAACGCGGAGGTGTCGTCCGTTCGGCGCTAGATCGGAAGGACCGTGATCGAGATCGCGAGACGGTTCGTGATGAGATCGCGGAACGGATCATGATGAGTTCGCGGGACAGATCGTGATCAAGATCGTGAGACGGATCGTGATGAGATCGCGGGACGGATCGTGATGAGTTCATGGGACGGATCGTGACTGGATCGCGGGACGGATCGTGATGAGATCGCGGGACACTCGGCGATTTGGATCGCAAAGATGTTCGACTACACCAACCACGTTTCTTAACGCTTCCCGCTTAGCAATCTACAAGGGTATTTAGATCCACTCTCCCTCTCGTAGATGCTCATCACCATGGATAGATCTGCGTGTGCGTAGGAATTTTTTTGTTTCCCATGCGACGTTCCCCATCAGTGGCATCATGAGCTAGGTCTATGTGTAGATGAGATCTCGAGTAGAACACAAAGAGTTTCTGGGCGTTGATGCTTAGATTGCTTCCTCCCTTGGTCGTATTTTGGTTCAGCGGTATTGTGAGGTGAAGCGGCCCGGACCAACATTACTCGTACGCTTACGAGAGACCGGTTCCTTCGACGCAACTTGTTGCATAGATGGCTTGCGGGTGCTAGTTTCTCTCACTTTAGTTGGATCGGATTCGACAAAGGCGGTCCTTGAGAAGGTTGAAAAGCAACTAGTGTATCACCGTTGTGGTTTTTGCGTAGATGAGAATTGTTCTTGCTAGATACCCGTAGCAGCCACGTAAAACATGCAACAACAATTAGAGGACGTCTAACTTGTTTTTGCACGGTATGTTGTGATATGATATGGCCAATTACATGATGTGATATATGTGATGTATCAGATGATCATGTGATGTATAGATTATCACGACTTGCATGTCGTTCAATACGGCAACCGGCAGGAGCCATATGGTTGTCTTTAATTATTGTATGACCTGCATGTCAATCATTAAGCGCTATGTAATGCTTTACTTTATCGCTAAACGGTAGCAATAGTAGTAGAAGCATGCAGGGCGTGACAACTCCGATGGCGACACATTGATGGAGATCAAGATGATGAAGATCATGGTGTCATGCCGGTGACGATGGAGATCATGTCGGTGCTTTCTAGATGGAGATCAAAAGCACAAATTCATGGCCATATCATGTCACTTATGATTTGCATGTGATGTTAATCCTTTTTATGCACCTTGTTTTGCTTAGGACGACGGTAGCATTATAAGGTGATCCCTCACTTAAATTTCAAGATAAATTGTGTTCTCCCCGAGTGTGCACCGTTGTGAAAGTTCGTCGTGTTGAGACACCACGTGATGATCGGGTGTGATAGACTCTATGTTCACATACAACGGGTGCAAGCCAGTGTTGCACATGTAGAACACTCGGGTTAAACTTGACAAGCCTAGCATGTACAGACATGGCCTCGGAACACAAGAGACCGAAAAGTCGAACATGAGTCATATAGTAGATATGATCAACATGATGATGTTCACCAGTGTAGCCACCTCAACTCACGTGATGATCGGACTTGAGTTGGTGAATTTGGATCATGTATCACTCGAATGACCGGAGGGATGTCAATTTGAGTGGGAGTTCTTAAGTAATATTATTAATTGAACTCATTATCATGAACATAGTCAATAGTGTCTTTGCAAATTATGTTGTAGATTACTAGCTCGCGCTGTAGCTCCCTTAATTTTTATATGTTCCTAGAGAAATAGAGTTGAAAGATGATGGTAGCAATATTGCGGATTGGGTCCGTGATTTGAGGATTGTCCTCATTGCTGCACAGAAGGCTTATGTCCTTAATGCACCGCTCGGTGCGCCAACCCCTCTAGCGTCGTCTGTAGATGTTGTGAACATCTGACAGGCACGTTCTGATGACTACTTGATAGTTTAGTGCGTCATGCATTATGGCTTAGAATTTAGGCTCCAAAACGTTTTGAATGTCACGGAACATATGAGATGTTTCTAAGAGCTGAAATTAGGATCTCAGGCTCGTGCCCATGTTGCGAGATATGAGATCTCCAACAAGATTCTTTGCCTGCAAGATGAAAGAGAATAGCTCAATCGTTGAGCATGTGCTCAGATTGTCTGGGTGCTACAATCGCTTGAATCAAGTGGGAGTTGATCTTCCAGATAAGATAGTGATTGATATAGTTCTCCAAGTCACTGTCACTAAAGCTACTAGAACTTAGTGATGAACTATAAAACGCCAGGGATAGAAATATTGATCCCTGAGCTGTTCGCGATGTTTGTCACCGCGAAGGTAGAAATCAAGAAGGAGCATCAAGTGTTGATGGTTAATCAAACCACTAGTTTCGAGAAGGGCAAGGGCAAGGAGGGAAACTTCATGGATAGCAAGTCAGTTGCTGCTCCAGTGAAGCAGCCCAAAGTTGAACTCAAACCCGAGACTAAGTGCTTCTGTTATGAGGTGAGCGGTCGCTGAAGCGGAACAACCCTAGAAACTTGGTAGATAAGAAGGCTGGCAACATCGACAGAAGTATATTTGATATAACGAGTTATTGATGTGTACCTTGCTAGTACTCCTAGTAGCACCTGCGTATTGGATACCGATTCGGTTGCTAAATGTTAGTAACTCGAAATAAAAGCTACGGAATAAACGGAGAACTAGCTAAGGGTGAGGTGACGATATGTGTTGGAAATGTTTCCAAGGTTGATGAGATCAACATCGCACGCTCTCTCTACCTTCAGGATTAGTGACGAACCTAAATAAATGTTATTTGGTGTTTTGCGTTGAGCATGAACATGATTAGATCATGTTTATTGCAATACGGTTATTCATTTAAGTTAGAGAATAATGGTTATTCTGTTTACCTGAATAATACCTTCAATGGTCATGTACCCAGTGAGAATGGTTTGTTGAAATCTTGACCGTAGTAATACACATGTTCATAACATTGATGTCAAAAGATACAAAGTTAATAATGATAGTACCACATACTTGTGGCACTGCCGCTAAATGTCATATTGGAATAAAGCGCATGAAGAAACTCCATGCTGATGGATCTTTGGACTCATTCGATTTTGAATCGGTTGAGACATGCGAACCATGCCTCTTGGGCAAGATGACTAAAAAACCCGTTGGATGGAGCGGGCAAGTGATTCATTGTAAATGATACATGTTGATGTATGCAATCCAGTGAGTCTTGTAGCATGCGGTGGATATCGTTATTTTCTTACCTTCACTGATGATTTAAGTAGATATAGTGTATATTTACTTAATGAAACACAAGTCTGAATCATTTGAAAGGTTCAAGCAAATTCAGAGTGAAGTTTAAGATCATCGTGACAAGAAGATAAAAATGACTGCGATATGATCGTGGAGGTGAATATCTGAGTTACGAGTTTGGCATACAACTTAAGACAATGTGAAATTTGTTTCACAACTAACGCCACCTGGAACACCATAGTGTGATGGTGTGTCCGAACATCATAAGTCATAATCTATTGGATATGGTGCGTGCTATGATGTCTCTTATCATTTTACTACTATAATTTTGGGGTTATGCATTAGAGACAACTATATTCACTTTAAATAAGGCACCATCTAAATCCGTTGAGATGACACCGTGTGAATTATGGTTTGATAGAAACCTAAGCTGTCATTTCTTAATATTTGAGGGGCTGCGACACTTGTGTGGAAAATGTTTTCACCTAATGAGGTTGAACCCAAGGCGGACAAATGCATCTTCATAGAATACCCTAAGAACAGTTGGGTGAACCTTCTATCTCAGATCCAAGTGCAAAGTGTTTGTTGCTAAAACGGATCGTTTCTCGAGGAAAAGTTTCTCTCGAAAGAATTGAGTGGGAGGAAGATAGAACTTGATGAGGTTGTTAAACCTTTGTTCAACTAGAGAGTAGCGCAGTGCAGAAAGATGTTTCTGTGAAGCCTACGTTAGTTAAAGAGGAAGTTAATGATGATGATCATGAAGCTTCAGGATCAAGTTACTATCGAACTTCGTAGGTCGACAAGGATGTGTACTACTCCTAAGCAGTACGACAACCCTGTCTTGGAGCTCATGTTGTTGGACAACGATGAACCTACGAGCTATGGAGAAGCAATGATGGGCCCGGATTCCGACAAATGGTTGGAGGCCATGAAATCCGAGATGGGATCCATGTATGAAAACAAAGTATGGACTTTGGAAGTATTAGCTGAAGGGCAAAAGGCCATTCAGAACAAATGGATCTTTAAAATGAAGACAGACACTGATGGTAAATGTCACCATTTGTAACGCTCGACTTGTTGCAAAGATGTTTGTGACAAGTTCAAGGAGTTGACTACGATGAGACTTTCTCACTCGTAGCGATGTTAAAGTCTGTTGGAATTATGTTAGCAGTTGCTGCATTTTTCAAATTATGAAATCTGGCAGATGGATGTCAAAACATTGTTTCCTTAACGGTATACTTGAGGAAAGGTTGTATGTGATACAACCAGGAGGTTTTGTCAGTCCTAGGGATGCTAAAAGGTGTGCAAGCTTCAGTGATCCTTCTATAGACTGAAGCAAGCATCTCGGAGTTGGAATATACACTTTGATAAGGTGATCAAAGTTTTGTAGTTTATACAAAGTTTATGAGAAACTTGTATTTACAATAAAGTGAGTGGGAGCACTATAGAATTTCTGATAAGTATATGTGGATGACATATTGATCAGAAATAATGTAGAATTTCTAGAAAGCATAAATTTGTTTGGAAAGTGATTTTCAAAGGAAGACCTGGATAAAGCTACCTAATTGTTGAGCATCGAGATCTATAGAGATAGATCAATATGCTTGATGAGACTTTCAATGAGTACATACCTTGACAAGATTTTGAAAGAGTTCAAAATGGATCAGTCAGAGAAAGAGTTCTCGCCTGATTTGTAAGGTGTGAAGTTGAGTGAGACTCAAAGCTCGACAACGGCAGAAGAAAGAGAAAGGACGAACGTCGTCCCCTATGCCTTAGCCATAGGCTCTAAATTATGTCATGCTGTGTACCGCACCTGTGTGTGCCTTGCCATGAGTCTGTCAAGGGGTACAAGAAGTGGTCCAGGAGTAGGATCACTGGACAGCGGTCAAAATTATCTTTAGTGAGCAGAGGACTAAGGAGATATTTCTCGATTATGAAGGTGATAAAGAGTTCGTCGTAAAGATTTACGTCGATGCAAGCTTTAACACCAATCCGGATGACTCATAATAGCAATCTGGATAGATATAGTGGAGTGGCCATTTGGAATAGTATCAAGTGGAGTGTGGTAGCGGTGTTTACAGTTTGACATAGGGATTTGCAAAGTACACAGGGATTTGAATTTTGCAGACCGATTGACTGTAAGACCTCCCTCACATGCAAAGCATGATCGAGCCCTAGAACTAATTGGGTGTTAGATTCATACCAATGTGAATCACATAGTCATGTGAACTAGATTATTGACTCTAGTGCAAGTGGGAGAATGTTGGAAATATGCCCTAGAGGCAATAATAAATTAGTTATTATCATATTTCCTTGTTCATGATAATCGTTTATTATCCATGCTATAATTGTATTGATCGGAGACTTAGATACATGTGTGGATACATAGACAAAACCATGTCCCTAGTATACCTCTAATAGACTAGCTCGTCGATCAAAAGATGGTTAAGGTTTCCTAGACATGGACATGAGATGTCATTTGATAACGGGGTCACATCATTAGGAGAATGATGTGATGGACAAGACCCAAACTGCAAACGTAGCATATGATCGTGTCAGTTTGTTGCTACTGTTTTCCGCATGTCAAGTATGTGTTCCTATGACCATGAGATCATGCAACTCACTGATATCGGAGGAGTGCCTTGTGTGTATCAAACGTCGCAACGTAATTGGGTGACTATAAAGGTGCTCTATAGGTGTCTCCGATGGTGTCTGTTGAGTTGGCATGGATCGAGACTGGGATTTGTTACTCCGTGTGACGCAGAGGTATCTCGGGGCCCACTCAGTAATACAACATCACAATGAGCCTTGCAAGCAATGTGACTAATTGTTAGTTGCGGGATCTTGTATTACGGAACGAGTAAAGAGACTTGCCGGTAACGAGGTTGAACTAGGTATGGAGATACCGACGATCGAATCTCGGGCAAGTAACATACCGAAGAACAAAGGGAACATCATACGGGATTAACTGAATCCTTGACATAGAGTTTCGACCGATAAAGATCTTCGTAGAATATGTAGGAACCAATGTGGACATCCAGGTCCCGCCATTGGTTATTGACCGTAGAGGTGTCTCGGTCATGTCTACATAGTTCTCGAACCCGCAGGGTCTGCACACTTAAGGTTCGGTGACGTTTCGGTAGTGTAGAGTTATGTATGGTGGTGGCCGAAGTTTGTTCGGAGTCCCGGATGAGATCCTGGACGTCACGAGGAGCTCCGGAATTGTCTGGAGGTAAAGATTCATATATAGGAAGTCCCAGTTTGGTGTCCGGAAAAGTTTCGGGCTCATCGGTAGTGTACCGGGAGTGCCGGTAGTGTACCGGGAGTGCCGGTAGTGTACCGGGAGGCCTCCGGGAGGTGTATTTCGACCCCAAGAGGTCCATGGGATGTGGGATAATAATAACCAGACCTTAGTGGGCTGGGAAAACAGCCACAAAGGCCCATGGCGCAGGAGAGAAAGTCCTAAAGCAAAAAGTGGAAAATCAGCCAATAGGAGGCAATCCTACTCCAACTAGGATTGGAGGTGAAGTAGGATTGCTTCCCACCTCCTATTTCGGCCGACCCAAAGGCCTTGGATGCCTCTCCTATCCTCTCCTCCTATATATACTAGTGTATTGGGTGGTTTTTGGACAGAATTTCCGGCCACGTGCTACTCGTTACACTGGTGCATAGTTTCTCCTCTAGATCGGTTTTCTGCAGCGCTTAGGCGAAGCCCTGCCGGAATTGCTCCACCACCATCACCGGAGCACCGTCACGCTGCCGGTGAACTCTCTCTCCTATCCACCTCCTCTCGCTGGATCGAGACGGTGGAGATCGTCATCAAGCTGCACGTGTGCTGAACGCGGAGGTGCCGTCCGTTCGGCGCTAGATCGGAAGGACCGTGATCGAGATTGCGAGACGGTTCGTGATGTGATCACGGAACGGATCATGATGAGTTCACGGGACAGATCGTGATCAAGATCGTGAGACGGATCGTGATGAGTTCGCGGGACGGATCATGATGCGTTCGTGGGACGGTTCGTGATTGGATCGCGGGACGCTCGGCGATTTGGATCGCGAAGAAGTTCGACTACACCAACCGCGTTTCTTAACGCTTCCCGCTTAGCGATCTACAAGGGTACGTAGATCCAATCTCCCTCTCGTAGATTCTCATCACCATGGATAGGTTTGCGTGTGCGTAGGAAATTTTTTGTTTCCCATGCGACGTTCCCCTCCAGTGGCATCATGAGCTAGGTTGATGGTTCGATGAGATCTCGAGTAGAACACAAAAGGTTTGTGGGCGTTGATGCTTAGATTGCTTCCTCCCTTGGTCGGATTTTGGTTCAGCAGGATTGTGATATGAAGCGGCCCGGACCAACATTACTCGTACGCTTACGAGAGACCGGTTCCCTCAACGCAACTTGTTGCTTAGATGGCTTGCGGGTGATAGTTTATCTCACTTTAGTTGGATCGGATCCGACAAAGGCGGTCCTTGAGAAGGTTGAAAAGCAATCTATGTATCACCGTTGTGGTTTATGCATAGGTGAGAATCGTTCTTGCTAGATACCCGTAGCAGCCACGTAAAACATGCAACAACAATTAGAGGACGTCTAACTTGTTTTTGCAGGGTATGTTGTGATGTGATATGGCCAATTACATGATGAGATATATGTGATGTATGAGATGATCATGTGATGTATAGAATTTCATGACTTGCATGTCGTTGAGTACGGCAACCGGCAGGAGCCATAGGGTTGTCTTTAATTATTGTATGACCTGCGTGTCAATCATTAAGCGCTATGTAATGCTTTACTTTATTGCTAAGCGGTAGCAATAGAAGTAGAAGCAGGGCTGGCGCCACAACCCCAATGGCAACACATTGATGGAGATCAAGATGATGGAGATCATGGTGTTGTGCCGGTGACGATGGAGATCATGCCGGTGTTTCGAAGATGGCGATCTTAAACACAAGTTCATGGCCATATCATGTCACTTATGAATTGCATGAGATGTTAATCCTTTTATGCACCTTGTTTTGCTTAGTATGGCGGTAGCATTATAAGGTGATCCCTCACTTGAATTTCAAGATGAACTGTGTTCTCCCCGAGTGTGCACCGTTGCGAAAGTTCGTCGTGTTGAGACACCACGTGATGATCGGGTGTGATAGACTCTACGTTCACATGCAACGGGTGCAAGCCAGATTTGCACGCGCAGAACACTCGGGTTAAACTTGACGAGCCTAGCATGTACAGACATGGCCTCGGAACACGAGAGACCGAAAGGTCGAACATGAGTCATATAGTAGATATGATCAACATAATGATGTTCACCATTGCAGCCACCTCAACTCACGTGATGATCGGACTTGAGTTGGTGAATTTGGATCATGTATCACTCGAATGATCGGAGGGATGTCAATTTGAGTGGGAGTTCTTAAGTAATATGATTAATTGAACTCATTATCATGAACATAGTCAAAGTGTCTTTGCAAATTATGTTGTAGATTACTAGCTCGCGCTGTAGCTCCCTTTAATTTTTATATGTTCCTAGAGAAATAGAGTTGAAAGATGTTGGTAGCAATATTGCGGACTGGGTCCGTGATCTGAGGATTGTCCTCATTGCTGCACAGAAGGCTTATGTCCTTAATGCACCGCTCGGTGCGCCACCCCCTCTAGCGTCGTCTATAGATGTTGTGAACATCTGATATGCACATTTCGATGACTACTTGATAGTTTAGTGCGTCATGCATTACGGCTTAGAATTGAGGCTCCGAAACGTTTTGAACGTCACGGAACATATGAGATGTTCTAGGAGCAGAGATTGTGATCTCAGGCTCGTGCCTGTGTTGCGAGATATGAGATCTCCAACAAGATTCTTTGCCTGTAAGATGAAGGAGAATAGCTCAATCGTTGAGCATGTACTCAGATTGTCTGGGTACTACAATCACTTGAATCAAGTGGGAGTTGATCTTCCAGATAAGATAGTGATTGATATAGTTCTCCAAGTCACTGTCACTAAAGCTACTAGAACTTAGTGATGAACTATAATACACCAGGGATAGAAGTATTGATCACTGAGATGTTCGCGATGTTTGACACCGCGAAGGTAGAAATCAAGAAGGAGCGTCAAGTGTTGATGGTTAATCAAACCACTAGTTTCGAAAAGGGCAAGAGCAAGGAGGGAAACTTCATGGATAGCAAGTCAGTTGCTGCTCCAGTGAAGCAACCCAAAGTTGAACTCAAACCCGAGACTAAGTGCTTCTATTATGAGGTGAGAGGTCGCTGAAGCGGAACAACCCTAGATACTTGGTAGATAAGAAGGCTGGCAACATCGACAGAAGTATATTTGATATACAAGTTATTGATGTGTACCTTGCTAGTACTCCTAGTAGCACCTGGGTATTGGATACCGGTTCGGTTGCTAAATGTTAGTAACTCGAAATAAAAGCTACGAAATAAACGGAGAACTAGCTAAAGGTGAGGTGATGATGTGTGTTGGAAATGTTTCCAAGGTTGATGTGATCAACATCGCACGCTCTCTCTACCTTCAGGATTAGTGACGAACCTAAATAAATGTTATTTGGTGTTTTGCGTTGAGCATGAACATGATTAGATCATGTTTATTGCAATACGGTTATTCATTTAAGTCAGAGAATAATAGTTATTCTGTTTACATGAATAATACCTTCAATGGTCATGCACCGAGTGAGAATGGTTTGTTGAAATCTTGATCGTAGTAATACACATGTTCATAACATTGATGTCAAAAGATACAAAGTTAAATAATGATAGTACCACATACTTGTGGCACTGCCGCAAAATGTCATATTGGTATAAAGCGCATGAAGAAACTCCATGGTGATGGATATTTGGACTCATTCGATTTCGAATCGGTTGAGGCATGCGAACCATGCCTCTTGGTCAAGATGACTAAAGGACCCCGTTGGATGGAGCGGGCAAGTGATTCATTGGAAATGATACATGTTGATGTATGCAATCTAGCGAGTCTTGTAGCGTGCAGTGGATATCGTTATTTTCTTACCTTCACTGATGATTTGAGTAGATATAGTGTATATTTACTTAATGAAACACAAGTCTGAATCATTTGAAAGGTTCAAGCAAATTCAGAGTGAAGTTTAAAGATCATCGTGACAAGAAGATAAAAATGACTGCGATATGATCGTGGAGGTGAATATCTGAGTCACGAGTTTGGCATACAACTTAAGACAATGTGAAAGTTGTTTCACAACTAAACGCCACCTGGAACACCATAGTGTGATGGTGTGTCCGAACATCATAGTTATGCTCTATTGCACATGGTGCGTGCTATGATGTCTCTTGTCGTTTTACTACTATAATTTTGGGGTTATGCATTAGAGACAACTACATTCACTTTAAAAAGGGCACCATCTAAATCCGTTGAGATGACACCGCGTGAATTATGGTTTGATAGAAACCTAAGCTGTCATTTCTTAATGTTTGGGGCTGCGACGCTTGTGTGGAAAATGTTTTCACCTAATGAGGTCGAACCCAAGGCGGACAAATGCATCTGTATAGAATACCCTAAGATCAGTTGGGTGAACCTTCTATCTCAGATCCAAGTGCAAAGTGTTTGTTGCTTAAACGGATCCTTTCTCGAGGAAATGTTTCTCTCGAAAGAATTGAGTGGGAGGAAGATAGAACTTGATGAGGTTGTTAAACCTTTGTTCAACCAGAGAGTAGCGCAACGCAGAAAGATGTTTCTGTGAAGCCTACGTTAGTTGAAGAGGAAGTTAATGATGATGAACATGAAGCTTCAGGATCAAGTTACTCTCGAACTTCGTAGGTCGACAAGGATGTGTACTGCTCCTGAGCGGTACGGCAACCCTGTCTTGGAGGTCATGTTGTTGGACAACGATAAACCTACGAGCTATGGATAAGCGATGATGGGCCCGGATTCCGACAAATGGTTGGAGGCCATGAAATCCGAGATAGGATCCATGTATGAAAACCAAGTATAGACTTTGGTAGACTTGCTCGTTGGACAGCAGGTCGTTGAGTACATATGGATCTTTAAAATGAAGACAGACACTGATGGTAAATGTCACCATTTGTAAAGCTCGACTTGTTGCAAAGATGTTTGTGACAAGTTCAAGGAGTTGACTGCGATGAGGCTTTCTCACTCGTAGCGATGCTAAAAGTCTGTTGGAATTATGTTAGCAGTTGCTGCATTTTCAATTATCAAATCTGGCAGATGGATGTCAAAACATCGTTTCCTTAACGGTTTACTTGAGGAAAGGTTGTATGTGATACAACCAGAAGGTTTTGTCAGTCCTAAGGATGCTAATAGGTGAGCAAGCTTCAGTGATCCTTCTATAGACTAAAGCAAGCATCTCGGAGTTGGAATATACGCTTTGATGAGTTGATCAAAGTTTTTGAGTTTATACAAAGTTTACGAGAAACTTGTATTTACAATAAAGTGAGTGGGAGCACTATAGAATTTCTGATAAGTATATGTGGATGACATATTGTTGATCGGAAATAATGTAGAATTTCTGGAAAGCATAAACAGTTGTTTGGAAAGTGATTTTCAAAGTAAAACCTGGATAAAACTACCTAATTGTTGAGCATCAAGATCTATAGAGATAGATCAAGGATGACTTGATGAGACTTTCAATGAGTGCATACCTTGACAAGATTTTGAAAGAGTTCAAAATGGATCAGTCAGAGAAAGAGTTCTCGCCTGATTTGTAAGGTGTGAAAGTTGAGTGAGACTCAAAGCTCGACAACGGCAGAAGAAAGAGAAAGGACGAACGTCGTCCCCTATGCCTTAGCCATAGGCTCTATATTATGCCATGCTGTGTACCGCACCTGTGTGTGCCTTGCCATGAGTCCGTCAGGGGGTACAAGAGTGAACCAGGAGTGGATCACTGGATAGCGGTCAAGATTATCCTCAGTAACTAAGAGACTGAGGAGATGTTTCTCGATTATGGAGGTGATAAAGAGTTCGTCGTAAGGAGTTACGTCGATACAAGCTTTAACACTAATCCGGATGACTCGTAGTAGCAATCTGGATACGTATAGTGGAGTAGCCATTTGGAATAGTACCGAGCGGAGTGTGGTAGCAGTGTTTACGGTTTGACATAGAGATTTGAAAAGTACACACGGATCTGAATATCGCAGACCCGTTGACTATAAGACCTCTCTCACATGCAAAGCATGATCGAGCCCCTGAACTCATTGGGTGTTAGATTCATAACAATGCAAATCACATGGTGATGTGAACTAGATTATTGACTCTAGTGCAAGTGGGAGACTGTTGGAAATATGCCCTAGAGGCAATAATAAATTAGTTATTATCATATTTCCTTGTTCATGATAATCGTTTATTATCCATGCTATAATTGTATTGATCGGAGACTTAGATGCATGTGTGGATACATAGACAAAACCATGTCCCTAGTATGCCTCTAGTAGACTAGCTCGTTGATCAAAAGATGGTTAAGGTTTCCTAGCCATGGACATGAGATGTCATTTGATAACGGGGTCACATCATTAGGAGAATGATGTGATGGACAAGACCCAAACTGCAAACGTAGCATATGATCGTGTCAGTTTATTGCTACTGTTTTCCGCATGTCAAGTATGTGTTCCTATGACCATGAGATCATGCAACTCACAGATATCGGAGGAGTGCCTTGTGTGTATCAAACGTCGCAACGTAACTGGGTGACTATAAAGGTGCTCTACAGGTATCTCCGATGGTGTCTGTTGAGTTGGCATGGATCGAGACTGGGATTTGTTACTCCGTGTGACGGAGAGGTATCTCGGGGCCCACTCGGTAATGCAACATCACAATAAGCCTTGCAAGCAATGTGACTAATTGTTATTTTCGGGATCTTGTATTACGGAACAAGTAAAGAGACTTGCCGGTAATGAGGTTGAACTAGGTATGGAGATACCTACGATCGAATCTCGGGCAAGTAACATACCGAAGAACAAAGGGAACGTTATACGGGATTAACTGAATCCTTGACATAGAGGTTCGACCGATAAAGATCTTCGTAGAATATGTAGGAACCAATGTGGACGTCCAGGTCCCGCCATTGGTTATTGACCTTAGAGGTGTCTCGGTCATGTCTACATAGTTCTCGAACCCGCAGGGTCTGCACACTTAAGGTTCGGTGATGTTTCGGTAGTGTAGAGTTATGTATGGTGGTGACCGAAGTTTGTTCGGAGTCCCGGATGAGATCCCGGACGTCACGAGGAGCTCCGGAATGGTCCGGAGGTAAAGATTCATATATAGGAAGTCCCAGTTTGGTTTCCGGAAAAGTTTCGTGCTCATCGGTAGTGTACCGGGAGTGCCGGTAGTGTACCGGGAGGCCTCCCGGAGGGGTATTTCGACCCCAAGAGGTCCATGGGCTGTGGGAGAATAATAACCAGCCCTTAGTGGGCTGGGAAAACAGCCACAAAGTCCCATGGCGCAGGAGAGAAAGTCCTAAAGCAAAAAGTGGAAAATCAGCCAATAGGAGGCAATCCTACTCCAACTAGGATTGGAGGTGAAGTAGGATTGCTTCCCACCTCCTATTTCGGCCGACCCAAAGGCCTTGGCTGCCTCTCCTCTCCTCTCCTCCTATATATACTAGTGAATTGGGTGGTTTTTGGACAGAATTTCCGGCCACGTGCTACCCGTTACACCGGTGCATAGTTTCTCCTCTAGATCGGTTTTCTGCAGCGCTTAGGCGAAGCCCTGCCGGAATTGCTCCACCACCATCATCGGAGCACCATCACGCTGCCAGTGAACTCTCTCTCCTATCCACCTCCTCTCGCTGGATCGAGACGGTGGAGATCATCATCAAGCTGCACGTGTGCTGAACGCGGAGGTGCCATCCGTTTGGCGCTAGATCGGAAGGACCGTGATCGAGATTGCGAGACGGTTCGTGATGTGATCACAGAACGGATCATGATGAGTTCACGGGACAGATCGTGAGCAAGATCGTGAGACGGATCGTGATGAGTTCGCAGGACGGATCATGATGCGTTCGTGGGACGGTTCGTGATTGGATCGCGGGACGCTCGGCGATTTGGATCGCGAAGAAGTTCGACTACACCAACCGCGTTTCTTAACGCTTCCCGCTTAGCAATCTACAAGGATACGTAGATCCACTCTCCCTCTCGTAGATGCTCATCACCATGGATAGGTTTGCGTGTGCGTAGGAATTTTTTTTCCCATGCGACGTTCCCCTTCAATACATCCTCGCGGTTGGGAGGTTGTAAATCCTAGCTGTGGGGATTTGCACCGCCGATCGTCATCGACTCTACTTCTGCTAAGCCATGAGTCGGTAACGAAAAGATCAAACCTTGTATACAATCTCCATAGTGGTCCTGGGCTGGTGCGTAGGTCGGAATTTTTTTTGTTTTCTACTGCGTTACCCTACAGTGGCATCAAGAGCCGTGCTATGCGTAGATGCAGGTTGTGATCTAGAATACATAGAGATGTATGGGTATTGCATAATATAATTTTGGAGTAGATGAGATATATTGCTGAAAATTATTTATGCGGGTAGCAGATGAAATATGTTACTCGATGTTCCTGTTGCTTCCCTTGAATTTGTGTAGTCCTGATCTTGACGGCATGGTGGAATCTCACAAAATTCTGGCAATCCGCGATCCTTTCATGCTGCTCCTGAGTATGCTGATTGAAAAATCAACGGAGTGCTAACAGTTCTTTGGGTTCCACCATAGTTGAGAAAGATGGATGTTTCACAAACAAAAGGGCAATGCAGATGTGATCTGCACGGGGGTCACGCGTATGACGAAGTTTAGTATGGGGCTCGAGATTTTATTATCTCGTGTTTCATACACCCTGGAAAGTTAATCTAGCAACTTGAATTATCATACTTGAGATGGACGTTGGTAGCTTCGGTTTATTTCGAAACCTTAGAAGCCACGTAAAATAAGTTTTTGCATGGACCGATTAGAGGCGTCTAACTTGGTTTTGCAGGATGGTTTGCATGTGCATGTGATGTCGTATAGCAGTGTTCATAATAATTTGATTATGTATGAGATGACTATATGATGTAAATTGATTAACATGACCTGCGTGTCACGATTCGGCATGATGGCTGGAGCCATATGATTGCACTTTAATGACCTGCTTGTCAACCTTATGTAATCCACTTATTTTATTAAGCTATAGAGATAGCAATATTATTTGGTGCATCAACAAGGTGGTGGCAATATTTGCAAAGGTGAACACCGATGCGAATGCCGAAGATGAAGAAATACTTGACTTCTCCGTTAGAAGGGGCTATACCATGTCATGCTAATTATAAATTGCCTAAGATGTTTATCCCTCTTGATGCACCCTTCTTGATTGCGCGGTAGTCGCTTTTATTAGGGTGATCTCTCACAAAAATATCAAGTAGTTTGTGTTCTCCTAAGTGTAGCACCGTCACGGCACCTATCTCTTCGGGGTATCACATGGATACATGGGTACGAACGATTAGAGAAGTGTGAGGCGGATGAGTTGAGACCTCGCAGCGAGATCACTTGGTTGTCTTGACGTTCTAGCTTGAAAGTCTTGAGCTCGGAACACGCCCATCGAAAGATGAACAAGAGTCACATAGAGATGTGATTGGCAAGTTGGCCTACCGATTGCAATTCTCGTCACTTGAGATGGATACATCCTTGGCGTTGAATTGTAATTTGGATCTTGAATCACTCACAATCAATTATGAGAGATATTGATTTGAGTGGGAGCGCACTTTAGATAACTTGTTTTAATTCTCAGTGCAATTAATTATGGACACTGCCTAAGTGTGATTTGCATAATAGTTGTAGAATAATGGCTCGCGTTTCCACCTTCCCTGTCAAAATTGAATAAGTTATTAAATATCTGGTTAAAACTTTACGGTTGGTAACGTAATTGTGAGGATTGTCCTCAAGAGTGCCGAGAAGGACTTGTCCTATCGCGTGCTTTCGGTATTCTCCCGCTAATGCTATGGATGATATGACTCTCTTCCTTCGATCCAAAAGCTAAAATTCCGTTACGGTCAAGTGAAATATGTTTGCTTCCAACCCGAACTTCGAAAGTTTGGATAGTTATGTGATATTCATGGAATCTGAAAATCATTTTCAGATACAAACAAAGGCTGAAAGATATGAAATATCCAAAGCAATATTTGTTTGCAAACTATTAGTAATGGTGTTTACTATGCATTTGACTGATAAGAGAGGGATCCAGAAGAACTCTTGTCATATGATGATGGTGAATAAAACAATAACTTAAAGAGAAAGGAAGTGTCCGAAGGGTGTTAGTGAAACTTTCATGCCTAGGAAGTCCGGGGCTAATGCCACTCTTAAGTTGGATGCTTCTTCTGAGAGTAGGAGAAATATTAAAAGTTAAACTGTTAGAAGTATAAAGGCAAAAGGAAAGAAGACTGGAATATCCAGCTCATGTATGCATGTCATACAAGTTTTTGATGTATAGAAGGCTGGTCAAAGATATAGTTCTTGGGAATTGTGGTTAAACATGTTAATCACTGATTCTTGCGTATTTTGAGTTAATCACAAAGATACCTGCTCAATTGCATTCTGTTGCAACCCGATGTAAGAACTACTATGGCCTGAAAGACTAGCCAGGGATGAGGTTTAGATACACGCAGGGAACATAGTAAATGTTACTATGCCTTCCATCGGTGTATTCCCTATGTATTAAGTTTCATAAATCATTTTAGAGTTTCACACTCTAGCCCTTTGCATAAGGTATCTTGCAAGAAGGTTGTTCATAAGAGAACTTTTCATGTTCAGTGTTATGAATAACATAAGGGCCATACTTTCATTATGAATGAGATGTATGTTATGAATATTGATAATGATACATTACCTCTGGGTTTACTTTTATAATTCATTTTAGAGTTTCATACACTCTAGCCCATTGCACAATGTTTGTTGCAAAAGAGTTGTTCATGAAAACAACAATTGTTGTTCAGTATTATGAATAACATGAAGGGCCATGCTTCCATCCTCGATGGGATGTATGTTATGAATATTGATGGAAATATGATACATCCATAACACTGACGCTAAATGTCGCAAGACTAAAAGAATACCCCACAGGTGTGGCACTACATTTGGTCACATTGGAGAAACCAGCATGGAAAATTCCATTATGATGGATTTTGAATCATCTGACACTTGCAACTTTCCTCTAAAAAGTGAAGTGACTAAAATACCGTTCATAGGCCATAAGGAATGAGCAAATAACATATTGGTAATCATACATTATGATGTGTGTAGTCCAATAAATGTTGTTGCAAGTAGTGGATTTATCTATCTTCAGAAATGACTCAAGTAGATATATGGATATTTACTTGATGAGACGTGAGTTTGGATCTTTTTGAAATCATTCGAAAGGTTTTCAAAATGAAGAAGAAAATATTGTAACAAGAAAATTATGTTTCTACAATTCGATTGTAGAAAGGAATATTTGAGTTACAAGTTTAGCGAATGTCTGATGAGTTGTGAAAAGAGTTTCATAACTTGCACCTCTCGGAACACCACTACAAAGTGGAAAGTCCGTGAAGATGTAATCGAACCATTTATGACATGGTAAGATCAAAGATGACATAAATAAATTTGCCATTATCCCTTTTTAAAGTGATGCTTTAGAGACTGCGACTTTTACACTGAAAAGAGATCCATCAGGTCTGTTGAAATGACGCCATGGAATGGTACGCCCAACCATGTTATATCTTTTCTTAACATTTGGAATATGGGGCTTGTGTAAAAGGTTACAAACCTATTCCAAATCAGACAAGTGTTACTTTGTAGGTTATCCCAAGAAAATGGGTATTCCTCTCTCAACTATATCGAGGCAAATAGGTTTGCCACAAAGGAGGTATGCTTTTTGAAGGAAATAGTTCTTTCAAAAGGGGTGAGTGGGAGAACACTACAACTCGATGAGATAAACAGTATCTTCGTCATCAGTTCAAAGGAAAGGAACCTTGGAAGTGATTCCGGGGTTTCCTACTGCGACTGATACGGAAGTCTCTACAATAAAATGTATGGACTTTGGTCAAACTTGCAGCTGAACCTCATAGGCAAGGCTCGTGCAGACCTCTTAGGTGCGCAAATGAGATATTGTTGTTGGACAACAGTATACCTACAATACACAAGGAAGCGGTGATGGGCCCTGACTCCGGAATTGGCTAAATGCCAATACAATCTGAGATAGTTTCCATATAAATGTTTCAAGATTAAAATCTTGATAGACCTTTCGGAAGACTTAGAGTCTAACGAATATTTATGGAACTAAAAACTGATGTGGATAAAATGTTTTATCCATAAAGCTCGACTTGTTGCAATAACAAGTTCAAGGAGTGGACTACGATTAGATTGTCTCACCGTAGCGATGCTTAAAGTCGGCTCGGGTTGAACTAGCAATTAATACATATTTCAATCATGAGATATGAAACATGGATGACAAAAGGATTTCCATCTGATGGAAATGAAACCTAGGACTTGTATGTGATACAGTCCAAAGTAATTTGTCGGTCCAGAGGATGCTAGTAAGTATGCAAACTTCAGAGTCCCAGTGATGGACAGAAGAGAGCAAAGTGAAGTTGGAATCTTCGTTTTTGATGAAATGGTCAACGGGGTTTGACTTCATCAATGGGTAACGAAGATGCTTGTAATTCAAGAACTTAAGTGGGAGAATAATAATATTTCTAAAAACCTTGTGTGCTTGACAAATTATTAATTGGAAATAAATTTCTTGACACGAATTAGGACTTCATTTGAAAAAGTTTTTTTTCGATGAAGTGCTTGGGCTAAATAGCCTTAATATTAGGCATGATGATCTATGGAGATAGATTTACCTAATAGGGCTAAGCGATGAATACATATTGACAAGATGCTAAAACCTTTTAGCATTTAAAACGCCAAGGAGTGATTCTTGCCGAAGTCACATGGAAAGAGTTTTTGCAAGACTCAGTGCCCAAAACACTGATGAGTAAAATACATGATGGTGATTCCACACACTCTTGTGTTTGGATTAATCATGTATTCCATGGTATGTAAAAACAACCAGATGTGTCCGATACTCCCAAACTGTTGCGAGTATAGATACCAAAGTGATCAAAGTACTGATCAAAGGACAACAATGAAATATGTCATTGAGTACTAAAGTAGCACTGCTGACATGTTTTCTCGCAAGCGGAGATCATGAAGAGTTCATTGTAAAAGGTTACATTGATACAGTCTTCATCTATGCTCCATGCGATTTTCGATCTAAATTAAGGGTTTTGTGTAATACACAACATGGTGGCACGGTAGTTGGAAATTGTTCCAAACAAGATACTGTGGCGAATTCTATAACAAAGGCTAAGTATGTTGACGCTTTAGAAGCGACAAAGAAGTTTTTGAATCATATAGTTCATTCATGAACTTAGTATGGTTCCAAGATGGCTTTGATCTATGGGACACTATTGCAGATAGTTGCTCCATAGCTCAGTCTGAGGAATCAGGTTTTGACCAATGATTCACACATATGCAAAGCCAAGTCCACACAAAATATGAATTTTGTGGAAGCATGAAAACGCAAGGATATGCAAAGTTACACACGGAGCTGAAGTTGTCAGATCCGTTGGACATCAGGCTATACCACAAGTGAAGCATAGTTTACACCAGTATGCCATAGGTGTAAAGTGCATTAGCATTGACTAGATTATTGACTCTAGTGCAAGTGGGAGTCTATAGGAGATATGCCCTAGAGGCAATAATAAATTTATTGATTATCTACCTATTCATAATTATGTTTATGTTCCATGCTATAACTGCAATGATTCTTGAGTCTGCAAATAAAACGAGGCTTGAAGGAAGACTCATATGCACGTGTGGAATAATAAACGGTAAAATGTATTCCTAGTCTGGCCTCTAAGACTGACTCAAGTATTGCATGATGATCCTGTTTTCTTGATCATGGGCATGGCTATGCCGGCAATTTTGAGGGCACAATGTTAGAAGAACATTTGTGTTGAATCGACCTGAATTGATGTTATGCTATGAGATACATTCGTCATAAGTTAATGGTTAATAACACAGAGAAGTTAATGTTTGCGTAATTCCTTAGACCATGAGAGTATCGAGTTTCTTCATGATTGCTTCATGAACTTTGGGGTTTGTTAAACGTCATCCGTAAATGGGTGGCTATTACGGCGGCTTACGGGTTCATGGAAAAGTATGTGAAGTAACTTGATAGCTCAAGATTGGGATTTTCTCCTCCGACGATGGAGAGATATCTCCGGGCCCTCTCGGTGTTATGGTATCCATCATCGTCTGGCCAGACATTTTGTGATTTGATCACGGGGATGCCAGAACACGGGAACGAGAAAAGAGAGCAATATCGGTAACGAGGTAACTGGCATAGTGGACAAGTTGTTGATCCACGGGTATGCCAACATGTCTCACCTCGGGTATTTGTAACATATCGCGAAGCAACAGGAATAGCACACGGTGACTGGAGGTTCACTCGAATATTCATTCGTGTGGGTATAGGGGTCAATATGGGTGTCCATGGCTCCGATGTTGATCATTGATCGGAAGGGGTTCCGGGTCATGTCTATACTTCATCGAACCTATAGGGTCACACACTTAAGGGTCATCTATCTGCTGAATACTAGGCATGGAGTCTGAGAGAAAATCACCGGAAAAGTTTCGGACACCGGAAAAGTTTCGGACAGCGGAAAAGTTCCGCAAAGAGAACACCGGAACAGTTCTGGTGAAACTGAAAAGTTGTTTCAGGGGATACCATAAAGTCAAATTGGTTTCGGCACATGCCTGATAATTCTTGGAGGGTGCCAGAATCGTTCTGGAAACTTTCTGGAATTTTTTCGGGATGAAAACCGGTAATGTTCCGGAGCTGCCGGAACCGCTTCAGATGCTTTTCGCAGATGAAAATCACTAAACCGGGATTGTTTCGGAAAGTGTTAAAAATTATTTTAGTGGGTACTAGAAATGTTCTAAGCCCACATAAATATTTTTAGTTCGATCAGACGCTGAAAAATGTCGTCGTGAATAGTGAAATCAGCTTTATGGTTACTTTTTGGAAAGCCACCTTTTTGGGCTTTTGCTCAAAAGATCTAAGGGGATGACATGTATGGATAGGAACCCTTTTGGGGGGGGGGGCACAAGGGTGTGGTCGGCCACATGTGGGCTTCCTACATGGAGCCTCACTTGTCTCATGGCTTCACTTGTGAGTCCTTGTGAAGGACTCCATTCATGTGGTTTTTGGGTTTTTGTGTAAAACTACCCTACCCCTTGGGATTTCCTATAAATAGAGGAGGAGGTGCAGCCCTCCACACTCACTCTTTGTCACTGTGCCATGAAATGATCTGGCTTCTTCTCTCCCTCCTAGCGAAATAGTTTCGTAGAGCCAAAAGGTTGTCTGGGTTCCGGCAGGAACTAGTTCTGGACAGCGAAGCCCTGCCGGATAGATGACACCATATGTGTGCAACTCTATAGAGAGATCGTAGTTTTGGTCTTAGTTCGAGAGTGCCTCCCGAAGGGTTGTCCGTGTGACCGTTCGAGTTTCGGAGGTCCTCCTGAAGGGCTGTCCGCGACACCGTCCGCGGGACTGTCCGACTGCCTCCCGGAGGGCTGTCCCGGGGGCGGATGAGGGTATACATCCTCGCGGTTGGGAGGTTGTAAATCCTAGCTGCGGGGATCTGCACTGCCGATCATCATCGACTCTACTTCCGCTGCGCTACGAGTCGGTAACGAAAAGATCAAACCTTGTATGCAGTCTCCATAGTGGTCCTGGGCTGGTGCGTAGGTCAGAATTTTTTTTGTTTTCTGCTGCGTTACCCTACAGTATAAACACCACATTTTAACTTGCTCTTATATTGCTATGCATTTGAATTGAAGTTGGTCGGGCCTGCTTGTCCTTCTGATGTCGAAGGTTCTGTTCGCCAATGGATGCGTCTATGTTTGTTCCCCGCTGTGACTGAGAAGTCGGAGCTGCGCGTGACAGGGCCCTGCGGCAAAGATGACTCCATGCGGGCGGCTTCAGCGGACGGTGCTCCCCGGAGGTTGCACTGGGCCAGGTCGGTACGAGGCTTGCAACTTTCTCCAGTGAGGCGCATCAGCAAAATCGGAGCTGGCAGTCTTCGACGTCTGTAGTCGATTGTTTGGCTATGGCCGACGAGGTCCTTGTGTGTCGTCCGTTCGGAGCGGTCTTGACGGGTCGTCAACGGAGAAGTTGGAGTCGCCTGCTCAGGGAGAGGTGATGACGATGACATTGCACGCAATCTCGACGGTGTCCTTTCCTCGGCGGTGTGTGTGCCCGGGTGCCCTTCTTGTGGGTGTGTTGTAACGGTTTTCGCCCGGGTTCCCATTAATTAACCGGGTAACTTGTTACCCTTCTTCTTTATTAATGAGATGAGGCAAAGCTTTTGCCTCCGTTTTGAAAGTTGGCCGGGCCTAGGCGAACGTTTAGGGGATGTTGTTGGATGGCCTGCTCATACATCAATCCGTGGGCTGGCTCCGATTAGTCCACGCACAAATAGTGTATCATTTTGAGGGTTCAACGTTGGAGATGCCCTAAGATTCTTTTATTTTCATCTGTTTTCTTTCTGAATTTTGGAGGGTGCATGTTTAAGTAAGCTTTTCAACGTAGCTATTTTCTTACTCATTTCTACCATTAGACTCACTTTTACGTTTATTCTCTTTCTTTTTACATGCTAATTTAACATGGACAAATGGGAACTGCATAATGCATTCTCTCAAGTGGAGTCAATATACCATTCTTCATGCAATGGAGCATGTGGGTATTTCAAAGTTATAGGTGCGAAGCATGCATGGTATATTCCAATGTACACCCTCCATCTTGAAATAAATGACTCAACTTTATACTAATTTACTCTAAAATTAATACAAACTTGAGTCATTTATTTCGGGACGAAAGGAGTACTTAATACAATAAAAAGAACGAGTACTTAATACAATAAAAAGAACAAATTTATCCTTCAAGGCTCAAAGTATGCATGGAGAAGTTCTTTACTATCTTGCATGTATGTACCAGGGCCGTCTCCAGGAATTTAGGGGCCCGGTGCAAAATATAAATGAGGTATAATCTTGAAATTGTTTGATGTGTGGTAAACTATCTTCAAAAGTAGTTCTATCAGAACATCTGAAGTAAGCTTTGACTAGAGAGCATAAATCAGTTTAGTACATATCAAACAATTTGAAGCACAATTCACAATGTCGCTTTATTAGAATGCAATTCAATGTGGATATAATTACCAATCTATCACAACTCAATTTATGTGTGCCGAAATTCAGAAAAACAAACCTCATGTCATATCTCAACCAAAATTCAGAAAATGAACATCATAGCATATGTGTACAAAAATTCAGAAAACGAACAACATGTCATATGAGTACCATAATTCACAAGTAAAGTGTCCTGGAGGTATACCAAAAATAGGAAAACATCCGACAGGATTTGTTTCTTGGACGGGGGAAGTCGGGGTTCGGGATCAAGGGATTGAGAATTGGGTAACTACCCAATTAGCCCACTTTGGACTACAGCAACATCCATGGCCATGGCGAGAAAGACTGGAAGAGAGGAGGGCAGGTGAGGAGGCGACGAGGATAAGTTATTGGGGGGGGGGGGGGCATGGTAGCAGGCGAACAGGCGTGCTGCCTAACTGCGTGGGATCGGGCGTGCCGCGTGCTTTCGAGCCTTGGAGGCGAGCATGCGATCGGGCGGGCGTGCATGCGCTGGACTGAGATTGAGATCAAGACCTAGGCATTCAACTTCCGTATTGGTTTTTTCTCGGTTTTTTTTCATTAATTACATCTACTGTACCTAGCTTCTAGTGATTTGGGGGCCTGGCCGGTCGGCCAATTTGGTCTGCCCCTTCGACGGGCCTGGTATGTACTTTCACCAAAACGATTATTTTGGTTATACCTCATTGCCCACTTATAAAGATATTCAAGATTGTAATATGGTATTCTCATCCTTCCTTTTATTAGGTTATACTTCCTTCGTTCTTAAATGTAAGTTTTTAAAACATTTCAATAGGAGTCTACATACGGATGTATATAGACATATTTTAAAGTGTATGTTTACTTATTTTGCTCCGTACGTTGTTTACTATTGAAATGTCTAAAAAGACCTATATTTAGTAACGGAGGGAATAGTATGTTCATGAGTAAAATTTTGAAGATTACAATATGATTTTTTTCCCTTCATGAGCCCATAGCAACGCACAGACACTACTAGGATGGGTATTAACTTACTGTCCATACCAACATGACGACACTCGGAGGCAACTTCACAAGCGGAAAACGGAGAGAGCGGTCTTGGCGTCCAGGCCGATGGCGTAATAATGCTTGACGTAGTCCCTCACCAGCGTCTCCCTGTACAGCGCCGGCCTGTCCTCAGACACCAGTTCCCGGATGGGGCCGTACGCCCTCGTCGACGCCGGGTGGAAGTGCGTACTGAAGAAGCAGGCGATGGACACCCTCGCCTCCTTGGCATCTTTGGCCAGCACCACCCTGTGCTCCACGCTCCTCAACCCGTCGTTGGAGATCAGCTGCACAACGAAGGCTTCAGTCCAGAGCTCCGCCTCCAGAAATGAACAACAAACACGATGCTATAAGTAAGATGAACACCTGAAGGAGGTCGCCGACGTTGACGACGAGCGCGCCGGGGGTGGGCGCGACGGCGACCCACCGGTCCTCGTGGAGGACCTGCAGGCCACCGACTTGGTCCTGGAGCAGCACGGTGAGGAAGCTGGAGTCGGAGTGCCGGCTGGTGCCGATGGCAGCCTCGGGCTCCGGGCACGGGGGGAAGTAGTGGCACAGCATGATCTGCCCCTGGTTGCACTCCATGTCCGCCAGATAGCTCGGGTTCAGCCCGAGCGCTTCCGACAGCAGCCCGAACAGAGTGTTCCCCAGGTTCCTCACCTGCTCCGCGTATTCCAAGAGCGCGCCGCTGCAAATCAACGTGCCGGCAGCATGTATGCATGATCTCAGCTTGCAGATTGACGCACGAACTTGCTGAAATTTGCAGAGGGCTCACCGGCAGGGCTCCGGTAGGTCGGCGGCGAGGGGCGGGTCAGGGGCCATGCGGAGGTAGAGCGTGTCGCGCCAGTTGGCCACGCCCGACTGGTGCAGGTCGAAGTTGCAGTGGTACTTCACGGCCCTGCCGGGCTCCCGCGAGTGGAACCTCGCCTTCTCGCTGCCCTCGCCGCCGGGGGCCTCGTGGAAGCTCCGGACTGCCGCCAACGCCGCCGCCGTCGACTGCGGAGGCACGCCGTGGCCGGTCACCTGGAAGAAGCCCCACTCCGCCGCGGCCCAGCGCACGGACGCGACCGTGGCCGCGCGGTCGGAGCCACCCAGGTCGATCAACGGGACGGAGGGCGCTTCCGACGGCGGTTCTTGGGGCGGTTGCTTGGATGGCGGGTCGGGGACGCGGAAGATGCGCAGGACGTGCGTGGCACCCGCGGCGACGAGGCCGTGGACGCCGGCGAAGGTCGCGTCCAGCGCGCGGAGCTCGGCCGCGCGGTCGTAGGCGGGGGCGGCCATGCTTGGCTTGGCTTTGGGAGATCTGTCCTCTGCTTCTGTCCAAGCAAAGACGACGGACCGACTGCGACTTTCGCTCACGTATACGTGTCCATCAAATCTTATTTGAAAAATACATATCCATCAAATCTTATTAAAAAAATGCAAATGGATTGCTCCGGGAGGCAGAAACACCATTTTCTCTATACACGCGTTGTACGTGTCAGCGAAAATCTTATTAAAAAATTACATATCCATGAAATCTTATTTAAAAATATACAAATGGATTGGTCGTTGTTAGGGCATCTCCAAGGCGGAGCTACAAACTTCCATGTGGTTGGACTACGTTGTCCGAACCGCGAAAGCCATTCAATACGATTTTGTAACGACCCGTAAATTGAAGATAAAAATGGAGGAGGTTTGCGGGAGTCCGGACACGAGAAACGTTGCTACCCGACACCCCTGGCCCATTCCCCCCCCCCCCCTCCTCCTCTCGGTCCCATGTTATTGCACTCCGCCCCTTTTACCCTTTGATTTTCACCCTCGACCTCTGTGACCGATGCTCCTTGTTCGTCTTCGGCCGCCAGAGAGGCATTGCCGGATGTCCACAACTAGCACCCTCGAGCCGTTTGTACCCAAATACACTTCGCCCCCTGTCGATGACCTCAATGGTGGTCACCACGCCCGGCAGGTGTTCGATCCTACTTTACGCCTCCTTTTTCGCTCTTTTTATTGACAATTGCCCGCCTAGGTCGGCCCAGCAAGGCCTTCGTCTTTTTTTTTGTCCTTTCTTACCATTGGTTTTTCTTTGTTTTGATTTATTTTTAAAATACTTGAATAGTTATATTACAACAATTACTTACATGCAAAATTGAGAAAAAAATCTTGCATTGAAATGTTAAAATTATCTAGAAAAAAGGTTCCCATTGTTATACAAAAAATTGGGTTGTGTGTATGGAAAACAAAATTAGAAAATAATAATGTAAGTAATGTAAGTTTCGTTTTTTTAAAGTTAAGCATGCATTTAGAAATTTTAAATGTGTATAAAAATGTTTCTGATGTATGTGTATAGAACAAAATAGACATAAAAAACTTCAAGTTTTCAAAAATATAAATTGTGTATTTGGACAATGTTAAACATGTATATAAAAATGATCATGATGTATACAAAAAATGTAGAATGCGCATAGAAAAATTAGACATAAAAGAACTATAGGTTTTAGAAACATGTTGGCCAGGAAATTGGAATATGGTAAATGTGTATATCTATGTTTTTGATGTATAGAAAAATGTACAATGTTAATGGAGAATGTAGACGTAAAAATATATTTTACCAAATGTTAATTAATTATTTTCAAAATGTTAATCATGTATTTTACAATTGTTAAATGTTTTTATAAAAAAAACTTTCTGATGTATACAAAAATGGTACAGTGTATATGAGAAAAGTAGACATAAAAAAATATAAGTTTTCAAAAATATTAATTATATATTTGAAAAATCTAAAACGTGTATATAAAAATTATTATTGGTGCATAAAAAGATGTAGAAAGAAAACAAACAAAAACTATCAAATTGAAAAAAAATACAAAAAACAAAGAAAGCAAAAACCCAAAAAACCCAAAAAATATACCAAAGAAAGAAAGAGAAAACAAGAACGATAAAAATATGCTATCATTAATTACTAAAATGTACCTTGTTATTTTCATCGTACTCCAAGTATTTGTTGGGCATCACGAGGAGGAAAGGCAACAAATGTGTAATAAGGCACTCACTCCGTTAAGTAATATAAGACATTTTAGAGAGTGAGGCGCTACTTTAGTGATTTAAAACGTCTTATATTACTTTACACAGGTAGTACCTCCAATTAGATAGATATTTTTGTTCTATAATAAATTAGAAACCTCCTAGTACACTTCAAAAATCAACCTATTTTTATTGTTTCTGCACAACACCACTTAACATGTCATTTGTCACGTGACATCGTCAAAGATTTCAAAGATTTTACTGGTGTCTTGAGAGTCTGTATAAAGGGTGACTTTTTTCCCGTTGTAATGCACATGCACGTTTGCTAGTCCTAAAAAAGGATCATGAGATATAGCTGGTTTTTTAGGTACGTGAGATTTTGTTTTTTAAACATTTTTTGAAGTGACATCTAGATAAATTCTAAGGTGCATACGTAGGGAGGATCAATCCGCTTTCTTGAGTTGGCAAATCACCCCGTGCTTGGATGGTTAGGAGGACAGTGGTATCCCCTGTCCATTAGAGTTCAAGTCCCAGACTTGACGTTGGTGCTTGCATTTTCCTAGATTTATTTCAGGTCTTCCGGCGATGTGCTTTCAGTGGGAGGAGACGTTTCCGTCGACAATGAAGGCGTCTGTGGCGACTTCGTCAATCTCAAGATGATGAGTCGGCTTAGTCTTTCGAAGATGCTCATAGGGGTAGGGTGTGCGTGCGTGCGTTCATAGGGGTGAATTATATGCGAGCGACTCCGATTGTACTCTGTTAAAAAAATCCGCTTGCTTGTAGTTTTTTTTCCTTTAGTCTTTTCCCATGGGGAGTTTTTTCTTTTAGGTTTTCTTTTTGTGACAGGAGTTTTTTACACATTCAAGAAATATATTCACATATATACTTAAACTAATGTCCGTGGATGAGAAAGAGGTGAGGTGGCCACACGGGAAGACCAAAATGTTGCGGCTGCTGCCTAGTCGCGCCTATCATGTTCACCTTCTACCCTAGTGTTTTGTTTCACGTCGATGCATCAGTCGGAGCAAAGAACACTCTAGCACAGCATAGCAAAGAACACCCTAGCACAGCACAACATTTCGTCTGTTGTAAAGTGCAACCGATGGTAAGTTTGTAACCAGTTGCCTTGTAGCTTTGGTTTAGCTTCTGCGCCGCTGGTTGCTCGCGGCTCGCAACTTGATTCATGACAACGAAGTGAAGGAAAACGTGCATCTGTTCACGTACCACCCCACAAGCCAGAATCACATTCTGCGTTCATCTGCCCGCAAACGCCATCCCTTCCTGCCAAGTCATACCATGAACTGAATCCATGATCACCTTAAGGCCCCTTTCCCCCTGCCACAATCACATCACATCCACGTGATTGCACGCGGCCTCTGTCGGTCGGCTGGCACGGCGGGGCACCGCACCTAGCCAGCGAGCTCTCCGCCGGCCGTCTGCCATGTCAGAGTCCGGCGAGAACGGCGCCCGTCGGCGGCCGCGGCGGAGGTGGCGCCTGTACTGGTGCTACGTGTGTAGCCGCGCGCTGCGGACCGTGTCGTCCCCGACCTCCGACGTCTTCTGCCCGCGCTGCCTCGGCCGCTTCCTCCACGAGATCGAGCTTCCCGTGCCGCGCGAGCCCGTGCACCGGCCGACCGAGCGGCTCTTCCAGCCGGCGCCGCTGTTCCCGTACGAGGGCGCCCCCCGCCACTGGGTCATATACAGGGGCGAGGACGACGTGGCCGACACCGACACACGAGGCCCACGTCGCCGCCGGGTCCCGTCCCCGCCGCCGGCGCCGGCAACACACGGCGGCATGGACGGCGCCGATGCCGGTCCGCCGGCAACCGGCATCGACCCGGCGGGGTTCTTCACCGGCCCCAACCTGAACGCGCTCATCGATGGTCTGACGCAGAACGACCGCCCCGGCCCGCCGCCCGCGCCGGCGTCGGCGATCGACTCGCTCCCGACGGTGCACGTCTCGCCGGCGCACATGGCGGACGGCTCGCAGTGCACCGTCTGCAAGGAGGAGTTCGAGCTCGGGGAGACCGCGCGCGAGCTGCCGTGCCAGCACGCGTACCACTCCGACTGCATCGTGCCGTGGCTCCAGCTCCACAACTCCTGCCCGGTCTGCCGGCAGGAGCTGCCGCTGCCGGCCGGCGAATCTCTCCATGGCGCTGGCGCAGGCGACGGAGGCGAGGAGAGTGTTCCGCCGTGGCAGCAGCTTGCTGGCTGGGGACCACTGGCTTGGCTGTTAATGCTGGGGGATCCGGACGTGAACCGCTGGGAGAATGGACCTGGGAGGGAAGCCGACGCCGATGACGCCGGTGGGAATGTCAGCCGTCGCGCCACGATTCTTCAGTCGTTTGTTCTCGTCGCTGCTTGCTTTTTCTTTGTCTCCTTTCTCGTTTGAGAAATGGCAAATTAGAGACTATTACGTGTGCATCTCATTATTCAGAAGAAGTCGAATCAACGTGTCGTTGGATGGTTAGATGGACAGTGATATAACCAGTCGAGCAGGATTCGAGTCCTGGTGCACATTCAATGAAAGGAGATGTTTTCGTTGACGACGAGACATCTACAATGACTTATAAATCTCAAGATGAATTTATTTCAAGAATTTCATCGATGCACATTCAATGAAAGGAGATGTTTTCGTTGACGACGAGACATCTATGATGACTTATAAATCTCAAGATGATATGTCGGTTCAGTCTCTCGAAAGTGTTCATAAGGGTAGGTGTGTGCATTCATACAGGTGAATGTATGTGCGTGTATATAAACGTTTGCGTCTGTATTATATTAAAAAAAATCTCAACTCAAAAACAAAAGTTACATGTGCAGCTTGATCGGAATTTATTTTATGTAACGAGCTTCTTCTTTTTTGTTACCTCTACAGAGTTGAGGGCATCTTCAGAGTCGACTTTTCATAGGCCCACATTCATCCGAACCAGATTGTTCGAATGCAATTTGCCATACAGGATGACATCTTATTTGTCCATGGATCACTCCAGTTGTTTTCACGTAGGACTTTGATATCTCAGCTCGCTCAAATCCCCTTTCCATCTACTTTTCTTTCACTCCATTCCATCCATGCTCCATCTATTTTGCATGCACACCCTATTCATTCGACTTTGTCGTTGTACCTCTCCGACCGTCGTTCAGGCATCCTCAGACATTAGCAGCCTTCGCCCATGTGCCTGCCTGCCTTGGATTATGCCACCGTCCATTCAGGATCCGACCGTAGCCAGGTACCCTCCGTCCCCAATGCTCCTTCGCCCCCCTCCCCCGACGCATCCATGATGGACATTTGAGCAATGCAGATGTTCGGTGAAATGCCATAGATCTTTTGTGTTGAACTTCGTGTGGTTTTCTAGACTAAGCACGATGACGAGGTACTCGGTGATGGAGAATGAGTTGGTGTGCGGTGCATGAAAGATCTTATCTATGGACTTTGTAACCATGAGGCAAGGCGGCAAGATGTTTTGGCAAAACATGTGTGCTTTGTTTCTCGAGCAAAAGCACATCATGCCCTACGACGCACACGTGATCCATGATCGCCACCGACCACTGCCTTCCTGTCGCCACCGTCCGCTGCCCTCCACTGTCAATGTTCGTCGGAGTTTGCCATCACCGTCGCGTCAACATAGAAAACCATTTTGGGAGGATTTTTTTAACGAAAACTTAAGCTTAGCTCGGAAGGTTGGTTCTTTAGTTTTAATATAGCTCATCATTCATGCCAAATGGTTAGGGAGACTGGTTCTAATCCTTTTATCTTGGATTGAGGATGCTCCTACTTTTGTTGCTCCAATTTTAGTTGACGATGGAACGAGTAATGCTATTTTTACGCACTTGTCTTACAAAATTCTTACCCAATAATTCAATTGATGATTAGTTATGAGTAATGCTACATCTACATAATGGCAATTATGTGAGTAACGTAATGGGCCATGTGGAACAAAGTAGTCAGAATTGCGACTCAAGTCTTAGAATCTTACGACCTTACGATCTAAACTAGCCCCTCCGATTCTATGATTTTGCTCATATAATCTAAATTTCTACGGTCTTGGTAGTTATGATTCTACGACTCGCGATCCTACCAACAAAGCTTCGATCCGATTCAAAATCTCGATTTTGACAATTTTAATGTGGAACCTTGTGATTGGAGATTTCGGAGCAAAAATGCTACACCCACGTACAATACCAAACCCACGATAATTCAAGTTCTCTTTCCTAATCCCTACTAATCTACCCCTGATTTTCAGGATGGGGTTGTGTGCCATCCAATTAAATAAGGCTTCCAAAGGCTGGACTAGGCCCCTTGTTGGCTTTGTGAAGGTAAATTCGGATGCTTCTCTTATTGTTCAGTCGGGGTTGGCAACTGCTGGAGTCATTGCAAGAAACAGCGACGGTAAGTTTTTTTTACTGTGGGATGGTCCCTTCCCGAGTGCAGCGATGTTGAAGAGGCTGAAGGGCAGGCGATGCTCTTAGGTATGCAAACTTTGGAAAAGATTCATACCGGTCCGACGATATTCGAGTCAGACTGCACGGCTGTTGTTGAGGTACTCAACGCAAACTCTGTGACCCGACCAAGATGGTGGGCTACTTACAACAATTCCTTAGACTTGCTGAAGAACTTCCCTTCCTGGAGATATCAAAAGTTGAAGGAGAGAGCAATATGGCTGCTCATAAACTTGCTGCTTATGCTAGAATAAATGACAGTTTTTTTATGATGGATAGTGTGTCATGTAGTATAAATGATGTAATCTTAAAAGACTGTACTACGGGTACAAGTAATATATAAAGCTCTCTCTTTTCCCTAAAAAAAAGGCCACTTCATCATTTACGTAAAATTCGTAGCTACCCTACCCTTTCGTAGGTGTAGCAAAGCTCATTTGGGAGGAAGGGCCCCACCTCCTGAAATTCATGAAGGGGGAGAGTTATTTGTTTAGGAATTTTACGTAGCTGGTTCGTAGTTATTCGTGGATGTCCCACCCTCCTGAAAATGGGGGAGGGGGAGGGGGGATTAGTTGTTCAGGAGGAGTTCGTAGCTACCCGTCGATGTGGCATTTTCGGTTAGTCATTCCCTGCTATTTCTCCCGGCGGTTACTGATTCTGTGACAGTACACTCTTTTTCGTAGAAATCGTGCGTATGAATAGCAATTTTGTGATAAAACCACAATTTAAAAACAATAGTAATGGCTAGGTGTAAATCGACTGAAAAACAAATTTGGGTCAGTTTATTCCTGTGAGCCGTTACATGAAAAATGAAATCATCTTCTTTAACCTCCCGAACGGGTACTCTTCATCGCCTTCAACATGGAACTGTCGTCCTCGGCCCAACCAACCTGTTGTCGCGGCCCACGGCCGGCGGCGCTACTGCGCCAGCCTCGCCGCCCCGCCTTCCTCGCAACTGCAGCCCACCACCGTGCTGCCCCCCTCCCCTGTCCATCCTTCTAACCCCGACCACAATCTAGTTTTTTTTTTTTGCGAACTGCACCCCGCCGCCAACATCCCTAAAATAGATAATGAGATTGTGTTTTAGCAAAACTGCACCCGCCACCCTAAAATAGATAGTGGGTTTGTTTTTACCCCGCGCCGGCGGCCTCGCCACCTCGTTTCCTTTTTCCTTTTCAAAATTGACTGACCCAAATCCGGAATTTAGTGGACTGAAATTTAGCTATTGCGAAGAAGCAATAAAGCTAGGCATGGTGGTATTCCATGAAAAAAGTGCTAAACGATCGCATGGATCAAGTTTTATTCATAATTCCTGCAACGATTCAGTCACAGGTTGTTACTACATTATTCAGCCAGGAGCTAATCCACAGTGTAAGCAATGGCGCTGAGCTCCCTGGCATGCTTCTCCCACAACGCAACGAACACGTCAACGCCGCCCCCTTTCCGCAGGCTGGGCATCAGCACCATCACCCCGTCCTGCGGGACCTTCCCCGGCAGGATCCCGACGAGCTGCCCGCCGCACCCAAAGTCCAAACGGTGCAGGTCCAGGTGCAGCCAGCTGATGGCCTCCACGTCCGGCGACAACACGCCGGCCTCGTCCGCGCACGCAGGCTCCAGCTCCTCGTCGTCGTGCAGCGCTCCGAAGTCAACGAACGACTGGAAGTACTGACCGTCGACGTCGCGGATTCCTGCGCGGACCAGCGCCGCTGCATCGGCGAGGGTGCCAGTTGCCAGGGCCGCCCCGCGGGTCCTAGAGATCGCCGTGAGCACGACGTTCCCAAAGAACCCGGCGGCCGGCACGGCGCCCGTTCCAGCCAGCCGGCCGCGTCCGTTCACCGCGATGAGTATCGACGTGCGCGCGTCGGTGAGCCCGCGTGCGGCGGTGATCTTGCGCCACACGTGCGCCGACACAGTCTCGAAGGTCGTGTACCTGTTGTGCGCGGCGCACTTGAGCTCGGCCACGAACTCGCTAGTATAGTGAAGGAGCATGTTGGTGATCTCGGAAATGTCGACGTGATGATCATCCTCGGCCGTCGGCTTGCTCGCATTGCCGTCGTCGTGCGAAGGCGCCGGCGACAGCGGCAGGAATTCGGCCCCACGGTGCTCGAACTCGCAGCGCGGCGGGCGGCGCGGCACGAGGGCGGTGGGCCCGTACGGCACGGGGGCGCAGTCGACGTCGAGACCGTCGCCGCGGACGGCGTCGGCCCACGCGTGGAGGAACATGTTCATAGAGTACCCGTCGGCGACCTGGTGATGCGACGACGAGGCGATGACGATCCCGCCGCACGCGAAGCGGTTGATCTGGAGCATGAGCACGTGCGGCGCGGCGCCTCTATGGACCGTGGGGTGGAGCAGCGCGAGCCCCGGCGAGGGCGCGAGCGGGAGGTGCTGGGAGAGCGCCGAGGACGGCACCTCGGTCTCCACGACGAGGGCGCCCGCGCCGCCTTCCCCCGTGACGAAGCACGGACGCGTGCCGGCCCGGCGCAGGGCGGCGGTGAGGAGCGGGAAGCGCGGGAGCGTGGCGAAGAGGGCGTCGAGGAGATCCTGGTTGGTCGGGTTGGGCGGCGAGAATGCGAAGAGCACCGTGACGTGGTAGGTCGGCGCGGCGAGGTCGAACACGGTGAGCGGCACCTCCTCGGAGGGCGCGGCCGCCGGAGGCACGACGAACGTCCTCTGCATCTGCACGTCCATGGTCTCCATACGCTCTACACCAGTGCACGGACGACTCGCGCTAGGACGATCGCTAGTAGTACACCGGTGCTGCAATCGAATGTGTGTGTGCATATAGGGCAGCACGTACAGTAATATATATACTTGTATCACTCCATCTCTTGCAGTTGTTGCATGCATCACTGCTGATTCGTACTCATCATATAAGAAACTAATGCGTATATACTAGCTAGTGTATATCCCATCTCATCTTCCATCACCGTTGGTTTAATTTATATCGTTAGAAACTATAACTAATGCATCCTAATAACTACTGGACATTTCTCCAACTCCTCTTGTATCAATACAGATTTGTATCTTTATTAGAAACTACTCTGTCGTAGCTATAATGCATATCTCCCCGTTTCATCTTCATCATTGCCGATTGATACGATTTTTGTATATACCTTCAAAATTGATACGTCCTAGCTAGCATATGGCAAACGTAAAATTAATCGATACATAGATCGAGGATTGATACTTGTTTGTAATTATAAATCTTCAAATTATCAAATTATCATAGACGTAGCCTTGCATGCAGCCTTGCCAATGTACACTTGTAAGTTGTAACGTAGTGTGTGTATCTCTATCCCCTTTGGCATCATCGCCAATGAATACGTCTTTTTGTATCTCTTACAAACTAATTCCTTCTAAAGGTATCTCCAACACTAACATTCAAACCACACGCAACCATCCATATTGTAAGGTTCGGACGTATTTTACCATCCAACGTGGACCTGAATTGGTCTGCCGACCAGTTTAAATGTTTTTTTCACAAATCAGAAACAAACTTGGGGAGGGGGGAGGGGGGAGGGGTCCTTACGGCCGTTTGGACCGCTACCACGCGTCTCTGACAACCATGGCCCACCCAAGAAAACGCCCTCACTCATACCCTTTCCCGCCCAAAACGGCCGCACCGCTCCAGAGCTGCATTCCAGCATTCATACCGGTTCAGAGCGGCGCGGCCTCTCATTGGCGCTCCAGCATTCAAGCGGCATGTCGGCTTAGAGCGCTTCCCGCACCACTTCCCGGTGTATACGACTGCTCCGCATTAAACGACAATCCGTTCGTGTGCCTACCTACATTAAACATGTGCGGATACCTAGGAACTTGCTCCTGCACCACCCGTCCGTCTGTCTGCCGTCCACCATTAACCATCTCACCGGTTGCCCTACCATCCACCTACTACTTAAACCCAGGCCCAACCATAGCCACATCCATCATCCTCCGCTCCCTTCTTCCTCTCTGCACCACTCCCGCCACGGCCTCCTTGAGCTCCAAAGTTGTCTAGGACAGTCTCTCATCCAAGCAGAAGCCAGTTGGCAGGCTATTAGGAAGACGAAGGACAACACCACGAACGCGACAATGGAAGAGGCGGTAGACGACGGGTCGGTACTAGCGTCTTCGTCGGCCAATGCTGACAGCACCGTGGGCAAGGCTTGTGCTCAAAACACACGTGCAAAGGCCATCGGGGCCTTGGTAGCACTAGTAGAGACACACTGCGAGGCGCCACACGAACACCACAACACCAGGCCAACGCGTCGCGAAAGGCAACCGCCTCCTGGGAATCAACCACTGTTGCCTCAACAATCGGGGCCGAGGTGGGCTCCGTCGGAGACAAGGGCCTCCTGGACGAGGCATACCCGTGACCGGCGACAACACCCGTGTACACCTCCCAACAAGTCACAGCTCCAGCAGCGAGCTGGGCTACGCCCACGAGGAGGGACAGGGCTGTAGAGGATACCTTCCACGCTATGGCCAAACCGCAACGTCGGTCGGCTCTTGATACGTCTCCAACGTATCTATAATTTTTGCTTGTTCCATGCTGTTATATTATCATTCTTGGATGTTTTACAATCATTTTAATACAACTTTATATTATTTTTGGGACTAACTTATTAACCGAGAGCCCGGTGCCAGTTTCTGTTTTTTCCTTGTTTTTATGTTTTATAGAAAAGGAATATCAAACAGATTTCAAACGGAATAAAAATTTACGGTGATTTTTTATGGACCAGAAGACACCCACGGAGCTTGGAGATGAAGCCAGAAGATTCTCGAGGAGGCCACAAGCCTCAGGGGCGCGACCACCCCCTAGGCGCGCCCACCAGGCTTGTGGGCCCCTCGGGAGTCCACAGACCTCCCTCTCAGCTATATAAATCCTCAAATATTCCAAAAACCCCAACGCAGAACCTAGATCGGGAGTTCCGCCACCGCAAGCCTCCAGAGCCACGAAAAACCAATCGGGAGCCCGTTCCGGCACCCTGTCGGAGGGGGAAACCATCAACCGAGGCCATCTTCATCATCTCGGCGTTCTCCATGACGAGGAGGGAGTAATTCACCCTCGGGGCTGAGGGTACGCACCGGTAGCTATGTGTTTGATCTCTCTCGCTCGTGTTCTTGAGATGTCACAATCTTGATGTACCGCGAGTTTTATTAATATAGATGAATCATATGGAGTGTTTCCCTTCTATATCTAGTTGTGATGAACTGAGTTTTCCCTTTGAAGTTTACTTATCGGATTGGGTCTTTAAGGATTTGAGAACACTTCTTGCGATGGGATATCCATGGTGACAATGGGATGTTCTATTGATCCACTTGATGTATGTTTTGGTGATCAACTTGCAGGTTCCGTGACCTTGGGAATCTATGCATAGGGGTTGGCACACGTTTTTGTCTTGACTTTCCGGTAGAAACTTTGGGGCACTCTTTGAAGTTCTTTGTGTTGGATTGAATATAATGAATCTGAAATTGTGTGACGCATATCGTATCATCAAGCCCACGGGTACTTGTGGTGACATTAGAGTATCTAGGTGACATTAGGGTTTTGGTTAATGTGTATCTTAAGGTGTTATCTTAGTACGAACTCTAGGGCTGTTCGTGACATTTATAGGGATAACTCATAAGATTGATCAGAAAAGATAACTTTGAGATGGTTTCGTACCCTACAATAATTTCTACGTTTGTTCTCCGCTATTTGTGAGTTTAGAGTGGACACATTGTTGCACCTGAGGGATTTACATATGATTCAACTATGTTAGTATTGTTGAGATAACTTGCACTAGTGAAATTATGAACTCTAGGCCTTGTTTCCAAGCATTGCAATACCGTTTGTGCTCACTTTTGTTATTAGTTACCTTGATGTTTTTATATTTTCAGATTACAAAAACCTATATCTACCATCCATATTGCACCTGTATCACCATCTCTTCGCCGAACTAGTGCACCTATACAATTTACCATTGTATTGGGTGTGTTGGGGACACAAGAGACTCATTGCTATTTGATTGCAGGGTTGTTTGAGAGAGACCATCTTCATCCTACACCTCCCGCAGATTGATAAACATTAGGTCATCCACTTGAGGGAAAATTGCCATTGTCCTACAAAACTCTGCGCTTGGAGGCCCAACACGAGTCTACAATAAGAAGGTTGTGTAGTAGACATCAAGCGCTTTTTGGCGCCGTTGCTGGGGAGGTGAGTGTTTGAAGGTATATCTTTATATCTTGCAATAAAATCTTTTAGTTTCTTGTTTTTCACTACTTTGGTCTATAAAATAAAAATACAAAAAAAGTGGAATTGAGGTTGCCTCATATGCTTCATCTTTTTAATGTCTTTAGTGAAAATGATGGGAAGGAAAATTGCGCTCAAGTGTTAGAAGAAGAAGTTATTAAAATGTTTGGCACTAAATATTTGAGTGATGAGCATGATAGTGATATTGTTAGTATGAATTCTCTGAATATTCATGATGCTAATGATATGCAAAGCCACAAGCTTGGGGATGCTATGTTTGATGAAGAAGATATTTTTAGTCCCCCAAGTTTTGATGAGCAAAACTATTATGATGATGGCATGCCTCCTACCTATGATGATTATTGTGATGACACATATGCTATAAAGAGTAATGACAACCATGAAACATATTATCATGATTTTAATATTCATCGTGGTTATGTCAATCAAGTGTCACATGATAGTTATTTTGTTGAGTTTGCTCCCACTACTATGAATGAGAAGAAGTTTGCTTATGTGGAGAGTGATAAATTTTCTATGCTTGTAGATCATGAAAAGAATGCTTTATGTGCTGGTTATATTGTGAAATTACTTCATGATGCTACTGAAAATTATTATGAGGGAGGAACATATGCTTATAGGAATTGCAATAATATCAAGTTTCCTCTATGTGTTGAAAGTGTTGAAGTTATGCTTGTTTTGCCTTCCTATGCTAGATGATTCTTGATTTGCTCACAAAATCACTATGCATAGGAAGTGGGTTAGAATTAAATGTGATTTTCATGAGATTCATGATGCTCTTTTGCATGTTTCAATTATTATTCCTATACGAGCATCATTGAAATCATCATACCTAGCTAAAAGGCATTAAAGAAAAGCGCTTGTTGGGAGACAACCCAACACTTTTACCTTCTGTTTTGTTGTGTCCACATGATTAATCTACTTTATTAATCATGTTTTGTGTATTTTATTTCAATAAAGTGCCAAGTAAGTCCTTTGGGATAGTGTGGATACTTGCTTGTTTGATTCTGTGGAAAAACAAAAAGTTTTGCATCCAGTATATGAATTATCTGATTTTACTGAAGCGTCAAAAAATTCTTAATTTTTTACACAAACTTTATATGCAAATTCCTTGAGTTTTCCTGATTTTTCATAATTTTTAGTGTCATGTAAGGTTGGTGATCATTCAGATCTTTACAGACTGTTCTGTTTTTGACATATTCTGGTTTGCATGCATAGTTTGCTTGTTTCAAGTGTTCCTATAGCTTATATTGAGTAATATAAATTGTGGGAATGATTTAATACAGTAGTTATCATTTGGGAACAATTATTAATCTTGTCTTGACAGTACCTAAGTGAATGATCTATCTTTACTATACTAACCCTTCTCACAAAGTTCCGTTAAGTTTTGTGTGATTGAAGTTTTCAAGTTTTGGGAGAGACACCGATATGAGGAGAATAAGGAGTGACAAGAACCTAAGATTGGGGATTCCCAAGTCACCCCCAATATAATATCCAAGGAAGACTCAAGCGCCTAAGCTTGGGGATGCCCCGGAAGGCATCCCCTCTTTCGTCTTCAACACTATCGGTATATCTTACTTGGAGCTATATTTTTATTCGTCACACAATATGTTCTTTGCTTGGATCGTCATTATATTTTGTTAGTTTATGATAGGTGTTATTTATAATCTTGTTTTTCAATAAAAAGTTCCAAGAATTGCCTTTAGGATGCTTTCATTGCATATTTTGATGAGTGCTGTGTAAAAACAGAAACTTCTGCTGTAGTGTATGAATTTTCTTATTTTACCGGAACGTGGAAAGTTTCTGAAATTTTTACACAATGTTTTCATATAAATTTTATAGAATTTCCTAAACTTTCATAATTGTTTGAGTTACAAAAGTACACTGTTTTCATAAATTTCTACAAAATGTTCTGTTTAGACAGATTGCTGTCATAGTTTCGTTATCTACTTATCCTATAGTTTCCATAGCCTATATTGGTAGATATAAATTGTGGAAATAATAGTATACAATACCTAATATTTTAAAAATATTATGCAACTTGTCTTGGCAGTACATAAAGAGTTGATTTATTATTATGTGTACTAACCTATCTCACGAGTTCTTTTTGAGTTTTGTGTGGATGAAGTTTTTGAGAATAAGTGAAACTATGGTATGAGAGGATTGAACGAGATACAAAAGCTCAAATATTTACTTGGGGTACCAGTTCTTTGCCGTCAGCTGGCGGACGACAAAGAAGCTCTTTGCCATCTGTTTCTAGAAAACAGACAACAAACAACTAGCTGACGGCAAAGAAGCTCTTTGCCATCATCCACTTCTTTGCTGTCCGCTAGCAGACGGCAAAGAAAATGCTACCTAACGCTAGCAAACGACGTGACCTCCTCCCTCTCTTCTCTCTTTGCCTCTCTCTCCTTCCCCGAGCCCCACCGCCGCCCCTGCCACCCCTGACCCCCACACCTGCCCGCCGCCGCCCCTGCCACCCCCACCGCCCCTGCCGGCCGCCGCCGCCCCTGCCACCCCCACCGCACCTGCCGGCCGCCGCCGCCCCTGCCACCCCCACCGCACCTGCCGGCCGCCGCCGCCGACCCCCACCGTCCCTTTCGCCCCTACCGCACTCGCCGGCCGCCGCCCCCGACCCCCACCGCCCCGGCCGCACCCGCCGGCCACCACCCCTGCCGCCCCCGACCCCCCTCCCCTGCGGCGGCCGCCCGAGCCCCACCGTGAGGCAGGCCGTGGCCCCCTCCCCTATGGCAGCCCTCCTCCACAGCCCCGTCCTCCACCGCCCCCCTCCTCCCCTCCAAGGTGAGCTTCTCTTCTCCTCTTTTGTTTTTTGTTTTTTAGGTTTAGGTTTAGTTTGGATTTAGTTTAGGTTTAGGTTTAGGTTTAGTTTATATTAGATTTACATAATTGGAAGAAGAAAGAAGAAAGATTAAAAAAAGAAAATAAGAATAAGTAGAAGAATAGGAAGAAGAAGAAGAAGAAGAAGAGGAGTAGGAGGAGGAGAAGAAGAATAAGAATAAGAAGAAGAAGAGGAAGAGGAATAATAATAATAATAATAATAATAAGAAGAAGAATAAGAAGAAAAAGAAGAAGAAGAAGAGGAGAAGAAGAGGAAAAAGGAAAAGAAGGAAGAAGAAGAAGAATAAGAATAAGAAGAAGAGGAAGAAGAAGAGGAGGAGGAGGAGAAGAAAGAAGAGGAGGAGGAGGAGAAGAAAAGAAGAAGAAGAGGAGGAGGAGAAGAAAAGAAGAAGAAGATGAGAAGAAGAGGAGGAGAAGAAGAAGAAGAAGAAGGAGAAGGATAAGAAGAAGAAGAAGAAGAAGAAGAAGAGAAGAGCCCCCGATACCCGACGCCACTAACCCCTAGCCTCCTACGCCACTGACCCTTGACCCCCGACACCACCGACCCCCAATCCTCGATGCCACCGACCCACGACGCCCCAGACCCCCGACTTCCGACCCCCGACCGCCGACGCCATCGCCCCGACCACCGACACCATCGACCCTAGTATGCCTCTAGTGAACTAGCTCGTTGACCAAAAGATGGTTAAGGTTTCCTAGCCATGGACATGAGATGTCATTTGATAATGGGATCACATCATTAGGAGAATGATGTGATGGACAAGACCCAAACTACAAATGTAGCTTATGATCGTGTCAGTTTATTGCTACTGTTTTCTGCATGTCAAGTATATGTTCCTATGACCATGAGATCATGCAACTCACGGACATCGGAGGAGTGCCTTGTGTGTATCAAACGTCGCAACATAACTGGGTGACTATAAAGGTGCTCTACAGGTATCTCCGAGGGTATCTGTTGAGGTGGCATGGATCAAGACTGGGATTTGTTACTCCATGTGACGGAGAGGTATCTCAGGGCCCACTCGGTAATACAACATCACAATAAGCCTTGCAAGCAATGTGACTAAGTGTTAGTCAAGGGATATTGTATTACATAATGAGTAAAGAGACTTGCCAGTAACGAGGTTGAACTAGGTATGGAGATACCGATGATCGAATCTCGGGCAAGTAACATATCGAAGAACAAAGGGAACATCATACGGGATTAACTGAATCCTTGACATAGAGGTTCGACCGATAAAAGATCTTCATAGAATATCTAGGAACCAATATGGACATGTCTTGCTATTGGTTATTGACCGTAGAGGTGTCTCGGTCATGTCTACAGAGTTCTTGAACCCGCAGGGTCTGCACACTTAAGGTTTGGTGACGTTTCGGTAGTATAGAGTTATGTATGGTGGTGACCGAAGGTTGTTCGGAGTCCCGGATGAGATCCGGACGTCACGAGGAGCTCCGAAATGGTCCAGAGGTAAAGATTCATATATAGGAAGTCTTGTTTTGGTCGCCGGAAAAGTTTCGGGCTCATCGGTAGTGTACCGGGAGTGCCGGTAGTGTACCGGGAGGCCTCCGGGAGGGGTATTTCGACCCAAGAGGCTTCATGGGCTGTGGGAGAGTGAATATCAGCCCTTAGTGGGCTGGTGGAAACTCCCACACAAGGCCCATGTGGCTGGAGGAAAAAACCCAATAGGAAAAGGTGGAAAAAAAGGCAAAAAGGAGCAATCCTAGTCCTACTAGGATTGGAGGAGGAGTCCTCCTCTCCTAGTAGGTTCAGCTGAACCAGCTTGGCTTGGAAGCCAAGGCTGCCTCCTCTCCTCCTCTCCTCCTATATATACTAGAGGGTTTTGGGTTTTTTCACTAGTTTTTACAGCCATGTGCTACCCGTTCCTCCAGTGCATAGTTTCTCCTCTAGATCGGATTTCTACAGTGCTTAGGCGAAGCCCTGCCGGAATAGCTCCACCACCATAGACGGAGCGCCGTCATGCTGCCGGAGAACTCTTCTTCCTCTCCACTCCTTCTTGTGGGATCAAGACGGTGGATATCGTCATCAAGCTGTACGTCTGCTGAACGCGGAGGTGCCGTCCGTTCGGCGCTAGATCGGAAGGATCATGATCAAGTTCGTGGGACGGATCATGATCAAGTTCGTGGGACGGATCGTGATTGGTTCGCGGGACGGATCGTGATTGGATCGCGGGACGCATGGCAATTTGGATCGCGAAGACGTTCGACTACACCAACCGCGTTTCTTAACGCTTCCCGCTTAGCGATCTACAAGGGTACGTAGATCCACTCTCCCTCTCGTAGATGCTCATCACCATGGATAGATCTGCGTGTGCGTAGGATTTTTTTTGTTTCCCATGCAACGTTCCCCAACAGTGGCATCATGAGCTAGGTCTATGTGTAGATGAGATCTCGAGTAGAACACAAAAGGTTTGTGTGTGTTGATGCTTAGATTGCTTCCTCCCTTGGTCGGATTTTGGTTCAGCGGTATTGTGAGATGAAGCGGCCCAGACCAACATTACTCGTATGCTTACGAGAGACCAGTTCCCTCGACTGCAACTGGTTGCATAGATGGCTTGCGGGTGCCAGTTTCTCTCACTTTAGTTGGATCGGATTTGACAAAGGCGGTCCTTGAGAAGGTTGAAAAGCAACTAGTGTATCACCGTTGTGTTTTTTTGCATAGATGAGAATTGTTCTTGCTAGATACCCGTAGCAGCCACGTAAAACATGCAACAACAATTAGAGGATGTCTAACTTGTTTTTGCAGGGTATGTTGTGATGTGATATGGCCAATTACATGATGTGATATATGTGATGTATGAGATGATCATGTGATGTATAGATTATCACGGCTTGCATGTCTATGAGTAAGGCAACCAGCAAGAGCCATAGGGTTGTCTTTAATTATTGTATGACCTGCGTGTCAATCATTAAGCGCTATGTAATGCTTTACTTTATCGCTAAATGGTAGCAATAGTAGTAGAAGCATGTTGGGCGCGACAACCCCGATGGCGACACGTTGATGGAGATCAAGATGATGGCGATCATGGTGTCTTGCCGGTGACGATGGAGATCATGCCGGTGCTTTCAAGATGGAGATCAAAAGCACAAGTTCATGGCCATATCATGTCACTTATGATTTGCATGTGATGTTAATCCTTTTATGCACCTTGTTTTTCTTAGGACGACGGTAGCATTATAAGGTGATCCCTCACTTAATTTCAAGATAAATTGTGTTCTCCCCGAGTGTGCACCGTTGCGAAAGTTCGTCGTGTTGAGACACCACGTGATGATCGGGTGTGATAGACTCTATGTTCACATACAACGGGTGCAAGCCAGTGTTGCACGTGCAGAACACTCGGGTTAAACTTGACGAGCCTAGCATGTACAGACATGGCCTCGGAACACAAGAGACCGAAAGGCCAAACATGAGTCATATAGTAGATATCATCAACATAATGATGTTCACCATTGAAGCCACCTCAACTCACATGATGATCGGACTTGGGTTGGTGGATTTGGATCATGTGACACTCAGATGACCTGAGGGATGTCAATTGGAGTGGGAGCTTTAGTAATTTGATTAACTAAACTCATTATCTTGAACAATAGTCTAAGTAAACTTTGCATATTTATGTTGTAGATCAATGGCTCGCGTAGTAGCACCCCTGAATTTTAATGCGTTCCTAGAGAAAGCTAAGTTGAAAGATGATGGAAGTAACTTTGTTGGCTGGGCCCGTAATCTGAGGATTATCCTCACGGCTTCCCAGAAATCATATATCCTTGATGCACCGCTTGGTGACCAACTAGAAGACATGACCTCCGAAGACATTAAGAACGCTTGGGAGGCACGTACTGGAGATTACTCAATAGTTCAGTGTGCAATATTTTATGGCTTAGAATCGGGACTTCAAAGACGTTTTGAATGTCATGGAGCATATGAGATGTTCCAGGAGTTGAAGTTTATCTTTCAGAAGAACGCCCGGATCGAGAGGTATGAAACCTCCGATAAGTTCTATGCTTGCAAGATGGAGGAGAACGGGTCTATCAGTGAACATATACTCAGAATGTCTGGGTATTCAACTCGTCTAGCGGAGTTGGGAATTGCCCTTCTGCCAGAGGCGATCACTGACAGAGTTCTTCAATCACTGCCACCTAGTTACAAGAGCTTTGTGATGAACTATAACATGCACGGGATGAACAAGTCAGTCGCCGAGCTGTTTGCGATGCTAAAAGTCGCCGAGTCTGAAATCCAGAAAGAACATCAAGTGTTGATGGTCAATAAAACCACTAGTTTCAAGAAAAATGGAAAGATCAAGGGCAAGGGCAAGAAGGGTAAAACCAAGAAGGATGGCAAAGCAGTTGCTAAACCTGTAAAGAAGCCCAAGCATGGACCCAAGCCAGAAACTGAGTGCTTTTATTGCAAAGGAACTGGTCACTAGAAGCGGAACTGCCCCAAGTACCTGGCTGACAAGAAGGTGGCTAACGACAAACAAGGTATATATGATATACATGTTATTGATGTGTACCTTACTAGCTCTCGTAGTAGTGCCTGGGTATTTGATACTGGTTCGGTTGCTCACATTTGCAACTCAAAGCAGGAACTACGGAATAAACGAAGGCTGGCAAAGGACGAAGTGACGATGCGCGTGGGATGTGGTTCCAAGGTTGATATGATCGCCGTCGGCACGCTCTCTCTTCGATTACCATCGGGATTAGTGATGAACCTAAATAATTGTTATTTAGTGCCTGTGTTAAGTATGAACATTATATCTGGATCTTGTTTATTGCGAGACGGTTACTCATTTAAATCAGAGAATAAAGGTTGTTCTATTTATATGAGTAATATGTTTTATGGTCATGCACCCAAGGTGAGGGGTTTATTCATATTGAATCTTGATAGTGATGATAAAAATGTTCATAACATTGATGCCAAAAGATGTAGAGTTGATAATGATAGTACCACTTTCTTGTGGCATTGCCGTTTAGGTCATATTGGTGTGAAATGCATGAGGAAGCTCCATGCTGATGGACTTTTGGAGTCACTTGATTTTGAATCACTTGACACATGTGAACCATGCCTCATGGGCAAGATGACTAAAACGCCGTTCTCTGGAACAATGGAACGGGCAAGTGACTTATTGGAAATCATACATACTAATGTGTGCGGTCCAATGAATGTTACAGCGCATGGTGGATATCATTATTTTCTCACCTTCACTGATGACTTAAGTAGATATGGGTATATTTACTTAATGAAACACAAGTCTGAAACATTTGAAAAGTTCAAGCAATTTCAGAGTGAAGTTGAGAATCATCATAACAAGAAGATTAAGTTCCTACGATCTGATCGAGGAGGTGAATATCTGAGTTATGAGTTTGGCAGTCACTTAAGACAATGTATAATTGTTTCATAGTTGACACCACCCGGAACACCACAGTGTAATGGTGTGTCCGAACGTCGTAATCGAACCTTATTAGATATGGTGCGTTCTATGATGTCTCTTGCTGATTTGCCACTATCGTTTTGGGGTTATGCATTAGAGACAGTTGCATTCACTTTAAATAGGGCACCATCAAAATCCGTTGAGACGACGCCATATGAACTATGGTTTGGCAAGAAGCCAAAGTTGTCGTTTCTTAAAGTTTGGGGATGTGATGCTTATGTCAAAAAGCTTTAGCCTGAAAAGCTGGAACCCAAAGCGGAGAAATGCGTCTTCATAGGATACCCGAAAGAGACAGTCAGGTATACCTTCTATCTCAGATCCGAAGGAAAAGTGTTTGTCACTAAGAACGGAACATTTCTTGAGAAAGAGTTTCTCTCGGAAGAATTGAGTGGGAGGAAAATAGAGCTTGATGAGGTTATTGAACCTTTACTTCAACCAGAAAGTAGCGCAGCGCAGAAAGATGTTTCTGTGGAACCTACGACGATAGAAGAGGAAGTTAATGATGATGATCATGAAGCTTCGGATCAAGCTGCTATTGAACCTCGTAGGTCGACAAGGCCGCGTACTACCCCTGAGTGGTACGGCAACCCTGTCTTGGAGGTCATGTTGTTGGACAACAATGAACCTACGAGCTATGGAGGAGCAGTGATGGGCCCGGATTCTGAGAAATGGTTAGAGGCCATGAAATCCGAGATGGAATCCATGTATGAAAACAAAGTATGGACTTTGGAAGTATTACCTGAAGGGCGAAAGGCCATTTAGAACAAATGGATCTTTAAGAAGAAGGCAGACGCGGACGGTAATGTCACCGTCTATAAAGCTCGACTTGTGGCAAAGGGTTTTTCACAAGTTCAAGGAGTTGACTACGATGAGACTTTCTCACCCGTAGCGATGCTTAAGTCTGTCAGAATCATGTTAGCAATAGCTTCTTATTTCGACTATGAAATTTGGCAGATGGATGTCAAAACAGCGTTCCTCAACGGTTTCCTTGAGGAAGAGTTGTATATGATGCAACCTGAAGGTTTTGTCGATCCAGAGAATGCTGACAAAGTTTGCAAACTCCAGCGATCCATTTATGGACTGGTGCAAGCATCTCAGAGTTGGAATAAGTGCTTTGATGAGGTGATCAAAGCGTTTGAGTTTATACAAGTTTACGGAGAAGCTTGTATTTACAAGAAAGTGAGTGGGAGCTCTATAGCGTTTCTAGTATTATATGTGGAGGACATATTGCTGATTGGAAACAATATAGAAATGCTGGAAAGCGTGAAGGAATATTTGAACAAGAGTTTTTCAATGAAGGACCTAGGAGAAGCTGCTTTCATATTAGGCATTAAGATCTATAGAGATAGATCGAGACGCTTAATAGCACTTTCATAGAGCACATACCTTGATAAAGTTTTGAAGAAGTTCAAAATGGATCAGTCCAAGAAGGGGTTCTTGCCTGTGTTACAAGGTGTGAAGTTGAGTAAGACTCAATGCCCAGTAACTGCAGAAGACAGAGAAAAGATGAGTGTCATCCCCTATGCTTCAGCCATAGGCTCTATCATGTATGCAATGCTATGCACAAGACCCGATGTCAGCCTTGCCATAAGTATGGCCAGAAGGTTTCAAAGTGATCCTGGAATGGAGCACTGGCAAGCGGTTAAGAATATCCTTAAGTACCTGAAAAGGACTAAGGAATTTTTTCTCGTTTATGGAGGTGATGAAGAGCTCGTCGTAAAGGGTTACGACGATGCAAGCTTTGACACTGATCCGGACGACTCTAAGTCGCAAACCGGACACGTATTTATTCTTAATGGGGGAGCGATAAGCTAGTGCAGTTCCAAGCAAAGCATGGTAGCTAATTCTACGTGCGAAGCGGAATACATCGCTGCCTCGGAGGCGGCGAAGGAAGGTGTCTCGATGAAGGAGTTCATGGCAGATCTTGGAGTAGTGCCCAGTGCACTGAATCCAATGAGCCTGTTATGTGACAACACTGGTGCCATTGCTCTAGCCAAGGAACCAAGGTTTCACAAGAGGACCAGACATATAAAGTGACGCTTCAACTCCATCCGATATTACATCGAGGAGAATGTAGCAACCCGACCTGAAAGGTCGAATCTCCGGTGTTTCTATACCATCCCAAGATCATGCTGGTACACACATGGTACATCAATGTATATATCAAAGTGAAATCACACAGCTTTAATAATCAAAAATCTCATATCGAGTCCTTTATTACAATAAGAATTACAATAAAGTGGCTGAAGGCCAACTCATGAGATTAACTAATCTTGCGGAAGCTTCAAAGGTAGTTGAGTCCATCTGACTCCAAGGGCATCTCACCGAGCGTAGAGCGTATCCTCACTCCTGGTCGGAAAAGTACTCTGCAACATGATACGTTGCAGCCGTGTAGGTCAGCATATTGAATATGCCGGCAATGTCACAAAAGAGGGGTAAAGTAATCATCTATTCTATATGCATATATGGTAGGTGGGGTAGTAAGTTTTTGCATAAAGCCAATTTTTTTCCTACAACAAGAGAGGGCACAAAAAGTTATTACTACAATGTTGGTTGATTAATGAGATTGTTCCACCAACCAATTCTCATACCCAAGTTGACATTAATACCCACATCAATGTAATTAAATTGTGTTGAGAGTTCCAGATAGTTTAGTTCCTTTGGCTCAAACTGTTCATGACCGTGGACACGGCTAATCGATTAGGTTTGGGTACTCTGCAGAGTTTTGCACACATTCCCCACAAGATTTGATCGCCTTCGTTGGATTTCTCGCACTTCAAGGTGTTTGAGAAACGGATGACCAAAACATGGTCTTCTAAAGGGTTTCCCCGAGACTCTGTCGGTGCCCATCCTTTCCTACCGTTCTTCTACATCTCGTAGCACCACCTGTCCAAGGTCACCACGATATCCAACCAAGCCAGAGCCCATAATGGCTTGTGGCTGTGCAGGTAAGCCTTGGGTCTTGAAGCATCCATCCATCTCTTTGTGCCTGGGTGGACCTTTCCGCATGAATACTGACACTTCTCCGGCAACATCTAGGCTAACCACTGGTTTCTCCAGGGCGCCGTTCAACCATCATCCACCCAGAGGTATATTGAAAACTCAGAGTCTCGAAGTCTTGATCATCTTGTAGGTCTTGAAATTATTAACTCACAACTCTCATGAATCACACAACCAACCCCGTCTACTAATAGCATAGCAAAATTAAATCAACATTTCCCGGGGCCAATGTGTCAAAGGGTTGAGGGGTGCCTACCACATGATACTACATCAAGTAACCGAGTTTCCAAATTACCTACTTTGCATGCAATTGGGGAGATGGTAGAACTAATGCAATAAAAACATGGGTATACATGGTCAAAGTGATTTGCATTGCTGACGATCCTCGTATTCAAGTGACTCTAGATAACAAGCTTCGCACTCTAGATGATCTAACGAATCAAACAAGACACACAATAAGCATAAACACAATACAATTCATACAACAGCAAGGTAAACAAATACTTTAACAAACAATAGCACAATCAAAAGGAAGAATCACTCAAAGTATAAGACTCTAAAATTTTTGGTGTCAAAACTGTACTAAGACATGACAAGTCAAAAATTTGTTTTGAACAACTAGGCATTTAGATAACAGAAAAGTAAATACAAATTTTTTATTAGAAAACAGAAAGTAGTTCATTATAAAAATTTTGTGCAAAAAGAGTTACTACAAAACTTTTTTCTAAACAATACTAAAGGTGAAAATAAGATGTACCTATTCAAACTAGAGCACAAAACAAATAAAAAATATATTTTTATTAACAGAAAATAATACACCTAATGTTGAATCAACAGAACCTAATGAAATCTAAAAACAAAAGTTAAACTAACTCAGATACAAACTAACAAAATCAAATTAACTAAACTCTATTAAGAACTAAACAGATTCTGTTTTTGTTAAAAAGATTAACCAAATTTATCCTAAAAATTCTCAAACTATGTAGGATGATAGGCCTAACTAATACAAAACAGTGGCAAAAAGATTCACTCAAAAATATATTTTTAAACTCTAGTTATACAGATTTTAGTAATTTAAGAAAATTTAGATAGATTCAAATTTAAAAGTTCAAATTTGAAATCTAAGACAGCAGGATGAAACTACATGAAATTTGTGACCTAATGCAAAAAGAATCAATTAAAAACACTAATTAGTTTAAAAGTTACAAGTAAAACAAAAACAGAAAACATTCTGTTTTCTAAAATAGAAAAGAAAAGAAAAAAATCTGATCGAACGAACAGGGTCTACGTGGCATGCTATGATTGGTTGAGAGAGTGTGCGTGCGGGATCTAGCGAGCGAACGACCGAAACTTAACGCGTACCGATTCGTTTTATAAAGCTTCTAATCTGGCGTGTTGGATCTAGATCGAACGGATGCGGGTGGAGGTGGCGGCTTACAGAGGAGGGGGTCGGAGTTCCGGTGAGGTCGACGGCGGCCAGACGTCGGAGGTGATCGGAGGCGATGGTGCGGTGGTCGGGGGCGGTGTCCGAAGTGCTCAGGCGACGGTGGCAAAGCTCCGGCGTCGATTGGTGGCGTCAGCCAGGGCTGGGGACGAAGGAGGCGACGGCCTCATGCTCGGGGAGATTCGGTCATCGTCCAAACTCCGGCAAGGTCGTGCGGTGGTGTTCTGGTGAGGGTAGAGGGGGTTTCGGGGTGGAACGGAGAGCGGAGGGACGGGGGGTTCTTATAGGGGTGGTGCGGTGGTCGGGGAGGGAGAGAGGGGCGAGATCTGTGGGGAGAGATCGCTGGTGACGTCGAAGGCGCGGTGAAGGAGACGAGCACGCTGTCGCCGGGGTCGGACGGTGGGTCCCGCACGTCAGTGAGGGTGGGACGCGGGATCTGCGCGTCGGTGGCCGACCCGGAGTGATTTCAGGTCTTAAAGGCTGTGGGCCAGCCTGTTTCTGTTTAATTCGTTTCCTTTTTATTTACAGAGCGTTTAAAACATCTTTACTGCATTCAAATCATTTCCAAACATAGGAAATGTATATAACAAAATGATCAAGGGATTAAATGCTATTTAATGAACATTTTTCCTCTGTCAAAATGAACACTAATTTTTTTCAGAAAATACCTAATTGATTTTAAATTCTTTGGAGAGAAAATTTCAAATAACCCCTGGTTTTATTGCTCAAATATTTCACCAAGATGCCCCTGGTGTGGAGTGTCATGTTACTCCCCTCTTTCTTTGAACATTACCAAAGGTTTTCAAATAGGTGAAACAAATACATGTTGAAATGGCCTTTCAGAATTCAAAGGAAGCACTTCAACCATTCATTTCATTCAAACAAAGTGATGATGATGCATAGCTATATTTAAAAACATTCCAAAATGAAATTTTGGGATGTTACAAACCTACCCACCTTAAGGTGAATCTCGCCCTCGAGATTCGGATTGGCTAGAAAATAGGTGCGGGTGGTCTCTGTGAAGATCTTCTTCGCGTTCCCAGGTGGCTTCTTCCTCGGTGTGGTGACTCCACAGATTGGATCGCGGGACGTATCGTGATTGGGTCGCGGGACGGATCGTGATTGGATCGCGGGACGCACGGCGATTTGGATCGCGAAGACGTTCGACTACACCAACCATGTTTCTTAAAGCTTCCCGCTTAGCGATCTACAAGGGTACGTAGATCCACTCTCCCTCTCGTAGATAGTCATCACCATGGATAGATCTGCGTGTGCATAGGAAATTTTTTGTTTCCCATGCAATGTTCCCCAACACACTTGATGTTTCTTGGGATGGGATGTCCAGGGTGACAATGGGATGTTCAATTGATCCACTTGATGTATGTTTTGGTGATCAACTTGTGGGTTCCATGACCTTGGGAATCTATGCATAGGGGTTGGCACACGTTTTTGTCTTGACTTTCCGGTAGAAACTTTGGGGAACTCTTTGAAGTTCTTTGTGTTGGATTGAATATAATGATCTAAAATTGTGTGATGCATATCGTATAATCAAGCCAACGGGTACTTGTGGTGACATTGGAGTATCTAGGTGACATTAGGGTTTTGGTTGATGTGTATCTTATGGTGTTATCTTAGTACGAACTCTAAGATTGATCAGAAAAGATAACTTTGAGGTGGTTTCATCCCCTACAATAATTTCTACATTTATTCTCCGCTATTTGTGACTTTAGAGTGGACTCTTTGTCGCATGTGAGTGATTTACATATGATTCAACTATGTTAGTATTTTTGAGAGAACTTGCACTAGTGAAAGTACGAACCCTAGGCCTTGTTTCTAAGCATTGCAATACCGTTTTTGCTCACTTTTGTTATTAGTTACCTTGCTGTTTTTATATTTTCAGATTACAAAAACCTATATCTACCATCCATATTGCACTTGTATCACCATCTCTTCGCCGAACTAGTGCACCTATACAATTTACTATTGTATTGGGTGTGTTGGGGACATAAGAGACTCTTTGCTATTTGATTGAAGGGTTGTTTGAGAGAGACCATCTTCATCCTACAACTCCCGCGGATTGATAAACCTTAGGTCATCCACTTGAGGGAAAATTGCCATTGTCCTACAAAACTCTGCGTTTGGAGGCCCAACACGAGTCTACAAGAAGAAGGTTGTGTAGTAGACATCATCTCGCTAAGGCCAACTCCAACGCATGACCCCATCCCGTCCGTCCTAGTCCATTTGGGGTAGAACAGACGAATAGCATAGACCAACGCGCGGCCCCAAACGGAAATATGTCCGGTTTTCTTCCGTTTTCGACCCATTCCCGTCCCAAACATGCGCCGCGTTTGGGGTGAAACGGACAGCGCGCGGACGGGCCGAACGCATGCCCTTATCCTCCCTTGGCCCGCCTGTCGGGGACACTAGCTCTTCATTCACCTCCAACGCATCCACCCGCCCTCCCCGCCCCCACCCGCGCCGTTGGCGCCGCCACTATTTTCTGGCCGCCTCCCACTGCTCACCCCTCCCCCCTCCCGGCCGTCCATACCAAACCACGTCTCCGCCACCACGCCCGTGCTTTCAGAGGAGTTTTGGCCGTCGTTTGGAGGAGTTTTGGCCATCATCATCATATCCGGTGCCAAAGGGGATACGACTGCCGGCGACGCCTATGGACCACGACAGCTTCCGTAGGGTGCTCCAGAGCAACCTGTAGCCGGCCGCCAAATGCCTCTGCTACATCGACGTGATCTTCACGGCCTCTTTGCCACCACGACCGCAAGGTGTTTGACACTTTTCCCACAAAGGTATGGACAGCGGAGATGTATTTTTCTTTAACCACTTCATTTGTTCATCAGATGATTCATCCTCGGATGACGAAGATCTTGTGGTGGCTGCACTGGTCATTCACGACCAATTGAACAGCGGCGGCCTCGGTACAGGGGGTCAGTCCCTGGCCGTGCTCCCAACCTGAACCGCAATAGAGAGAGAGGCCACACCCTACTCTATGCCGATTACTTTGAGGATGGCGCGCTCTACAAACTGAAGAAATTCCGTCGCCGTTTTCGTATGACAAGCCATGTGTTCAATCGTATCCGAGAGGGAGTGGTTGCTCATGACCCATTCTTCGAGTGCAAAACGGATGCCCTTGGCAAGCTTGGATTCTCCTCTTATCAGAAATGCACTGCGTCAATCTGCATGCTTGCATATGGAATTCCAGGCGACCTGGTATGAGTACGTGCGCATGAGTGAGTCCACATATTTGATGTCAATGTACAACTTCTGCAAGGCCGTGGGGGCAGTGTTTGGCCCTGAGTACTTGAGGCAGCCAAATGCCGCTGATACAGAAAGGCTATTCGCGATCAACACCGATAGAGGCTTTCTAGGCATGCTTGGCAGCATAGCTTGTATGCACTGGAAGTGGAAGAACTATCCATTTTGCTTGGCAGGGCCAGTACAAGGGGCATGTTAAAGCGTGCACTATCATATTAGAAGCGGTGGCTTCGCAAGATCTTTGGATATGGCATTCTTTCTTCGGCATGGTAGGGTCTCACAATGATATCAACCTATTGCAGCGTTCTCCAGTCTTTGCCAGGCTTGCAGAAGGCCACTCCCCACTAGTCAACTCTGAGATCAATGGCCACCACTATAACAAGGGATACTACCTAGATGATGGTATATATCCTCAGTGGTCAACTTTTGTGAAGACAATCTCGGACCCCCAAGGTGAGAAAAGACAAAGATTTGCACAAATGCAAGAGAGTGCTCGAAAGAATGTGGAACGTGCTTTTGGTGTGCTTCAATCCCGATGGGGTATTGTTTGAAACCCTGCACTGACATGGGATCAAGGGAAGCTTCAGGAGGTGATGACTGCTTGTGTATCATGCACAACATGACCGTCGAGGACGAGCGTGATGACAACATCTTTGAACAAGGATTTGATTTTCAAGGTGAAAATGTTGAGCCCCTGCACCAAGAATCGACCACGATTGAACAGTTTACCCAATTCCATCGTGAAATGCGTGATTGCCACACTCATGTGGTGCTTCAAAATGACTTGGTTGAGCACATGTGGACTCACATTGGCAACCAATAGATGTATTGTCTCATTATGTTTATTCAAGACAATTTCGATTGGGTTGTAAAACTATTTTATTTGAGACAATTTCGATTGGGTTGTAAAACTTTTTTTCTTTGAGACAATTAAATATTTGGAGTGCAACTTGTTTTAAACATTGAAATATTGAATATATGGGCATATTGGTCGTGGCAGACAGGATGGGGCAAAAGCGCGCGTCCATTGCATCCTAGAAAAGGCCCGGACAGGACCCCATTGCTGCCCCAAACGGACGAAAAGTAGGCCGAAGTGGACGTCCGTTTGTGGTCATGCATTGGAGTTGTCCTAAGGGATGGGCAGCCAAAAGTAGACGAGCACGAGATCAGACCTCAGGGGCAGAGGATGGTGCGCTCGAGATGGGAGGCCCTGTCGCCACCATGGTAAAGCCGCACATCGGCTAGACCTACAAGGGGAGGGGGACGCCAAAGAGGGGGAGCACCGCAACCGGCCAGGCTGAGCGCCCAAATCCCACCTAGGGGTGGTCCGGACACCACGTGGTGGAGCCACTGCCGAGGGAGGCCACTCACGCTGCGAGCATAGCATTTAAGAGGCTATCAGGGAGGCCGCCCTGCTGCCAGACAAGACCGTCAGCGTCGTCCAAGACAAGATCTGGAGGGAAGATGCAGAGGGGGAAGGCAGTTGGGTGATGGGAAGGATAAACGACCCTGCCGCCACCATCCCAAGTTCCGACCGGCTTCGTCGGTCAGCCCTCCGAGGCAATGACGCAGGGTGGGCAGGAGTTGGAGGGCGGCTCGTCGGCAACTCGGTTCCCCCTGAGTCATTTGACTCAGGCGACGCGAGGGTTGGTGGAGTTGAGTGAGACTTGGAAAGACCGGAAATCATGGGCATAATGATATTTTATGCAATGGACTAACTTCCGACTGTTATGTGTTAAGCAATAAAAGAATGCCGAAGAGGATGGTAACACTTATTTCTCACTAGCTTTATCATCCTGAGTAAGCTTCTTCATTCTTTGAGAAAAAAAATGCAGAAAGGATAGGACCATCTTCTTCTTCTTTGATGTCCTCCTCTTCATCTTGGTTGTCCTAATCTTCATCTTGGATGTCCTCATCTTCATCTTGGCTATCGATGTCATCTTGGCTGGCGATGTCATCTTCATCATTGTCATCATCATTGCTTTGGACATATAATATCCTTAACCTATTCACCTCTCCTGTTAAGGAAAAAGCTATGAGTTCTCCTTCTTTAAAATTGTTCACTACAATGTACTGCTCCCATCCATCACCATATATGATGGTTTTATTCTTTCTTTTGTGCAGATCCAATTCGAATTCCCGCTCCTCATCATCCTCAAAGTACAACATGTTACCATATGAATTGTTGAATTCCTCCCTTATGTTGCATGGAACACACTATGAAACAATTAATAATCAACAATAAAGTCAGTAAAAAGTTAAACAAATGATCATAATTCAATACAAATTCAAGTTAAAGACCATTACCATTGATTTTTGAAATCCCTTTCTCAAAAATACCCGAACTACACTGCACTTTCAAGACTGTCCATACATGAATTTTGGCATACCTTGAAGATCTTACGCCTAATGGTCCCTAATAAGCCCAAGCAGTTGTCAAACGTAAGAAAAATGCAATTAACACTTTTTTATATTTCATTTCCGAATGTAGAATAGTTCATATATGTTAGTTATGATATATAATGTGAATCTTTTAAAAACTCATAACATGACATGACTTATTGCAACCTAAGAAACACAACTCGAATAATCCAGTTAATGAAGCATCGAATATTGATGTCTACTATGCAACTTTATTCTTGTAGACACGTGTTGGGATTCCAAGCGTAGAGTTTTGTAGGATAGTAAATTTTTTCCTCAAGTGGATGACCTAAGGTTTATCAATCTGTGAGAGGTGTAGGATGAAGATGGTCTCTCTCAAATGACCCTGCAACCAAATACAAGAAATCTCTTGTGTCCCCAACACAACCAATACAATGGCAAATTGTATAGGTGCACTAGTTCGACGAAGAGATGGTGATAAAAGTGTAATATTGATGGTAGAAATATATTTTTATAATCTGAATAAATAAAAACAGCAAGGTTGCAAATAGTAAACGGGCACAAAAACGGCATTGCAATGCTTAAAAATGAGGCCTAGGATCCGTACTTTCGCTAGTGCAATTTCTCAACAGTGCTAACATAGTTGGATCATATGACCACCCCTCAAAGTGCGATAAAGAATCACTCCCGAGTTCCTATTAGCGGAGAACAAAAGATAGAAATTGTTTGTCGGGTACAAAACCACCTCAAAGCTATTCTTTCCGTTTGATCTATCCTAGAGTTCGTACTAAAATAACGCAAGCTATTCTTTCCGATCGATCTACTCAAGAGTTCGTACTAGAAGAACACATTGGAAATTCATAATCATAATACTCAATCCACACAAAGAACTACAAGGGGTCCCCAAAGTTTCTATCGGAGAAAAGATAATAAAAACATGCATCAACCCCTATGCATAGATTACCCCAATATCACCATGGGAATCCGCAAGTTGAGTGCCATAACGTATATCAAGTAAACTAATAAGATACCCCAATGTCACCTCAAGTATTCATACCGCAAGACATACATCATGTGTTCCCAAATCTAAACATTCAATCTGACATAACAAAACTTCAAAGGGTAAAGATCCAATTCATCACAATAAGAGTATAGAGGGGAGAAATATCATATGATCCATCTACATTAACAACGCCCATGATATAGATCATGAGAGAGAGAGAGAGATTAAACACATAGCTACTGGTACAAACCCCCAGCCCTGAGGGTGGACTACTCCCTCCTCATCGTGGTGTCCACCGGGATGATGAAGATGGCCACCGGAGATGATTCCCCCTCAAACAGGGTGTCGGAACGGGGTCTAGATTGGTTTTCGGTGGCTACAGAGACTTGCGGCAGTGGAACTTCTGATCTAGGGCTCCCCCGAAGGGTTTTGGAATATTTGGGAATTTATAGTGCAAAGAGGGGGTGCGGGAGGCCACTGAGGTGGGCACAACCTGCCTGGGCGCGCTAGGGGGCCCTGGCACACCCTAGTGGGTTGTGCCCCCCTCGGGGCACCCCCCAGGTGTATCTTTGGCCCATTGGGTTCCTTCTAGTCCAAAAAAAATCTCCAAAAAGTTTCGTGGTGTTTGGACTCCGTTTGATATTGATTTCCTGCGATGTAAAAAGCAAGCAAAAAACAACAACTGTCACTGGGCACTGGGTCAATAGGCGAGTCCCAAAAAATGGTATAAAGTTGCTATAAATGATTGTAAAACATGCAAGAATGATAAAATAACAGCATGAATACTTCATAAATTATAGATACGTTGGAGATGTATCAGCATCCCCAAGCTTAATTCCTACTCGTCCTCGAGTAGGTAAATGATAAAAGAAATAATTTATGAAGTGTGAATGCTAGCAAAGTGCATAAGTTTGATCAATGATAATTTCAATCTCTTTTCCTAGCATCATTATAGCAATTCTTTTCTCATAAAGTTCTCTCATGTTAAAGTAGCAACCAATTGACATGTTAAGGTTCAAACAATGAATTCTCTTGAAACCCAACAACTATGTTCTCAGTCTCCAAGCAATTGCAATTCAACTTATTCAACAGAGTTTAAGTAAGAGCTCCACATACTCAACCATCATATAGTCTTCTATTATTGCTAACACTCACCGCATACACATGGGAAAAACGTTTTAACCAGACACATAGAAAGATAGGGGCTTATTGCTTTGCCTCCCAACGTATTCACCTCAAGGGTGATGTTAACAATAATAACTCATGCTACCCATATTCAACTGAACATATGTGCCTAGATCTTTCCTCACCACATGATGCTTGCCAAAGGAGAAAAATAAAAAGGAATAGAGACAAAAACTTTGACTCTTGCATAAAAGTAAATACATAAATTAAAAGATAGGCCCTTTGCAGAGGGAAGCAGAGGTTGCCATGCACTTATTTGTTTGTATGCTCAACTCCTTAGTGCAAAAGAATGTCATGTTATATTGCCCCTTATGATAGCAACCTTTATTATGCAGTCCGTCGCTTTTATTATTTTTCCATCGCAAGTTCGTACAACGCTCAATTTTCTCTTACACTAAATGATCTAATACTTTTAGAAGCAATTTTTATTGCCTTATTGCACCGATGACAACTTACTTGAAGGATCTTGATCAATCCTTAGGTAGGTATGGTGGAATCTTGAAAATAAGATTTGGGTTTAAGGGTTTTTGGATGCACAAGTAGTATCTCTACTTGGTGCAGAATTTTTAGCTAGCAAAGATGGGGGTCAAGAACCACATGTTGAAGGATCTATGACAATATAACTTCTATGTGAATATGAAGAAACATAAATCATTACGTTGTCTTCCTTGTCCAACTTCAACAATTTTGGCATAAAATATTTTGATGGGGGCTCACAATCACAAAATATTTTTAGGATAGTGTATTTGCATGTGAAAGTTCTCTTCCTTATACTAATTATTCGTGAATTGCTTGTATGACCAATATTGTGACTGTCAAGCCTCAAAATATTTCACTTTCTAAAACCAATGTGAAGCTACCACTAAGCATGATATGATTTCAACTTCATTACATTCAATTTATTTAAACATTTACTCATAGGATATAAGTGAAGCACAAGAGCAATTCCAAAGAAAAGAGCTTCGTTGACGGGATGTGAATGTCGCTTACTTAGCCTCCTTGGTGAAAATTTGAGGACTCTATTTTATTTAAAACTTTCAGATCTTAGTATTTTATTAAAACAGAAAGTAAAAATAAAATAAAATGGCATTCTAAAAATAGCACAACTCATGTGAAGAAGCAAAAACTTAGGCTCAACCATACTAACCGATAATTGTTGAAGAAGAAAGGTGGGATGCCTACCGCGACATCCCCAAGCTTAGATTCTTGATACTTCTTGAATATTATCTTGGGATTCCTTGGGCATACCCAAGCTTGAGCTTTTGTGTCTCCTTAATTATTCTCATATCACAATTTTCCTAAATTTCAAAAGCTTCATCCACACAAAACTCAACAAGAACTCATGAGATAAGTTATTATAAACCAATGCAAAAACCTTATCATTAGCTACTATATAAAATCATTAAAATTATTATTCTACATTTCATACTAAACTCCTCTGCATATTTAATACTCCTATCCTCAAATAGAATCATTAACAAGCAAACATATGCAAACAATGCAAACATAACAGCAATCTGCCAAAACAGTACATTATGTAAGGAATGCAAGAGTATCAATACTTATTAAACTCCAAATTATGAAAATTTACCACACTTTATGAAATTTATCAGATATTATTATGCAATAAGTTTCAACATTTTATCACATTCTTACTTTTCAAGGAAATTTTTGCAACAACGGTAAACTTTCTGTTTTGAAACAGCAACATGTATACTTGCAAAATAAGCATGGTGATGGCTATCCTTGACATTTTTATTGAAATAAAATATGCAAAGCATTATTATAAATAACATAAAAAAATACGAAAAATATAAATTGACGCTCCAAGTAAAACACATATCATGTGATGAATGAAAACGGAGCTCCAAGTAAGGTTACCTATAATGTTGGAGACGATAGAGGGGATGCCTTCCGGGGCATCCCCAAGATTAGTTGCTTGGATATTCCTTGAATGGTACCTTGGGGTTGCCTTTTTCATGCCCAATCTTAGGGACTTGTCACTCCTAATTGTTCTCATATCGACATCTCACCCAAAACTTGAAAACTTCAATCACACAAAACCTAACGGAACTTCGTGAGATGGGTTAGTATGATAAAGAGCAAACCATTTAACTTTGGTACTGTCAAGACAAGATCCATAATTGTTATCACACAATAACTACTGTATCATATCATTTCCACAATTTATATTTAGCAATATAATCTATAGAAACTAGAAAACAAGCAAACTATGCATTGAAAACAGAATCTTTAAAAAACAGAACAGTCTGTAGTAATGTGTACTCCAACCATACTTCTGCTACTCTACAAATTCTGAAAACTTAGGACCACATGATAAATTTGTATATTAATATTCTTCAACAAGAATGAACTCAAAATCACTCTTCTGTTAAAAATTAGAATTATTTCCGTGAGCACAAAAGTTTCTGTTTTTCAGCAAGATCAAATCAATTATCACCCCACATGATCCCAAAAGCTTTACTTGGTACTTTATTGAAACAAAAGCAATAAAAAATGATTAATAAAGTATCTTAATCATGTGAACACACAAAAACAGTAGGTAAATGTGTTGCGTTGTCTCCCAACAAGCGCTTTTCTTTTATGCCTTTTAAGCTAGGCATGATGATTTCAATGATGCTCGCATAAAAGTAAAAATTGAAACATAAAGAGAGCATCATGAAGCATATGACTAGCAAATTTAAGACTAACCCACTTCCTATTCATATGGATTTTGTGAGCAAACAATTTATGGGAGCAGGAATCAACTAGCATAGGAAGGCAAAACAAGCATAGATTCAAGATTTTCAACACATAGAGAGGAAGCTTGATATTATTGCAATACCTACAAGCATATGTTCCTCTCTAATAATAATTTTCAGTAGAATCATGAATGAATTCAAAAATATAGCTATAACATAAAGCATTCTTTTCATGATGCATAAGCATAGATATTTTGTTACTCTCCACATAAACAAATTTATTATCATCAATAGTAGTGGGAGCAAACTCAACAAAATAACTATCATGTGATTGAAAATTAAAATCATGATGACAAGTTTCATGGTTATCATTATTATTTATAGCATACATGTCATCACCATAATCATCATATATAGGAACTTTGTTGTCATAATCAATAGCAACCTCTTCCAAAATAGTGGATTCATCATTAAATAAAGTCATGACCTCTCCAAATCTACTCTCATCAATATAATCATCATAAATAGGAGGCATGCTTTCATTATAACAAATTTCCACATCAAAACTTGGGGGACAAAAAATATCATCTTCATCAAACATAGTATCCCCAAGCTTATGGCTTTGCATATCATTAGCACCATGTATATTCAAAGAATTCATACTAACAACATTGCAATCATGCTAATCATTCATTCCAATCATTTTATTGAATTCTTATTCTATCAATTGAACACAATTTTCCGAACCATCATTTTCAAGAAAGATATTATAAAGATGATAAATAATATGATGCAACCTCAATTCCATTTTATGTAGTTTTCTTTTATAAACCAAACTAGTGATAAAACAAGAAACTAAAAGATTCGATTGCACGATCTTAAGATATACCTTCATGCATTCACCTCCGCGGCAACGGCGCCAGAAAAGAGGTTGATTTCTACTACACAACTTTATTCTTGTAGACACATGTTGGGCCTCCAAGCACAGAGTTTTGTAGGACAATAACAATTTTCCCTCAAGTGGATGACCTAAGGTTTATCAATCCGTGAGAGGTGCAGGATGAAGATGGTCTCTCTCAAACGACCCAACACACCCAATACAATGGCAAATTGTATAGGTGCACTAGTTCGGCAAAGAGACGGTGATAAAACTGTAATATTTATGGTAGAAATATATTTTTGTAATCTGAATAAATAAAAAAGCAAGGTTGCAAATAGTAAATGGGCACAAAAACGGTAGTGCAATGCTTGAAAATGAGGCCTAGGGTCCGTACTTTCGCTAGTGCAATTTCTCAACAGTGCTAACATAGTTGGATCATATGACCACCCCTCAAAGTGCGATAAAGAATCACTCCCGAGTTCCTATCAGCGGAGAACAAAAGATAGAAATTGTTTGTAGGGTACGAAACCACCTCAAATCTATTCTTTCCGTTCAATCTATCCTAGAGTTCGTACTAAAATAACACAAGCTATTCTTTCCGATCGATCTACTCAAGATTTCATACTAGAATAACACCAAAGCAAATTCATATTCATAATGCTCAATCCACACAAAGAACTACAAGGGGTCCCCAAAGTTTCTATCGGAGAAAAGATAATAAAAACATGCATCAACCCCTATGCATAGATTACCCCAATATCACTGCAGGAATCCGCAAGTTGAGTGCCATAACGTATATCAAGCGAACCAATAAGATACCCCAATGTCACCTCAAGTATTCTTAACGCAAGACATACATCATGTGTTCCAAAATCTGAACATTCAATCCGACATAACAAAACTTGAAAGGGTAAAGATTCAATTCATCACAATAAGAGTATAGAGGGGAGAAACATCATATGATCCATCTATATTAACAAAGCCCATGATATAGATCACGGGAGAGAGAGATATTAAACACATATCTACTAGTACAAACCCTCAGCCCCGAGGGTGGACTACTCCCTCCTCATTGTGGTGGCCACCGAGATGATGAAGATGGCCACCGAAGATGATTCCCCCTCCGGGAGGGTGCCAGAACGGGGTCTAGATTGGTTTTCAGTGGCTATAGAGCCTTGCGGCAGCGGAACTTCTGATCTAGGGCTACCCCGAAGGGTTTCGGATTTTTTGGGAATTTATAGTGCAAAGAGGGGGTGTGGGAGGCCACCGAGGTGGGCACAACCCACCTGGGCGCGCCAGGGGGGTCTGGCGTGCCTTGGTGGGTTGTGCCCCCCTCAAGGCACCCCCAGGTGCAGCTCTGGCCCACTGGGTTCCTTCTGGTCCAAAAAAATGTCCAAAAAGTTTCGTGGTGTTTGGACTCCGTTTGATAGTGATTTCCTGCGATGTAAAAAACAAGCAAAAAACAACAACTGGCACTGGGCACTGGGTCAATAAGTTAGTCCCAAAAAATGGTATAAAGTTGCTATAAAATGATTATAAAACATCCAAGAAGATAAAATAACAACATGAATACTTCATAAATTATAGATACGTTGGAGACGTATCAAATATTATCGCTGATACAACTCGAATATTATCATATAATATCATTAATTAATACATATCGAGTTGATGTCTCACGGCAAGGCGGTGGACACCCAAAGAGAAGGAGCCATCGCCGGATCATAGCTCGGGTGAGATCGCTCAATAACCTGCTAGGTATTGGAGAACCTGGCGTCCAACGCAGCCACATAGCAACGGACGTGCTCATGCTCCTCCCTGACACGATGATGTACCACCTCCGTGGGGCCAGCTCCCTCTGCATCGATAGTGTCCCACACGACCGCCATCAAAGAAGCTCCAGGTCAATGACGAGATCCAAACTTCTCACCAATATGCGCGCCCCTGAAGGTAGCACCTCCTAGTGCCAGCCCGACGAAGCCCAGTCCCGGATATGGCGCCTCTCAAACGGTTGTCGGTGCCGAGTCGATGAAGAGGATGCAGGATTGGCATCATCGATGAGAACAAAATATGGCTATAGCAAATATCATTTTATTTAACAACAATACCATATTTAATATGTATTCCTATCCCCACATAGGATTGATTCCTATCCTCCACATTTCAAATTAAAACAAAAAAGAGCCTAGACTCAATGAAACAATTTCTATGATGGGAACCAAAATGACACATCTTTTTCTAATACTACTCGTAGGATTTGAGATGCATGTCATCTCATTTCCTACAAATTTCCTATTCCTATGATAATCCTATCTTATGAACCAAAGGGAGGCCGCACCTAAGGTATGCTTTTTTGGGTTCATAGGAATGCATTCCTATTCCTACATAGGATTTATTCCTATCCTCCACATTTCAAAGGAAAATAAAAATGGCCTAGACCCAATGGAAAAAGTCCTATGATGTGAACCAAAATGACACATCTTTTTCTAATCCTACTCATAGGATTTGAGATGCATGTCATCTCATTTCCTACAACTTTCCCATATATTCCTATGATAATCCTATCCTATATATGAACCAAAAGGAGGCCTAATTAAGGTATGGTTTTTTTTGTCCAATTTATCTATATAATATTCTATGATAATTCTATCCTATGATAATCCTAGATGTATATATCCTATGAACCAAATTATATATGACTCCATGGGTTTTGGATCCCACGCCGCCACTGATTCGGCCGGCGACGGACACGGGCAATGACGGTGACCGCGCGCGGGGGGAGGGGGGGGGGGTAGGAGGAGGTGAACGATGGTGTGGCCAGCGGCTCTCCTAGGAGGAGGAGGGGAGTGGGCTCGGGGCGGCAACGACGTCGGGGGGCGGCGAGGGGGACGGCGATGAAGAAGGCATCGGGGGTGGCGACGGGGACGCCGTCGGGGGCGGCAGCGAGGGCAACGTGATGAGGAGCGGGCTGTGGGAGGCGATGGTGCGGTCCGGCAGCCTAGCGGCGTCGAGGTGGTCTTTGGCACCGTCGGGGGAGATGGAGATTGAAAACTGGAGATGAATTTTGGTCCACTTATATACCTCAACATTTAGTCCCGGTTGATGGCTGCAACCGGTAATAAAGACCCCCCTTTAGTCCCGGTTCGTACCACCAAACGGGACTAAAAGTGAATATTCACCAGGCGAAAGGGCGGGAAGCCTAGGGGTTTAGTCCCGGTTCGTGGTATGAACCGAGACTAAAGGGGGCCCTTTAGTATCGGTTGGGGCAACCAACCGGGACTAAAGCCCGTTCCTGGCACGGTGGAAGTTTAGTCCCACCTTGCCAAGCGAGAAGCACTCGTACTGGTTTATAAGCGCGGCTGTGATACGTCTCCAACGTATCTATAAATTATGAAGTATGAATGCCATGATTACAATAATTCCGGATGATTCCGGTATGATTTTATTAGAACAAACCCGAACTAACGCTGTTTTCAACAGACCTACCATGTGTCATTTTTTGTGCAGAAATAAAAGTTCTCGGAATGGGCTGAAAATTTATGGAGAATATTTTTTGGAAAATATAAAAAATACTGGAGCAAAAAGATATCGGAGAGGAGTCCCGAGGCAGCCACAAGCCACCAGCCCCCCTATGGCGCGCCCTTGGATTGTGGGTCCCTCGAGAGTCCCCTTGACGTGATTCTGATGCCAAGTACTCCTATAAATCAAGAAACCTCCAGAAAGAAACCTAGATCGGGATTTTGTCCACCGCAAGCCTCTATAGCCACAAAAAACTAATGGGGAGCCCGTTCCTGCATCCTGTCGGAGGGGGAAACCATCACTGGAGGCCATCTTCATCATCCCGACGGTCTCCATGACAAGGAGGGAGTACTTCACCCTTGGGGCTGAGGGTATGTACCAGTAGCTATGTGTTTGACCTCTCTCTCTCTCTCGTGTTCTTGAGATGGCACGATCTCGTCTATTACAAATGGATTTCATTTTTTTAAACATGTTTGAACTCAAGACTTTCTCTGCATTTGATATGCACCAGTCAAAGACACATCATCACTTTTCAACCCTTTTCTGACTGTATTTGCTATTTTTCATGCATTTCATGATTTGTTTTGAGCTAAAATGACCCTGAATTTGAAAAGCATGGAAAATGAACTCTGAAAAAGTTGAAAGTTGGCATGGTATCATAATTTCACCCACATATCATGTGCTAAAAAGTTGAGAGGGTTACAGGAAAAACTGGATGTACTTTGTGTACAAACTGGACAATATCTTTCGAAGTATCAGGGTTTCAGATGAAAACTCGTCTATTACAAAGGTATTTCATTTTTTAAAACATATTTTAACTCAACACTTTTTCTGCATTCAGTATGCACCACTCAAAGCAACATCATCACTTTTCAACCCTTTTTTGACTTCATTTGCTATTTTTCATGCATTTCATGATTTATTTTGAGCTGAAATGACCCTGAATTGAAAAGCACTGCAAATGAACTCTAAAATGGTTGAAAGTTGGCATGGTATCATAATTTCACACACATAGCATGTGCTCAAAAGTTGAGACGGTTACAGGAAAAACTGGATGCACGTCATGTACAAACTAGACAATCTCCTTCGATGTATGAGGGTTTCGGACGAAAACCCATCTATTAAAAAGGAATTTCATTTTTAAACATATTTTAACTCAAGACTTTTTCTGCATTCAATATGCACCATTCAAAGCCACATCACCACTTTTCAATCCTTTTCTGACTTCATTTGCTATTTTTCATGCATTTCATGATTTATTTTGAGCTAAAATGATCCTAAATTGAAAAGCACTGCAAATGAACTCTAAAATGGTTGAAAGTTGGCATGGTTATCATAATTTCACCCACATAGTATGTGCTAAAAAGTTGAGAGGGTTACCAAAAACTAGATGCACTTCGTGTAAAAACTGGACAATCCCTTTCGAAGTATCATAGTTTCGGACGAAAACTCGTCTATTATAGAAGGATTTCATTACTTCACATATAACTACTATGATATTCTAAATGAAAGCCATCATCAGAATAGTTGTGGAGAGAAAGTCCTCACTTTTTCTTCACGTGTGTCCCTTGCTTATTGCACCGTAACCATGGATAATCTTCATCGTTTAACAAGATGCTTGGCTCAGCCTTCACTTTGAAGGAAGGGATTTTATTAAACTTTTCATAATCTTGAGACATGTATGTCTTTCCCTCCACTCCCACAATGTTTCTTTTCCCTGAAAGAACTATGTGTTTCTTTGGCTTATCGTTTGATGTATTCGCTTCCTTGTCTTTTTTTCTCGGTTTGGTAGGCATTTCCTTCACATAGCCCACGCCACATCATTGGCTAGGACGAGCAGTTCGTCTGTGTACCCAAGATTGTTGAGATCCACTATTGTCATTCTGTACTGCGGGTCTAACTGTACCCCGCCTCCTGATAGATTGACGCATTTGCATCGAAACAAACGGACCTTAAATTCATGTCCATAGTCATGTTCCCATATCTCCTCTATGTAACCATAATATATGTCCTTTGCCCTATTGGTTGGTGCTCTTTTTATCTTGGGTGATCGTGTAAAATGTATTACCATTTATCTCGTACCCTTGGTATGTAAATACCGTCGAAGATGGTGTCCTAGCCAACAAGTACAGGTCATCTCCAATAGTGTTGTTATGCATGAGATGCATTTGCAACCAACCGCCAAAAGTCCCGATGTGTTCACGTGTAATCCAGTCGTCAGACTGCTCCGGGTGTGTCCAGCATAGAATATTCTTGTGTTCATTCATATACAGGGCCACCAAGGTAGAATTATGTAGAACTATGTAGTGTGCTTGCGCCCAAGAATGCCCGTCCCTACATATTATTGATTTCACTCCTAGCGTGCCTTTTCCACTCAGTCTCCCCTCATACCGCGATTTAGGGACACCAATCGGCTTAAGGTCGGGGAAAAATTCAACACAAAACCCAATGACCTCCTATGTTTGATGGCCCATGGAGATGCTTCCTTCTGGCCTAGCACAGTTACGAACATATTTCTTCAAGACTCCCATGAACCTCTCAAAGGGGAACATATTGTGTAGAAATACAGGACCCAGAATGGCAATCTCGTCGACTGGATGAACTAGGACGTGAGTCATGATATTGAAGAAGGATGGTGGGAACACCAACTCAAAGCTGACAAGACATTGCACCAAATCATTCCATAACATTGGTACGATTTCTGAATCGATTACCTTCTCACAGATTGCATTGACGAATGCACATAGCTTCACAATGGCTAATCGAACGTTTTCTAGTAGAAGCCCCCTCAATGCAACCGGAAGCAGTTGCGTCATAATCACGTGGCAGATTTGAGACTTCAGGTTCTGGAATTTTTTCTTTGCCATGTTTATTATTCCCTTTATATTCGACGAGAAGCCATACATGACCTTCATACCGAGCAGGCATTTAAAGAAGATTTCCTTCTCTTCTTTGGTAAGAGCATAGCTGGCAAGACCTTGATACTGCTTTGGATGCATGTCATTGTTTTCATGCACACGTTGCTGGTCCTCCCATGCCTCCGGTATATATTTTTTCTTCCCATACACGCCCAAGAAGCCTAGCAGGTTCACGCAAAGATTCTTCATCACATGCATCATGTTGATTGCAGAGCGCACCTCTAGGTCATTCCAATAGGGTAGGTACCAAAATATAGATTTCTTCTTCCACATGGGTGCGCGTCCCTCATCATCAGTGGGAACAGATTGTCCGCTAGGAACCTTTCCAAAGATTACTTGTAAATCCTTGACCATATCAAGTATGTCATCACCAGTACGAAGGACAGGCTTCTTCTGGTGATCTGCCTCACCTTTGAAATACTTGCCTTTCTTCATTAAGGCACGCTTGGTCGGAAGAAATCTACGATGTACCATGTACACATTCTTCTTGCATTTGTCCAAATATATACTTTGGGTATCATCTAAACTCTACATGCATGCGTTGTATCCCTTGTTTGTCTGTCCTGAAAGGTTACTAAGAGCAGGCCAATCATTGATGGTTACAAACAACAAAGCTCGTAGGTTAAATTCCTCTTGTTCATGCTCATCCCACACTCGTACACCTTTTCCATTCCATAGCTATAAAAGTTCTTCAACTAATGGCCTTAGATACACATCAATCTCGTTGCCCGGTTGCTTAGGGCCTTGGATGAGCACTGGCATCATAATGAACTCCCGCTTCATGCACAAGCAAGGAGGAAGGTTATAGATACATAGAGTCATAGGCCAGGTGCTATGATTGCTTCTTTGCTCCCCAAAAGGATTAATGCCATCTGCACTTAAACCAAACCATACATTCCTTGCGTCACCAGCAAATTCCTCTCACTTTCTCTCGATTTTAATCCACCGCGACCCATTAGCGGGTGCTCTCAACTTCCTGCTTTCTTACAGTCTTTTCTGTGCCATTGCAATAACTTGGCATGCTCTTCGTTTCTGAACAAATGTTTCAACCGTGGTATTAAAGGAGCATACCACATCACCTCGGAAGGAACCCTCTTTCTAGGGCGCTCACCCTCAACATCACCAGGGTCATCTTGTATGATCTTATACCGCAATGCACTGCATACCGTTCATGCGTTCAATTCCTCATACTCACCACGGTAGAGGACGCAGTCATTAGGGCATGCATGTATCTTATGCACCTCTAATCCTAGAGGGAAGAGAACCTTCTTTGCTCCATACATAGTGTCAGGCAATTCATTATCCTTTGGAAGCTTATTCTTCATTATTTTCAGTAAGTTTTCAAATCCCTTGTCAGATAAACCATTCTCTGCCATCCATTGCATCAATTCCAGTGTGGTACCTAGCTTTGTGTTGCCATCTTCCCAGTTTGGATACAACCCTTTTTTGTGATCCTCTAACAAGCAATCGAACTACAACTTCTCCCTTTCACTTTTGCATTCTCTTTGTGCATCAACAATGACCCGACGAAGATCATCATTGGGCACATCTGGTGCCTCTTAATCGTCAACCTCCCCCTATGCGGTATCATCATATTCAGGGTACATAGGACGATAGTTGTCATCATCCTCTTCTTCTTTGTTGTCTTCCATCATAACCCCTCTTTCTCCATGCTTGGTCCTAACATTATAGTGTGGCATGAAACCCTTTTCAAGTAGGTGGGAGTGAAGGGTTTTAGAGTTGGATTAATCCTTCGTATTCTCACAGACAGTACATGGACAATACATAAACCATTCTGCTTGTTTGCCTCAGCCACTTCGAGAAATTTATGAAGGCCCTCAATGTACTCGGAGGTGCGTCAGTCACCGTACATTCATTCCTGCTTCATCTGCATGCATTATATAATTAAATGTATCAAAAACCATTACATGACATCATGAATAGAGAAGTGATCAAATTAATACAAGTTCATCATCACATTAAAACCAAAGTACAGTAGTGATCAAATGTTATTATTGAAAAAAATACATAAAGTTCATACATAGTTCTCATAGAACAACATACAAGTAAGAAAATTATACATGTATCTATCTAAATCATACAAGTAAGAATTTTTTCTTTGAAAAAGAAGATAAGAACAAGAGGCTCACCACGGTGGTGCCAGCGACGAGATCGGCACGAGCGATCGACGGTGGTGAGGCCGGGGACGGGGACGACACCCTACACATGTGTAGACTCTAAGAAGTTAATTTCAGCTCTAATTGTGTGTCTAAATCAAAAGAACTCCCACATCCACTCCTTCACCAAAACCTACAAACCACACTCTACTTCTAGAGCATTTGAAATGAGCTAAACTAGCAGTGAGAGATGAAACGATGAAGTCGTTAAACTTTTAGAACACTTGTGTAGTTGGTGCAGCGCCAAGCCTAAACAAATCTTGGGGAAAATGTAGCTTGGAGGTCAATCTTGCAGAGGAGAATTCTTAGGTGTGGTTGCGGCATTTCATCAAACACCTCATGTGCATAGGAGGTGAGAACAGAGAGAAGCACACCTCCCACACGCCGCCCGCCCAAAAAACTGAGGAGTGAGCAAACAGGGGCTAGCATATATATAGCCATTGTATAAGTCCCGGTTGCTGGCTACACCAGGATTAAAGGGGCCTCTTTAGTCCTGGTTGGTGGGTAGAACCGGGACTAAAGGGGCTGGGCCAGGAGCGAGGCTCTTTAGTCCTGGTTCGTGTCTGGAACCGAGACTAAGGGGTCAGACGAACCGGGACTGGTTCCTGCCGAGGCCCGGCCTGCGCCCTGGCCGCTCGAACCAGGACTAATACTAATGCTCTGATCTAGCCCGGATCAAAGCCCTGTTTTCTACTAGTGATGAAGTCCAACCATAATGATGCGCTAGTGAGGGAGTCATAGATTAAGGGGTCCTCGAGAGGCCGACCTATTCCTTATGGGCCGGGCTGTATGGGCCGTTTACTGAACATGGGATCGATCAAATGCCCTGTCTCCAGGAAGGAAGCTTCAGGAATTGTGGCTTGTCCTCCACGTTTGATGTAGTGATTAGGCATGTTTATCCCTACGGCGTGTAACTGACCATGTGTAAAACCCTAGGTATCCTCGGCGTCTATATAAGCCGGAGGGTTTTAGGTTGTAGACGAGAACGACCCATCTAGGGTTTAGGTCTTTGATCTTGAGGTAGATCGACTCTGTAATCTATACACCATCAATACAATCAAGCAGGACGTAGGGTATTACCTCCATAGGAGGGCCCGAACCTGGGTATACATCGTATCCCTTGTCTCATGTTACCATCGATTCTAGCCTCACAACTCGGGACCCCCTACCCGAGATCCGCCAGTTTTGACACCGACATTCATGCTTTCATTGAGAGTTCCGCTGTGATCGCCCAAGGAATCGATGGCTCGCGATGTCATCAACGAAGAGGTCCACAATACAGACACTTTTGTCCCCAGACAGATCTTCGCCATCGGCAGCGTGGTGCTGCACGCCGATCCAGCCGGACATCTAGGCCGTGTCGGAAGTTTCGCCCCTAATCAAGAGGTCAGATTCAGGAACATGGATTTTTCCGTAGATTCTTGGGGCGACCTGTCATTAACCAGGCTCACAGTCTCGCCTGCGATGCCCGAATACTTTGAAGCCTTAACTTCGGATTCTTCCTTTGGTCACACCCATGGGGTTAGCCCCGCCGATGACGTGACTCGTAGTCCGGATCCGTCCATAGCACCCAATGCCCGGATATTTGTTCTTGCCGAACACTGCACTCTCCCGAGCGCGTTGGAGGTCAGCTCCGAAGGCTCCGGGCAGGTCGACCCGATCAAGCTCTCGATACTCAACGAGGCCCTAGATCAGAACTCGTCGATGAGGATTACCGACGATCCAACTCCGATCTATGCTTAGATCGGTCACAGGGCGGGTCGTGATGAATTTTTTGTCCCTCCCACCACCCACTTGGTAGCAACAGTTGAAGATTTAACCGACATGCTGGATTATGCCTCCAAGGAGGCAGGTTACATGGATGATGAGGATTGCGCTCGCACCCCCATTAACACCAGGCGATGGGACGCCACCTCCACATACGACATCTACATGGTGGACACTCCTGCCGCTAATGGCGAGAAAACACCCAATAACGACGGCAAAAAGTCAGGCGACACGTCGTCAAGGCGCCGGAAGCCGCATAAACGGACAAAAGGCAAGAAGGGGAGGGAAGCTATCATCGGCACCGGGGATGGAGTTACTCCGGAAGACCTCGGCGATCCCGATATCCCCGAAAACCCGCTAGAGGGCCAGGAGAGGCCTGAAGACTAGCGCGACCCCGATGACCTCAACGATTCTGAGGATGACAACTATCTCCCCCCTGTCGAGGAGGAGGACATCTCGGAAATCGATGACTTCAACATCCCTGATAATATGGAAAATCAGAAACTGTTCAGGCAACAGCTTATAGCAACAACACGAAGCGTGAAAGCAAAAGAACAGCCGCTTAAAGCCGAACAAGATAACCTCAATGATCGATGGACAAGTGTCCTTGCAGCCGAGGAAGGATACGGTACCGGTCTGTCGGTCCAACCTAAGAGTTATCCACGTAGAAGGTTGCTGTCGCAATTTGACGACAAGCTCACTGATATGTCGTCTCCTAAACATACCCCATTTGATAAGCCAGACCGACCTCCTCTAGGACGAGATAGGACGTCTGACGACACCGATTATAGGCCGGTGATGCCCCGAAGATGGGGAAAGGAGCCACTAGAGCCTAATGATAGGTTCAACCTACGACACGACCTAGACTACAGAACAGGTCGTACGAGATCCATCTACAGATCCATAGGGTACTCACCTGATAGATTAGATGGGCATAGACCCTGGCTCGATCGCAACAATAGAGGTCGGGAACGCAACCGGGCTAGAACAGATGCCGAATACCGGCGCGACATAGCTCGGGTCAGAGGCGCCGCCCATGCACTGTGTTTCACAAACGAGGTGATGCAGCATCAGTTCCTAGAGGGGTTTAAACCTGTGAACATAGAGCAGTACGATGGGACAATTGACCCAATCGTATGGATTGAGGACTTCCTCCTCCACATCCACATGTCACGAGGAGACGATATCCACGCCATAAAATGTCTCCCCCTAAAACTCAAGGGGCTAGCTCAACACTGGTTAAAGAGCCTCCCGGAAACTCCATTGGCTGCTGGGAAGACTTAGAGGATGCATTCTGATCTAACTCCTAGGGCATCTATGTTCGGCCATCGGATTCTTCCGACCAAAGAACGTCATTCAGAAGCCCGGTGAGTCTACGCGGCAATTGTGGAACCGGTTTTTGACCAAGAAAAAACAGATTGTTGACTGCCCAGATGCCGAGGCAATAGCCTCCTTCCGGCACAATATTCGAGATGAATGGTTGGCCCGCCATCTCGGCCAGGATAAACCTCAGACTATGTCCGCCCTTACATCACTCATGACCCGCTTTTGCATGGGCGAAGATAACTGGCTAGCAAGACGCAACCACAATGCTGAAGATCCCGGAACCTCCAAAGTTCGGGACGGCAATGGGAAACCAAAATGCAACAAGAACAAACGCCGACAGAACAATAGTGATGCCGATGATATGGCCGTTAACGCTGGCTTCCGCAATTCCCAACCTGGGCAGCGGAAGAAGCCTCCTAAAGGAAATCGTGGTGGACCCACCCCGCTGGAGAAGATCATGGAAAGGCCTTGCCAAATCCATGCACTCAACAGAAGCTGGCCAACCATACACACTGTAACTATTGGGCGTTCAAACAGGTCGGCAAACTCACGCCTGAGGACCAAGGCAAGAGCCCTCGCAGCGAGGATGAGGATGAGCCTCAGGGTCGGATGGGTGGCGGACAGAAGAAATTCCCTCCAGAGGTGAAAACAGTAAATATGATATACGCCACCCATATACCCAAGAAGGACAGGAAGCGTGCCCTTTGTGAGGTCTACGCTGTAGAGCCTGTAGCCCCGAAGTATAACCCATGGTCTGCACACCCGATCTCCTGACCAGCATCCATCATGGGGGTTCGGCAGCCCTCATCCTCGACCCCATTATAGACGGGTATCACCTCACCAAAGTCTTAATGGACGAAGGAAGTAGCCTTAACCTGATTTACTCACACATGTTGAAAATGATGGGTACAGATCCATCGAAGATCAAACCCAGCAACACTACCTTCAAAGGAGTGATTCCAAACGTCGAGGCCCGATGCATGGGCTCTGTAAGCCTGGAAGTAGTGTTCGGTTCGCTCGACAACTTTCGAAGCAAAGACTTGATCTTCGACATTGTACCCTTTAGCAGCAGCTATCATGCCCTGCTCAACCGAACATCGTTTGCTCGCTTTAACGCCGTCCCGCACTACATATACCTCAAGCTCAAGATGCCTAACCCTAAGGGGGTCATTACTGTCAACGGCAATACAGAGCGCTCTCTCCAAACTGATGAACATGCGTTGGCCCTGGCGGCCGAATTCAATTACAACGATGATCGGCAAACGCCGACATCTGCCGTAAAGGCACACAAGGTTGGGAAACAAGCACGATCTCAGCCCGAGCTCTCAGAACCCTCTTCTCCTCTTAAATAGGGACTCTCCCCCCATGGCACAGCCCTAGGACCAGCGAAGCACAACTTTGCACTTAAAATTCCATGGGCGGCGGTGCGGAGAAAAGGGTAAGTGTTCAGCTGAATGGAACTACTACCATCAAAATGTCTTCGAACACATTTCAGGTACCATCAAGGGCCTGCTAAAGGCGTAAAGTGACACGTCTCCAACGTACCTACTTTTCCAAACTCTTTTTCTCTTGTTTTAGGCTCTAATTTGCATGATTTGAATGGAACTAACCCGGACTGACGCTGTTTTCAGTAGAATTGCCTTGGTGTTAGTTTTGTGCAGAAATAAAAGTTCTCGGATCGTTCTGAAAATTTATGGAGAATATTTTGTAATTAATAAAAAAACTGGTGCAAGAATTAACCAGAGGGGGGCCACCAGCAGGCCACAAGCCTGCTAGCCGCGGCCACCCCCTAGTCGCGCCGAGCAGGCTTGTGGCCCCCCATGGCTCCTCCGGCCTCCTCTCCAGCTCCATATAACCCTATTTGTCGAGAAAAACCCAGATAGGAGAGTTCATCATGTTTCACGATACGAAGCCGCCGCCATTGCCTGCTCTTCCTCGGGAGGACATATCTGGAGTCCGTTTTGGGCTCCGAAGAGGGGAAATCGAGGCCTTCGTCATCACCAACCATCCTTCATCACCAATTCCATGATGCTCCCCACCGTTCGTGAGTAATCTCATCGTAGGCTTGCTGGACAGTGATGGGTTGGATCAGGTTTATCATGCAATCAAGTTAGTTTGGTTAGGGTTTGATCCCTAGTATCCACTATGTTCTGAGATTGATGTTGCTATGACTTTGCTATGCTTAGTGCTTCTCACCAGGGCCCGAGTGCCATGATTTCAGATCTGAACCTACTATGTTTTCATGAATATATGTGTGTTCCTGATCCTATCTTACAAGTTGTATACACCTATTACGAGTTATGATCCGCACCCCCAGGGTGACAATAACTGGGATTCTTTTCGGTGATTACCGTAGTTTGAGGAGTTCATGTATTCACTAAGTGCTAATGCTTTGGTCCGGTTCTCTATGAAAAGGAGGCCTTAATATCCCTTAGTTTCCAATAGGACCCAGCTGCCACGAGAGGGTAGGACAAAAGATGTCATGCAAGTTATTTCTCGTAAGCACGTATGACTATATATGGAAAAGATGCCTACATTACATTGATGAATTGGAGCTAGTTCTGTGTCACCCTATGTTATAACTGTTGCATGATGAATTCCATCCAACATAATTATCCATCACTGATCCATTGCCTACGAGCTTTTCATATATTGATCTTTGCTCAGTTACTTTTCCGTTGCTACTGTTACAATCACTACAAAGTGCTACTATCACTTTGCCACCGTTACCGTTACTACCATATTAGTTTGCTACTGAATACTTTGCTGCAGATATTAAGTCTTTTAGGTGTGGTTGGATTGACAACTCATATGCTAATACTCGAGAATATTCTTTGGCTCCCCTTGTGTCGAATCAATAAATTTGGGTTGAATACTCTTCCCTCGAAAACTGTTGTGATCGCCTATACTTGTGGGTTATCATAAAGCTTAGCAACACTTCGGCGACTTCTCAAGACCTTCGTTTGAAAGATCCGTTCACCGAATAATACCACCTATCGAGGTGCACCACTCCCCAGGAGGCGCAAGCATAGACAAGCGACAGGTCGCCAATCGAGGACCCCTGGTACAACCACTCCTGTAAAATCTCTTTTTTCAAATACTTGTAAATAGTTGCTTCAGCAATCCGAGCAATAAAGAGTTGTTGAAAAAATACAACATCACTATATGTGTTTGTCTTGTTGTCCTTTTCAGCCTATATTTTCTCCCTCTTCTCGCGAAACTGTTCGGTATATGACGATACAACCGACTAATAGACCGGGGCTCGAGTTTAAAAAAGTTGCCTTACACGCAATTGATTATGCGTTCAGCGTCTTGGAATTCATTTTATATGCATTGGTTCCGTACTATGTCTTGGGTCAATAGTTGGGTTGCCCGGCTCCTGTGCTTGCCCCTTTACGTTCCGCTCGTTCGGCTAAAAGGGCAAAGGGAGAACCCCTGCGATTGTGTTTCCGGCTAGTCTGGTCAAGTACCTTAGGGAAGAAAGCCAAAAACTGATTGTCATACTGCGAGAACTGGTCTGTGAATCCGAGCTTAAAGTGTTATACTCAAATCCTCGTCAGAGGATATTCCGTGTCATACGAGGGGTTTTGTTTTTCATACAAATCATGTGACATTGGGTTTAGCCGCGGTTCATCCGAACAAAACAAAACACCGGGGGCTAGTCATCAGCCCCCCGCGGTCCTTTTTGCACCCCTACGGCTAAGTGAAAGCAATAAAGCATTATGGTTTGATTGCCTGGTCCGCCGCACTCCACCGCCTTCGGGTTCTGATAGCTCGGCTAAGGGACATAGTGCATTGGTAGAGACACCCCATGTAGTATCTACATGAGGGCTGAAGCCGATGACTCGCGGCTTTCAGTTTCAACTGCCACACAGGAGTTATAAGGAACACAAAACATTGAAATCATGATAAATTACAATTTCAAAATGTTAAATTGTCTTCAGACACATTACAATCTACTCATAAATGTTCTCTTTCGAACACAGCGAGTCTATCGCCCGAGCACCCTTCATTACTGCGGAGAAGTACAACTCAGAGCGCCGATGTTGCTTTCCAGGAGGCGGAGGAGTGGTGGCTATCTTCATCGGATCAAACCCCGACCAGTGCACTTTGGCCTTTGCAAAGGCCATACGAGCTCCTTCGATGCAGGAGGAGCGCTTCAGTGCGGCGATCCAGGGCAGGGCATCGACCAGTTTCTGTACCGGTCCGAAGTAGTTGCTCGGTAGTGGCCCGTTGGGCCATAGCCTGATACAAAGATCCTACATGGCCGGTTCCGCCATCCGATGCAGCTCCATCAGCTGCTTCAGCTACTCAGTAAGGAGAGGAGAGCGCTCGGGGGCTTCAAATTGCGCCCAGAATAGACGAGCTTCATCTCCTTCCTGCGAAGCATAGAGCTGATTTGCGTCCGCTGCGCTCTTCTAAAGGTCAGAGCAGGCGCCTGAGGAACACCACACCTGCGTAAGCAACTCGACCTTGCTATCCCCAAAGACACACTGCAATAAGTATGGCTTACCATCCGGTATAACCTTCGCTTGGCAAACTTGCTCTTCGAAGAACCTCCTATCCACCTGCTCCTTTTGGAGTTCGGTTTTCAGGGTGGATAGTTCGGCGGCCTGCTCCTTGCCTTTCTACTCAAGGGACTCGCACTTGTGGCCGGCGTCCTTGAGCTCCTGCTGGATCTCCTCCACCCGAGCCTCGTGCTTATTGCCGGTGGCTCTTAAGGCTGACAATATGGAAGCTGCTTGTTCGGCCGCCGCCCTCTCAACTGAAGCCTCCTGCTTCACATTTTGTAGCTCGGCCCTGAGCTTCTCTATTTCCTTCGCCGAGGCTGTGTAAGCATCAAGAATAAGAATATTGCATTGACAGGAGGATAACCATAATTTTTTGGATACTGAGTCAGGCTTACCTTGCGCCTCGTCGAATCTCTTGTAAAGAGCATCAAGCTCGTCTTCGAAGCTTTTGAGCTTCCGATTCAGCACGTCTAGTTAGGCGGCAATCACAGCCGTCACCGATGACGAAGCCTGCAAAAAAATCCTTATCAGGTTACACAGGCTCAAAATTACTGAACTAACGTCAATCTGATTCTATGGCCGGTCTTCTTAAAGGGCTAGTTAGAACATTCCGAACATATAATTCGGTATATAGTTCGGACAATGCTCCATGATTGACCCCTAGGTAAGTTTTTTCAAACTCATTTAGGGCTCGAGTGCTGCCATGTATACAATAATAACACAAAGAAATTAATATTTTACAAATAAAGCGTCGCGTGGCTCACCTGAAGCCCGTCAGGACACCGTTGAATGCCTCCTTCAGTTTGTTGTCGACGGACTGAATGCTTTGCAATACTGCACCCATAAGGGTGTGGTTCTCCTCGGAGATGGAGGCGCTCGATAGAGCCTCCCCCATGACTGGCCACCTATTGGTCAGTGGTGCCGGTGGTGATCGGACAACCCGATCACTGACCGGGGATTGAATCGGAGCCTCCGGACGCATGGCGCGCCCCGGAGTGGTCTTCGGAGGAGACTGAACGTCTACACGTCCAGTCTCCTCATTATGCGGTGGGGTCCCGCCCCTCGGTCTTCGGTGGACGAGGTGTTAGCCTCAACCATGATATTGTCTCCCCCACCAATGGTGCCCGACTCCATAGGAGCATGCTGGGACGACACCTCCGCAGTGTCCTTCACGGCACCCGGAGGATTGGGATGCGACGCATTCCCTCTCTCCACTAGATCGGCGGGCGGGGTCTCTCTGTCCGACATCTAGTCAGTGGGGAGGACATGCGGTGGGCTGCATAATCAGTAAATACTCGCATGTTAGTAACCCTCAAAGCCTATCAATGATAGCCGAGGGAGTATTTGGATCCTTACCTCCAAGCTGGGGGCTTGACCCTCAGGCTCCATCATGGAACCCTCTCGAAGTCATCGGGCCCGATATCCGAGTCCGAACTGTCATCGGACAGGATTAACTATGTCCGACGCGCTTTCTTCGGGAGAGGTGGGGGAACCTCCTCTGCGGTGTTTGATGATGCTGCCCTCTTTCTTGCGAGGGGGGAATCGTCCTCCCTTTGCCTTCGTCCTCATCCTCATGCCCCTCTTTATTAGAGGAGGCATGGCTTTCTTTGGACACAGCCTCTGGCTGGTCCCTGATGTGCAGGCCTTCTTTGCCTGGTTTTGTCTTCTTCTCTTTCTTTGCAGGCACCTCGACGAGCATCTTCCTTAAATAGCCTAGACCAGATGTCTTTGGGTTGAGGCGCCGGGCAGTTGATGCCCGTGGCTTTGCTCAACCATTTCTGCAAAGGTGATTGGGAGTATGTTTTTGATTTTCTTTAGGGAAAATGAAACCGATCAGACAAAATTATATTATACCTCGGTAGGAGGCTTGTCGGCATGTAGACCCTGATCCTCCTCTTCGGTTGGCCAATCTTTTTGTGCATTGAAGAGAGCCTTCCACAGCTTCTCCTGAGTAGTGCGGAAGAGGTGAGAAATTGTGGGCTCATCATTGAGCCGACGAGCCCACATGGGAGAATCCCTTGCTGGCAGGGAAGGATGCACTGCCAGAGCATAACCTGGACCAAGTTGGTCAGAACGATGTTGTTTCTGACCATGGACGCGATGCGCTTTTGCAGGAGGTCCACCTCCTTGTCCGACCCCTAGTCGAGGCACTTTCGGAGCCACAAAGTCAATCTGGTGGGGGGACCGGATCTGAATTCGGCCACAACAGCTCGGCCTTCATCCGCTGGTTTGGTGATGTAGAACCACTCTTTCTGCCATAGTTTCACAGTGTCGATGAAGGTGCCGGATGGCCATTTGACATGGGAAAGTTTGCCGATGATAGCCCCGCTGTAGTCCGCGTGTTCGCCTATGACACACGTCATCTTGATATTAAATATCTTGAGCCAAAGGCCAAAGTGTGTCTCGACTCGCAGGAAGGCCTCACATACGACAATGAAGGCCGATATGTGCAGAAAGGAGTTTGGCAGGAGGTCGTGGAAGTCGAGGCCATAGAAGAACATTAACCCCCTAACGAAGGGGTGGAGAGGGAAGCTTAGTCCCGGATGAAGTGGGGAATAAAGACCACCCTTTCACTTGGCTTGGGGGTGGGGATCACCTGGCCCTTCTCCGGTGCACGATGGAAGATGTTTGCGGGGAGGTAGTCGGCGTCCTTGAGGTCCCGGATGTCCCGGTCGGTGACCGTGGAGGTCTCCCACTTGCCGTTGGAACCGGAGCCCGCCATGAATTAGCTCGGAGGAGGTGTGGTTGAAAATCTAGATCTACATTGCGGAAGCTTAGAAGGTTGGGAAAGCAAAGGATGCGAATGGGAGGCAGGGTTAGGCCTTGGGGCTTTCTTTCCTTTTTTATGAGGCTTATCGTTGTGTGGCCACCCTTTGTTGCACCGTGAATCCCTCCACTTCCCGAGACGTGCGTGCTATTGCACACGCATGATTAAACACATCCCGTGTAAAATGGGACACGATCTATACATTGATGGATCGTGCTAATGAAAATGGCCTCGAACCGCGAATCGAGTTTTTGCAACTGGTTTAGCGGTCATGGTGGGTGTGACCTTTCGCCAGAAAGGTCATCAGGGGACATTATTCTACTCCTTGATGCTTGGCCTTCAGGGCCGACCCATTCATAGTGTGCGGACGCGCCTCTAATTGGACGACTACATCGGAGGCCAAACTAAACTCGACGGGAAGAACTCACATCGCAAGCCGAAGACTTTGATTATATGAAGCAACCGAAGCTAAGTCCCTTGGCTTTGGAGGCAAGTTCGGGAGCTATTGAGGGAGTCCTGGATTAAGTGGTCCTCGGGAGGCCGACGTATTCCTTATGGGCCGGACTGTATGGGCTGTTTGCTGAACATGGGATCGATCGAAGGCCATGTCTCCAGGAAGGAAGATTCAGGAATTGTGGCTTGTCCTCCATGTTTGATGTAGCGATTAGGCATGTTTATCCCTATGGCATGTAACTGACCATATTAAAACCATAGGTACCCTCGGCATCTATATAACCCAAAGGGTTTTAGGTTGTAGACGAGAACAACTCATCTAGGGTTTAGCTCTTTGATCTCGAGGTAGATCACTCTATAACCTATACACCATCAATACAATCAAGCAGGACGTAGGGTATTACCTCCATAGGAGGGCACGAACCTGGGTAAACATCGTCTCCCTTGTCTCTTGTTACCATCGATTCTAGCCTCACAGCTCGGGATCCCCTACCCAAGATCCGCCAGTTTTGACACCGACAACTAGAGAAACCTAATGAAAAATAAAAATAAAAAAGTTATCACCCTACTATTTAGACATGAGTATTGGGGTGCTTTTCAAAAATTCCTTTTCTCGGGTCAAGAAAGTTATCACACCTAGGCTAAGTAAGTTACCGGCTCAGTTGTGTATATAATATCATGATATTTATACATTAGTTGTCAGAGGGTGTTTTTCAAACAACTTTTTTCTTGGATCAAATAGTTACCAGAATTGTTGTGCGTATATTACCATGCAATTTACACATGAGTTACCCGGATATGGAGCAAGATATTCAATAGTGTTCTAAAAAATCAAAACGTTTGCCAAATAAATTTTAAACAAAAAGGGGTGAATGGACGAGCTAGGTTGCTGGTTCGCCCATTCACTAGGTCTGATGGGTAAAAATATACTTATAACTGCGGAAAATCTAGAATTTGAATCTACTACCCTATAAAAGCACGAAGAGGCAAATCCAACTCACCATCTCAGCCGTCTAATCACATCATCAATGGTTAAAAATCATCGTTAACAAAATTGATCCCCTTGCTAATGAAACCTCATAGCGAATCACTAACCAAACCTCTTGCTAACGAAACCCCATGCTCGCACATCAAAAAAAGAAAACAAACCCCCATGCCCGCGAAACGTCGCATTCGAGAACTGCTTGCCCCACGCTCGCCACGCCTGCGCCGCTCGCCCTCGCCGGTGCCGCCACTCACCGCCGCCGGTGCCGCCACTTGCCCCCTGCCGGTGTCGCCCGCTCGCCCACTTAGCGTTGCCCCACCCGCACCGGTCGCCTCCTACCGCGTAGAACCATCAGTCGCTAGGCCCCGCACCCGCCGCTCAGTATCTCCACGCCACCTGCTCTACCTCTGCCTGCACCGGTCGTCGGTCTCTCCGTTGCCTGTTCTGCACCATACTACTCCGGTGCCACCCGGTCTCACCATGAATCGCGCACCAACCCGGGATCCGCATCCTTATGCACCACCGACGCTGCTTGAGGCGAAGGCGCTGTTGCTCCACGCGATCTGCCCCCGAGGCCGCCACCGAAGTATCCAGGTAATAATTCTTATGCCCGCCCACCTGTCCCAAGATGGCTAATCCTCAGCTGCTGCTAAAGGATAAGAGTATTTGGTTCAAATGGTGAACTTGATTTGCTGTTTTTGCAGGATTGTCCGAATCGAGAAGCAAGGGTGAGCTCGAAGGAAGCATCGTTGGGGCTGGCCACTGGCGGCAGGAAGAATTCATCATCGTTCCTCAAATCCACCATGGGCATGTTTGGTTCCATTAGTGAATAGTAGCTGCATTGCATACACATCTCAACCCAGACTGGTTGAGAAAAAACAGCCCCAAATGTGCCATCTGCAAGTTGTTTGGTTGCCTGCATCTAGGGTCCCTTTATTAGGTAATATGAAAGTGAACTTTGTTTGGTTGCCTGCATTTGCCCAAGCGGCACGTGAACACGGTGTTTGGTTGCATATGGTGTACATGGTGTGCTTACCTTGTACCCTGATACGTCTCCATCGTATCTATAATTTTTGATTGTTTCATGCCAATATTCTACAACTTTCATATACTTTTGGCAACTTTTTATAGTATTTTTGGTACTAACATATTGATCTAGTGCCCAGTGCCAGTTCCTGTTTGTTGCATGTTTTTTGCTACACAAAAAATCCATGTCAAACGAAGTCCAAATGGGATGAGAACTTACGGAGATTTTTTTGGAATATATGTGAATTTTTGGAAGTGGAATCAACAGAAGGCGGTCCCCGAGGAGCCCACAAGCCTGCCAGGCGCGCCCTAGGGGGTCAGGCGTGCCCAGAGGGCTTGTTGCTAACCCTTGTCGGAAATATGCCCTAGAGGAAATAATAAATTAGTTATTATCATATTTCCTTGTTCATGATAATCGTTTATTATCCATGCTATAATTGTATTGATCGGAAACTTAGATACATGTGTGGATACATAGACAACACCATGTCCCTAGTATGCCTCTAATAGACTAGCTCGTTAATAAAAAATGGTCAAGGTTTCCTGGCCATGGACATGATATGTCATTTGATAAAAGGGATCACATCATTAGGAGAATGATGTGGTGGACAAGACCCAAACTATAAACATAGCATATGATCGTGTCAGTTTATTGCTATAGTTTTCTGCATGTCAAGTATCTGTTCCTATGACCATGAGATCATGCAACTCACTGACACCGGAGGAGTACCTTGTGTGTATCAAACGTCCCAACGTAACTGGGTGACTATAAAGGTGCTCTACAGGTATCTCCAAGGTGTCTGTTGGGTTGGCATGGATCAAGACTGGGATTTGTTACTCCGTGTGATGGAGATGTATCTCAGGGCCCACTCGATAATACAACATCACAATAAGCTTTGCAAGCAATGTGACTAAGTGTTAGCCACGGGATCTTGTATTACAGAACGAGTAAAGAGACTTGCCGGTAATGAGGTTGAACTAGGTATGGGGATACCGACGATCGAATCTCGGGCAAGTAACATACCGAAGAACAAAGGGAACATCATACGGGATTATCTGAATCCTTGACATAGAGGTTCAACCGATAAACATCTTCGTAGAATATGTAGAAATTAATATGGGCATCCAGGTCCCGCTATTGGTTATTAACCTTAGAGGTGTCTCGGTCATGTCTACATAGTTCTCGAACCCGCAGGGTCTGCACACTTATGGTTCGATGACGTTTAGGTAGTATAGAGTTATGTATGGTGGTGACCGAAGGTTGTTCTGAGTCTCGGATGAGATCCCGGACGTCACGAGGAGCTCCGGAATGGTCCGTAGGTAAAGATTGATATATAGGAAGTCCTGTTTTGGTCGCCGCAAAAGTTTCGGGCTCATCGATAGTGTACCGGGAGTGCCGGTACTGTACCGGGGGACCATCGGGAGAGGTATTTCTACCCAAGAGGCTTCATGGACTGTGTTTGGACTAATACAAGCCCTTAGTGGGCTGTCCAAAGTCCCACACAAGGTCCATGCATCTGGGGAAGGAATTCCAAAGTAGAAAAGGTGGAAAAAATGCAAAAAGGTGGAAATAAGGAAGGAGTCCTAATCCTACTAGGAGTGGAGGAGGAGGAACCTCTCCACTTTGGCCAAAGCCTAGAGGGGCTGGACCTTGCGCCAAGCCTCCTCCTCCTCTCCTCCTATATATACTAGAGGGTTTTAGGGTTTTGGTACAAGATTTTCAGCCACGTGCAACCCTACCCTCTACTCCGTAGTTTCTCCTCTAGATCGGTTTCAGCTGTGCTTAGGCGAAGCCCTGCTGAGATTACTCCACCACCATCACCGCAGCACCGTCACGCTACTGGAGAACTCGTCTACCTCTCCGCTCCCTCTTGCTGGATCAAGAAGGCGGAGATCGTCATCGAGCTGTACGTGTGCTGAACGCGGAGGTGTCGTCCATTCGGCGCTAGATCGGAAGGACCATGATCAATATCATGAGACGGATCATGATGAGATTGCGGGACGGATAGTGATGAGTTCGCGGGATGGATCGTGATTGGATCGCGGGACGGGTCGTGATGAGATTGCGAGACGCTCGACGATTTGGATTGCGAAGACGTTCGACTACACGAACCGCATTTCTTAACGCTTCCCGCTTAGTGATCTACAAGGGTATGTAGATCCACTCTCCCCCTCTTAGATGCTCATCACCATGGATAGATCTTGCATGTGCATAGGAAATTTTTTGTTTCCCATGCAACATTCCCCAACAGTGGCATCATGAGCTAGGTCTATGTGTAGATGAGATCTCGAGTAGAACACAAAGAGTTTGTGGGAGTTGATGCTTAGATTGCTTCCTCCCTTGGTTGTGTTTTGGTTTAGCGTTATTGTGGGATGAAGCGGCACGGACCAACCTTACTCGTACGCTTACGAGAGACCGGTTCCATCGACTGACGTATAACTTCGTTGCACAAAGATGGCTGGCGGGTGCCTGCTTCTCCTACTTTAGTTGGAACGGATTCGACAAAGGCGGTCCTTGAGAAGGTTGAAAAGCAACTTATGTATCACCATTGTGGTTTTGCGTAGGTGAGAATTGTTCTTGCTAGATACCCGTAGCAGCCACGTAAAACTTGCAACAACAACTAGAGGACGTCTAACTTGTTTTTGCAGGGTATGTTGTGATGTGATATGGCCAATTACATGATGAGATATATGTGATGTATGAGATGATCATGTGTTGTATAGAATATCACGACTTGCATGTTGATGAGTACGGCAACCGGCATGAGCCATAGGGTTGCCTTTAATTATTGTATGAACTACGTGTCAATCATTAAGTCCTATGTACTGCTTTACTTTATTGCTAAACGGTAGCAATAGTAGTAGAATCATGGTGGGCGTGACAACCCCGATGGCGACACGTTGATGGAGATCAAGATGATGGATATCATGGTGTCATGCCGGTGACGATGGAGATCATGCCGGTGCTTTCAAGATGGAGATCAAAAGCACAAGTTCATGGCCATATCATGTCACTTATGATTTGCATGTGATGTTAATCCTTTTATGCACCTTGTTTTGCTTAGGACAATGGTAGCATTATAAGGTGATCCCTCACTTAATTTCAATATAAATAGTGTTCTCCCCGAGTGTGCACCATTGCGAAAGTTCGTCGTGCCGAGACACCACGTGATGATAGGGTGTGATAGACTCTACATTCACATACAACGGGTGCAAGCTAGTGTTGCACATGCAGAACACTTGGGTTAAATTTGACGAGCCTAGCATGTACAGACATGGCCTCAGAACACAAGAGACCGAAAGGTCGAACATGAGTCATATAGTAGATATGATCAACATGATGATGTTCACCATTGAAACCACCTCAACTCACGTGATGATCGGACTTGCGTTGGTGAATTTGGATCATGTATCACTCGAATCACCGGAGGGATGTCAATTTGAGTGGGAGTTCTTCAGTAATATGATTAATTGAACTCATTATTATGAACATAGTCAGTGGTGTCTTTGCAAATTATGTTGTATATTACTTGCTCGTGCTGTAGCTCCCTTGTATTTTTATATGTTCCTAGAGAAATATAGTTGAAAGATGATGGTAGCAATATTGCGGACTGGGTCCGTGATCTGAGGATTGTCCTCATTGCTGCACAAAAGGCTTATGTCCTTAATGCACCGCTGAGTGCGCCAACCCCTCTAGCACCGTCTGTAGATGTTGTGAACATCTAACAGGCACATTCTGATGACTACTTGATAGTTTAGTGCGTCATGCATTACGGCTTAGAATTGAGGTACCGAAATGTTTTGAACGTCACTTAACAAATGAGATGTTCTAAAAGCTGAAATTAGGATCTCAGGCTCGTCGTGTGTTGCGAGATATGAGATCTCCAACAAGATTCTTTGCCTGCAAGATGAAAGAGAATAGCTCAATCGTTGAGCATGTGCTCAGATTTTCTGGGTGCTACAATCGCTTGAATCGAGTGGGAGTTGATCTTCCAGATAAGATAGTGATTGATATAGTTCTCCAAGTCACTGTCACTAAGCTATTAGAACTTGGTGATGAACTATAAAATGCCAGTGATAGAAATAATGATCCCTGAGCTGTTCGCGATGTTTGACACCACAAAGGTAGAAATCTAGAAGGAGCGTCAAGTGTTGATGGTTAGTAAAACCACTAGTTTTGAGAAGGGCAAGGGCAAGGAGGGAAACTTCATGGATGGCAAGTCAGTTGCTGCTCCAGTGAAGCAACCCAAAGTTGAACCCAACCCCGAAACTTAGTGCTTCGATTATGAGGAGAGTGGTCGCTGAAGTGGAACAACCCTTGATACTTGGTAGATAAGAAGGCTAGCAACATTGACATAAGTATATTTGATATACGTGTTATTCATGTGTACCTTGCTAGTACTCCTAGTAGCACATAGGTATTGGATACCGGTTCGGTTGCTAAATGTTAGTAACTTGAAATAAAAGCTATGGAATAAACGCAGAACTAGCTAAGGGTGAGGTGACAATGTGTGTTGGAAATGTTTCCAAGGTTGATGTGATCAACATCGCACGCTCTCTCTACCTTCGCGGTTAGTGACGAAACTAAATAAATGTTATTTGGTGTTTTGCGTTGAGCATGAACGTGATTAGATCGTGTTTATTGCAACATGGTTATTCATGTAAGTTAGAGAATAATGGTTATTCTATTTACATCAATAATACCTTCAATGGTCATGCACCCAGTGAGAATGGTTTGTTGAATCTTGATCGTAGTAATACACATGTTCATAACATTGATGCCAAAATATACAAAGTTAATAATGATAGTACCACATACTTGTGGCATTTTCGCTAAATGTCATATTGGTATAAAGCGCATGCAGAAACTCCATGCTGATGGATCTTTGGACTCATTCGATTTCGAATCAGTTGAGACATGCAAACCATGCTTCTTGGGAAAGATGACTAAGGACCCCGTTTTCCGCATTGATGGAGCGGGCAAGTGATTTATTGGAAATGATACATGTCGATGTATGCAATACAATGAATCTTGTAGCGTGCGGTGGATATCGTTTTTTTCTTACCTTCATTGATGATTTGTGTAGATATAGTGTACATTTACTTAATGAAACACAAGTCTGAATTGTTTGAAAGGTTCAAGCAAATTCAGAGTGAAGTTTAAGATCATCGTGACAAGAAGATAAAAATATCTGTGAAATGATCGTGGAGGTGAATATCTGAGTTACGAGTTTGGCATTCAACTTTAGACAATGGGAAAGTTGTTTCACAACTCACGCCACCTGGAACACCATAGTGTGATGGTGTGTCCGAATGTCATAGTCGTGCTCTATTGGATATGGTGTGTGCTATGATGTCTCTTATCGTTTTGTTACTATAATTTTGGGGTTATGCATTAGAGACAACTACATTCACTTTAAATAGCGCACCATCTAAATCCGTTGAGATGACACCATGTGAATTATGGTTTGATAGAAACCTAAGCTATCATTTCTTAATGTTTAGGGCTGTGACGCTTGTGTAGAAAATGTTTTCACCTAATGAGCTCGAACCCAAAGCGGACAAATGCATCTTCATAGAATATCCTAAGAACATTTGGGTGAACCTTCTATCTCAGATCCAAGCATAAAATGTTTGTTGCTTAAACTAGGCCCTTTCTCGAGAAAAAGTTTCTCTCGAAGGAATTGAGTGGGAGGAAGATAGAACTTGATGAGGTTATTGAACATTTGTTTCAACGAGAGAGTAGCGCAGCGTAGGAAGATGTTTCTATGAAGCCTACATTAGTTGAAGAGGAAGTTAATGATGATGATCATGAAGCTTCAGATCAAGTTAGTATCGAACCTCATAGGTTGACAAGGACGTGTACTGCTCCTGAGTGGTACGACAACCCTGTCTTAGAGGTCATGTTGTTGGACAACGATGAACTTACGAGCTATGGAGAAGCGATGATGGGCTCGGATTCCGACAAATGGTTAGAGGCCATGAAATCTGAGAACGGATCCATGTATGAAAACCAAGTATAGACTTTGGTAGACTTGCTTGTTGGACGACAGGCCGTCGAGTACAAATGGACCTTTAAAATGAAGACATACGCTGATGGTAAATGTCACCATTTATAAAGCTCGACTTGTTGCAAAGAAGTTTCTGACAAAGTTGACTGCGATGAGACTTTCTCACTCGTAGCGACGCTAAAGTCTGTTGGAATTATGTTAGCAGTTGCTGCATTTTTCAATTATGAAATCTGGCAGATGGATATCAAAACATCATTTCCTTAATGGTTTACTTGAGGAAACGTTGTATGTGATACAACCAAAAGGTTTTGTCAATCCAAAAGGATGCTAAAAGATGTGCAAGCTCCAGCAATCCTTCTATGGGCTGGAGGAAGCATCTCGGAGTTGGAATATACGCTTTGATGAGGTGATCAAAGTTTTTGAGTCTATACAAAGTTTATGAGAAACTTGTATTTACAATAAAGTGAGTGGGAGCACTATAGAGTTTCTGATAAGCATATGAGAATGAAATATTGGTGATCGTAAATGATGTAGAATTTCTGGAAAGCATAAACAGTTGTTTGAAAATAGTTTTTCAAAGTAAGACCTAGATAAAGCTACTTAATTATTGGGCATCACGATCTATAGAGATAGATCAAGACGCCTGATGAGACTTTCAATGAGTGCATACCTGGACAAGATTTTGAAAGAGTTGAAAATGGATCCGTCAGAGAAAGAGTTCTCGCCTGATTTGTAAGGTCTGAAGTTGAGTAAGACTCAAAGCTCGACCACGGCAGAAGAAAGAGAAAGGACGAAGGTCGTCCCCTATGCTTTATCCATAGGCTCTATATAGTATGCCATGCTATGTACCGCACCTGTGTGTACCTTGCCATGAGCCCGTCAAGGGGTACAAGAGTCATCCAGGAGTGGATCACTGGATAGCAGTCAATATTATCCTTAGTGAATAAAAGACTAAGGAAATGTTTCTCGATTATGGAGGTGATAAAGGGTTCGTCATAAAGAGTTAAGTCGATGCAAGCTTTAACACTAATCCGGATGACTCTTAGTAGCAATCCGGATATGTATTGTGGAGCAGCCATTTGGAATAGATCCAAGTGGAGTGTGGTTGCAGTGTCTACAATATGACATAGATATTTGCAAAGTACAGACGGATTTGAATGTCGCAGACCCATTGACGAAAAGACCTCTCTCACATGCAAAGCATGATCGAGCCCCAGAACTCATTGGGTGTTAGCTTCATAACAATGTGAATCACATGGTGATGTGAACTAGATTATTGACTCTAGTGCAAGTGGAAGACTGTTGGAAATATGCCCTAGAGGCAATAATAAATTTTTTATTATCATATTTCCTTGTTCATGATAATCGTTTATTATCCATGCTATAATTGTATTGATCGGAAACTTACATACATGTGTGGATACATAGACAACACCGTGTCGCTAGTATGCCTCTAATAGACTAGCTTGTTAATTAAAGATGCTCAAGGTTTCCTGGCCATGGACATGACATGTCATTTGATAAAAGGGATCACATCATTAGGAGAATGATGTGATGGACAAGACCCAAACTATAAACATAGCATATGATCGTGTCAGTTTATTGCTATAGTTTTCTGCATGTCAACTATCTGTTCCTATGACCATGAGATCATGCAACTCACTGACACCGGAGGAGTACCTTGTGTGTATCAAATGTCACAACGTAATTGGGTTACTATAAAGGAGCTCTATAGGTATCTCTGAGGGTGTCTGTTGGGTTGGCATGGATCAAGACTGGGATTTGTTACTCCGTGCGACGGAGAGGTATCTTAGGGCCCACTCGGTAATACAACATCACAATAAGCCTTGCAAGCAACGTGACTAAGTTTTAGCCACGGGATCTTGTATTACAGAACGAGTAAAGAGACTTGCCATTAATGAGGTTGAACTAGGTATGGGGATACCGATGATCGAATCTCGGGCAAGTAACATACCGAAGAACAATGGGAACATTATACACGATTATCTGAATCCTTGACATCGCGGTTCAACCGATAAAGATCTTCATAGGATATGTAGGAATCAATATGGGAATCTAGGTCCCGTTATTGTTTATTGACCTTAGAGGTGTCTCGGTCATGTCTAGATAGTTCTCGAACCCGTAGGGTCTGCACACTTAAGGTTCGGTGACGTTTCGGTAGTATAGAGTTAGGTATGGTGGTGACCAAAGGTTGTTCGGAGTCCCGTATGAGATCCCGGACGTCACGAGGAGCTCCAGGATGGTCCGGACATAAAGATTTATATAGGAATTCCTTTTTTGGTCGTCAGAAAAGTTTCGGGCTCATCGGTAGTGTACCAGGAGTGCTGGTAGTGTAACGGGGGAACATCGGGAGAGGTATTTCGACCCAAGAGGCTTCATGGACTGTGGGAGGACTAATACCATCCCTTACCGGGCTGGCCAAAGTCCCACACAAGGTCCATGCGTCTGGGGAAGGAATTCCAAAGTAGAAAAGGTGGAAAAAATGCAAAAAGGTGGAAATAAGGAAGGAGTCCTAATCCTACTAGGAGTGGACGAGGAGGAACCTCTCCACTTTGGCCAAAGCCTAGAGGGGCTGGACCTTGCGCCAAGCCTCCTCCTCCTCTCCTCCTATATATACTAGAGGGTTTTAGGGTTTTGGTACAAGATTTTCAGCCACGTGCAACCCTACCCTCTACTCCGTAGTTTCTCCTCTAGATCGGTTTCAACTGTGCTTAGGCGAAGCCCTGCTAAGATTACTCCACCACCATCACCGCAGCACCGTCACGCTACCGGAGAACTCGTCTACCTCTCCGCCCCCTCTTGCTGGATCAAGAAGGCAGAGATCGTCATCGAGCTGTACGTGTGCTGAACGCGGAGGTGTCATCCGTTCGGCGCTAGATAGGAAGGACCGTGATCAAGATCGTGAGACGGGTCGTGATGAGATCGCGGGACAGATCGTGATGAGTTCACGGGACGGATCGTGGTTGGATCGTGGGATGGATCATGATGAGATCGCGGGACGCTCGACAATTTGGATCGTGAAGACGTTCGACTACACCAACCGCGTTTCTTAATGCTTCCCGCTTAGCGATCTACAATGGTATGTAGATCGACTCTCCCTCTCGTAGATGCTCATCACCATGGATAGATCTTGTGTGTGCGTAGGAAATTTTTTGTTTCCCATGCAACGTTCCCCAACACTCCTTAGGTCAGTTGGAGTTGTCCTTAGGCCGCTAGAAATATATTTTTATAAGGAAAATCGCCTCAAAATTTCAGCCCGATCGGAGTTACGATCTCCGGATATTTAATAAACGGTGAAAGTCCAAAATTTGGGAGCGCAGAAACAGAAGGAAACAGAGAGAGAGAGAGCCAATATCGGAGGGGTTCTCGCCCCTCCGCTGCCATAGAGTCCATGGGCCAGAGGGTAAACCCTTCTCCCATCTAGGGGTAAGGTCAAGGAATAAGAATAAGGAGAGGGCTCTCCCCCTCTCTCCTGGCGGCACCGAAACACCGCCGAGGCCATCATCATGACGACGATCTACTCCAACAGCCCCGTCATCTTCACCAACACCTCCCTCACCTTCCCCCATCTATCTACAGCGTTCCACTCTCCCGCAACCCGCTATACCCTCTACTTGAACATGGTGCTTTATGCTTCATATTATTATCCAATGATGTGTTGCCATCCAATGATGTTTGAGTAGATCTATTTTGTCCTATTGGTTGAGTGATGATCATGATTGGTTTGAGTTGCATGTTTTATTATTGGTGCTATCCTATGGTGCTCTCTGTGTCGCGCAAGCGTGAGGTATCCCCGCCGTACGGTTTGCAATATGTTTATGATTCGCTTAGGTGGGTTGCTTGAGTGACAGAAGCATAAACCCGAGTAGGTGGGTTGTTGCATATGGGAGTAAAGAGGACTTGATACCTTATAATGCTATGGTTGGGTTTTACCTTAATGACCTTTAGTAGTTGCGGATGCTTGCTAGAGTTCCAATCATAAGTGCATATGATACAAGTAGAGAAAGTATGTTAGCTTATGCCTCTCCCTCATATAAAATTGCAATAATGATTACCGGTCTAGTTATCAATTGCCTAGGGACAATTCTGCAAATCCTACCACCATTTTTCCACACTCCTTAAACTAACTTAGTTGTTTCTTTATCTTAGAAGCCCCTAGTTTTTATTTCCGTTCTCTTTATTATCTTGCAAACCTATCCTATCACACCTACAAAGTACTTCTAGTTTCATACTTGTTCTAGGTAAAGCGAACGTTAAGCGTGCGTAGAGTTGAATCGGTGGTCGATAGAACTTGAGGGAATATTTGTTCTACCTTTAGCTCCTCGTTGGGTTCGACACTCTTACTTATCGAGAAAGGCTATAATTGATCCCCTATACTTGTGGGTGATCAAGACCTTTTTCTAGCGCCATTGCCGGGGAGCAATAGCACGGGGTGAATATTCTCGTGTGTGCTTGTTTGTTTTATCACTAAGTAGATTTTATTTTTGTTCTAAGTTGTTCTCTATCTTTAGCTATGGATATGGAACACGAAATACCAAAAAATTAGGTGTACTTGCTACTCATGGAGATTGGGAACCTCCTAAAACCCTCGATGCTCGTTATGTGAAAGATATTATGCACTACTTTAATAATCCTGAGAAAACCCCATTCAACTTGATAATGGGATACACATTGGATCAATGTGAATACTATAGGGATTATCGCTTATCTCAAAAGGTAAGCACTTCTGGGATCAAATTACAATACTGGGATGGTTTGCTTGGGATGCATGCTCGAGATGTGGCTTTACTTGTTGTTCTAATATAGAAGCTCGACACCTCCCCTTTCAATTCAAATTTAATGATAATGCAACCTTAGCTTCTTATGCTAAATGTATTTATGATTACTATGATGTGGAACGAATAGAAGAATTTGTTGTTTTAATGGTGATAATGAAATTGCTTACGAATCTGAAATTTTTGCTATACTTAAATATTGCTATGAGAATTATGAATATAATTCCGATATCGATGCATTTCAGAGAATGTCTTCTGCCTTGGAAGAGATTAATCTTTTGCAGGAATCTATGGAAGAAGAAATTTGTGACACTGTGAGCTCATTGGATGAAAAAGATGAGGAGGAGAGCAGAGAACAAAAGGAGGAAGAGCAGATTAGCTACCCATGCCCACCTTCTAATGAGAGTAAATCTTCAACTCATACATTGTTTAATTTCCCTTCGTTCTTAACGAAGGATGAATGCTATGATAATTGCTATGATCCCTTGGATTCATTTGAAATATCCCTTTTTTAAGAACTTGATGCTTGCTATGCTTGTGGCCATGATCCCAATATGAAAGATGCTTATGGAGATTAACTTGATATAGTTCCTTATGTTAAGAATGAAATTGTTGCTATTGCACTCACACATGATAGTCCTATTATCTTTTTGAATTCTCCCAACTACACTATATCGGAGAAGTTCACACTTATTAAGGATTATATAGATGGGTTGCCTTTTTATATTACACATGATGATTTTGATAGATATAATATGCATGTGCTTGCTGCTCCTACTTGCAATTATTATTAGAGAGGAACTACATCTCAACCTCTCTATGTCTCCAGTATGATAAAATTACAAGAAACTGCTTATGCTATGTATTGGCCTTTACTTTGTGTGCATGAATTGTTCTTTTATGACATGTCGATGCATAGGAAGAGAGTTAGACTTCATTGTTGCATGATATATGTTACATTGTGCTCACTACTAAACTACAAATCATTGTTAATTAAAATTGGCTTTGATATACCTTGGGATCCGGGTGGATCAATTACTTGAGCACTTTATGCCTAGCTTAATGGCTTTAAAGAAAGCGCTGTCAGGGAGACAACCCAGAAGTTTTAGAGAGTCATTCAATTCTGTTGTGTGCTTTTCTATAGTTTAAAAACAAAAAAAATAAAGAGGGAAACCTAAAACTTTTTCAAAAAGAAAAGAGAAAGTGAGAGAGACGAGCATTGTGAAAGTGGGAGCTAGCCTTGAACTTTGTTCATGCCCATGGAAACTTTGCAAATCTTGATTACAGAAACTTTTCAACAAAAATAATTATCCCCTTGTATAAATACATTGTATTAGAAAAATAATGTGCCATGATTTGCCTTTAGGATTCCCCTTGTATAAACAAGAAACATTGGCTATAGTGCATGAATTTACATTTTTTTACTGGAATGTCAAAAGTTTCTGAAATTTTTACACAGTACTTCTATGCAAATTCTATATTTGTTACTAATGTTTCAGAATTTTTAGAGTTACAGAAGTATGGTGAATGCTCAGATTGCTACAGACTATCCTGTTTAAGACAGATTCTGTTTTTGATGCATTGTTTTGCTCGTTTTGATGAAACTATCGATTGTATCGGTGGTATAAGCCATGTAATTTGTTTAATACAGTAGCTACAATGCAAAAATAAAATATGAATTGGTTGGAAACAGTACATAAAGTTGTGGTTTGCTTTATTATACTAACGGATCTCACGAGGGTTTTGTTAAGTTTTGTGTGATTGAAGTTTTCAAGTTTTGGGTGAGATCACGATGGATGAAGGAATAAGGAGTGGAAAGAGACTAAGCTTAGGGATTCCCGAGGCACCCTAAGGTAATATTAAAGGACTCCCAAGAAACTAAGCTTGGGGATGCCCTGGAAGGCATCCCCTCTTTCTTCTAACAACCATCGGTAATTTTACTTGGAGCTATATTTTTATTCGTTACATGATATGAGTAAATCTTGGAGCGTCGTGTGCTTTTTCTTTTTCTTTTAATAATGCACCATGCTGGTATTAGAAAGTCCTTGGTTGATTTATAGAATGCTTCATGCACTTCACTTATATCTTTTTAGTATGGCTTTATAGAATGCTTCATGTGCTTCACCTATATCATTTGAAGTTTGGATTGCCTGTTTCTCACACATAGAAAACAACCATTTGTAGAATGCTCTTTTGCTTCACTTATATTTTTTAGAGCATGGGCATATCTTTTGTAGAAATAATTAAACTCTCATGCTTCACTTATATCTATTTAGAGAGTTAATAGGAGTTGGTCATTCACATGGTTAGTCATAAAATCCTACATACAACTTGTAGATCACTGAATATGATATGTTTGATTCCTTGTAATAGTTTTGCGATATGAAGATGGTAATATGATAGTCATGCTAGTGAGTAGTGGTGAATTGGAGAAATACATGTGTTGAAGTTTGTGATTCCCGTAGCATGCACGTATGGTGAACCATTATGTAACGAAGTCGGAGCATGATTTGTTTAATGATTGTCAACCTTTGTGTGAGGGTTGGGAGCGTGCGATGGTTAACTCCTACCAACCTCTCCCCTAGGAGCATGCGTCTAATTCTTTGTTTAATAACTAATAGATTTCTGCAATAAGTATGCGAGTTCTTTATGACTAATGTTGAGTCCATGGATTATACACACTCTCACCCTTCCACCTTTGCTAGCCTCTATAGTACTTTGCAACTTTCGCCAGTGCATCAAACCCACCTTCCTCAAAACAGCCACCATACCTACCTATTATGGTATTTCCATAGCCATTCTGAGATATATTGCCATACAACTTCCATCGTTCCGTTTAGTATGACATGCACCATCATTTTCATACTGCTTTGCATGATCGTAAGACAGCTTGCATGATGTTTTCATGGCTTGTCCTTTTTTGATGTCATTTGCTAGGATAGATTGTTGCACATCCCGCCATCCTACCAGAAACATTCATATAGAGTCATATTTTTGTTCTAGGTATCGAGTTGTAAGTAAATAAAAGTGTGATGATTTTCATTATTAGAGCATTGTCCCGTCTAAGAAAAGGATGATGGAAGCTATGATTCCCTCACAAGTTGGGAGGAGTCTCCGGACTTTACAAAAAAATAAAAGAGGCTAGCAAAGCCTAAATAAAAAAAGAGGCCAAAGATGCCCACCAAAATAAAAAAAAGAAAAAAAGAAAAAAGGAAAAAAATAAAAAAAATGAGAGAAAGAGAGAAGGGACAATTGCTACTATCTTTTTTCACACTTGTGCTTCAAAGTAGCACCATGATCTTCATGATAGAGAGTCTCCTATTTTGTCACTTTCATATAACTAGTGAATTTTTTTGCACGACCACTTAGTTTTATTTTTGAGATTTCATACACTTATAGCTCTAAGTGCGTTCGTTGCATGGCAATCCCTACTCACTCACATTGATATCTATTGATGGGCATCTCCATAGTCCGTTGATACGCCTAGTTGATGTGAGACTATCTTCTCCTTTTTCCTCATCACCTCCACCATATTATATTCCACCTATAGTGCTATATCCATGGCTCACACTCATGTATTGCATGAGAGTTGAAAAGGTTTGAGAACATAAAAGTGTGAACAATTGCTTGACTTGTTCATCGGGGTTGTGCATGATTTAGATACTTTGTGTTGGGAAAATCGAGCATAGCCAGACCATATGATTTTGTAGGGATAACTTTCTAAGGCGATGTTATTTTGAAAGGACACGATTGCCTTGTTGGTGTGCTCGAAGTATTACAATTTTTATGTCAATATAGACTATTGCTTTGAATCACTCATATCTTAATATTCATGCCATGATTACATCATATGATCAACATTATGCTAGGTAGCATTCCACATCAAAAATTATCTTTTTTATCATTTACCTACTCGAGGACAAGCAGGAATTAAGCTTGGGGACGTTGATACATCTCCATCGTATCTATAATTTTTGATTGTTTCATGCCAATATTCTACAACTTTCATATACTTTTGGCAACTTTTTATACTATTTTTGGGACTAACATATTGTTTCAATGCCCAGTGCCAGTTCTTGTTTCTTGCATGTTTTTTGTTTCGCAGAAAAACCATATCAAACAAAGTCCACACGGGATAAAAACGTACGGAGATTTTTCTTGGAATATATGTGAATTTTGGGAAGTGGAATCAACAGAAGGCGGTGCCCGAGGGGCCCACAAGCCTGCCAGGCGCGCCCTGGGGGGTAGGGCGTGCCCTGAGGGCTTGTGGCTACCCCTTAGGTCGGTTGGAGCTATCCTTCGGCCGCAAGAAATAAATTTTTATAAGGAAAATACCCTCAAAATTTCAGCCGATCGGAGTTACGGATCTCCGTATATTTAAGAAACGGTGAAAGGACAGAATCTGGGAGCGCAGAAACAAAAGGAAATAGAGAGAGAGATCCAATCTCGGAGGGGATCTCGCCCCTCCACCGCCATGGAGGCCATGGACTAGAGGGTAAACCCTTCTCCCATCTAAGGGAAGGTCAAGGAAGAATAAGAAGGAGGGGGGCTCTCTCCCCCTCTCTCCCAATGGCACCAGAACACCGCCGGGGCCATCATCGTGACGGCGATCTACTCCAACAACTCTGTCATCTTCACCAACACCTCCATCACCTTCCCCCATCTATCTACAACGGTCCACTCTCCCGCAACCCGTTGTACCCTCTACTTGAACATGGTGCTTTATGCTTCATATTATTATCCAATGATGTGTTGCCATCCTATGATGTCTGAGTAGATCTATTTGGTCCTATTGGTTGATTGATGATCATGATTGGTTTGAGTTGCATGTTTAATTATTGGTGCTGTCCTATGGTGCTCTCCGTGTCACGCAAGCGTGAGGGATCCCCGCTATAGGGTTTGCAATATGTTTATGATTCGCTTATGGTGGGTTGCTTGAGTGACAGAAGCATAAACCCGAGTAGGTGGGTTGTTGCATATGGGAGTAAAGAGGACTTGATACCTTATAATGCTATGGTTGGCTTTTACCTTAATGACCTTTAGTAGTTGCGGATGCTTGCTAGAGTTCCAATCATAAGTGCATATGATCCAAGTAGTTAAAGTATGTTAGCTTATGCCTCTCCCTCATATAAAATTGCAATAATAATTACCGGTCTAGTTATCTATTACATAGGGACAATTCCGCAACTCCTACCACCACTTTTCCACACTCGTTAAACTAACTTAGTTGTTTCTTTATCTTAGCAGCCCCTAGTTTTTATACCTGTGCTCTTTATTATCTTGCAAACCTATCCTATCACACCTACAAAGTACTTCTAGCTTCATACTTGTTCTAGGTAAAGCGAACGTTAAGCGTGCGTAGATTTGTATCGGTGGTCGATAGAACTTGAGGGAATATTTGTTCTACCTTTAGCTCCTCATTGGGTTCGACACTCTTACTTATCGAGAAAGGATACAATTGATCCCCTATACTTGTGGGTTATCATACCCTACTTGGTGAGCTTACCGACACTGAGCACACCTAGCACACCAACGCCATAGCACAACAATGGCGATGAACTGGGCGAAGATGATGAAGTTCTTCAGCTTTAGCCCCAACTGACGATCCGCCATAGCACCTTCCACATTGACACCACCAACCTTGCCAGTGTCAACACTGATGCCTCCTTGCTTTCGCACCCAGTTGGAGTAAGCTTGTTCTGCTGCCTTCCTAGTCTTGAACCCTCTATGGATGTTGTTGCTATACGATGCTACTTGTGCACTGGATTCTTCCCATGAACTGTAAACCCCTGGAGCCTTACTGATGAACACAACATACCACTTGCCCTAGCAATGCACAAGAGAAAGAGTTGAAGTAGCAAATCAATGGAGCACACAAGTAGAAGAGAAGAAGTAAAGCATGCATGATCATACGACATATCAAGTTCTACCTAGCACTACCATGGTGTTATCCTACCACCACATCCAAAAGAGGGTGTCATCCTACCACCACAAGTTCACCATCATCGTGATGGGTTAGTATATACCACCTCACCAAAATATACAGACCATCAAATACTTTTCCAGCCCTAGCTACAAAAAATGTACGTCGTCATTGTCATTGTCGTTGTTGTCACCACCGCCATCACCATCGCCATTGGGGATCATGCACGCTTACAGGCAACACTACTCTAGTAGTAGTGCTTGCCCAGCCAGCTCCTAAGCCACAACACCCTGTGAGCGTCTTCCATTGCAATGAACCCAACACCCTGAGATTTGTTGTCAAGCAGGTGGCTAAGAGCTGCCATGAGAGCCTCGTCGCTGAAGCCACCAGGGGTCATGACAGCGCCATACAGGTCAGGGTGGATGTCGAGGTGCTTGCACTCCCTGATCGTTGTTGCCACCTCCTTCACCGTCTCAGTCATGCTGCAAAAGACATTGATCCCCTCCTTCATCAGGCCTCCTCTCTTCCTCTTCCTATCATGGACGGGGTCAAAGGGCTTGTCGCAGGGCTTCTCAAAGGGATTGTCAGGGCCATCAATGACCTCGACGTCCGGGGTCACAGGGAAGTCTTGTTGGGGAAGGTTGCATGGGAAACAAAAAATTTCCTACGCTTCACCAAGATCAATCTAGGAGATGAGCATCTATGAGAGGAGAGATTGGATCCACATGCCCTTGTAGATCATTAAGCAGAAGCGTTAAAGAACGCGGGTGATGTAGTCGTACGTCTCCACGATCCAAATCGAAAGCCGTCCCACGAACTCCCAATCAAGTGCCGAACGAACGACACCTCCACGTCCAGCACACGTGCAGCTCGATAAAGATATCTGCCTTGTTGATCCAGCAAGATGGAGCGGAGAGGTAGATGGGTTCGCCGGTATCACGATAGCGTGGCGCCGGTGGTGGTGAAGCTGATCCGACAGAGCTTCGCTAAGCGATGCCGAATCAATCTACTAGAGGAGAGGTAATCGTGGAGGGAGGAAGGGCTGTGCCATGACTTTGTGTGTCTGCAGCCCTCCCTCCCTCTCATATATATAGGGGAAGATGAGGGGCTGTCCGCCCTAGGGTTTCCCCTAGGGTTTGGTGCGGTGCCCAAGGAGGTGGGCCGGCGGCCAGGGTGGCTTGGCCACCAAGTTTGGTGGATAGCCCACCCTTTTGGCCCAACCCTAGCCTCCAGCCGCATGAGCCTTGAGGTGGGAGGTGCGGCCAGCCCACCAGGGGCTGGTCCGCGCCCTCTCATAGACTATGTGGCCCTTCGGAGTAGACGGGCCCACCCGATGGACCCCCACGAACACTTCTGGCACTCTGTCACACTACTTGCAGGTCACGAAAACTTTTCCAGAACTCAAACACCAACTTCCCATATATCAATCTTCACCTCCGGACCATTTGGGGACTCCTCGTGATGTCTGGTATCTCATCCGGGACTCCAAACAACCTTCGGTCACCAACACACATAACTCATCTATACCGAAACATCACCGAACCTTAAGTGTGCAGACCCTGCGGGTTCGAGAACCATGTAGACATGACCGAGACACCTCTACAGTCAACAACCAATAGCGGGACCTGGATGCCCATATGGATTCTTACATATTCTACGAAGATCTTTATCGGTCGAACCTCTATGTCAAAGATTCAGTTAATCCCGTATAATGTTCCCTTTGTTCTTGGGTATGTTACTTGCCCGAGATTCGATCGTCGGTATCTCCATACCTAGTTTAATCTTGTTACCGGTAAGTCTCTTTACTCGTTCCGTAATACAAGATCCCGTGACTAACACTTAGTCACATTGCTTGCAAGGCTTGTTGTGATGTGGCATTACCGAGTGGGCCCTGAGATACCTCTCCGTCAAACAGAGTAACAAATCCCAGTATTGATCCATGCCAACTCAAAGAACACCCTCGGAGATACCTATAGAGCACCTTTATAGTCACCCAGTTGCGTTGTGACGTTTGATACACACAAGGCACTCCTCCGGTGTCAGTGAGTTGCATGATCTCATGGTCATAGGAACCGATACTTGACATGCAGAAAACAGTAGCAATAAACTAACATGATCATATGCTACGTTCATAGTTTGGGTCTTGTCCATCACATCATTCTCCTAATGATGTGATCCCGATATCAAATGACATCTCATGTCCATGGCCAGGAAATCTTAACCATCTTTGACCAACGAGCTAGCCTGCTAGAGGCATACTAGGGACACAATGTTTGTCTATATGCCCACACATGTATTTAGTTTGCAATCAACACAATTATAGCATGGACAATAAAGGAATACCATGAACAAGGAAATATAATAATAAACACTTTATTTATTGCCTCTAGGGTATATTTCCAATAGTCTCCCACTTGCACTAGAGTCAATAATCTAGTTCACATCACCATGTGATTTACATTGTAATGAATTGAACACCCATGCAGTTCTGGTGTTGATCATGTTCAGCCCTTGGAAGAGGTTTAGTCAACGGGTCTGCAACACTCAGATCCATGTGCACTTTGCAAATATTTATGTCCTTCTCCTCGACGTAATCGCGGATGGAATTGAAGCGTCGCTTTATGTGTCTGGTCCTCTTGTGAAACCTTGGTTCCTTGGCCAGAGCAATGGCACCAGTGTTGTCACAGAACAAAGCCATTGGATTCAGTGCACTAGACACTACTCCAAGATTTGTCATGAACTGCTTCATCCAGACACCTTTCTTCATTGGCTCCAAGGCTGCAATGTACTCTCCTTCGCATGTAGAATCGGCTACCACGTGTTGCTTGGAACTGCACCAGCTTACCGCTCCCCTGTTGAGAATAAATACGTATCCGGTTTGTGACTTAGAGTCATCCGGGTCCGTGTCAAAGATTGCATTGACGTAACCCTTTACGACGAGCTCTTGATCACCTCCATAAATGAGAAACATTTCCATAGTCCTTTTCAGGTACTTAAGGATATTCTTGACTGCCGTCCAGTGCTCCATTCCAGGATCACTTTGAAACATTCTGGCCATACTTATGACAAGGCTGACATCGGGTCTTGTGCACAACATCGCATACATGACAGAGCCTATGTCAAAAGCAAAGGGGATGACACTCATCTTTTCTCTATCTTCTGAAGTCACTGGGCATTGAGTCTTACTCAACTTCACACCTTGTAACACAGGCAAGAACCCATTCTTGGACTGATCAATTTTGAACTTCTTCAAAACTTTATCAAGGTATGTGCTTTGTGAAAGTGCTATCAAGCGTCTCGATCTATCTCTATAGATCTTAATGCCTAATATGAAAGCAGCTTCTCCTAGGTCCTTCATTGAAAAACTCTTGTTCAAATATTCCTTCATGCTTTCCAGCATTTCTATATTATTTCCAATCAGCAATATGTCATACACATATAATATTAGAAACGCTACAGAGCTTCCACTCACTTTCTTGTAAATACAAGCTTCTCCACAAACTTGTATAAACCCAAACGCCTTGATCAGCTCATCAAAAGCGCTTATTCCAACTCCGAGATGCTTGCACTAGTTCATAAATGGATCGCTGGCGTTTGGAAACTTTGTCAGCATTCTTTGGATCGAAAAAACCTTCCGGTTGCATCATATACAACTCTTCCTCAAGGAAACCGTTAAGGAATGCTGTTTTGACATCCATCTGCCAAATTTCATAGTAGAAATATGCAGCTATTGCTAACATGATTCTGACAGACTTAAGAATCGCTACGGGTGAGAAGGTCTCATCGTAGTCAACTCCTTGAACTTGTGAAAAACCCTTTACCACAAGTCGAGCTTTATAGACGGTGACATTACCGTCCGCGTCCGTCTTCTTCTTAAAGATCCATTTATTCTGAATGGCCTTTCGCCCTTCAGGTAATACTTCCAAAGTCCATACTTTGTATTCATACATGGATCCCATCTCGGATTTCATGGCCTCTAACCATTTCTCGGAATCCGGGCTCATCATCACTCATCCATAGCTCGTAGGTTCATTGTTGTCTAACAAAATGACCTCCAAGACAGGATTGTCGTACCACTCAGGAGCAGTACGCGCCTTTGTCGACCTACAAGGTTCAATAGCAACTTGATCTGTAGTTTCATGATCATCATCATTAAATTCCTCTTCAACCATCGTTGGCTTCATAGAAACATCCTTCTGTGTTGCGCTACTTTCTGATTGAAGTGAAGGTTCAGTAACCTCATCAAGTTCTACTTTCCTCCCACTCAATTCTTTCGAGAGAAACTCTTTCTCAAGAAATGTTACGTTTTTGGCGACAAACACTTTGCCTTCGGATCTGAGATAGAAGGTATACCCAACTGTGTCTTTTGGGTATCCTATGCAGACGCATCTCTCCACTTTGGGTTCCAGCTATTCAAGCTAAAGCTTTTTGACATAAGCATCACATCCCCAAACTTTAAGAAATGACAATTTTGGCTTCTTGCGAAACCACAGTTCATATGGCGTCGTCTCAACGGATTGCGATGGTGCCCGATTTAAAGTGAATACAATTGTCTCTAATGCATAACCCCAAAACGATAGTGGCAAATCGGCAAGAAACATCATAGAACGCATCATATCTAATAAGGTCCGATTACGACGTTTGGACACACCATTACGCTATGGTGTTCCAGTCGGTGTCAATTGTGAAACAATTCCACACTGTCTTAAGTGACTGCCAAACTCATAACTCAGATATTCTCCTCCTCGATCAGATCGCAGGAATTTAATCTTCTTGTTACGATGATTATCAACTTCACTCTAAAATTGTTGAACTTTTCAAACATTTTAGAATCGTGTTACATTAAGTAAATATACCCATATCTACTTAAGTCATCAGTGAAGGTGAGAAAATAGCGATATCCACTGCGTGCCTCAATGTTCATCGGACCACACACATCAGTATGTATGATTTCCAACAAATCACTTGCCTGTTCCATTGTTCCAGAGAATGGCATTTTAGTCATCTTGCCCATGAGGCATGATTCACATGTGTCAAGTGATTCAAAATCAAGTGACTCCAAAAGTCCATCAGCATGGAGCTTCCTCATGCGTTTTACACCAATATGATCCAAATGACAGTGCCACAAGAAAGTGGTACTATCATTATCAACTCTTCATCTTTTGGCATCAATGCTATGAACATGTGTATCATCACTATCGAGATTCAATAAGAATAAACCCCTCACATTGGGTGCATGACCATAAAAGATATTACTCATATAAATAGAAAAACCATTATTTTCTAATTTAAATGAGTAACCGTCTCACAATAAACAAGACCAGATATAATGTTCTTGATTAACGCATGCACCAAATAACAATTATTCAGGTTCATCACTAATCCCGATGGTAGTTGAAGAGCGAGCGTGCCGACGGCGATCACATCAACCTTGGAACCATTTCCCATGTGCATCGTCACTCATCCTTAGCCACCCTCCATCTATTTCGTAGGTCCTGCTTTGAGTTGCAAATGTGAGCAACCGAACCGGTATCAAGTACCCATGCACTACAACGAGAGCTAGTAAGGTACACATCAATAACATGTATATCATATATACCTTATTTGGTGTTGGCCGCCTTCTTGTCGGACAGGTACCTGCGGCAGTTCCGCTTCCAGTGACCTATTCCCTTGCAATGGAAGTACTCAGTTTCTGGCTTGGGTCTATCATTGGATTTCTTCACGAGAGGAGCAACTGGGTTGCTACCCTTCTTGGAGTTACCCTTGTTTCCCTTGCCATGCTTCTTGAAACAAGTGGTTTTATTGACCATCAACACTTGATGTTCTTTCTGGATTTCAAACTCAGTGACTTTTAGCATCGCAAACAGCTTGGCGACTAACTTGGTTATCCCGCGCATGTTATAATTCATCACGAAGCTCTTGTAGCTAGGTGGCAATGATTGAAGAACTCTGTCATTGATCGCCGCCGGCGGAAGGGGAATCCCTAACTCCGTCAGACGGGTCGAATACCCAAACATTATGAGTATATGTTCACTGATAGTCTCGTTCTCCTCCATCTTGCAAGCATAGAACTTATCAGAGGTCTCATACCTCTCGATCCGGGCATTCTTCTTAAAGATAAATTCCAACTCTTGGAACATCTCATATGCTCCATGATGTTCAAAACGTCTTTGATGTCCCGGTTCTAGGCCATACAAAATTGCACACTGAACTATTGAGTAATCTCTAGAACGTGCCTCCCAAGCGTTCTTAACGTCTTCGGATGACATGTATGCGGGTTGGTTACCAAGCGGTGCATCAAGGACATATGCCTTCTGGGAAGCCATGAGGATAATCCTCAGATTATGGGCCCATTCCACAAAGTTACTTCCATCATCTTTCAACTTAGCTTTCTCTAGGAACGCATTAAAAGTCAGGGGTGCTACTGCGCGAGCCATTGATCTACAACATAAATAAGCAAATGTTACTAAGACTATTGTTCATGATAATGAGTTTAGTTAATCAAATTACTAAAGCTCCCACTCAAACTGACATCCCTCAGGCCATCTGAGTGATACATGATCCATATTCACCAACTCAAGTCCTATCATCACGTGAGTTAAGGTGGTTTGAATGGTGAACATCATCATGTTGATCATATCTACTATATGACTCATGCTCGACCTTTCGGTCTCTTGTGTTCCGATGCCATGTCTGTACATGCTAGGCTCGTCACGTTTAACCCGATTGTTCCACATGTGCAACACGGGCTTGCACCCGTTGTATGCAAACGTAGAGTCTATCACACCCGATCATCACGTGGTGTCTCGGCACGACGAAATTTCGCAACGGTGCGCACTTGGGGAGAACACAATTCATATTGAAATTGAAGTGAGGGATCACTTTATAATGATACCGTCGTTCTAAGCAAAACAAGGTGCATAAAAGGATTAAGATCACATGCAAATCATAAGTGACATGATATGGCCATGAACTTGTGCTTTTGATCTCCATCTCCAAAGCACCAACATGATCTCCATCTTCACCGACATCACACCATGATCTCCATCATCATGATCTCCATCATTGTGTCGTCATCGGGGTTGTCCGCCCACCATGCTCATACTATTATTGTTACCGCTTAGCAATAAAGTAAAGCATTACATAGCGCTTAAAGATTGACACGCAGGTCATACAATAATCAAAGACAACCCTATGGCTCCTGCCGATTGCCGTACTCATCGACATGCAAGTCATGATATTCTATACAAAAACATGATCATCTCATACATCACATATATCACATCATGTAATTGGCCATATCACATCACAATATACCTTGCAAAAACAAGTTAGATGTCCTCTAATTGTTGTTGCATGTTTTTACGTGGCTGCTATTGGTATCTATCAAGAACGATTCTTACCTACACAAAACCACAACAGTGAATATGAAGACTGGTTTTCAACCTTCTACAAGGACCGCCTTAATCAAATCCGATCCAACTAAAGTGGGAGAGACAGACACCCGCCAGCCATCTTTATGCGACAAAATCACATGCTAGTTGATGGAACACGGTTTCTCATAAGCGTACGAGTAAAGTTGGTTCGAGCCGCTTCATGCCATAATACTGCTGAACCAAGAAAATACTAAGGAAGCAAGCAATCTAAATATCAACGCCCACAAACTCTTTGTGTTCTACTCAAGATCTCATCTACGCATAGACCTAGCTCATGATGCCACTGTTGGGGAAAGTTGCGTGGGAAACAAAAAAATTCCTACGCTTCACCAAGATCAATCTAGGAGATGAGCATCTATGAGAGGAGAGATTGGATCCACATACCCTTGTATATCGCTAAGCGGAAGTGTTAAAGAATGCGGTTGATGTAGTCGTACGTCTTCGCAATACAAATCGCAAGCCGTCCCACGAACTCCCGATCAAGTGCCAAACGGATGACACCTCCGCATTCAGCACACGTGCAGATCGATGAAGATCTCTGCCTTCTTGATCCAACAAGAGGGAGCGCCGAGGTAGATTGGTTCGCCGACAGCATGACAGCGTGGCGGTTGTGGTGGTGGTGGAACTCATCCGGCAGAACTTCGCTAAGAGGTGCCGAATCAATCTACTAGAGGAGAGGTAATCGGGGAGGGAGGAAGGGCTGCACCATGACTTCTGTGTCTACATCCCTCCCTCCCCTCTCATATATATAGGGGAATAGGAGGGGCTGGCCTCCCTAGGGTTTCCCCTAGGGTTTGGTGCGGCGTCCAAGGAGGTGGGGCGGCGGCTAGGGTGGCTTGGCCACCAAGTTTGGTGGCTAGCCCACCCTTTTAGCCCAACCCTAGCCTCCAGCGGCATGGGCCTTGAGGTGGGAGGTGCGGCCAGCCTACCAGGGGCTGATCTGCACCCTCTCACAACCCATGTGGCCCTTCGGAGTAGTTGGGACCACCCAATAAACCCCCAGGAACACTTGTGGCACTCCGTCACACTACTTGCAGGTCACAGAACTTTTCTCGAACTCAAACACCAACTTCCCATATATCAATCTTCACCTCCGGATCATTTCGGGACTTATCATGATGTCCAGAATCTCATCCGGGACTCCGAACAACCTTCGGTCACCAACACACATAACTCATCTATACCGAAACATCACCGAACCTTAAGTGTGCAGACCTTGCGGGTTCGAGAACCATGTAGACATGACCGAGACACCTCTATGGTCAATAACCAATAGCGGGACCTAGATACCCATATTGATTCCTACATATTCTACGAAGATCTTTATCGGTCGAACCTCTATGTCAAGGATTCAGTTAATCCCGTATAATGTTCCCTTTGTTCTTCGATATGTTACTTGCCCAAGATTCGATCGTCGGTATCTCCATACCTGTTCAATCTCGATACCGGTATGTCTCTTTACTCATTACGTAATACAAGATCCCATGACTAACACTTAGTCACATTGCTTGCAAGGCTTGTTGTGATATTGCATTACGGAGTGGGCCCTGATATACATCTCCGTCACACGGAGTAACAAATCCCAGTATTGATTCATGCCAACTCAACAGACACCCTCGAAGATACTTGTAGAGCACCTTTATAGTCACCCATTTGTGTTGCGACGTTTGATACACACAATTCACTCCTCCGGTGTCAGTGACTTGCATGATATGATGGTCATAGGAACAGATACTTGACATGCAGAAAATAGTAGCAATAAACTGACACGATCATATGTTACGTTCATAGTTTGGGTCTTTTCCATCACATCGTTCTCCAAATGATGTGATCCCGATATCAAATGACATCTCGTGTCCATGGCCAGGAAACCTTAACCATCTTTGATCAATGAGCTAGCCTGCTAGAGGCATACTAGGGACACAATGTTTGTCTATATGCCCACACATGTATTTAGTTTCCAATAAACACAATTATAGCATGTACAATAAACAATTATCATGAACAAGGAAATATAATAATAAACACTTTATTTATTGCCTCTAGGGCATATTTCCAACAATTTTGGTATGGGAGAATCAAGAGGCTCCCCCGAGGCCATGGCATGCTTCCTAGTTGCCAGCCCGAAGGAGAAGATGTGATGCATCTGGCTGTAGTTCTGTATGGGTATGTTGAGGAACTCAACGTCCCTTGGGTGGTCCTAAGAATGAAACACAAGTGTTATTAGTTGCGATTAGGACTGGCAATGGTGGACAGTATGAAAAGGAAGAGGGCTATGAGCTAACCACGACATGGCCGGCATAGTGATCTGCCTCCAGAACTATGGATCAAGTGTTCTCATCCCATGAGGCGCCTCTAAGGTCTCTCAGCTTGGACACTTGGATCCATCGACCTCTCCACTTCCTCAGGTGGTTGTACACCTGGGTGGTGGACACGTCCTGCCCACAGAACTCGAACACCTGCTTCGCAACGGTGTTCAAGTGCACCTCCTTGAAGACCTTGTCAGTCCTAACTCCACTAGAGATGAGCTCAGACATCTTGTTCAGCACGAACGTGGACATGAAAGGCTACCACTTCATGTTGTTCGACCTACCATCCTTCTTTGCCTTTGTTGTTGCAGTGGAAGCAACAACAACAGCAGGAGTTTGCTGAACGAGCACTACTGGCACATAGACAGAATCACACATGAACACCTCTAAATCAGGTGCCATCTTGGACATAGGCTGCGAGTCCTGGACAAACGATGGAGGAAACTGGCTGTCCGACAGAACAAGGGCCTGGCTTAGATCTTGCGTCTGTGTTGTCATGTCCTACAATCATAGCATGCATTGACAGTAAGCATAGCAGACAACATACCGGTCAATCCATGAAAGTAGGAGCATACATGTACATGGTTCATCACTATCATACTAAGCACATGCTTCATCACTATCATACTAAGCACATTGTTCATCGCTCTCATACTAAGCATGCCGGACAATCTATGAGCAGGAACGTACATCTACAACAAACAACATGCTAAAAATGAACCACCAATACCTACAAATCACATATCTAAGCACGAATCAACACAAGCACAAGGTTCAATTTCAAACTCTACTACTAATCTAGCATACCACATGCTTGAACGTCTAACCCTACCACAAATTGCAACCTTAGCATAGCAATCAACGATATGAGCTCACAGATCAGAGCACTAATCAACCATGCATCTACATCAAACCCAAACTGCAGCTCAGATCTAGCTAGTAGGAACAGAGAAAAAGGGGGATTGAACTCACAGAGGCCATGGATGCAGCTCGAGGACGAGGGGGAAACAGTCGTAGAAGATCACCGCTAGCCGGTGAAGGACCGCTGGCTGATGAAGATGTGCTGCTTACCTGCTCGTCGGTGCCGGTGCACATCGGCGGGAAAGCTTGAAAGAGGGGAGAATGGTGGGGGGAGTTGGGGCGGTGAGGGAGGGCGCTAAATAGGGGCGGACTCGGCGGGAGGTGAGCCGAAATCCTCCCGCCGATTTATCGGCGACACGGGCGAGCTCGCGCCATCTCCCTAGTCGCACGAGGAGAGAAGCACGTCGCCCTCCTCAAACATATCATGTTCCTCACTTGTACGCAATTCACACTGGTGAAATCCAAACTCCTCATTCAGATCAATTTCATCAGAGACCAGAAGAACATCGTTTGTGTCACTGAAGAACTTGACTGAATTGCAAGAGATTTCCAAAGGCTTCACTCGAAGGAATGGATAGGTTGAGGCTTTTGGAGTTGAGCATCAGTTGGAAATTTTCCTTAGTATTACCTCGGCCCCCTTTAACAGTACGGTGTTTCCTATGACTCAAAGCGAGGAAATGAAACTATGAAAAAAAGTCTTCACGCTTCATAGTCCTCATTCATATCTTCAAGGTCACACCAACTTCTTCATTTTCAAAGTCTTCAGGGAATACCAAAGTCTTCAGCAAAGTCTTCAGCAAAGTCTTCAGCAAAGTCTTCACCAAAGTCTTCACCAAAGTCTTCAGTTGAAGACATACATTTTTAGGGGTCAATAATCTCCGAATATATCAAACTCCTCATCGACATATAGAGCCTGTGTACACTCACAAACACATTAGTTCATTAACCTATAAGTCTTCAATACACCAAAATCACTAAGGGGCACTAGATGCACTAACAATCTCCCCCTTTTGGTGATTGATGACAAATAGGTTAAGTTTTCAACGGGGATAATAATATGAAGTGTAATTACTGAGTTTGAGGAATTTGATTGCAAGATATAGAAGAACTCCCCCTGAAGATGTGCATATTTGAGGAATTTGCTTTGGACTTCAAATGCACATGGCAGGTTAAAAACAAGGAGAACTCCCCCTATACCTTGTAATTCATACACGCATTTAACATATGATATGAAGAATTTGAAATGCATGATGAAAATGGTGTCTGGTGAAATTCGGCATGCATGCGTTAAGGTACTTGAGGAAATAAGCATGCGAAAAGCAGTTCAGAAGAGTCAGACCACCATCGGACTTAAGTTTACAACTCAACCAACAAAAGCTTCAAAAGAGCGAGAGTTGTAACTTAAACAAAAACACAACCCATATATAGAGACTCACTTGAACACTAACTCAACTTTTCTCCCCCTTTGTCACCGAAGACCAAAAGGGACGAAAAAGTGAGGACTAGCGCCCCTTGAAGAATTTCATCGTGTTGGTGAGGAAGGAGCACTAGCGTTGTCGGGGTCGTTTGTCGATGCAAGGCCCGCCATAGTGTCGTCAATGTCCTCAGCTTCATCCATCTCACGCGATGAAGACTATGAACTTGTGACCATCAGAGGAACTTGAACCTTCTTGAATTTCTTCTGTGGTTGACGAGCCTAATCAAGATTTTCCTCAAGATCCAGCTCCTTCAGTTCTTCAGGAGTCTTGAGGTGAGACAGAATGACCCAACTGCGGTTGAGGATTTCGTGCACATAGTAGTGATTTTTCTTCATAGAGTTCTGCGTTACTGTCATGTTCTGAACAATGGAAGCTAACTGATGCTTGACCCACTTGTGATTGCGATCTATCTTCTGATGAAGACTTATGAGAAGCTCACGATCAGTCATCACACGAGGGGCAGACTCTTGAGGTTTTTGTGTTGAGGCCTTTGCTTCAGAATCCTGAGTTGCAGTGTCATCATTGATGGAGAAGGATGCAGCTTTGCGAAACTGACCATCCAATGGACGAGTGCCTTCATCAATGACAGCCTTGCCTTTTCCTTCAACTGAGGCAATTGTGCTCTTGAGGACTTCAATCGGGGCAAGAAGCCAAAGTGATTCTGGAAGTCCGCCTTGAAGGGAACTGAAGACTTTGATCTGATGAACTTCATGATCCAAGGTGCATAAGGCTTCAGTTCATATGGGGCTAGTGCTGCATTCGCCAATGTCCTCATGAAGAAATCATGGAAGTTGATGGGAATCCCATGAATAATGTTGAATAGCACGTTCTTCATGACTCCCTCCACTTCTTCTTCTTTAGAGTTGTGGCCCTTCGAAGCAGTTCAGATGCTGGAGCTAGGAGGTGAGTAGATCCGGTCATCCAGTCCAAGACCAAGGAGTTGATGTCAGAGGCATCACCTGTGATGTGCAGTGTGGCATAGAATTCAAGAGTTAGCTCTTCATTCCAGTCGCAAATATCCACACAGAAGGGAAGGATTCACGCATCATGAAGAACTGAAAGCACTGGTGTGAAGGATGGAATTGTTTCCATATCAGCATGAGGAATTTGGTGGTGCTCGAAGACTTTCTTCTCGTCAAACATAAATGATGCATAGTAATTCATCTGAGTTGGAGTCCAGAATCTAGTTCGACCGGCCCTTGCTGAGTCATATGGATTGGGACCAGTGAAGAATATGTGCTCATTGAAGAAATTTGACTTGAGCAATTTGGGTGCTTTAAGCCTTTGAATGGCATCCTTGGCTTCGGCTGAAGGTTTGGTTTGAAGCGGCCCTTAATTTCCTTAGGCATACCAGGAATTTCTTCAGACTGAGAAATTTGTGGAGCAGTTTCCTTCGTGGCGGTTGGAGCAGCAAAGTCATCAGCTGATGCAGCTGGAATTTCTTCAGTGGATGGAGCGGCCAAGTCATCAGATTCTTCATGAATTTCTTCAGTCTAGGCTGGGGACTAAGGAATCTATGACAGAGGAGTGGTCATTGGGGAATTTGGGTGAGCATCTTCCCAATATTCATCATTGATGACAGGTGTTGTGTCGCCAATGTCCATGTCCTCATGAATTTCTTTAACTCTAGCCTCTTCAGTAGTGAACTGAGGCTGGGGCAATGATACCTGTGGAGTTGAAGCATTTGCTTCGACTTTAATTTCTTCATCAATCTGCTCTGTCGAATCAGCAGAATGATCTTCTTCATCTTCATCATCTGGGATGACATAGTCAACGCCAAATGGAATTATCTCATAGGCTGGTGCTGATGAAATTGGGGTGGCATCTAATGGTTCAGTTGAAGATTTTGGCAGGGTCTTTAACTTCTTCATGGCTGAGGAATCTGAAGTTGAAGCTTTTCTCTTTAGAGCCTTCTTCTCAGCAGCCCTAGTCTTATTCACTTTTCATGCAGAAGGGAGGTTGATTGTCTTCACCTTTGATGATTTGGCTGTTTAAGCTAAAGGTGAAGGTGGTACATTTTCTTCAGGCGCAGCAAAAGCTTCAACTGGCCTGTCAGTTTCTTCAGGCACAACAGTGGAGGTTGTCATGGTAAGTTCTTCAGCGGGCTGACTTTCTTCAGCCGCGCTGGTAGTTTCTTCAGTTGGCAGAGCAGATTCATCAACCTAAGGAAATTGTGGTTGCGAACGAGATGCAACCCTTGAGTTGTGATTAGTGATGACTTTATCAGCTATGTTGACAAAGCAAACCTTGGCACCTTGCCAATCAGCATAGTATGCATTGAATTCCTCACTGAGGTCTTTGATGTCAGACCACATCTTCACAAGTTCCCCAGGAGATAGATTCATAACATTTTTCTTCAAGAAATAATGTTTCTTGTACCGAGCCTTCTTTGTTTGTCTGGCCTTCTCGTACTTCCATTTTTCTTCAGCGATGAAAGCAGTGAGGACATGATCATGACCAGGAGGCAGCTTCAAGTCATCAATGGGCGTTTTGGGATCCTTATGCCAGATGTCAATGAAGTTAAGCACCTGTTTTGGATCAAGCAACATAGGAATTTGAGTGCCCTTTGCTTGAGCCACTCGTTCTTGCTTGTTTCTAATGATCGCAGCAAGTTCCTCATCATCAGCTTCATCTGAGGAATCTGATGGAATGGTGAACGCCACCTTCTTTGGTTGAGGACTTGGTCTCATTTCTCGGCCAGCAGTTGCTTTCATTTTCCTTAGGGAAGGACTGCTTGAGGAATGTGCTTGGGCTGAAGAACTTGTTGATGCCCCTGAAGCAATTGAGAATCCCTCTGTCCTCTGACAAGATGCAAGGTGCAAAGGAGTTGAGGACTTTGCAGCAGCAGTTGAAGACTGAGTAGCAACCGTACCAGCGGCTGAGGCCTTTGAAGGCTGAGCCTTTTGAGCTTGAGGAATCTACTGTGATGATTTTTAAGTTGAAGAATTTGACTTGACAGCAGATTTCTTCATCATCGATTTCTTTGGAGCACTAGCAGAATCTCCGGCAAAGGCAGCAGCAGCAGAGTCTTCATTGAATTTCTTCACTGCAGCTTTGGTAGTTCTCTGCAGTTTGAGTTGACGCTTTGCCCACTCAGCGGGAAAGTCTTCACGGTGAGCAACACTTGTAGGGATCAACCTCTTGATCATCAGCAGGAGGAGCCCTATTGCAAGGGGATTTTAGAGTGAATCTCTTCATATATTTGGGAGTAACATAGCGATACTCCTTCCATTCCCTCACCCACCTCCGTTCAATCCTCTGAATTCTGATTTTCCTCTGTTCTTTTGTCTCTTTGCCATGTATGGATTCATCTAGTGTACAGTAACCAACATACAAATGTCTAGGTATCTCAAAAGTAGTATTCTGTTCAGCTTTCTTTCCACCTTTCGATCGCTTCTTCCCATCAGCCATTTTCTTCAGCTAAGGATTTTCAACTCTTGCAGACTCTGAAGAAGAGCATAGTTTTTCCTCAAGAAATGCTGCAAATGAGTTAAGTTGATGAGAACCTAGTGATTCATCAGTGGACATGTTTGTACCTGTGAACAGAGTATAGGTGCGAGGAATTTGAGGAGGTCATATGCGTTCTTAGAATTTTTTTAATAAAATCAGTTGTGAGGAATTTGACCATGGGTGTCTTGAGGAATTTCACTAAGTGTTCTTTGTCTTAGGTTCCAGAGTTGTGCAAATTTTGAGGATTCACACAATTGAGGAATCTTGAAGAAAATCATAACTTAGGGAAAGTCATCAAGTGTATGAACATGTAAGGTGCTTTAGAATTAGATTCTTGAATAATAAACACCTTTGTGAAGATTTAGGAAAACTTGAAGATCAAACAAGGCTAGTAAAAATATATTTTATTTACCCTGGTGAAGAACACGATGAATTGAGAGATGAGATTGAGGAAGTTCGTTAGTCCAGATCTCCCACGGCTTAGCTCGGCAGAGGGAGATAGCTACAGTGGTGGAAGGATGAAGACTTCCACAACCGATGCGAGTACGACGACGGCGAGGTTGAGGCAGTGAAGCTCTTCCACACCGGCGGCGATGATTTTAGCGATGGCACTAGGTCGGAGCTCGGGAGAGAGTAGGAGTGAGGAGTAACCGAGCATAGTGAAAGGGGAGGAGTATTTATGGTGGAGGTGAAAACCAATCCGTCCAAAGATTTTAGACCAGATTGCCCTTGACCCTTGCTCTCCACGCGACATGTGTCACCCATGTTCTGAGTAGTGGCGACAGTGGGGGATCGTGGGTTATCCAGTCGTGGGAATCGGAACCGTTTGAGCGGGAAACGTCAAAATTTTTGATAGTGAAAATTTTAAAGTTTCCGTTCGCAAATTCTTTAGCTGTCAAGGACACAGTGAAGACTTTGAATGAGTTTCAAAGTTAGAACGCATATGAAGAATTTGTGAACAGACTGGGTTGAGTTTAGCATAGAGGGGGAAAGGGTCCGATCACATTCACTTAAATGAAAATCAACTTGAAGAAATAGCAATAAGTGAATGCTGTTGAGGACATTGAAAACTCAAATATATATTATATAGTCAATAAAGAACACGAGTCTCAAAGTTTGAAGAATTTGAGTAGTTGATGAATTTGAAAAGTTGAGGAATTTGCAAACTTGAGGAATTTAAAATTTTGAAGAATTTGCAAAAATTACAAAAAACTCAACTTTGAAGAATTTCAACTATGGTTGGTGGCGTGACCCACCATATAAGAATAATGATTTCAGACACCGCGTACAATTGTTGTAAGGTTCTGAGAATCAAATTCTTCATTAATTTCTTCACACTTAGAGGGTTATTCTTCATTGATTGAAGAAAAATGTTACTTCGTGTGTTGCACCTCTAAGTCATCAATTTTGCATAAGTGTTAGGATGTGTGTCCTTTTTCAAAGAACATTCGAAGATTCTAAGATATTTAGCTCACACCGCAACTTGCAAAATCTATTTCCATCCAAGGGCTTTGTGAAGATATCGGCCAGTTGTTCTTCAGTAGGGATGTCGTCGATGGCGATGTCGCCCTTGAGTACATGATCTCGAAGAAAGTGATGACGAATCTAGATGTGCTTGGTCTTGGAATGTTGAACTGGGTTGTAAGGAATCTTGATGGCACTCTCGTTGTCGTAGTAGAGAGGCACATTCTTCAACTTGATGCCATAGTCCTTGAGGGTTTGCTTCACCCACAACAACTGAGCGCAACATGAACCAGTAGCAATGTACTCAGCCTCTATAGTAGATAGTGACACGTAGTTCTATTCCTTCGAGGACCAACAGACTAAGGATCGTTCGAGGAAATGACATGTGCCTAAGGTTGACTTGCGATCCACACGATCTCCGGCATAGTCAGCATCAGAGTATCCTATGAGGTGAAGACTTGAGCCCTTGGGATACCATAATCCAAGCGTTGGTGTGTGAGCTAAGTATCGAAGAATATGTTTCACAGCCTTATGGTGTGATTCCTTTCGGTGTTGCTTGGAATCGGGCACACATGCAAACACTCAGCATAATATCAGGCCTAGATGCACATAGATACAATAATGAGCCAATCATGGAGCGATATACCTTCTGATCGAAAGCTTTACCATTTTTGTCAGTGCAGAGGTGGCCTTTTGAAGGCATTGGAGTTTTGACGCCTTTGCAATCTTATATGTCGAATTTCCTTAGAACATCCTTGAGGTATTTCTCTTGAGATATGAAGATGCCATTGTCTTGCTGATGAATTTGAAGACCTAAGAAGAATTTCAACTCTCCTATCATAGACATTTGATATTCTTCACTCACCATATAGGCAAATTCATCACTGTAACATTTGTCAGTACAGCCAAAGATAATATCGTCTACGTATATTTGGCATATGGACAGTTCATTGTCATAGGATTTTGTGAAAAGAGTTGGGTCGAGTGAACCGGGTTTGAAGCCTTTCTTCATGAGGAACTCCTTCAGAGTGTCATACCATGCCCGAGGGGCCTGTTTGAGGCCATAGAGGGCCTTGTTGAGTCTGAAGACTTTGTTAGGATGCTTAGGGTCTTCAAAACCTGGGGGTTGAGCAACATATACTTCTTCCTCAAGCTTACCATTGAGGAATGCACTTTTCACATCCATTTGATATAAGATGATATCATGATGGTTAGCATAAGCAAGCAATATGCGAATAGCTTCAAGTCTAGCAACAGGTGCAACAGTTTCATCAAAGTCAATTCCTTTCAACCTGTGTGTAGCCTGAGCTACAAGACGAGCCTTATTCCTCACCACAAGGCCATTTTCATCTTGCTTGTTGTGGTAGATACACTTGGTACCTATGATGTTATGCTTGCGAGGATCTGGCCGCTTGACAAGTTCCCACACGTTGTTGAGCTTGAATTGATGCAATTCCTCTTGCATAGCTTGAATCCACTCAGGCTCCTTGAATGCTTCATCAACTTTGGTGGGCTCTGTTATGGAGACAAAAGCAAAGTGCCCACAAAAGTTAGTTAAATGTGAAGCTCTTGAGGGAGTGAGGGCACCTGGTGCATTGATGTCATCAATGATTTTGTCAATCTGCACTTCATTTGCAACTCTTGGGTGAGCAGGTTGACGTGGCTGAGGATTTTCATCAGCACCATTTTCTTCCGGTGTATCAGTATGAATGTCTTCATTCGTTGGAATGACTTCCTCAGTGAGTATGACATCTTCATTGGCCTTCAGCTTAATGTATTCCTCTGGAGACTGTTCATCTAGCATAGAAGGCAGGTGCTCTCTTTGTGAGCCATCAGTTTCATCGAACCGCACATCTGCAGTTTCAACAACCTTGTGGTGGTAGGTATTGAAGACTCTGTAGGTGTGCGAGTCCTTTCCGTAACCAAGCATAAAACCTTCATGTGCTTTTGGTGCAAATTTAGAACTATGGTGAGGATCTCTAATCCAGCATTTTGCACCGATGACTTTGAGATATCTTACATTGGGTTTCTTGTCAGTCATAAGTTCATACGAAGTCTTCTTGAAGAATTTGTGAAGATATACCCTATTGATGATGTGTCATGTAGTATCAATTGCCTCGTGCCAGAAGCAATGAGGAGTCTTGTATTCATCAAGCATGGTGTGAGCCATCTCAACAAGAGTCCTGTTCTTGCGCTCCACGACGCCGTTCTGCTGAGGAGTATAAGGGGCAGATAACTCATGAGTAATACCAAGTTCATCAAGATATTCATCAAGATTGGTGTTCTTGAACTCAGTCCCATTATCACTCCTGATATGCTTGATCTTGACGCCGAAGTTCGTGGAGGCCCTTGAAGCAAATCGTCTGAAGACATCCTCCACTTCAGACTTGTACAAAATAATATGCACCAAAGTGTACCAAGTGTAATCATCAACAATGACAAAGCTAAACAAACTTGAAGAATTTGTTTGTATGGACTAATGAGTGGGGCCAAAAAGATCCATGTGAAGCAATTCAAAGGGTCGAGTTATGGTCATGATTGTCTTCGAGGGATGCTTGGATCTGGTCCTCTTTCTAGACTCACATGCACCACAAAGGTGGTCCTTGAGGAATTTGACACCCTCAATGTCAATGACATGTTTATTCTTCACGAGTGTGTGCAAGTTCCTCGTACCAACATGTCCAAGTCGTTGATGCCACAGCCAGCCTTCTAAGGACTTTGCGAGTAGGCATGTGGCAGGCTGAGGACCTGTAGAGAAATCAACAATATACAAGTCTCCTCTCCTAAAGCCTTTGAAGACTTAGGAATTGTCAGATTCCATGATGACAAGACACCGATATTTTCCAAATACGACTACCATATCAAGATCACAAAGCATTGAGACAGACATAAGGTTGAACCCAAGAGATTCGACAAGCATCACCTTATCCATGGTTCGGTCCTTTGAGATTGCAACCTTAACTAGACCCAATACCTTGCTTTTTTCGTTTGTCTGCATAGGTGATATGCTTCAGATGAGATGGAGCAAGTGGCAAATTCATCAGTAGATTCTTGTCAGTAGTCATGTGGTTTGTGAATCCACTATCGAGGACCCACTCAGTAGATTTTGGAGGTTGATCCTACAGATGAATTAGTACAACTTATGAACTCATATGCTTCAGAGTGAAGAATATGACATCAATTTCATCAGATAGAATTTCATCACACAAGATGGTAAGCAAGTAGTGTGAGGACGTGAGAAATGAGGAATTCATTTCTACATGGTTAGCTTGCATCCTTTCAAGCATTTCCTCAGGTCTCCAGAAAATTCATCATATGTTCAAGTTCATCTGGAGACCTGAACCTGCATAATAAATTAGTTCAATTTCTTCACCACCCACATCTGAAGGGGTGGCAAAGTGTTCATCATTTTGCGAGCACCATATGAGAAGGGAGGCATTGAAACAAGTGCGCTTCCTTTCACAGGGCGAGGGTTAGAGTACTCATATGAATAAGCAGAGAAATTCTTCGAGGACATATGAACATAATGATTTGAAGAATAATGCACATATTTAGAACTCTTAGATTTTCCCTGCGAAACAGATGCATTAGCACGAGAATGATATTTTTGACCATTTGAGTAATTTGGTCCAAGTGAAGACTTTGGTCCATATGAAGAATTTGATCTGGGGTTCCTGTTCTTCATGAGTGGTGTCATGAGGACATTCACTTGAAGATTTTGTAGGCAGCTCTTGGGAACCCAGATTTTCTTCACAGGTGAACCGTTCCTGCAGTTAGTTCCAACAAATCTGGCAAATACTTCACCTTTCTGATTTTTGAAGAATTTGTAGTTGGAGTCAAGTGACTTATCAGAGGAATATGAAGTTTCACATGTAAAGGCAGATAAAGTGGATGGATCTACAGGAGGTCCTTTTGCAACAACCCATGAGGTTTTGGGGTACTGCTTAGGTGTCCAGTAGGATCCATCAGAGTTGAGTTTGCTCTCAAAGGCAATACCCTCTTTCCTAGAGTTCATGTTCAGAATTTTCTTTTTGAGGACATCGCAAAGGGTTTGATACCCTTTGAGACTTTTGTACATGCCTATCACATACAATTCCTTCAACCCTGCATTTTCGTCAGTAATACTTGTGGTATCCTCAGATGAGGAATTAGTGACCACTGGAATAGTTGAAGAATTTGCAGCAATAGAAGAATTTGAACATTCAGGTGAAGAATTAGCAGTTTCATGTTCGATGCATTTCAAACAAGGTGGAACAAATTCTTCCTCAGCGGTACTGATTTGTTGAGCCAGTAAGGAACCGTTTTCCCTTTGGAGATCCTCATGTGACACCCTTAGTTTCTCAAGATCTTGCTTTCTTTGAAGAAATTCATAAGAAAGCTTCTCATGATCGGCTAAGAGAACATTATGATGACTCTGAAGGTTATCATACTTTGTCTGAAGACTTTTGAGATCGTCAGACAGAGTCTGAGTCCGATCCACTTCATTGTTCAACAGATCATTGCTTTTGTCTAGCATTTTCTGAAGCTTTTCAAGTGCACTTTGTTGCTTAGTGCCAATGTTAACAAGTTTAGCATAGCTAGGTTTCACATATTCATCAGATTCACCTTCACTTGATTCAGATGAGGAATAATGTTTGTGTACCTGTGAGCCTTTTGCCATGAAGCAATAGGTGGGAGCATAATCATCATTGCCGACGTCAGAGTCGTTGGAGTAGTCATTTTCTTCATCATTGAAGATGGACTTGATGACGAAAGCAGTGTCGAGAGAAAGGCTTGCAACACCAGATTCTGATTCCACCTTAGATTCTTCCTCTTCTTCATATTCTTTAGATTCTTCTTCAGAATGCATTTCCTTGCCAATGAACGCTTGAGCCTTCCTGGAACAATTCTTCTTGTGCTTTGAGGACTTTGAAGATGAGGACTTTGCAGATGAGGACTTTGAAGATTTTTCTTTTTCTTCGAGTCATCAGAACTGTCATCCTTGTATTTCTTATTATTCTTTGATTCTTTTTCCCAAAGAGAACATTCAGAGATGAAGTGACCAGGTTTCTTGCAACAGTGACAGGTTCTTTTCCTGTAGTCATCTGAGGAATCTGATTTCCACAAACCACTCTTTGATGACTTTCCAAATCCACCTCTCCTTGAGAACTTATGGAATTTCCTCACGAGCATTGCTAGCTCCTGACTTGGTTCTTCGGGATCACCAAGGCTGCTGTCAGAATCTTCGTCTTCGGATGAGGAAATTGCTTTTGCCTTCAGAGCATGAGATCTTCCATAGCTTGGCCCGTAGAAGTCTCTCTTCTCAGCTTTTTGGAATTCATGAGTATTGAGTCTCTCAAGAATATCAGCAGGATCAAGTGACATGTAGTCTCTACATTCTTGAATCATCAAAGCCAGAGTATTGAATGTGGAATCAAGAGATCTTGGCAGTTTCTTCACCACTTCATGGTCGGTGATATCAGTGGCACCCAGTGCTTGAAGCTCATTCGAGATATCAGTGAGAAGGTCAAAAGTTTGTTGAACATTTTCATTGTCGAGTCTCTTGAAGAGGTTGAAGAGATTGCGAAGAACATCAACACAAGAGTCACGTTGAGTGGAAACACCTTCGTTGACCTTGGACAACCTATCCCAGATAAGCTTAGCAGACTCGAAAGCACTCACTCTGCCATACTGACCTTTGCTCAGATGGGCACAGATGATATTCTTCGCTTGAGAATCGAGTTGCTTGAATTTCTTTGTATCAGTAGCAATGACAGTCGGAGAAATGCGGGGAACACCATTTTCCACAATGTACCAGAGATTGTTGTCAATTGTCTCAAGATGCATGCGCATCTTGTTCTTCCAGTAGGGATAGTCCGTCCCATCGAAGGTAGGACATCCTGTGGAAACCTTGATCATACTTGCAGTCAACATAAATAGAACTCCAGGTGGTTAAACCAAAATCACACAGAACAAGGGAGTACCTTGCTCTGATACCAACTGAAAGTGCGTTGTATCGACTAGAGGGGGGGTGAATAGGCAATTTTTACAAATTCATCACTTGACGAATTTCAACTTGACGAATTTGAAATGTGATGAATAACTAGCAGCTGATTAACTACTCAAGTGCATGAGAAACATGGCAACATCATAGTCATCATGATGAAATGAAACATGCATAGATTACCAGTAGCGTGATATAGGATGAGCAGGTGAGGAACATGGTAACTTGAAGAATTTGAGGTGAGGAAATTGTGAAAGTCTTCAGCCAAATTCTTCAAACAATAACGATCAATTTCATTAACAAGTATAGAAGGAATAGAGGGGTTGAGGAAATAGAACCAGGTAGCTCGATAAAGATAATGGTTTGATGACCCAGTTCCAACTGTTGTGACAGTCGTACGTCTGGTTTGGAGCGGCCTGGTCTTTAAACTAGAGGACACACAGTCCCAGGACACACAGTCCTTACTGTATTCTCCTTGAGCTAAGGTCACACAGTCCTCGCCCAACACTCGTGGTAAATCTTCAGGGTAGACTTCCAAAACCCTCACAAACTGTTCACCCGACGATCCACAATTTACTGCATGATGCACTAGACCATGACGCCTAACCGTCTGCAGGATACACAGTCCTCAAAGGTAACAAGCATCGGTTCCACACAGGAATTTCTTCAGTGATGCTCAATCACTTTGGGTTTGGTGGTTTAGATTTGGGTTTTCCTCACTTATGATTTTCTCTCAAAGTCCTCGGAGGATGGGTTGCTCTCAAATGACAAGTGTTAATTCTCTCTCGGAGCAGCCAATCAACTAGTGGTTGTGGGGGGTGGATATTTATAGCTAGGGTGCAACCTGACATGATAAGACATAAATGCCCCCAATGATATGACCATTGTGTGGATATTATGATTGGGGACAGCTGGCACTAAGCACGGCAATGGTCAGAATTTCGAACTATGAAAGTCCTCACACATATCATGTTCCTCACTTGTAGGCAATTCGCACTAGCGAAATCCTAACTCCCGAGTCAGATCAATTTCATCAGAGACCAGAAGAACATCGTCTCTGTCACTGAAGAACTTGACTGAACTACAAGAGATTTCCAAAGGCTTCACTCGAAGGATTGGATAGGTTGAAGCTTTTGGAGTTGAGCATCAGTTGGAAATTTTCCTTAGTATTACCCCGGCCCCCTTTAACAGTACGGTGTTTCCTATGACTCAAAGAGAGGAAATTAAACTATGAAAACAAAAGTCTTCACGCTTCATTGTCCTCGTTCATATCTTCAAGGTCACACCAACTTCTTCATTTTCAAAGTCTTCAGGGAATACCAAAGTCTTCAGCAAAGTCTTCACCAAAGTCTTCAGTTGAAGACATACATTTTTAGGGGTCGATAATCTCTGAATATATCAAACTGCTCATTGACTTATACAGCCTGTGTACACTAACAAACACATTAGTTCCATAACCTATAAGTCTTCAATACACCAAAACCACTAAGGGGCACTAGATGCACTAACACAACCCAATTTTATTTTTTTCTTTCTATTTTGGTGTGTTTTACACATTATTACTTCTGTATTAATTTTTTGTGTGTGTTTAAATTAGTGTTTGGGCCAAGTAAAACCTTTGGGGTGATCTATGGTAGTTGTTGATTTGATCTTGTTGTAAAACAGAAACTTTTGCGATCAGTCCAGGAATGTTCTGAATATTTCAGAGCATCAAAGTGATCTGAAATTTTTACACAGGATTTCTATACACATTTCTCTTCTTCTACTAATTTTTAATAATATTTCGAGGTCCATAAATGTTCGAAGTTTACAGATTACTACAGAGTGTTCTATTTTTGACAGATTCTGTTTTCTTTGTGTTGTTTGCTTATTTTGATGTATCTATGGGTCGTATCGGGGGGTATGTGTTGGAAATATGCCCTAGAGGCAATAATAAATTAGTTATTATCATATTTCCTTGTTCATGATAATCGTTTATTATCCATGCTATAATTGTATTGATCGGAGACTTAGATGCATGTGTGGATACATAGACAAAACCATGTCCCTAGTATGGCTCTAGTGAACTAGCTCGTTGATCAAAGATGGTCAAGGTTTCCTAGCCATTGACATGTGATGTCATTTGATAACGGGATCACATCATTAGAAGAATGATGTGATGGACAAGACCCAAACTACAAACGTAGCATTTGATCGTGTGAGTTTATTGCTACAATTTTCTACATGTCAAGTATATGTTCCTATGACCATGAGATCATGGGACTCACGGACACCGGAAGAGTTTTTTGTGTGCATCAAACGTCACAACGTAACTAGGTGACTATAAAGGTGCTCTACAGGTATCTCTGAAGGTGTCTGTTGAGTTGGCATGGATCAAGACTGGGTTTTGTTACTCAATGTGCCGGAGAGGTATCTCAGGGCCCACTCGGTAATACAACATCACCATAAGCCTTGCAAGAAATGTGACTAAGTGTTAGTCATGGGATCTTGTATTATGGAACAAGTAAAAAGACTTGCCGATAACGAGGTTGAACTAGGTATGGAGATACCGACGATGGAATCTCGGGCAAGTAACATACCGAAGAACAAAGGGAACATCATACGGGATTAACTGAATCCTTGACATAGAGGTTCGAACGATAAAGATCTTCGTAGAATATGTAGGAACCAATATGGACATCTAGGTCCCGCTATTGGTTATTGAGCGTAGAGGTGTCTCGGTCATGTCTACATAGTTCTCGAACCCGCAGGGTCTGCACACTTAAGGTTTGGTGACGTTTCGGAAGTATAGAGTTATGTATGGTGGTGACCAAAGGTTGTTAGGAGTCCCGGATGAGATCCCGGACGTCACGAGGAGCTCCAGAATGGTCCGTAGGTAAACATTGATATATAGGAAGTCCTATTTTGGTCGCCGGAAAAGTTTCGGGCTCATCGGTAGTGTACCGAGAGTGCCGGTAGTGTACCGGGAGATCATCGGGAGGTGTATTTCCACCCAAGAGGCTACATGGGCTGTGGGACGATGAATAACAGCCCTTAGTGGGCTGGAGAAAGTCCCACAAAGGGCCCAGGAAGCTAGGAAGAAAAAGCCCAAAAGGAAAAAGGTGGAAATAAGGCAAAAGGGCTAAATTAGGAAGGAGGACTCCACCCTCTTGGTTTGGCCAACCCAAGGGCTGGCTCCTTGGGAGCCAAGCCTCCTCCTCCTCTCCTCCTATATATACTAGAGGGTTTTAGGGTTTTGGCACAAGATTTTCAGCCACGTGCTACCCGTTCCTCTAGTGCATAGTTTCTCCTCTAGATCGGTTTTCTGCAGTGCTTAGGCGAAGCCCTGCTGGAATTACTCCACCACCATTGCTGCGGTGCAATCATGCTGCCGGAGAACTCTTCTACCACTACGGTCCCTCTTGCGGGATCAAGAAGGCGGAGATCGTCATCGAGCTGTACGTGTGCTGAACGCGGAGGTGCCGTCCGTTCGGCGCTAGATCGGAAGGACCGAGATCAAGATCACGAGACGGATTGTGATGAGATTGCATGACGGATCATGATGAGTTCGTGGGACAGATCATGATTAGTTCGCGGGACGGATCATGATGAGATCGCGGGACGCTCGGCGATTTGGATCGCGAAGACGTTCGACTACACCAACCGCGTTTCTTAACGCTTCCCGCTTAGCGATCTACAAGGGTATGTACATCCACTCTCCCTCTCGTAGATGCTGATCACCATGGATAGATCTTGCGTGTGCATACGATTTTTTTTGATTCCCATGCAACGTTCCCCAACAGTGGTATTAGAGCAAGGTTTATGTGTAGATGAGATCTCGAGTAGAACACAAAGAGTTTGTGGGCGTTGATGCTTAGATTGCTTCCTCCCTTGGTCGTGTTTTTGTTCAGTGGTATCATGGGATGAAGCGGCCCGGACCAACCTTACTCGTACGCTTACGAGAGATCGGTTCCATCGACTGACGTGTAACTTCGTTGCACAAAGATGGCTGGCGGGTGTTTGTTTCTCCTACTTTAGTTGGATTGGATTCGACAAAGGCGGTCCTTGAGAAGGTTGAAAAGCAACTTATGTATCACAGCTGTGGTTTATGCGTAGGTGAGAATCGTTCTTGCTAGGTACCCATAGCAGCCACGTAAAACATGCAACAACAATTAGAGGATGTCTAACTTGTTTTTGCAGGGTATGTTGTGATGTGATATGGCCAATTACATGATGTGATATATGTGATGTATGAGATGATCATGTGTTGTATAGAATATCATGACTTGCATGTCGATGAGTACGGCAACCGGCAGGAGCCATAGGGTTGTTTTTAATTATTGTATGACCTGCGTGTCAATCATTAAGCGCTATGTAATGCTTTACTTTATCGCTAAACGGTAGCAATAGTAGTACAAGCATGATGGGCGCGACAACCTCGATGGTGACACGTTGATGGAGATCAAGATGATGGAGATCATGGTGTCGTGCTAGTGACGATGGAGATCATGCCAGTGCTTTCAAGATGAAGATAAAAAGCACAAGTTCATGGCCATATCATGTCACTTATGATTTGCATGTGATGTTAATCCTTTTATGCACATTGTTTTGCTTAGGACGACGGTAGCATTATAAGGTGATCCCTCACTTAATTTCAAGATAAATTGTGTTCTCCCCGAGTGTGCACTGTTGCGAAAGTTTGTCGTGTCGAGACACCACGTGATGATCAGGTGTGATAGACTCTACGTTCACATACAATAGGTGCAAGCCAGTGTTGCACATGTAGAACACTCGGGTTAAACTTGACGAGCCTAGGATGTACAGACATGACCTTGAAACACGAGAGACCGAAAGGTCGAACATGAGTCCTATAGTAGATATGATCAACATGATGATGTTCACCATTGAAACCACCTCAACTCACGTGATGATCGCACTTGAGTTGGTGAATTTGGATCATGTATCACTCGAATGACCGGAGGGATGTCAATTTGAGTGGGAGTTCTTAAGTAGTATGATTAATTGAACTCATTATCATGAACATAGTCAATAGTGTCTTTGCAAAATTATGTTGTAGATTACTAGCTCACGATGTAGCTCCCTTGAATTTTTATATGTTCCTAGAGAAATAGAGTTGAAAGATGATGGTAGCAATATTGCAGACTGGCTCCGTGATCTGAGGATTGTCCTCATTGCTGCATAGAAGGCTTATGTCCTTAATGCACCGCTCGGTGCGCCACCCCCTCTAGCGTCGTTTGTAGATGTTGTGAACATCTGACAGGCACGTTCTGATGACTACTTGATAGTTTAGTGCGTCATGCATTACGGCTTAGAATTGAGGCTCTGAAACGTTTTGAACGTCACGTAACATATGAGATGTTCTAAGAGCTGAAATTAGGATCTCGGGCTCGTGCCCGATTGCGAGATATTAGATCTCCAACAAGATTCTTTGCCTGAAAGATGAAAGACAATAGCTCAATCATTGAGCATGTGCTCAGATTGTCTGGGTGCTATAATCGCTTGAATCGAGTGGGAGTTAATCTTCCAGATAAGATAGTGATTGATATAGTTCTCCAAGTCACTGTCACTAAGCTATTAGAACTTGGTGATGAACTAAAAAATGCCAGGGATAGAAATAATGATCCCTAAGCTATTCGCGATGTTTGACACCGCGAAAGGTAGAAATCAAGAAGGAGAGTCAAGTGTTGATGGTTAGTAAAAACCACTAGTTTCGAGAAGGGCAAGGGCAAGGAGGGAAACTTCATGGATGGCAAGTCAGTTGCTGCTCTAGTGAAGCAACCCAAAGTTGAACCCAAACCCAAGACTAAGTGCTTCGATTATGAGGAGAGCGGTCGCTAAAGTGGAACAACCCTAGATACTTGGTAGATAAGAAGGTTGGCAACGTCAACAGAAGTATATTTGATATACGTGTTATTGATGTGTACCTTGCTAGTACTCCTAGTAGCACCTGGGTATTGGATACCGGTTCGGTTGCTAAATGTTAGTGACTCAAAATAAAAGCTACGGAATAAACGGAGAACTAGCTAAGGGTGAGGTGACGATGTGTGTTGGAAATGTTTCCAAGGTTGATGTGATCAACATCGCACACTCTCTCTACCTTCGGGATTGGTGATGAACCTAAATAAATGTTATTTGGTGTTTTGAGATGAGCATGAACGTGATTAGATCGTGTTTATTGCAACACGATTATTCATTTAAGTTAGAGAATAATGGTTATTCTATTTACATGAATAATACCTTCAATGGTCATGCACCCAGTGAGAATGGTTTGTTGAATCTTGATCGTAGTAATACACACGTTCATAACATTGATGCCAAAAGATACAAAGTTAACAATGATAGTACCACATACTTGTGGCACTGCCGCTAAATGTCATATTGGTATAAAGCGCATGAAGAAACTCCATGCTGATGGATCTTTGGACTCATTCGATTTCGAATCGGTTGAGACATGCGAACCATGCCTCTTGGGCAAGATGACTAAGGACCCCATTTTCCGAATTGATGGAGTGGGCAAGTGATTTATTGGAAATGATACATGTTGATGTATGCAATCCAATGAGTCTTGTAGCGTGCGGTGGATATCGTTATTTTCTTACCTTCACTGATGATTTGAGTAGATATAGTGTATATTTACTTAATAAAACACAAGTCTGAATCACTTGAAAGGTTCAAGCAAATTCAGAGTGAAGTTTAAGATCATCATGACAAGAAGAAATGTCTGTGATATGATTGTGGAGGTGAATATCTGAGTTACAAGTTTGGCATAAAACTTTAGACTATGTGAAAGTTGTTTCACAACACACGCCACCTGGAACACCATAGCGCTATGGTGTGTCTCAACGTCATAGTCGTGCTCTATTGGATATGGTGCGTGCTATGATGTCTCTTATCGTTTTGCTACTATAATTTTGGGGTTATTCATTAGAGACAACTATATTCACTTGAAATAGGGCACCATCTAAATCCGTTGAGATGACACCGTGTGAATTATGGTATGATAGAAACCTAAGCTGTCATTTCTTAATGTTTGGGGCTGCGATGCGTGTGTGGAAAAATGTTTTCACCTAATGAGTTTGAACCCAAAGTGGACAAATGCATCTTCATAGATTACCCTAAGAACAGTTAGGTGAACCTTCTATCTCAGATCCAAGCGTAAAGTGTTTGTTGCTAAAACTGTGTGATTTCTCGAGGAAAAGTTTCTCTCGAAAGAATTGAGTGGGAGGAAGATAGAACTTGATATGGTTGTTGAACCTTTGTTTCAACCAGAGAGTAGCGCAGCGCGGAAAGATGTTTCTGTGGAACCTACTCAGTCGAAGAGGAAGTAAATGATGATGATCAGGAAGCTTTGGATCAATTTACTATCGAACCTCGTAGGTTGACAAGGATGTGTACTGCTCCTGAGCGGTACGACAACCCTGTCTTGGAGGTCATGTTATTGGAGAACGATGAACCTATGAGCTGTGGAGAAGCAATGATGGGCTTGGATTCCGGCAAATGGTTAGAGGCCATAAAATCCGAGAAAGGATCCATGTATGAAAACCAAGTATAGACTTTGGTAGACTTGCTCATTGGATGGTAGGTCGTTGAGTACAAATGGACCTTTAAGATGAAGACAGACGCTAATGGTGAATGCACCATTTATAAAGCTCGACTTGTCGCAAAGAAGTTTCCGCCAAGTTCAAGGAGTTGACTGCAATAAGACTTTCTCAATCATAGCGATGCTAAAGTCTGTTGGAGTTATGTTAGCAGTTGCTGCATTTTTGAATTATGAAATCTGGCAGATGGATACCAAAACATCGTTTCCTTCCTTCAGGAAAGGTTGTATGAGATACAACCACAAGGTTTTGTTAGTCCTAAGGATGCTAAAAGGTGTGGAAGCTTCAGTGATCCTTCTATGAACTAAAGCAAGCATCTCGGAGTTGGAATATACACTTTGATGAGGTGATCAAAGTTTTTGAGTCTATACAAAGTTTATGAGAAACTTGTATTTACAATAAAGTGAGTGGGAGCACTATAGAGTTTCTAGTAAGCATATGTGGTTGACATATTGTTGATCGGAAATGATGTAGAATTTATGGAAAGAATAAATGGTTGTTTTAAAAGAGTTTTTCAAAGGAAGACCTGGATAAAGCTACCTAATTGTTGAGCATCAAGATCTATAGAGATAGATCAAGATGCTTGATGAGACTTTCAATGAGTACATACCTTGACAAGATTTTGAAAGAGTTCAAAATGGATCAGTCAGAGAAAGAGTTCTCGCCTGATTTGTAAGGTGTGAAGTTGAGTAAGACTCAATGCCCAGTGACTGCAGAAGATAGAGAAAAGATGAGTGTCATCCCCTATGCTTCAGCCATAGGCTCTATCATGTATGCAATGATGTGCACAAGACCCGATGTCAGCCTTTCCATAAGTATGGCCGGAAGGTTTCAAAGTGATCCTGGAATGGAGCACTGGACAGCGGTCAAGATTATCCTTAGTAACTAAAAGACTAAGGAGATGTTTCTCGATTATGGAGGTGATAAAGAGTTCGTCATAAAGAGTTACGTCGATGCAAGCTTTAACACCTATCCGGATGACTCATAGTAGCAATCTGGATACATATAGTGGAGCAGCCATTTGGAATAGTACCAAGAGTGTGGTAGCAATGTTTACTGTTTGATATAGAAATTTGCAAAGTACACACGGATCTGAATGTTGCAGACCCGTTGACTATAAGACCTCTCTCACATGCAAAGCATGATCAATCCCCAGAACTCATTGGGTGTTAGATTCATAACAGTGCGAATCACATGGTGATGTGAACTAGATTATTGACTCTAGTGCAAGTGGGAGACTACTGGAAATATGCCCTAGAGGCAATAATAAATTAGTTATTATCGTATTTCCTTGTTCATGATAATCGTTTATTATCCATGCTATAATTGTATTGATCGGAGACTTAGATGCATATGTGGATACATAGACAAAACCATGTCCCTAGTATGCCTCTAGTGAACTAGCTCGTTGATCAAAGATGGTCAAGGTTTCCTAGCCATTGACATGTGATGTCATTTGATAACGGGATCACATCATTAGGAGAATGATGTGATGGACAAGACCCAAACTACAAATGTAGCATATGATCGTGTCAGTTTATTGCTACAGTTTTCTGCATGTCAAGTATATGTTCCTATGAACATGAGATCATGTGACTCACGGACACCGGAAGAGTGCCTTGTGTGCATCAAACGTCGCAACGTAACTGGGTGACTATAAAGGTGCTCTACAGGTATCTCCGAAGGTGTCTGTTGAGTTGGCATGGATCAGGACTGGGATTTGTTACTCCGTGTGATGGAGAGGTGTCTTAGGGCCCACTCGGTAATACAACATCACAATAAGCCTTGAAAGCAATGTGACTAAGTGTTAGTCACGGGATCTTGTATTATGGAATGAGTAAACAGACTTTCCGATAACGAGGTTAAACTAGGTATGGAGATACCGACGATCGAATCTCGGGCAAGTAACATACGAAAGAAGAAAGGGAACATCATACGGGATTAACTGAATCCTTGACATAGAGGTTCGACAGATAAAAATCTTCGTAGAATATGTAGGAATCAATATGGACATCGAGGTCCCGCTATTGGTTATTGATTGTATAGGTGTCTCGGTCATGTCTACATAGTTCTTGAACCCGCAGGGTATGCACACTTACGGTTTGGTGATGTTTCGGTAGTATAGAGTTATGTATGATGGTGACCGAAGGTTATTCGGAGTCCCAGATGAGATCTTGGACGTCATGAGGAGCTCCGTCATGGTCTGGAGGTAAAGATTGATATATAGGAAGTCCTATTTTGGTTGCCGGAAAAGTTTCGGGCTCATCGGTAGTGTACCGGGAGTGCCGGTAGTGTACCGGGAGACCATCGGGAGGGGTATTTCGACCTAAGAGGCTACATGGGCCGTGGGAGGATGAATACCAGCCCTTAGTGGTCTGGAGGAAGTCCCACAAAGGGCCCATTAGGTAGGGAACAAAAAGCCCGAAAGGAAAAAGGTGGAAATAAGGCAAAAGGGCTAAATTAGGAAGGAGTCCTAATCCTACTAGGAGTGGAGGAGGAGGACTCCTCCCTCCTGGTTCGGCCGACCCAAGGGCTGACTCCTTGGGAGCCAAGCCTCCTCCTCCTCTCCTCCTATATATACTAGAGGGTTTTAGGGTTTTGGCACAAGATTTTCAGCCACGTGCTACCTATTCCTCTAGTGTATAGTTTCTCCTCTAGATCGGTATTCTGCAGTGCTTAGGCGAAGCCCCGCCAGAATTACTCCACCACCGTTTCTGCATCGCCATCATGCTGCTGGAGAAATCTTCTACCTATCTGCTCCCTCTTGCTGGATCAAGAAGGTGAAGATCGTTATCGAGCTGCACATGTGCTGAACGCAGAGGTGCCGTCTGTTTGGCGCTAGATTGGAAGGACCGTGATCAAGATCATGAGACGGATCGTGATGAGATCGCGGGATGGATCATGATGAGTTCATGGGGCGGATCATGATTAGTTCGCGGGACGGATCGTGATGAGATCGCGGGACGCTCGGCGATTTGGATTGCGAAGACGTTCGACTACACCAACCGCGTTTCTTAACGCTTCCTGCTTAGCGATCTACAAGGGTATGTAGATCCACTTTCCCTCTCGTAGATGCTCAGCACCATGGATAGATCTTGCGTGTGCGTAGGAATTTTTTTGTTTCCCATGCAATGTTCCCCAACAGTATGAGTCATGGAAAAGTTAGAATACAATAGGTATTACACAAATATAAATAAAGAATGAATTCAGAACAGTACCTAAAGTGGTGATTTATTTTTCTTATACTAGTGGATCTCATGAGTTTTCTGTTGTGTTTTGTGTTGTGAAGTTTTCATGTTTTGGGTGAAGATTTGATGGATTATGGAATAAAGAGTGGCAAGATCCTAAGCTTGGGGATGCACAAGTCACCCCAAGTCATATTAAAGGATACCAAAAAGTCTAAGCTTGGGGATGCCCCGGAAGGCATCCCCTCTTTCGTTTTCAATCCATCGGTAAATTTACTTGAGGCTATATTTTTATTCACCACATGATATGTGTTTTGCTTGGAGCGTCTTGTATGATATGAGTCTTTGCCTGTTAGTTTGCCACAATCATCCTTTCTACACACATCTTTTGAGATAGACACGCTGAATCGTGAATTTGTTAGAATACTCTATGTGCTTCACTTATATCTTTTGAGCTAGGCAATGTTGCTCTAGTACTTCACTTATATCTTTATAGAGCATGGTGGTGTTATATATTATAGAAATTATTGAATTCTCATTCCTCACTTATATTATTTTGAGAGTTTCTTAAAACAACATGGTAATTTGTTTAGGTTATGAATTTAGTCCTAATATAATGGGAATCCAAGAGGGATATAATAAAAAAATTCATATTAAGTGCATTAACAACTATGAGAAGTTGGATTCCCTGCATATAGTTTTGAGATAATAGTGTAGCGACCCGACCTGAAAGGCCGAATCTCCGGTGTTTCCGTACCATCCCAAGGTCACGATGGTACACACACGGTACATCAATGTATATATCAAAGGGAAATCACACAGGTTTATAAATCGAAATCTCATATCGAGTCCTTTATTACAATAAGAATTACAATAAAGTGGATGAAGTCCAACTCATGAGAATAACTAATCTTGCGAAAGCTTCAAAGGTAGTTGAGTCCATCTGACTCCAAGGGCATCTTACCGAGAGTAGAGCGTATCCTCACTCCTGGTCGGAAAAATACTCTGCAACATGATACGTTGCAGCCGTGTAGGTCAGCATATTGAATATACCGGCAATGTCACAAAAGAGGGGGTGTAAACTAATCATCTATTCTATATGCATATTTGGCAGGTGGGGTAGTAAGTTTTTGCATAAAGCCAATTTTTCCTACAACAAGAGGGGGCAAAATATTATTACTACAATGTTGGTTGATTAATGAGATGGTTCCACCAACCAATTCTCATACCCAAGTTGTCATTAATACCCACATCAATATAATTATTTGTGTTCAGAATTCCAGATAGTTTCGGTTTCTTTGGCTCAAACTGTCCATGACCGTGGACACGGCTAATCGATTAGGTTTGGGTACTCTGCAGAGTTTTTCACAAATTCCCCACAAGATTTGATCACCTTCGTTGGATTTCTCGCACTCCAGGGTGTTTGAGAAACGGATGACCAAAACATGGTCTTCTAAAGGGTTTCCCGGAGACTCTGTTGGTGCCCATCCTTTCCTACCATTCTTCTACATCTCGTAGCACCACCTGTCCAGGGTCACCATGATATCCAACCAAGCCAGAGCCCATAATTGCTTGTGGCTGTGCAGGTAAGCCTTGGGTCTTGAAGCATCCATCCATCTCTTTGTGCCTGGGTGGACCTTTCCGCGTGAATACTGGCACTTCTCCAACAACACCTAGGCTAACCACTTGTTTCTCCAGGGCGCCGTTCAACCATCATCCACCCAGAGGTATGTTGAAAACTCGGAGTCTTGAAGTCTTGATCATCTTGTAGGTCTAGAAATTATTATCTCACAACTCTCATGAATCACACAACCAACCCCGTCTACTAATAGCATAGCAAAATTAAATCAACGTTTCCCGGGGCCAATGTGTCAAAGGGGTTGAGGGGTGCCTACCACATGATACTACATCAAGTAACCAAATTACCAAATTACCTACTTTGTATGCAATTGGGGAGATGGTAGAACTAATGCAACAAAACATGGGTAAAACATGATCAAAGTGACTTGCCATGCTGACGATCCTCGTACTCAAGTGACTCTAGATAACAAGCTTCGCACTCCGGATGATCTAACAAATCAAACAAAGCACACAATAAGCATACAACTAATAATACAACGCACACAATCAGCAAGATTAAACTAAAACAATTCAATAGTAACAAACAAGAGAAAAATTCAAAACCAATATTTGACTCACAATTTCTTAGTGTCAAAGCTACTACTAATATAAAATAAGACCAACAACTATTTTTAATAACAAAACAATAGTTAACAGAGAAGAAATAATAAAATTTATATTAGTAAACAGAATTAAATCCACTAAAACTTTTGTGCAAAGAATTGCTACTCAAATTACAATTTTTATAAAACACCACTTAATGAAGATAACTAGAGTTTCCTATAATATTAGAGTATAAAACAATTTTTTATAAACAGAACATTACTTAACAGAAAAGAATTACTAAGATTCTTTATTAGAAAACAGGATTAAATCTCCTAAAATGTTTGTGAAAAGTAAAACTAAATTGCTTTATAAAACTATACTTAATGCAAAAAAGAATAAAGATTTCCTATAACAATAAGGTATAAAACGGAACGATTATTTTTATTAATAGGAAGTTATTTCACCTAATGTTGAAACAACAGAACCTAATGAAAACTAAAAACAAAAGTTAGACTATCTCAGATTCAAAGTAAACTAAAATCAAACTAACTAAACTCTATTAAGAACTAACCATATTCTGTTTTTGTTGAAAACCCTAACCAAATTCATCCTAAAAATTCCCAAACTATGTAGGATTATAGGTCTAACTAATACAAACTAGTGGCAAACAGATTCATACAAAAATATATTTTTAAACTCTAGTTATATAGATTTTAGTAATTTAAGAAAATTTCGTTAGATTCAAATTTATAGTTCAAATTTGAAATCTAAGACTACAGGATGAAACTAGATGAAATTTGTGACCTAATGCAAAAAGAATCAATTAAAAACACTAATTAGTTTAAAAGTTACAACTAAAACAAAAACAGAAAACATTTTGTTTTCTAAAACAAAACAGAAAAGAACAAAAATACCTAGCGAACGGACAAGGCTACGTGGCGGTTTCCTATTGGTTGCTAGCGTGTGAACGTGGGTGTTTGCGAGCGGACGACCGAAACTTAGAAGAAAACGTTTCGGCGTTATAATCCTTCTAATCTGGCGTGTTGGATCTAGATCTGACGGCTACGGGGGTGCGGTAGCTTACAGAGGGGGGGTCGAGGTTTTCCGGCGGGGTCGACGGCAGCCGGAGGTTGGAGGTGGTCGGAGATGGTCATGCGATGGTCGATGGCGGCATCCGAAGTGCTAAACCGACGGCGGCGAAGCTCCGACATCGTTTGGTGGCGTCAGATGAGGTTGGGGCCAACGGAGATGACAGCCTCGTGCTCGGAGAGCTTCGGTCGTTGACCGAACTCCCGCGAGGGGGAGCGGTGGTGTTTGTGGGCGTGGGCAGGGGCACTCAGGGTGGAACGGGGAGCGGAGAAGGCAGTGGCTTTTATAGGCCAGGCGCGGGGTCGGGAGAGGGAAGAGGGAGGGAGATCTGGTGATGTGCAAGATCTCCGGCGAGGTGGTCTGGCGCGAGGAGGAAGGCGAGCGCGCTGATGACGCTGTCGGATGGTGGGTCCCGCATGTCAGTGAGAGAGGGGGTGGGATCTGCGCGTCGGTGACCGATCCGAAAGGGTCTCGGGAGTAAAGGCTGGTGGGCCGGCCGGTTTCTAATTAAACGCTTTAAATTCGTTTCCTTTTCTATTTTTCCAAAGCGTTTAAAACCCTTTAATGCATTCAAATCATTTCCAAACACAGGTAATATATATATCAAAATGATCAAGGGAATAAATTCTATTTAATGAACATTTTTCCTCTGTCAAAATGAATACTTTAAAAAAATTATTTTTCAGAAAATGCCTAATTGATTTTAAATTCTTTTGAGATAAACTTTCAAATAGACCCTTGGTTTTATTGTTCAAATAATTCACCAAGATGCCCCTGGTGTGGAGTGTCATGTTACTCCTCTTTTTTTTTGAATAATTCCAGGGATTTTCAAAAAAAGAGAAACAAGTAAATGGAAAAGTGGAAGTGGCCTTTCAGAATTTCAAAAGAAGAAGTTCAACAATTCATTTCATTCAAACAATGTGATGAAGAAGCTTAGCTATATTTCATAACATTCCAAAATGAAATTTTGGGATCTTACAAACCTACCCACCTTAAGATGAATCTCGCCCTCGAGATTCAGGTTGGCTAGAAAATAGGTGCGGGTGGTCTCTACGAAGATCTTCTTCGCGTTCCCAGATGGCTTCTTCCTCGGTGTGGTGACTCCACAAAACCTTACAAAACTTGATGGTCTTGCTACAGGTAACTCGGTTGGTAGTCTCGAGGATTTTGATAGGCTTCTCCTCATAGGTTAGGTCACTGTCAAGTTGTATGGCCTCTAGGGGCACTTTGTCTCTCAAGGGAATATCAGCCATCTCAGCATGGCATTTCTTCAGCTGGGAAACATGGAAACATCATGAACTCCGGACAATCCTTCCGGCAATTCCAACTTGTATGCAACTTCGCCTCTATGTTCTAGAATTTTGTAGGGGCCTATGAATCTGGGTGCTAACTTTCCTTTAACACCAAACCTCTTGATTCCTCAAAGTGGGGACACACGAAGGTATGCTCGGTCTCCCACTTCATACGTCACCTCCTTGCGTTTGTTATCAGCATAGCTTTTCTGCCTGGATTGGGCTATCTTGAGTCGGTCTCGAATCAGTTTGACCTCTTCTTCAGAATCTCGGATAAGATTGGGACCAAAAAGTTTTCGGTCTCCAACACCATCCCACATCAATGGTGTTCTGCACCTCCTTCCGTATAAAGCTTCAAAAGGGTCCATCTTCAGACTAGTGTGATAACTGTTGTTGTACGAGATCTCTGTGTAAGGTAAGTTGTCATCCCAACTAGACCCATAGTCTAGTGCACAAGCTCTCAACATGTCCTCCAAGATCTGGTTGACTCTCTCGGTCTGTCCATTGGTCTGCGGATGAAAAGTTGTAGTGAATTCCAGCCTTGTACCCAAATTTTCATGTAACTGATGCCAAAACTTTGAGGTAAATTGTGTTCCTCTATCTGACATGATACTCCTCAGAACTCCATGTAGACATACCATCCTAGTCATATATATCTTCGCTAACTTAGCACTGGTATAGGTGGTCTTCATTGGAATGAAATGAGCCACCTTGGTCAAGCGATCGACTACTACCCAGATGGAATCATAACCTGTACGGGTCCTGGGTAATCCTATGATGAAGTCCATACCAAGCTTATCCCATTTCCACTCGGGTATCAACAAAGGTTGGAGTAACCCTGCTGGTTTCTGATGTTCCGCCTTTACTCGCTGACAAACATCACATACCGCAACATGTTCGGCAATATCCTTCTTCATACCTATCCACCAGTAACTTTCCTTCAAATACAGGTACATCTTGGTGTTTCCTGGGTGTATCGAGTAGGGTGAATCGTGGGCTTCTTGTAGTATCAACTTCCTGAGCTCTAGGTCATTGGGCACATAGATTCGGTTCTCAAACCATAGAGTACCTTGTTCATCTTCACGAAAGTCTTTAGCTTTTCCATCCTTCATCCTCTGCTTTATCTCAGCTATCTCCTTGTCCGATTTCTGGGCTTCACGAATTCTTTCGGTCAAGGTGGACTGGATCTCTAGTGTGGCAACATACCCTTTTGGAACTATCTCTAGCCGGAGCTCTCTGAAATCATCGGCTAACTCCTAGCGTAATCCTCCTGCTATGAGTGTGTTCACATAACTCTTCCGACTCAAAGCATCTGCTACAACATTTGCCTTTCCTGGATGGTAATGCAGTCTCATTTCATAGTCCTTGATTAACTCTAGCCATCTCCTCTGTCTGAGGTTCAACTCCTTCTGTGTGAAGATATACTTCAGGCTTTTATGATCAGTGTAAACATCACAACTATTTCCAATAAGGAAATGTCTCCAGGTCTTGAGTGCGTGCACTACGGCTGCTAGTTCCAAATCATGGGTGTCATAGTTCAACTCATGAGGTCGTAGCTATCTGGATGCATAGGCTACAACTTTTCACTCCTGCATGAGTACTCCTCCAAGTCCTTGACGTGATGCGTCACAATAAACCTGGAAGTCCTTCCGAATATTTGGCAGTATCAACACTGGGGCTGTGACCAAACGCTTCTTCAACTCCAGGAAACTAGCTTCACATTCCTCAGTCCAAATATACTTAGACTCTTTCTTCAACAACTCTGTCATGGGCTTGGCAATCTTTGAGAAATTCTCAATGAACCTCCGGTAATATCCGGCAAGTCCGAGAAAACTGCGGATCTCCTTAACTGAGGTGGGTGACTTCCAATCAGTGACTGCTTCAACCTTAGCAGGGTCCACTGCTATTCCATCTCCAGAAATAACATGTCCAAGGAATCCGACTTCCGTTAGCCAGAATTCACATTTACTGAATTTGGCATATAACTGATGCTCTCTAAGCTTCTCCAGAACTAAACGCAAGTGCTCCTTGTGTTCTTCCTCACTCTTGGAGAATATCAAAATGTCATCAATGAACACCATGACAAACTTGTCCAAATATTCCATAAACACTTTGTTCATCATATTCATGAAGTAGGCACGAGCATTAGTCAAACCAAAAGACATGATTGTATACTCATATAAGCCATACCTTGTAGTGAAGGCTGTTTTGGGTATATCTTGTTCACAAATTTTCAATTGGTGATACCCTAATCAAAGATCGATCTTGGAGAATAGTTTGGCTCGTACTAACTGATCAAACAAGTCATTAATCATCGGCAGAGGGTACTTGTTCTTGATAGTCACCTCGTTCAATGCACGATAATCGACCACCATCCTCAAGGTTTTATCCTTCTCCACCAAAAGAACTGGGGCTCCCCAAGGTGAAGAACTTGGGCGAATATATCCCTTATCCAATAACTCCTTAATCTGCTTCTTGATTTCTACGAAATCATTTGCGGGCATCCGATAGGGTCTCTTGGAAATAGGGGCTATTCCTGGTAGTAACTCTATCAGAAATTCAATCTCTCTATCTGGTGGCATGCCTGGTAATTCCTCCGGGAGTACATCTGGAAAGTCTTGTACAACCGGCACTTCTTCCTGAACAACTCCTGTGAGGGAATTTAACCGAGCACTCATCCGTGTGCGTCGGGATACATACTTAATCCTCTTGTTCTCCGGGGTGGTGAGTAAAATAGACTTGCTGGGGCAATCAAGGTTTCCTTCATACTTGGTCATCCAATCCATGCCTAGGATTACATCCAATCCCTGGGATTCTAAGACAATCAGGTCGGTGGGAAAAACATGGTTTCCTATATGGAGTTTCAATGCGTGGCATCCTATCCCTGCCATCATCATACCTCCTGGGGAATTGACCTTAATGGGCTGACTAAGGGTTCTGGTGGGTAAACTATACTTTCCACAACTACCCTTGATATGAATGAATGAGTTGCACCAGAATCAAAAAGTACCATAACTGGACGTGAATGCAATAAAAACTTACCAACCACAGTCTCGGGCTGATCATAGACTTCTTCCACATCAATGTGGTTCACCTGAGCACGGGGAAAAGGATTTGGCTTCATAGATGCGGAGTTGCCGTTGTTGTTGCCGTTTCCATTTCCTTGCTTGTTTTGAGGACATTCAGTTGCATAGTGCCCTGTCTTCTGGCACTTGAAACAGGTGATATGGTTCAGATCCTTCTGAGCTGGAGCGGGACGGTGTTGGTTGCCATTCCCACTTCGATTGCCGTTCTTGAAGTTGCCATTGTTGGGACGATTATTCCCATTTCCTCCATGGTTGTGGCCTCCAGGTTTGTGCACGTGATGAGTGTGTCCTCCATACTTACCGGTCCCTGATCCGGTATTCCCTGAGTATGGGGAGTAGCAGGGCTTCTGTTGAGCTCCAGAGTTAGACTTCCCCTGTCCATACTTCCTCTTGAGGTTTTCGATTTGCTGCTGCTTCCCTTCCAAGATGAGGGCCTTGTCTACCAGCTCTTGGTAGTTGTTGAAAGTAGCCACCATCAGCTGCACGCTCAACTCATCATTGAGTCCTTCCAGGAACTTCTCCTATTTGGCTGCATCATCGGCCACATCTCTTGGTGCATAACGAGCCAACATGCTGAATTCATCCACATACTAGGCCACGGAGCGGTTCCCCTGGCGTAAGTTGTGAAACTCACGCATGGCTCCAACTGAGACATGAGCGGTGCGGAAAGCTAGCTTGAACTGCTCCCAAGTCACACCAGCAATGGGGTATGTGGTGGTGTAGTTCTCCCACCATGAAGCTGCTGGTCCCTCTAGTTGATGGGCGGCAAAGCGCACCTTTTCAGCGGTGGTGAGTTCCCTCTCCATCTTGCGGACCCAATCATCTGCCACAATGGGCTCAGTGCTGCTGGAGAAAGTTCGTGGATTCAGCCTCAGAAAACGGGTGAGGTTGTCGCCCTGAGGTGGAGGGTGGTTGTTGTGGTTGTTGGTCTGGTTCTGGATCAACAGCTACATCAGGGCATTCTGCTGTTGGAGAAGTTGTGTGAGTTCCGACGGGAAGGTGAAGTCGGGCTCACGTCACGGGGGCATCTTGCTGTTTTCAGAGGGGTGAGAATTAGAATAGAACAAGGGCCTTAAAGAAAATTTCACTACCCATATGCAATGCAACAAACATATGACACCAAACACTCATTCATTTATTCAACTCAAGGTTCAAACATTGAGATACAAGTCTCCAATCAAAGTAAGCATCGACCTACGCTTTAACGTTGAAAATGAAAGATACATGGGGGCATAACTAAAGTTATCCTCAAAATTCCATGGTAATGTGGCCTCCTCCAGTGGCGCTCTCCTCATAGTCATCATCGTTGCTGATCAAGGGAGCCATGTCTCCTTCTGGGTGAAGATTTTCCTCCATGTCCAGCTGTTCCTCAAGAGTTGCAATGCGAGTGTTCAGCTTCTCGATCCTCTCTAAGAAATCCTTCACTTCATGCTCATGCTCGTACTTGGCTTCCCGTAGGTCAACCTCGAGGTCAAGCTCACGGTTCATCAACCGCTTGATCGTCTTCGTGTCTGCGTGTACCTGAAGCTCCAAGGTCCTGATGTGCGTCTCCAAAGTCTGGATATAGGAAAGGGTGGAGTCTTCAGTGGGAGTGTTTATGATATTTCCATTGGCATCCTTGCGACAAACCATGCTGAGTCCTGGCGAAATGGGACCACCCCTGTATTCCTCCTGAATACGTCCAAGGGCACGGTGAATCGCCATGTCCCTCCCAAGAATCCAGTTGGGTGCCACAAACTTGAAGTCGATGGGTTCTTTACGATTTCCAAAAGTCTTTCCGGGGATGTGCACCTCGATCCTGTAGCGACCGTATTGTGGAAAAGACATGATAGGAGTCCCGGTGATGCTTGGCAAAGAGATCCTTACGTCCCTGACGATCTTCACCATGTTTTTGCCAAAGGGCATCGTCGCATTAGGCTGGCAGAACTCCGTGAACAAAACTGGGGTGAAGGTGGCCATCTAGAAAGGTTGAAATAAATCGGAGGGAAGTCAGAAATGAACAGATGAGAGTATAAGAATTTTAAAGACAAAAGAAAAAAAAACCTAAGGCTTTTCCAATCCTAGAGGTTATGTCCTGCGGTCAGCGTGTGCTCTGATACCATTTCTGTAGCGACCCAAACTGAAAGGCCGAATCTCCGGTGTTTCCGTACCATCCCAAGATCAAGCTGGTACACACACGGTATATCAATGTATATATCAAAGGGAAATCACACAGGTTTATAAATCGAAATCTCATATCGAGTCCTTTATTACAATAAGAATTACAATAAAGTGGCTGAAGGCCAAGTCATGAGAATAACTAATCTTGCGGAAGCTTCAAAGTTAGTTGAGTCCATCTGACTCCAAGGGCATCTCACCGAGCGTAGAGCGTATCCTCACTCCTGGTCGGAAAAATACTCTGCAACATGATACGTTGCAGCCGTGTAGGTCAGCATATTGAATATGCCGGCAATGTCATAAAAGAGGGGGTGTAAAGTAATCATCTATTCTATATGCATATTTGGCAGGTGGGGTAGTAAGTTTTTGCATAAAACCAATTTTTCCTACAACAAGAGGGGGCAAAATATTATTACTACAATGTTGGTTGATTAATGAGATGGTTCCACCAACCAATTCTCATACCCAAGTTGTCATTAATACCCACATCAATATAATTATTTGTGTTGAGAATTCCAGATAGTTTCAGTTCCTTTGGCTCAAACTGTCCATGACCGTGGGCACGGCTAATCGATTAGGTTTGGGTACTCTGCAGAGTTTTGCACACGTTCCCCACAAGATTTGATCGCCTCCGTTGGATTTCTCGCACTTCAGGGTGTTTGAGAAATGGATGACCAAAACATGGTCTTCCAAAGGGTTTGAGGGCTGCCTACCACATGATACTACATCAAGTAACCAAATTACCAAATTACCTACTTTGTATGCAATTGGGGAGATGGTAGAACTAATGCAATAAAACATGGGTAAAACATGATCAAAGTGACTTGCCTTGCTGACGATCCTCGTACTCAAGTGACTCTAAATAACAAACTTCGCACTCCGGATGATCTAACAAATCAAACAAAGCACACAATAAGCATACAACTAATAATACAACTCACACAATCAGCAAGATTAAACTAAAACAATTCAATAGTAACAATCAAGAGAAAAATTCAAAACCAATATTTGACTCACAAATTTTTAGTGTCAAAGCTACTACTAATATAAAATAAGACCAACAACTATTTTTAATAACAGAACAGTAGTTAACAGCAAAGAAATAATAAAATTTATATTAGTAAACAGAATTAAATCCACTAAAACTTTTGTGAAAAGAATTGCTACTAAAAATATAATTTTTATAAAACACCACTTAATGAAGATAACTAGAGTTTCCTATAACATTATAGTATGAAACAAAATTATTATTATTATTATTATTATTATTATTTATAAACATAACATTACTTAACAGAAAAGAATTACTAAGATTCTTTATTAGAAAACAGGATTAAATCTCCTAAAATGTTTGTGAAAAGTAAAACTAAATGTCTTTATAAAACTATACCTAATGAAAAAAAGAATAAAGATTTCCTATAACAATAAGGTATAAAACTAAACAATTATTTTTATTAATAACAAGTTATTTCACCTAATGTTGAAACAACAGAACCTAATGAAAACAAAAAACAAAAGTTAAACTAACTCAGATTCAAACTAAACTAAAATCAAACTAACTAAACTCTATTAAGAACTAAACAGATTCTGTTTTTGTTAAATACCCTCACCAAATTCATCCTAAAAATTCCGAAACTATGTAGGATGATAGGTTTAACTAATACAAACTAGTGGCAAAAAGATTCATCCAATTTTTTTTAAACTCTAGTTATACAGATTTTAGTAATTTAAGAAAATTTGGTTAGATTCAAATTTTAAAGTTCAAATTTGAAATCTAAGACTATAGGCCAGCGAAGCCCAAACAGAAAATAAAAGAGGCCAAAGAAGCCCACCAAAATAATAAAAAGTGAGAAAGAGAGAAGGGACAATTGTTACTATCTTTTTCCACGCTTTTCCTTCAAAGTAGCACCATGATCTTCATGATAGAGAGTCTCCTATTTTGTCACTTTCATATAACTAGTGGATATTCATTATGCATGACCACTTAATTTTCTTTTTGAGCTTTCATACACTTATAGATCTAAGTGCATTTGTTGCATGGAAATCCCTACTCACTCATGTTGATATATATTGACGGGCATCTCCATAGCCCGTTGATACGCCAAGTTGATGTGAGACTATCTTCTCCTTTTCCCTTTGCACCTCCTCCATATTCTATTCCACTTATAATGCTATATCTATGGCTCAAGCCCATGTATTGTGTGAGAGTTGAAAATGTTTGACAACACCAAAAGTGCGAAACAATTGCTTGAGTTGTTCATCGGTGTTGTGCATGATCGAGATACTTTGTGTGGGGAAGATGGAGCATAGCCAGACCATACGATTTTGTAGGGATAACTTTCTAAGGCCATGTTATTTCGAAAGGACATGAGTACCTTGTTGGTGTGCTCGAAGTATTACTGTTTTTATGTCAATATTAGACTATTGTTTTGAATCTAACGGATCTGAATATTCATGCCACAATAAATAATATTACATGGATAAATATGTGGGGTAGCATTCCACATCAAAAAAATTGTTTTTATCATTTACCTACTCAAGGACGAGCATGAATTATGTTTGGGGATGCTGATACGTCTCCAACGTATCAATAATTTTTGATTGTTCCATGCTATTATATTATCTGTTTTGGATGTTTTATATGCATTAATATGCTATTTTATCTTATTTTTTGACTAACCTATTAATCTAGAGCCTAGTGCCAGTTTCTGTTTTTTCCTTGTTTTTGAGTTTCGCAGATAAGGAATATTAAATGGAGTTCAAACGGAATAAAACCTCTGGTATGATTTTTTCAAGAATAAAAGGAAGCCACGAGACTTGAGAACCAAGGCAGGGGAGCTGCCATGGGGCCACAAGCTCGCTAGCCCCGGCCGGGGGGCCACCCGTGCCGGGCAGGCTCGTGGGCCCCTGGCAACTTCCCTAGTACTAATCTTCGGCTTATAAATTCTGAAATATTCCATCATTATCAAAAAGAGCCATGAAAACACTTTTCCACTGCCAGAAGCCTCCATTCCTGAGAGATCCAATCTTGGAGCCTTTTCCGGTAATCTGCCGGAGGGGGATTTAATCACGGAGAGCGTCTACATCAACTCCATTTCCCCTCCGATGATGCATGAGTAGTTCACCACAGACCTACGGGTCCATAGCTAGTAGCTAGATGGCTTCGTCTCTCTCTTTGCTACTCAATACCATGTTCTTCATGATCTTCATGGAGATCTATCCGATGTAATACTCTTTTGCAGTGTGTTTGTCAAGATCCGATGAATTGTGCGTTTATGTTCAGATTATCCATGAATATTATTTGAGTCTTTCCTAAATTCTTATATGCATGATTTCATATCTTTGCAAGTCTCTTCGAGTTATTGGTTTGCTCTGGCCAACTAGATTGGTAATTCTTGCAATGGGAGAAGTGCTTAGTTTTAGGTTCAATCTTGTGCTGTCCTCACCCAGTGACAAAGTAGGGGTAGCGAGGCACGTATTGTATTGTTGCCATTAAGGGTAAAAAGATGGGGTTTTCATGATATTGCTTGAGTTTATCTGTCTACATCATGTCATCTTACCTAATGCGTTACTCTGTTCTTCATGAACTTAATACTCTAGATGTAGGTAGGAGTCAGTCGATGTGTGGAGTAATAGTAGTAGATGCAGAATCGTTTTGGTCTACTTGACACGGACGTGATGCCTATATGCATAATCATTTCCTTGGATATCTTCATAATCATTCGCTTTTCTATCAATTGCCCAACAATAATTTGTTAACCCACCGTAATACTTTCCATGATGAGAGAAGCCATCTAGTGAAACCTATGCCCCCCGGGTCTATTTTCCATATTATATTTTCAGATCTAAAACCAAAAATACCCAAAATACTTGCTGCATTATTTTTACTTTTAGTTTTACTTTCCGTTCAAGCATCCTATTATATCTATCTCTATTAGATCTCATTCTTGGAAGTAACCGTGAAGGGATTGACGACCCCTTTATAGCGTTGGGTGCAAGAGTTTGATTCTTTGTGCATGTAAATCTATTGGTGGCTCGCTTGTATCTCCTATGGGATTGATACCTTGGTTCTCAAAAATTGAGGGAAATACTTATCTACTGTGTTGCATCAAACCGTGCCTCTTCACGGGAAACCAACGCATGCTCGAGAAGTAGCAACCCACCAGTCCCAAATCTTTATTAGTGTTAGAAGAGGAAAAAGTCCAAGTGGGGATCTTGGTAGACGCCGTAGTGGGTCTTGTTCGTGGTGGTGTGACTGGCATGGATCTACTGGAGACATTCCTGAGTTGACAGATCTAGCCTCTCCAAGCCAGGGATCAAGACATGTGGCATTACTCAGGCCCTAGGGACACGACTCGGACGCACCCAAAAGAAGTCCCAGAGAAAACTATCGAGCATTGGCTTCATGGCATCACTGCAGCCTGCGACAATCCCCTGGGAGCCAAGCGAATCAAGCCATTCTCTATTGAGAATCCACCGACGAATCTGGTAAATTGTATATTTGTCAACTGTCGTACTATTTCGTCGAGTGACCGAGTATTTGGTCGACTGAATTTATTGTTTGAATGTTGCATGAGTGGACGAACATGTATTCGCATGTGCCGAATGGAAATCAGCCCGAAGACGGAGGGGAGAGCGAGGGCGGCAGAGTGGATTTTGATTACGCCGACAACAACGAGGACGAATTCGAGGGCTCGGGCAATGAGAAGAAGAAGCCGAGTCTCCTCCACGCACATAGCATCGCTCCAAGCAATGTCAGGACCCTACGACTGCCCCAAGCAAGACCTTGGTGTCGAGTGGCAAGACTCCTAAGTGGGACCGGACCTTGATGGTTGAGTTGAGTGAACGGGCCGCAAAGTAGCCCAGGTCGGATGTGCCAAAACCTCAGAAGGCTTTGCCCCGAATGAAGATCGTTTTACCCATTGTCTCAACGTAAGTGTTCGTTTACTTCTTTCACTATTGTTGTTGTTGTTGTTGTTGTTGTTGTTGTGGAACTTCAAACCTTTGTTGATCGAGTGGGATATGTCCACCAGCGCTGCTACCTCAGTGATGTTGCCTTGACGGGACGAAGGGGAGGCCATGGACATGGATACTGAAGACGAGGCTATCTCCCAACGAGGTATAACAAATCTTCACTCAGCTCAGTTTCTTGAAAATGATTTGCCGATTGAATAAGCTAATGTTGTCGACTGGAATTTTTGCAGAAATCATCCAGTTGGAGGACGACGATTAGCCATCAAGGGTACGCGCTTGGAGAACTCCCTCGGGACAGATGCCTCACAAGTCGACAGCTGCGGCATCCCCAGGGCTTGGCGATTCGTCTCGAGTCGGAGGAGCTGAACTTGTGACTCCTCTATCGAGTGCCCCACCAGCTGCTTCGACCTTTATGGTTTCTGTGCCAATCGGACAACCTCCCGCAACTTTGACTGCACCGACCACGACATCAACTCCTCCAACGACTGCATTCCCTCTGTTCCGTGTCCCTGAAGACCATACTGGGGCTGCCAAGGAGGCTATGATCCAGGCTGAGGAGATGAAGCGGAGCACAAAAGCGGCGTGTGAATCCAGCAAGGTGGCCTATGATGTTAGCTCGGCGCTCCACCTCAATGTCCGAGTAAGTGCGTTGTAAGTTTATTTCTGATTGACTTCCTGTCTTTCTTGATTGCACGTCCAGTGGGTGTTTACCTTTTGAAGCAACATTTTCTTGTTATCCTCTCGAGTAGATCAGGTTTTAGTCGAGCGGTTTCTGATCCAATGGGGGCACGCTGAGTGCACCCACTGGGTGTAGTCACCAAGACCCCTGTCGAGTGCTTACCTCGGCAGGGGCCGTACAGTTGTTTTATTTGTGTCTGCTCGTTAGTCGACAGGTCAAGTGGCGGCAGGCCTAGTGGGGGCACGCTGAGTGCACCCATTGGGTGTAGTCCCCGAGACCGCCGTCGAGTGCTTGCCTTGGCGGGGGTCTGATAGAGACAATGTCTGCATGCTTGTGCATTTTGCTTTTTTGTTTTTGTTGTCTACTCGTCACTCGATAGGTCGAGTGGTAGCAGGCCCAGTGAGGGCACACTGAGTGCACCCACTAGGTCTAGTCCCCGAGACCACCGTCGATTGCTTGCCTTGGTAGGGGTCTGATAGAGACAATTTTTTGCTTGTGTAGGTCGGACCTGGTTGAGTTGTTTCGAATCCAGTGGGGGCATGCTCAGTGCACCCACTGGGTGTAGTCCCTGAGACTACTGTTGGTCATGGAAGATGAGCAGTAGTCTTAAGAACTTGGACTTAGGGTCCTTTTCTGTATGCAGTGTACGTTTGTGACTCGGATCGCCGCGTGAACTCTTAACCCTAGAAACGGGAACATCCGAACCCACTCTGTAGGTTACATGGACATCATTTCCATCAACCATGAGATGACATTGGTTTCATGGACATCATTTCCATCAACCATGATATGATGCTGGTTTCATGGACATAATTTCCATCAACCATGATATGACGCTATTCAGGGCTATGGGGTGGGGCAGCGGGCCGCCATCCAGTCGACTGCTCTTGATCCTTTCCACTCAGGAGTGGAGAAATTTTCATGTCGACATAATTGTTTTTATTGATTTCAGAGAGCTTGTGAACTCGGCACCCAGTGCAAAGAGTTGGAGGAGGAGAAGGTCCAACTGCAATTGGATCTGGAAGTCTCCAAGAACAACCTGGAACGTGCGCAGACTGAGTTGAGGACCCTAGGAGGTAAAAATTTCGACCAAATGCATTGTTCCCTTTTCTTCCATCTTTTGAACAGAGTGCTCCACTCGAACAGACGTGGGAGATGAGTACCGTCGACTCCAAGTGTAACTCAACAATGTTGTTTCTTTATATACCATGAAGAAAGCGCTAAAGGACAAGGACAAGGCACTCGCCAAGGACCAAAAGGTAGCGAGGGACAAGACTGAAGATGTCGAGAAGAAGCTTGCCACAGCCAAGAATATCGAGGACGAAAATTCCAAGCTGAAGCAGGAACGAGCCGACTAGATCAAGAAGACGGAACAACTGACTAGGAGGTGTAATGGCCTGGAGAAGCATCTGGGAGACTTCGCGAAGAAAATGTTCAGCATGCTCGACGGTAAATTTCCTTGTCAAGTGAACTTCTTTAAATCCCATATGCAATAACGTGACCATATTTCTATTTCTTCTTCCCTATGGAGTTTTGCCATGACTTTGAGAAAGAGATCGAAGAGATCAAACCGAATCTGGATCCCACCAAGTTGCCCGTTGGAGATGTCGTGGCCATGAACATGTTCTGCCTCAACGTCTGTCTCCACAGTTTTAAAGCATATATCATCCGACTGAAAGTTGCACTGGAGAAGATTGACAAGGAGCTGTGGCCTGAAGACACCCTCCAGACTGACTTGGAATCAATGATCACTCGTCTCAATGGAATTCATGGTCGAGTGCAAGCATGGAAGAAGTCTGTTGCCCGCTGTAGAGCCGACGTGGCACTTTCACTCGTCCGAGTCCACTGCAAGGAGGCCAGGAAGGACAAGCTGAAGGCTCTCCAAGTGATGAACACGAAGAATATTCAATTCGAGGATTTCACGGAGACTTTCATTAAAGCGGCCACTCGGATAGGAGACAGGATCGACTTGGACACCTTTGTCGAGCCAGCAAGTCCCACTAGAGCTTAAAAAAGCTTTATTTGCAGTCAAAATTTTATTTGCCTCAGAATGCTGAGTGGAGATGTAATCGCCTTAAAACTTCATTCAGGCCTTAAGCCTGAGTACCTTTGCTTGTGCGCATAACTTTTATTTGTGCAGAATCCTTAGGATTTATCCGCATTTTGTTTTCAATCATTGGTTTGACTGAATTTATTTTTCTGAACCCCCAAGTGAGAAGTATATTCATCACTTGGGTTGAGTTTTTAACTTACGCGAAAGCTGGTTCGCAGCTAAGCCCCCGAGTGAGAGGATTGCTCGCCACTCGAAGAGGTTTTGAACTTGGGTGAAGACTGGTTCGCAACCAAGTTTCTGAGTGAATGGAATGCTATCCACTCGGAAAGGTTTTTAACTTAGGCAAAAGCTGATTCTCAGCTAAGCCCCCGAGTGTGAGGATCACTCGACACTTGGATTAATTTTGAACTTAGTTGAAGACTAGTTCGCAGCTAAGTCTCCGAGTGAATGGAATGTTATCCACTCGGAAAGGTTATTTAACTTAGGCGAAAGCTGGTTCGCAGCTAAGCCTCTGAGTGTGAGGATCACTCGACACTCGGAGTAGTTTTAAACTTAGACGAAGGCTGGTTCACAGCTAAGTCTCTTAGTTAATGAACTGTTATCCACTCGTTAGGGTTTTTATTTTAGGCGAAAGCGTGTTTGCAGCTAAGCCCCCGAGTGCGAGGATTGCTCGACACTCAGAGAAGTTTTAAACTTGGACGAAGACTAGTTCATAGCTAAGTCTCTGAGTGAATGGAATTTTATCCACTCGGAAAGGTTATTTAACTTAGGCAAAAGCTGGTTCATAGCTAAGCCCCCGAGTGTGAGGATCGCTCGACACTCGAGGTAGTTTTGAAGTGAGACGAAGACTGGTTCGCAGCTAAGTCTCCAAGTTAATGGACTGCTATCTACTCGGCAGGGTTTTAACTTAGGTGAAAGCGTATTTGCAGCTAAGCCCCCGAGTGCGAGGATTGCTCGTCACTCCGAGTGTTCCCAAATGTGAAATTGTGCGATCAGAATCGACAAAAGACTACGGAAGACATACTTGAGTAAACAGCATTGTCTAAAATAGTTTTATTACATCTACACAACTCTGTCTTCAGGTATAGAAACGTCGGAGCAGATCTGCATTCCAGGCTCGCGGCTCATCAATCTTCTTCTTGATGCTGTAGAGGTGATAGGCTCTGTTGTTCAACACCTTAGTGACGATGAAAGGTCCCTCCCATGCCGGGGCGAGCTTGTGAGGTCCCTGTTGATCTACTTGGAGCACCAAATCACCTTCATGAAAAGACCGACTCTTAACGTGCTTCGCATGGAAGCTTCGTAGATCTTGCTGGTATGCAGTCGTCCGAATCAGAGCCATCTCGCGTTCCTCTTCCAGGAGATCTATGCCATCTTGTCTTGCCTTCTCAGCTTCAGCTTTGACGTAGAGATCCACTCGAGGCGAATTATGAAGCAGGTCACTCGGCAGAACAACTTCGGCTCCATACACAAAGAAGAAAGGAGTACGTCCAGTCGACCGATTTGGAGTCGTCCTCAGGCCCCACAGCACAGATAGCAATTCAGTAACCCAAGCTCTAGCTGCATGATCTAGGTTGCGCATGAGTCGAGGCTTCATACCTGAAAGGATGAGGCCTTGGCTTGCTCAGCTTAGCCGTTTGTTTGGGGGTGTGCAACGGATGCATAATCCACCCGAGTGCCTTGGGAGAAGCAGAAGTGTATGAATTCTTCCGAGTCGGAGTTAAAGCCATTATCTATGATGATACTATGAGGGACTCTATACCGGTGGATAATCTCTCTCATAAATTTGATCCCAATGCGAGAGTTTAACTTATTGATAGGTTTGGCCTCAATCCACTTCATGAACTTGTCGATTGCAAAAAGCAAATGAGTGAATCCACTCTATCCTGTCCAAAAGGGACCAACCATATCCAAACCCCGGACAGCGAGCGACTAGACGAGTGGAATAGTCTTTAGGGCAGACGCAAGCTTATGTGACAAGTTAGAGTAGAACTGGCATCCTTCGGAATGATCAACAATGTCCTTAGCCATCTCATTAGCCCGCGGCCAAAAGAAACCAGCTCGGTATGCTTTGGCGACAAAAGTCCGAGAGGACGCATGGTGGCCGTAGGTCCCCAACTGAATTTCCTCCAAAATCATTCGGCCTTCTTCCGGAGGAATGCATCGTTGAGTCACGCTTGTTGCACTTTCCCTGTAAAGGTGATCATCCATCATAGTAAAAGCTTTGGATCTGCGCACAATCTGTTGGGCTTCAACCTCATCTTCAGGGAGTTCTTGCCTCAAAATATATGCAATGTAGGGCACTCTCCATTCGGGAACGATGACCAGAACCTTCATGACTAGATCAATAACCGCAGGGACATCAACCTCAGTAAGATCAGAGGCGCTCATAGCTTGTGGGGGCTCTTCAGTGAAGGAAGCTTCCTGCACCGAAGGAGTATGAAGATGCTCTAAGAATACATTGTTGGGGATAGGTCTCCGACTGGATCCAATCTTTGCCAGCTCATCAGCTGCTTGATTCTTCACTCGGGGAACATGATGGAGTTCCAAACCTTCAAACCTCTTCTCAAGTTTTCTAGCAGCATTACAATATCCAATCATAGAGGGGTTCCGAACATCCCACTTTTTCATCACTTGATTGACCACCAAATCCAAGTTGTCATAAACCATCAAGCGCTTGACACCGAGTAAGATGGCCATACGCAACCCATACAAGAGTGATTCATATTCTGCTTCGTTGTTGGAGGAATCAAAGTGAATCTACAGGACGTAACCGAGTTTGTCACCTTTTGGGGATACCAAAACAACTCCAGCACCAAACCCATTCAACATTTTTGAGTCGTCAAAGAACATGGTCCAGTGCGCCGAGTGAATCTGGATTGGCTGCTGCTCTTCAATGCACTCGTCCAAGAAATCAGCAAGGGCCTGAGACTTGATTGCCTATTTAGCTTCGAACCTGATGTCAAAATATAGGAGCTTAATCGCCCATTTAGCCCCTCAACCAGTCACCTCTTGATTGTTGAGGATCTCAAATAATGGAGCATCACTGCCGACTGAAATTGAGTGATACTGAAAGTAGTGTGCCACCTTCTTTGCTGACAGATAAATACCATAAACAAGCTTCTGGTAATGCGGGTACCTTTGCTTCGAAGGAGTCAACACTTCAAAAATGTAGTAGACTGGACATTGGACCTTGTAGGCCTTGCCTTGATCTTCCCGCTCAACAGTCAGATATGTACTGATGACCTAATTAGTGGCCGCAATGTACAGGAGCAAAGGCTCTTTGCTATGCAGAGCAACAAGCACCAGCTAGGTGGAAAGCAGGGCTTTGAGCTCAACAAACGCTGCTTCAGCTTCTAGAGTCCACTCGAACGTGTCAGACTTCTTCGTCAGTTAGTACAAAGGTAATGCCTTCTCACCGAGACAAGAAATGAATCGACTCAACGCTACCAGGCAACCTGTGAGCTTCTGAACATCATGCACTCGCACAAGGATTTTCATTCGGGTAATGGCGCTGATTTTCTCAGGATTCACGTCGATTCCTCGTTCAGAAACGAGAAAACCGAGCAACTTACCGCCAGGAACACTGAAAGTACACTTAGCCAAATTCAGCTTGATATCATACTTCCTCAGATTGGCGAATGTCTCAGCCAAGTTAGCCAGTAGGTCAGAACCTTTGCGGGACTTGATGACAATATCGTCCATGTAAGCTTTGATATTCCAAGGGATCTGGTTGAGTAAACACTTCTGAATCATGCACATGAAATTAGCGCCATCATTCTTCAAACCAAAAGGCATGGTTATATAGTATAAACACCCGAATGGGGTGATCAAGGCTGTTTTTATTTCATCCGGACCAAACAGACGGATCTGATAGTAACTGGAGTATGCATCTAGAAATGATAAACACTCACACCTGCAGTCGAGTCAACAATATGATCGATGCGAGGGAGTGGTAAATGATCTTTTGAGCAGACCCAATTGATATGTTTGAAGCCAATACACATGCGAAGTGACCTGTCCTTCTTGGGGACCATGACAACATTCGGAAGCCACTTGGAGTGGTAAATCTCACGTATGTATTTGGCTGCCAGGAGAGGAGAAACCTCCCCGCCGATTGCCTTCCGCTTTTCAGTTGCCGACCAACGCAAATGTTCTTTCACTGGCTTGGCCTTCGGATCCACTCTTAGTCGGTGCTTAGCCAGTTCCCTGGGTACACCCGGCATGTCAGCAGGCTTCCATGCGAAGATGTCCCAGTTCTCATAGAGGAACTGGATGAGCTCGGCTTCCTATTTGCTGTCGAGTGTTGATGAGATATTGGTCGGGGCAGCATCGGGATCTGTCAGGTGGATGGATACTTTCTTCACTTTGCCTGCCAACTGAAAGGCGGACTCTGAAGTAGGCTTCTTGGCGCGCAATAGGTCGTGGGGTCAACAGTCTTCTTGTATGCTTCCAACTCAACCATGGCCATCTGTTGGTCGGAAATTTTGGATCCCTATTGGAGGCACTCCTCAGCCATTTGTCAATTGCCCGTGAGCGTAATCACACCTTTAGGCCCAGGCATTTTTAACTTGAGATACATGTAACATGGACGAGCCATGAAATGAGCATAAGCAGGTCGGCCAAGGATAGCATGGTAAGCACTCTGGAAGTCCACCACTTCAAACGTGAGTTTCTCCTTGCGAAAATGCTTGTCTTCGCCGAATGTAATATCCAATGCAATTTGGCTGATTGACCTGGCCTTCTTCCCTGGGATGACTCCGTGGAACTGCATATTTCTCTCACTGAGTCGGGACATCGGAATGCCCATTCCCTTGAGGGTATCTGCATAAGAAATGTTTAGAACACTCCCACCATCCATGAGGACCTTGCGGAGTCGAGTGCCTCCCACAACAGGATCTACCACCAAAGCCTGCCGACCGGGGGTAGCAACATGAGGTGGATGATCCAACTGATCAAACGTGATGGCCATCTGAGACCAGCTGAGGTATGTGGGGGTTGCGGCAACATCCATGTTGACTTCTCTATTGATTACTTTCAATCAACTCTTGCTCTCAACATCAGCAAAAATCATCAGGGTGGCGGTGACATCAGGAAAAGTTTCTTTGTCGTCATCATCCTCTTTATCAGGAGTTTTCTCACTCGACGTACCTTCCTTGAACAGCTGGATCAGTAGACAGCACTAACGAGTGGTATGCTTGGGCAATATCAAATTGCCTTCCTCGTCTTTCCTCATGTCGATTGCACACGGTAAATCCATAACATCAGTTCCTGACTGATTCTTTCCTTTCTTGGGGTAGAATTGTCCCTTGGACTTCCCCTTATTTTTTCCTTGCGCCGCCAGAGCGGCTGCCTCTGCCAGAACAGGGCCATCAGCCTTCCGCTTTTGCTTCCGACTGGAATTACCGCTGGCATCATTGTCAACTGCTTTTCCTTTGCCTCTGTGGAGGCGGTCTTCTTCTTCGCCGTTGGCGAATCGAGTGGAGATTTCCATCATCTTGCTTAGTGAAATATCACCTGTTCGTCCAAACTTCAGGTAAAGCTCTCTGTACTTTACTCTGACCTTGAAAGCACAAACAGCATGATGTTCAGAAACATTCTCCACCGTATGATGCAAATTGGACCAACGCTGAATGTAATATCTCAGTGACTCATTGGGCTTCTGAACACAATGTTGCAAATCAATCGAACAGGAAGGACGCTTACAGGTGCCCTCGTATGTTCTAATGAACACTCAGGCAAGATCCTCCAAGTAGTGGATGCTAGAAGGAGCCAAACGATTCAATCATGCCCGGGATGAACCATCTAACATCAAGGACTTCATTGCAATGTTGTCATTGCCACCATCAATCTGAATAGCCACTCGGTACTCATCCAACCATGTTTCCGGCTTCGACTCGCCAGAAAACTTGCCTATCCTGGCTGCCAACCTGAAGTTGGGGCGATCTCTGTAGAACGAATGGCTCTGCTAAAGCACTCGGGACCAGAAATAACAGCACTGCTGCCACTTGGGTAATCTCTGTCGAAACCATATCTGTGGGCTCTGCCTCTATCGATTTGCCTCTGAGTGAGGAAGTCTCCTGTATCAAATCCTGGATTCCACTCCTCACCAAACGGGCACCTATTATCGTGGTGTCGGGGCACATACGGACCACTCCGCGGAGGAGTGGGCAATCGATGGTGGTCATCATGGTGAAATTGATCTCATCCCTGATCCCAGAATTGATCCTCACGGAAACCTCTGCCCTACAACGCAGAGGCGAACCTGGACTGTGTACCGACTGAACATTCTCTTCTCTTGGCGAATTACTGTGTATTCTGTTGCGCGACTGTGAAACAACTGAGTTTTGGCGCTGCGCCGCATGAAGCAACGCTCTCATCCGCAACAAACCACTGCCGCCCTCTGAACGTGATAGCTAAATGGAATCTGCTATCCTAGCTACTGCTGCAACATTTAAAACTATAGTGCGGTATACCGCAACATTGTTCTGTGAACCATTCAGAAAATGTTGTCGCTGACGTCGACTTGATGGTGGTGGACGCTGACGAGCGCGCTCGTCGAGTTCCTTCTGAAGCTCTTCGAGTCAAATGCGCGTGGCCCCCAAGGCCTAGGCCTCAACGGCCGCATCGACGATGGGCGTATGGAGGACCTCCTCATCTCGGTGCGGCTGCTCATTCAATGCCCCACCAGCCTATCACCCGCCGTGGCTGAAGCCATGCGGCGAGCTCTGATGTGAACCAACCGTAAGAACCTCCATTACAGGATTGCAAGTTTCACACTCGGAGGAAATGTCAGACTGATCTGACGCCACGTCAAACACGCCGTGAAGTGACTCAGCAAGCTTGATTGCGCAATCTGTAGAGACGAAACTTGAAGAGGCACCGCATGCCTAACCCAGCGCTAGAGCCGTGAGGGACCGGATTGCTTGCGGTGGTGAATAGCAGGGAGGGCCATAGAGTACGGAGTCGACGACTGCCGCAGAAGAACACTGCAGGAGCTCGCGTGGAAGTGTGTCACCCTGCGAATCAAGAGCGCCTCAACGTCGAGAGGCGCCTCCTAGAGCCATGCTGAATCATCGGCGATGAAGGGGAGCGCTTCGAGACGGATCTCGTGACCCAAGAACAAACAACCGTCGGAAGACATGATGAAGGAAAAAATGCAACCTCACCGAAAGTCGCTTAGACGCCTGCCTGTCACGCCCAAGATGCGCGCCTATCCATATTAAGGCACAGGGGCCTCGACAAGGGATAGGGGCACATCACGACATTCGCAAGTATAACATCATTACATCATACATTTATATAGAGAGGAGTATATGAGTCGGCTTACACTCGCTACATGCTAAATTACAATTCCACACAAAGAGTTCAAACATAAATCTGAAGGTAGGGTTCGGCTATGGACGAAAACAAACGATAAAAGAAGATGCAATGATACTATCTTGCTAGCCCTGAAGATCATGAACATGGTCCTCTACTCATCAGCATACGTCACGTACATCCTGCCGCGTTCCTCGTCATACTCCCACTAGAGCTGCATAATGTCATCTGGCACGACCTCATCTGTACCTGTACCTGGTTTATTGTAGTAAACTGTGAGCCACAAGGACTCAGCAATCTCATGCCCGGGTACCGAGACTATTCAAGCTTATAGGTGGGGAAGGGTGTGTGTTTAGACTGCTGCAGCACCAAGATTTTATGGTGGCTAAACTTATATAACATGCAAGTAAATATGTGGCCTATGATAAACGATCGAATCTAGAATGACCTCTATGAGATCCTGAACACCTACTTACGTCAATCATAACCCCACCATGTTCTCTCTCGGATCATGTTCACGAGCAGAGACAATCACAGTTACGCACACAGTTGGTGTATTTTATTAGAGTTTACTTCAAGTTAACTATAACCTGGTGTTAAACAAATATCCAAGCTGCCACATAACCGCGGGCACGGCTTTCCGAAAGTTTTAACCCTGCAGGGGGTGCTCCAACTAGTCCATCATAAATTAACCACACTCCATGGGAATAGCGTCGACCACGGATCTCCTGATCATCCTAGGCAATTCCAAAGGAATTCCAACACCTCGAGGTAGCCCGAAGAAAGTCAGAGCTCCTCATGCAAGACACTCGATAAAGGTAAAACAAATCCAACAAGACCACTCAACGTGTCGACGAACCTGATAGGATCCGCGTATCTCGTTCTCAGGACACGACAGATAAGCGAAGCATACGGTGGCCTGATAGAAATCTCCCGAGTTGCCCCGGGTTGGCCCCGCACGGTGCCCTAGTTTGGACCAACACTCATGAGGAGCACTGGCCCGGGGGTTGATTAATTATCCACGGGGTTGCAAAGCCCTATGAAAATTTATTAAGTTACTAAGCAAATGTAGTAACAAAGTTGGGTCTTGCCAGACAAGTTTTAATCTTAACCGAATAAATAAGGGGGTCCCCATAACAACCCCGAGCATGTTAGGAGCGCAAAGTACGGAAACATAACATTGGTAACAAGAAACTATGGCGGTAACAGTGGAACAAAACACCTAGCAAAAGGCCAAGCCTTCCACCAATACCAAGATATAAATGTGCATTAAATTAAATAATAGATAATATTGTGATATTCCAATCCATGTTATCACAAGGATACAACATGCACCTGCAACTAAGAACACTATAAGAGGGGCTGAGCAGCGGTAACTTAGCCAAACAATGGTTGTTGGGATGTGGAGGGGTTAGAGGCTATCATGGCAATGTAGGAGGCTTGACATTCAAGGGGTAGGTAGCTCAATTGTAGCGACAAGAGCGAGACAACTCGCAAGCGAAAATAGTATCGAGATCCGGGTATGATCATCTTGCATGTTGGTTCTTCAGTGAAACAAGTCGCGGGATCCTCGTAGTGGTACTCTCCTGGATCTTCGTACTCAGGTTCAATGTTCGCGTCTATTCAAAAGAAACAGCAATAATAAACAAGCAACCATGGTGCAATGCGCAAGCAATAATGATGCACGCTTATGTGAAGAATTTAACATGGCAATCCTAACTAGTCAAGTTTCACATGCCATAGAATAGTTATTTATGAATCTGGACAGAATCTTATGTTAAGTTATTTAGACATTCATTAACATGGCAAAAATGGATGAATCATGCAAAAACGATACAAATGCATATATGGAACATAAGAAATGGAGTTACGGTTCTCACGCTACGCTCACGACAAGATACGAAGGCAAAACCAAGAACAGAAGGCCATGTGCTATTCCTTGGCATTCCAAGGTAGCCACTGCTTAGTCAATGAAAAACCAACCACAATAGATCCAATTATCTAGCAAATCCATGGATTATAGCTCCCACAAGTCACAAAACACTAAAACAAATAATCTGCCACAAAATAGCAACTTAGCAACTTTCACAGCCAACAACTTGAGCTACAGGAAGTCTCTAGCCACAAACAAGGTATTGACAGAAACTACATAACATGCTTATCAACTTATCCAACTACACAATCTTGAATGGAGGGACACGTCAATAAGCATGAAGCTCACAAGTTGGCATGATGAAACAGAATTCTGGGACTTAGTGAAAATAACAGTTTTCTGGAATCTGAGTTAATCTGGTAGCATGTTTACAACAGAAACTTATGGTGAAGAGACCACCTTATGGCATGAAAATTAACAAGATGGTAGAGGGCAACCTCTACATCAAATCACTAGCACTAAGCTTGAGCTAATTCACAACATATCACAAGATAGCAACCACTCTTCATGGCATAAAAATACTAGCAGATTCTCAGACTTAGAAATATTTAGCAAGTTTGAAAACAACACATTTTAGTGACTACTTTAGAGCATGGTTCCCACTCATTTGCAAGTTTATCATGACAAAGCTAAATACCATGTCATTCTACTCATCAAAGACTACCATATTCATGTTGGCACGAACATCATAGCATGCATGGATAAAATATAACAAAAATGACAAAATGGCACTTTGAGATAAAATGACATTTTGTCAAACTTGCTCAAAAGACCAAACCAATTGCACCAATGGATTCCTGAGATTTTTCTACCCCAAATTCATGTATCATACTCATATATTCACATGGAACAACATGGCAAAAACTAAGTAGAAAGAACATCCCACATTCCTATAAGTCAAAACTTGCCTAAATTGCACATGAGCATAAATGATCATATCCAGAACTAGAAATATTGCTATAACTGGAAAAACCCTAATAAATCAATTAAAACGATTAAAACACTAATAACATTTAAAGAAAAACAACTATAATAGGGGGCCCACCTGGCATACTCACCAGGGCCCCTTTGTGGATGACATGTGGGGCCAAGCCCACTGTCATACACACATACACTAGCAAGTATACACACACACTCGACTACACAACAATTCACCCCCACATACACATGCACAAACAGCCACACCGGATCCCTGCTGACCATAGGGAATCTTGCACACAGCTGGGCACACACCACACACATGCACCACCACACCAGATCCGGGTGTTACCACACTGGATCCGGACACCACACACACAGAACAGTCAATCAGAAAAAAAAACCGGGAGGGCTGGGATTCGATCCCTGGACCTTGCACTCTCGGCCTCGGAACCCAACCACTATGCTCCGCTCGTGTAGCTGCATAGAGAGGGGGGCGACTCCTAAAGACCCGCCAGGAGACGGTCTTCTGCTATCTCGAGTAGAGAGAAGCAGGAGGCGCCGGCAGCCTAACCGATGACCACCGGGGCCGACGACCTGTGGCGGGACTGCTGGATCCTCATGGGGTCTCATCGCGTGGCTAGCACGGCGATTCACGGGGCTGCACAACAGGTTCGCAATGGTGGCAACGGCAACAGACAACGGCAGCGGCGGCGAGGCACACAACGGCGAAGGCGCGGGTATGAGCGCGAGCTGCACGCGGGAAGGAAGCAGCACACGCAAGCAACGATAGCGGCAACAGGCTTCCACCAGTACCAACACACACGCTCATAACTACTGCAACTAAGGACCGGGCTTGAAGAGCACTGGGAGCATCACAACGGCAGCACGACGGCGATGACTACAGCGGCCTACGGGAGGAGGAGAGGGCAGGGATCAAACCCAAGAGGATACCTCACCTACCTAGACACGACGACAGGGATGGAGGCGTAGCAGAACGACGACGACACGAGGGGAAACTCCGGTGATCTTCTGGCCGGAATGCAGAGGAGGGAGACGGCGATGCCGGGGCCTTGGAGACCTCCTGGTTGACAAGGAAGAAGCGGCCGACAACGGGGAAGCCCTTCTCACGGACCAGAGGGACGACAACGCAGTGAGGAGCTACCTCTGGGCACGAGCTGATGCTCGGCCGGAGCACGGTCGACGTGGCAATGGCATGAGGCTAGCCTACCTTGCCTGGCGGTGGCACAGCGAGGAAGAGGGAGGAATGAGGAGAGGGAAGAAGCTAGCGCACTGGGGACGTGCTTAAAAGGAGTAGCAAGGACGATGTCGGCTGTCAAATCAATCGAGCCAGCGACATGGCTCCTGCCGATGGCCTGCCGTACAGGAGGAAGGAGAGGACCGCGCTCGTGGGCTGCGCTACTGCTGCTAGGCCGCTATGGGGAGGACAAGGCCCGGCACGCCTGGCTCTCTCCCCCTTCCAGGAAAAAAAGGAGGTTTCCTATTAAAATAAACAACTATCTTATTAATAACCCACAGAAATAAACGAAAGGTTTTTTTGACAAAACAAAAATACTTTTACATACAAAGAAATAACACCTATTTTATAAAATTAAGCTAGTTGATTTTTTAGAGCAACTAATTTAAATAGCTTTTATAAAAAACAGCCCCTAGTTATTTAAAACCCCCAAAGACACAAAGCTCAAAACACCAGTAGAACAGCACACACAGGCTTAAAATATTATTGACTACCTCGTGAACATTTTAAGCCAATTTAATATAGCAATTGATTCTATTGATTAATGACAATGGAATAAAAGAGTAAAGGTTGGTTTGTTTGAAAAAGAATAAGAGATGGGGAAGGAGATGATGCCGACTCAAACCACACAACCACAACAACACTCACATCACTACAAGGTCAAGAAGCACATCACAAAACAATGTGGAATACATGATGATGAAATGACATGATGCATGATGCATGGATGCATGAGACAAAGACATGGCAAGGATAAACTCAAATACATCATCACATGACACAAGATCCACATAGGTTACATGCTATAAAAGGTAGGGGCAGCACTTGGGCTGTCACAACTCTCCCACACTACAAGAGGATCTCGACCCGAGATCTAGGAACGAAAGAACTCTGGAAATTCGGAACGGAGAAGGTCCTTACGTTCCCAAGTAGCTTCTTTGTCAGAATGATGAGACCACTTCACCTTGAGAAACTTGATAGATTTGTTGCGAGTCTTACGTTCAATTTCTTCGAGAATAGCCACTGGATGCTCACGATAAGAGAGGTCTTCTTGGAGATCAATGTCTTGGAGGTCAATGGTATGCTCGGGAGTCTTAAAGCACCTCCGGAGCTGAGAGACATGTAAGACATCATGAACATTTGCGAAGTTTGGAGGAAGCTCTAGTTGATATGCAAGTTCACCTCTCTTGCCAACAACTTTGAAAGGACCAACAAAACGAGGAGCTAGCTTCCCTTTAATTCCAAACTGCTCAGTGCCCTTCATGGGAGAGACTCTGAGATAGACTAGATCATCAACTTGAAAGGAAACATCCCGATGTTTGTTATCGTAATAACTCTTTTGTCAGGATTGAGATGCTTTGAGGTTCTCACGAATGACACGGCACATCTCTTCTGCTTCGGTGATCATGTCATTGCCCAAAATCTGACGCTCACAAGTTTCGGACCAGTTAAGCGGGGTACGACACTTCCTATCGTAGAGAATCTCGAAAGGGGCCTTGCCTGAGCTAGCCTAAAAGCTATTGTTTTATGAGAATTAAGCATACAGAAGACAGTCTTCCCATTTCATGCCGAATGAAATCACACAGGATCTGAGCATATCTTCAAGGATCTGATTGACTCTCTCAACTTGACCACTTGTCTACGAATGGAATGCAGTACTGAAACGGATCTTGGTACCCATAGCAGTCTGGAAGGACTCCCAAAACTTGGAAGTAAAGAGGGTTCCACGATCAGATGAGATGAGCTGAGGAATACCATGCAAAGAAACTATCCTTGATGCATACAACTCTACTAGTTGAACTGCCGAGATAGATTCTTTGACTGGAAGGAAATGAGCAACTTTGGACAGCTTTTCAATAACCATAAAGATGGCATCGTTGACTCTCTTTGACTTGGGAAACCCAGTGACGAAATCCATCTCCACATGATCATATTTCCACTCTGGGATAGGCAAAGGCTGAAGAAGACCTGCTGGACATTGATGTTCCTCCTTCACCCTGCAACAAACATCACACTCGTTCACGAACTAAGCAATTTCATGTTTCATGCGAGTCCACCAGAAGGTTTGCTTGAGATCCTGATACATCTTGGAACTGCCTAGATGAATGGATAGAATAGAATTGTGTGCTTCCTCCATGATAACCTTTCTGAGATCACCTTTTGGAACCACCAGATGGTCCTCAAAGAACAAGGTGTCTTTGTCATCAACTCGAAAGCACTTATACTTCGGAATGCCCTTGGCCACACCTTTCTTCACTTTCTTCACCATTGCGTCAAGCAACTGCGCTTGGTGAACCTGATCTTCCAGAGTCAGAGAGACTTGAAGATTGGCAAGAAATCCTTGCGGAATCATTTGAAGGTTGAGCTTGCCGAAGGCTTCACAAAGCTCAGGTTGAAGAGGCTTCAGGATGAGACTGTTGCAGTACGCCTTTTGGCTGAGCGCGTCTACAATGACATTTGCTTTCCAGGAGTATACTTAATGCTTGGATTGAAGTACTCAAGCATTTCCACCCAACGAGACTGCCGAAGATTAAGATGTACATCAAGCTCTTGTGATCGGTGTACACCTCAACTGGTCTACCCAACAACAAATGCCTCCAACTCATTAGAGCATGCACAACTACCGCCAATTCGAGATTGTGAGTGGGGTAGTTCTTCTCGGCAGGCTTCAACTGATGCGAGGTATAAGCAACAATCTTCTTATCTTGCATGAGAACACCACCAAGACCTTGGAGAGAAGCATCACAGAATACTTGGAAAGGCTTCGACTGCTCGGGAGGAACAAGAACTGGAGCTGAAGTCAGTCTCTGCTTGAGCGTATTGAACGCCACATCACACTCAGGAGACCAAACATATTTGACATTCTTCTAAAGGAGATTGGACAGAGGCTTAGCAATTTGAGAGAAGTGCTCCACGAATCTTCTGCAATAACTAGCAAGCCCGAGGAAGCTACGAAGCTGCTTCACATTCTGAGAAGGCTCCCACTTCAAATTTTGCTGAACTTTCTCAGGGTGCACTTTAATGCCCTCGGCAGAGATCACATGCCCAAGGTAAACCACTTCATTGATCTAAAACTCACACTTGGAAAACTTGGCATAGAATCAATGTTCTCTTAGCTTGTCAAGCACAAGGCGGAGATGCTCTGCATCCTCTTCTTCTGTCTCCGAGAACACAAGGATATCATCCAAATAGACCAAGACGAACTCATTCTTGAAAGGAGAGAAAATGAAGTTCATCATTCTTGAGAAGGTTGGGGGAGCATTTGCAAGACCAAACGACATGACAGTGTACTCATAAGAGCCAAAACTCATCCTAAAAGCAGTCCTAGGAATGTCTTCTTCACGAATGCGAAGCCGATGATAGCCCATGCGAAGCTCAAGCTTCGAGAAAACCTTGGCACCTTTCAGTTGTTCAAACAACTCATTGATGTTGGGAAGTTGGTACTTGTTCTTGATTGTCTTCTTGTTCAATGGACGGTAATCGACAGAAAGTCGATCTGTGCCATCCTTTTTCTTGACAAACAACACACCACAACCCCATGGAGAAGAACATGGTCTGATCAGACCCAGACATTCTTGTTCATCTAGCTGCTTCTTCAACTCTTTCGGCTCTTTGGGGCCAAGTTTATAAGGGTGCTTACAAACCGGTTCAGTTCCGGGATCAAGATCAATCACGAACTCGACTGGCCGGTGCGGAGGCATTCCTGGCAATTCTTCTGGAAAGACATCTTTATACTCAGAAACCACCGGAATTTGAGAAATAGCCGAGATTTCACCCTTCTCATTAGGAGCAAAGAGACGGATTGTGTCATCGCGAGCTACGAAAATAATCACATCTTCTTAAGGATGAGTCAGCTTGACTTCTTTTGCTTGGCAATCAATATAAGCCTTGTTCATAGCTAGGAAGTCCATGCCCAAAATGAGATCAATGTCTGAATTGCCGAGAACATAAGGATAAGCCAAGAAACAATAATTGCCCATCTTGATAGAAACATCCGAAACAACAGAATTGGTCCTCATCGAAGCACCCCGAGAAACGATATCCAATGGTCTACCCAAAGATGCTGAAGGGAAATCATGCTTTATGAAAAATGCCTTTGACATGAAACAATGCGATGCGTCATAATCAAACAAAACTTTTGCAGGAAAAGAATTAACTAAGAGATTACCGATAATCACATCATGAGACTGCTCTGCTTCAGCTGCATTCACCATGTTCACCCTTGCAGACTTGGGATTATGCTTCACCATTGCATTCCCTGGAGGCCTGACTGGAGGAGGAGGCGGAAGACGCCGCTGGTTGCACTTGTTTGAGTAGTGACCCTTGTGACCACACTTGTGACAAGTAACCTCAGATAGCGGACGAAAGTTGCCTGGAGGAGGAATGAAAGCTGCCTTGGACGCCTGGGGTCTCTGCTGATATCCTGGGTTGGGTGGGTGGGAAGAACCACGACCACCGAACTGCTTTTGCTATTGAGGAGGACGAAACGAGGGAGGACTTGGCACCCAATACTTCTACTACTTAGGAACCATCTGAGAGTTGGAAGAAGAAGAATATGAATCCCTTGAATGCTTCCTTGAGTTCTCCAACTTGATCTGGGTTGCCTCGACCTTCAAAGCCATGTTGTAGAACTGATCAAACTCACGAGGCTCTTGAAGGACTAGACCTAGCAGAGGCTCATCCTTGAGACCACCTCTGAACTGATAGATCATTGCCTTGTCATCTGGAACATCTTGCTTAGCATAGAAGGCTAGATTCTAGAACTTGATATTGTATTGATAGAAAGACTTGCTTCCCTGCTTTAGATACCAGAACTTCTCACGCATCTCCTCGACAAAGCTAGTCGGAATGTAATGGGCCCTGAAGTCATGGCAGAAATCGTCCCAAGGAACAACACGATCGCCCCTGGAATCCTTGTACTGCTGCCACCAATCAGCTATCTGACCCTTGAGCTGGAACAAAGCAAATTTGTCCTCTGGTCTGACATTGCTGCACTCAAAATGCTTACTCATGTCACGGAGCCAATCATCAGCATTAAAAGGTTGCTAACAACAGGTGAAAGACTTGGGCTAGTTGGCAAGGAAATGGTTGAGCGTTGCAAACTGAGGTTGATTTTGAAAATTCCCTTGAAAGCCTTGCTGACCCTGATCTCTTTCTTGCAACACCCCAAGCAACATCTTAGTGTTCGCGTTGGTAGCGGCCATCACAGCTTGCCAAGCTTATTGAGGAGGAGGCGGTGGCGGGGGTGGTGGAGCCATCCTAAAGATGGACAAGAACATCAGCGCCTCATTGATAAGATGAATTCAATAGCTGAATCAAATGCTTGAAAGAAATTGAACAATAACATCATAGCCTTCCTACTGAAAAAATTAGTAAGAATGCTTTCTTCGGTTCGCGGTAACATCATCAGATATTAGAAGCCACTTGCAATAACACAAAAGTATTGAGCTAACTGCTCGAAACAAATGTATATGCCCTCATACATCTGAAGAAGATGATCCTAGATAACTACATGAGTTCGCACGTAAGAACTTCCGAAAACTTTCTGGTTATGCAATCCGGTGTGGGGGATAAAAGGAGGAAATATCTAACACAACTAGCAAACCTACACCCCAACTGTATCCATCCTTCAATACATAACCAGAGGCTTTCGCAAATCCATCTAACTTGAATCCTCGAAAGCACAATGATACTAAACCATGGTGGTACCCCGGACGCCTCCCTAGTATTGAGCGACTCCGACCTTATTTCACCACGACAAGTATTGAAGTAATTCCGAACACTCTCCGTCCTGAGATATCAAGGAAGCTGAATGATAACGATGTGCTAAAATTCCCTGGAGCTCGACTCCTCAGAAGAAATCAAGTCAGACAGGAGGCACCAAGACAGAACTCCATCACATCGATATCATATAGACTCCAAAATACTCGCCTGATCCTAAAACAAATTTTGAGAGAGAAGAGGAGTAGAAACAAAACTTCCTAAGTCGAATACCACACCAGAGCATAGAAGAGGAGTAAAAAGAATCCTACTCTCCGATATAACTAGACTCAAAATAGTTTTTACTAGACTCGACTCGGCCAAGTTCGATCAAGCAAAGGACTCCTATGGTCGTATGGCTCTGAATACCAACTTGTCATGCCCAAGATGCGCGCCTATCCATATTAATGCACGGGGGCCTCGACAAGGGATAGAGGCGCATCTCGACGTTCGCAAGTATAGCATCATTACATCATACATTTAGGAAGAGGGGAGTATATGAGTCGCCTTACACTCGCCACATGCTAAATTACAATTCCAAACAATGAGTTCAAACATCAATCTGAAGGCAGGGTCCCCTTACAGACGAAAACAAACAATAAAAGAATAGGCAATGATACTATCTTGCTAGCCCTGAAGATCACGACCACGCTCCTCTACTCATCTAGATACGTCACGTACATCCTATCGCGTTCCTCGTCATACTCCCACTGGAGCTGCGTCATGTTATCTGGCATGACCTCATCTGTACTTGTACTTGGATTGTTGTAGTAAACTGTGAGCCATGAGGACTCAACAATCTCACGCTCGGGTACTGAGACTATTCAAGCTTATAGGTGGGGAAGGGGTATGTGTTTAGACTGCAGCAGCACTAAGCATTTATGGTGGCTAAACTTACGTAACATGAAAGTAAATATGTGGCCTACGATAAACGATCGAATCTAGAATGACCTCTATGAGATCCTGGACACCTACTTACGTCAATCATAACCCTATCATGTTCTCTCTCTGATTATGTTCACAAGAAGAGACAATCACGATTATGCATGCAGTTGGTGTATTTTATTAGAGCTTACTTCAAGTTAACTATAACCGGGTGTTAAACAAACATCCAAGTTGCCACATAACCACGGGCACGGCTTTCTGAAAGTTTTAACCCTGCAGGGGTGCTCCAACTAGTCCATCATAAATTAACCACACTCCACAGGAATAGCCTCGACCACTGATCTCTTGATCCTCCTAGGCAACTCCAAAGGAATTCCAACACCTCGAGATAGCCCGAAGAAAGTCAGAGCTCCTCACGCAAGACACTCGATAAAGGTAAAACAAATCCAGCAACACCACCCGACGTGTCGACGAACCCAATAGGAGTTGCGTGTCTCGTTCTTAGGACATGACAGATAAGCGAAGCGTACGGTGGCCTGATAGAAATCTCGAGAGTTGCCCCGGGTTGGCCCCGCATGGTGCTCTTGTTTGGACCAACACCCACGAGGAGCACTAGCCCGGGGGTTGATTAATTATTCACGGGGTTGCAAAGCCCAATGCAAATTTATTAAGTTATTAAGAAAATGTAGTACCAAAGTTGGGTCTTCCAGACAAGTTTTAATCTTAACGGGAGTCCCCATAACAACCCCAAGCATGTTAGGAGCGCAAAGTATGGAAACATAACACCGGTAACAAGAAACTATGGCGGTAACAGCAGAACAAAACACCTAGCAAAAGGCCAAGCCTTCCACCAATACCAAGATATATATGTGCATTAAATTAAATAACAGATAATATTGTGATATTCCAATCCATGTTATCACATGGAACAACCTGCACCTGCAACTAAGAACGCTATAAGAGGGGCTGAGAAGAGGTAACTTAGCCAATCAAAGGTTTGCTAGGATGTGGAGGGTTAGAGGATATCATGGCAATTAGGAGGCTGACATTCAGGTAGTAGGTAGCGCAAATTGTAACAATAAACGCGAGACACTAGCAAGCCAAAATAGTAGCGGGATCCGGGTACAATCATCTTGCGTGTTGGTTTTTCAGTGTAACAAGTAGCGGGATCCTCATAGTGGTACTCTCCTGGATCTTCGTACTCAGGTTCAACGTTCACGTCTACCAATAAGAAACATCAAGAATAAACAAGCAACCAAGGTGCAATGCGCAAGCAAGAATGATGCATGCTTATGTGAAGAATTTAGCATGGCAATCCCAACTAGTCAAGTTTCACATGCCATAGAATAGTTATTTATGAATCTGGACAGAATCTTATGATAAGTTATTTAGACATGCATGAACATGGAAAAAAATGGATGAATCATGCAAAAACGATACAAATGCATATGTAGAACGTAAGAAACGGAGTTACGATTCTCAGGCTACGCTCACGACAAGATACGAAGGCAAAAGCAAGACAAGAAGGCCATGGGCTATTCCTTGGCATTCGAAGGTAGGCACTGGTTAGTCAACGAAAAACCAACCACAACAGATCCAAATATCTAGCAAATCCATGGAGTACAGTCCCACAAGTCACAAAACACTAAAACAAACAATCTGGCACAAAACAGCAAATTAGCAACTTTCACAGCCAACAACTTGAGCTAGAGGAAGTCTCTAGCCACAAACAAGGTATTGACATAAACTAGATAACATACTTATCAACTTATCCAACTACACAATCTGTAATGGAGGCACACATCAATAAGCATGAAGCCCACAAGTTGGCATGATGAAACAGAATTCTGGGACTTAGTGAAAATAACAGTTTTCTGGAATCTGAGTTAATCTGGTAGCATGTTTACATCAGAAACTAATAGTGATAGAGACCACCTCATGGCACTAAAATTAACAAGATAGTAGAGGGCAACCTCTACATCAAATCACCAGCACTGAGCTTGAGCCAATTCACAACATATCACAAGATAGCAACCACTCTTCATGGTATAAAAATATTAGCAGATTCTCAGACTTTGAAATAGTTAGCAAGTTTGAAAACAACAACATTTTAGTGACTACTTTAGAGCATGGTTCCCACTCATTTGCATCTTTATCATGACAAAGATAAATACCATGGCATTCTACTCATCAAAGACTACCATATTCATATTGGCACCAACATCATAGCATGCATGGATAAAATATAACAAAAATGACAAAATGGCACTTTGAGATAAAATGACATTTTTTCAAACTTGCTCAAAAGACCAAACCAATTGCACCAATGGATTACTGAGATTTTTGTGCCTGAAATTCATGTATCATAGTCATATATTCACATGGAACAACATGGCAAAAACTAGGTAGAAAGAACATCCCACATTCCTAAAAGTCAAAACTTGCCTAAATTGCACATGAGCATAAATGATCATATCCAGATCTGGAAATATTGCTATAACTGGAAAAACCCTAATAAATCAATTAAAACACTAATACCATTTAAAGAAAAACAATAATAACAGGGAGCCCACCTAGCATGCTCACTAGGGCCCCTATGTGGATGACATGTGGGGCCAGGCCCACTGTCATACACACACACACACACTAGCAAGTATACACACACACAGCCACACACACACTGGACTACACAACAATTCACCCCCACATACACATGAACAAACAGCCACACCAGATCCCTGCTGACCACAGGGAATCCTGCACACAGCCGGGCACACACCACACACACGCACCACCACTCTAGATCTGGGTGTTACCACACCGGATCCGGACACCACACACACAGAACAGCCAATCATAAAAAAACCAGGAGGACTGGGATTTGATCCCTGGACCTTGCGGTCTCGCCCTTGGAACCAAACCACTATGCTACGCTCGTGTAGCTGCACAAAGAGGGGGGCGACTCCTAAAGACCCGTCAGGAGACGGTCTTCTCCTATCTCGAGCCGAGAGAAGCGGGCGGTGCTGACGGCCTAACCGGCAACCACCAGGGCCAGCAACCTCTGGCGGGACTGCGGGATCCTCGAGGGGTCTCATCCCCGCGGCTAGCGCGGCGACTCACGGGGCTGCACAACAGGTTCGCAGCGGTGGCAACGGCAACAGACAACGGCAGCGGTGGCGAGGCACACAACGGCGAAGGCGTGGCTACGAGCGTGAGCTGCACGCGGGAAGGAAGCAACACACGCAGGCAACGGCAGCGGCAACAGGCTTCCACCAGCACCAACACACATGCTCATAACTACTGCAACTAAGGACCAGGCTTGAAGAGCACCGGGAGCATCACAATGGCAGCACGACGACGATGACTACAACGGCCTAGGGGAGGAGGAGAGGGCAGGGATCGAACGCGGGAGGATACCTCTCCTACCTAGACACGATGACAGGGACGAAGGCGCAGCAGAACGACGATGGCACAAGGGGACACTCCGACGATCTTCTGGCCGGAATGCAGAGGAGGGAGACGGCGATGCCGGGCCTTAGAGAGCCCCTGGTCGACGAGCATGAAGCAGCCGATGATGGGGAAGCCCTTCTCGCGCACCAGAGGGACGACAACGCCGCGAGGAGCTACCTACGGGCACGAGCTGTTGCTCGGCCGGAGCACAGCGGACGTGGCAATGGCATGAGGCTAGCCTACCTTACCTGGCGGTGGCGCGGTGAGGAAGAGGGAGGAATGGGGAGAGGGAAGAAGCTAGGGCACCAGGGAAACACTTAAAAGGAGCAGGAGGGACACCATCGGCCGTCAAATCAATCGAGCCAGTGACGTGGCTCCTGCCAATGGCCTGCCGTGCAGGAGGAAGGAGAGGACCGTGCTCGTGGGCTGCGCTGCGCTACTGCTGCTGGGCCGCTACGGGGAGGACAAGGCCCAGCATGCCTTGCTCTCTCTCCCTTCTAGGAAAAAAAGGAGGTTTCCTATTAAAACAAACAGTTGTCTTATAAAAAACCCACAGAAATAAACAAAAGGTTTTTTGACCAAACAAAAATACTTTACATACAAAGAAATAAGACCTATTTTATAAAATTAGCTAGTTGATTTTTTAGAGAAACTAATTTAAATAGCTTTTATAAACAACAGCCCCTTGTTATTTAAAACCCCCAAAGACACAAAGCTCATAACACCAATAGAACATCACACACAGGCTTAAAATATTATTGACTTCCTTCTTAACATTTTATACCAATTTAATATAGCAATTGATTCTGTTGATTAATGGCAATGGAATAAGAGAGTAAAGGTTGGTTTGCTTGAAAAAGAATAAGAGAGGGGGAAGGAGATGATGCCCACTCAAACCACACAACCACAACAACACTGACATCACTACAAGGTCAAGAAGCACATCATAAAACAATATGCAAGACATGATGATGAAATGACATGATGCATGATGCATGGATGCATGAGACAAAGACATGGCAAGGAGAAACTCAAATACATCATCACACAACACAAGATCCACATAGTTTACATGTTATAAAAGGTAGGGGCAACACTTGGGCTGTCACACTGCCCCACGATGGGCGTCAAATGTTGTGGGAATGATTCTGACAGTAGAAGATAGGGGTACGAAAGGATAGGGGAGAATCCTAGATACGGCGAGGATGTACACACAAATGTATGAGTTCAGGCCCCTCTCGTGGAGGTAACAGCCCTACATATCATTGCTTGGGATCTCTTGTCGTGTGCAAAGTACGTGTTACAGGGGGTGCGAACCCTTGTGCCAGAGGGGAGGGGTGGCTTATATAGAGTACACTGCCTCTCATAGTGTTTGGCATCCAAGGGTTCGATCGTGGGAATAAAGATGTACGTTACTGGTAACGTATACAATAAATGCTACTAATGGCGATTGGCTAAACGCCTGCCCATTGGCCTCCCTGGGGTGGCTTCTGGTCTTCCAGCGTCGACTGGAAGCGAGGTCTTCCGAGTGACAAGTGACTGTCGAGTGGAGGGAGAAGCCTCTTAGTGGATTAACTATCGAGTGACTTGAGCTCCATGGTGAATCCAGTCGGAATCTCACTTGTAATCTTGAAGTCCTCCAATATAGTGTCCTTAGGTAGGGTATGTAGGTTAGGCCTAGAACCCTACCCTAGGTACATATCCTCGTCACCGGCTGCTTGCTGGAGCCCCGCCACGACAACCCCTAGGTCGCCCTCCTCCCGTCGCCCTCTCTTGCCCGTTTCCCATCTCCCCCTCCCTGACCTCTCTCATCTCTCCCCCTCTCTTATGCAGTCCTCCATGGCAGCTGTGAAGCTCGCCTGGCCAGTCGCCAAACTCTGCCAGTCGCCGGATCTGGTGAACCGTGACCAGATCCGACTGTTCCCGTGCTCCACGACCCCACCGGACTGCCCCGTCGTCGCCCTGTTGACCTGCAACTGCCGTCATGGCTGCGTACTTCGGGAGCAGGCGCTCACCTACCGTAGCGACTGCATGGGCCACCGGCTCTTGCTACTTGAGTCGGCCGACCTGTGAGAGCCAAGGCCCAGCAGCTCCCTCTGGCCCAGCATCCCCACATCCGGCCTGCCTTGCCTCTCCATCAACGGGCTTGGACTATGGTGAGCATCAGCCATCGTGTGCCCCTAAGCGTCGCATAGTATGTTGCGCCCATGTTCATGTGTGGGCCCTATTTCATATTCGGCCCATGTGTTTTTTTCTGCGTTGCGAATTTATCTAATTATCCTTAGAATAACTAATTTTGCATAATTATTTGTGGCACATTTTTTTATAGCAACATATACATGTTATATATGACTTTGGGTAGAAAAATCCATTGAATTTATCTGTGCATTTACATTTGTCATTTGAGTAAGTTTGTGTGCATGTTTTTTGTGATGCCCTTTTGCTATTTTCGTGTGATTAAATCTAAGCATGATATGAAATAATTTTGAACATGAGATATGCCCTTTGACATGTGCACTAGAACCTGGTCATTTTGTTTTCCATGATAATCCATGCTTAGGTGTTGTTTTCTTGTTGCCAACATGCTTAACCAATGTGCTGTTTTGAGGGGTCTAAATATTTTCAATTCTGAAATCTGTAATATTTTGTTGCTGTGTTGCCATGTGTTTTGCTAGTGATCTACATCCCCTTTGGGGTTGGTGTAGTGGAGTTATTTGTAGCTCGTAATATCCTCTAGCATGCGGTTAAGTTTCATGACATAATATGCCATGTAGCTTATAGTTTTACTGCTGTCAATATGCCTTCGTGATAAACACTGCATTGTCAAAAACTGATATTTTCACTAAGTCTGAAACTGTTTCCAATTAGCCATCTTATGAGCTTATTTCCTATTGGTCCATGCTTCTAATCAACTTGCTATTAATAGATGAATTGTTAAGCATCGTGTAGGATTCACCACCATGTCCTTGTTGTGTATTTTAGGTGGCTGTAGCTTGTTGATTTGTGGGTTGCAAAATGCCATGTTGCTGTTTTGGCCAGATTTTAGTTAAAACTTGTGTTGGTTGTTGTGGTTGAACCGTAGCTCCGTTTTGGGCATGCCATATATAAAACTTGCTTAGAATTTCATGTAGTATCATGTTATCATGTTCCATACTTGTTTTGAAGTGCTTGTGGTTGTCATTTTCATGCATGTTGCATTCATGTCATGTTCATCTTGTGCGTGTCATAAGTTTTAGACCGTAGCTCCATTTGAGATGTACCATATATGTAAATCTACTAGAATGACGTGTAGAATTGCATGGTATACTTTATTCTGTTTTTTGACAAATATAAAATATGGTTAGTTCAGATCTGGACCAATTTCGAAATTAACATACGGGGTCATTTCGGAAATGCTATAAGTTGTTTCCGACCTCCTTTAAGATGCCTAGGTAGTGTAGTTTACTTATGCTTCACCTATTGCCATGTTTAACAACATTTAATATTGTCATATATCTAAATGAGAGTGAACTAAATAATTGATCGTGGAGTTTCGTCAATATGCAACTCATTACATATTGAGCTTCACTTTAATGCAGAGTAGTTGATTGATGTGATTTGCCATGCCTTGCATATTTAAACCGGACATGCATCATATTTGTTTGTGCATCATGTCATGCATATGTTGTGGTGTATTGTGTGTTGATTTTTTGTTCCGGATTGCTTCTTCTCGATAGAGTTCCAAAAGCATTCGGAGTGTGAGGATTCGTTCGACTATGTTGGCTCGTCTTCTTCATGGACTCGTTCTTCTTCCAAACGGGATCTCAGGCAAGATGACACATTTACCTGAATACCACTACTATCATCACTATGCTAGTTGTCCCGCTTTTATCGTTGGGTCTTGCTACCTACCACTTGTGTGTCAAGCCTCCCAACATTGCCATGATAAGCCTCTAACCCCTCCACATCCCAGCAAACCTTTGTTTGGCTATGTTACCGCTTGCACAACCCTTCTTATAGCATTTCTAGATGCAGGTGCAATTCCTTCCATGTGACAGCATGGACATTCTTTTGTTATCACAATATTGTTGCTATTTAATTTAATGCACATATATACTTGGTAAAAGGCGGAAGGCTTGGCCTTTTGCTCGGTTGCCGCCCTAGTTACTTGTTTACCGGTGTTATGTTCCATATTGAGCGCTCCTAACATGCTCGGGGTTATTATGGGGACCCCCTTGATTTTATTTTTAGGATAAATCTTGTCTGGCAAGGCCCAACATTGGTACTACATTTGCCTAACAACTAATAAAATGCATAGGGACCTGCCGGCACCCGCGAATAATTAATCAACAACCCATACCGGTGCTCCTCATGAGTGTTGGTCCAAAACGGGCTGCCTACGAGGCCGCTTCGAGGAAACTCGGGGATTGGTTTTCCTCATAGCTAGACCCATCCGGTCGTGTCCTGAGAATGACATACGCGACTCTTATCGGGTTCGTCGACACGTTGGGCGGCCTTGCTGGATTTGTTTTACCTTTCTCGAATGTCTTGTGCCTGGAATTCCGAAAATACTTCGAGCTATCTCGAGGTAGAGGATTTCCAATAGAATTGCCTAAGAAATCATGGGATTCGTGGTCGAGGTTATTCCCATTGAGAGTGGTTAATTTGTGATGGATGAGTTGGAGCACCCCTGCAAGGCAAAATATTTTGGAAAGCCATGCCCGTGGTTATGTGGAAACTTGGAAACTTTGTTTAACACCCGATCATAGAAAACTTGAAGTAAACTCTAATAAAATACACCAACCATGTGCGTAACCATGACTGTCTCTTCTCATGAGTCCTTATCCGAGAGAGAACACGATGGGGATATGTTTGACGTAACTAGGTGTTCAGGATCACTTAGTGATCATTGTTAGTTCACGTCTGTTATGCATAGACCACCTACTTTACTTTCTGTATTCATAAGTCATCCACTCAAATAAATGTTTAGTTGCTTGCTGCAGCCTAACCACTTAACCATACCTCACCGATTAAGCTTTGCTAGTCTTGATACCATTGGAAATGAGATTGTTGAGTCCTAGTGGCTCACAGATTACTACAACAACAGTTGCAGGTACAGGTAATGCGATACTTGTAAGTGAGCGCGATGAATGTTCTATTTGAAGTTCTTCTTCTTCATCAATCTAGGATGGGTTCCAGGCGGCAGCCTGGTATAGCAAGGATGGATGTCATGTTGTCGTTAGTTTTCGTCCGTAGTCGGACCCGTCTCTTCTATATGATGTGTGAATATGTTGTTCTATTGATGTGATATTGATGTACCTCGTGGCGAGGGTAAGACAATTCCATATACTCTTCTCTTCTGTACATGTACTTGTAATGATATGCATTCTTCCAAAATGACGAGATGCGCTCCTACCCCTGTTGTCGTGGTTTTATCACGACCGATGTCCGAGAACTTAGGTTTGAGGCCATCGCTAAGGCGGTGGACTCAAAGGGGTTGATCGGGATGAAATACATGGGTTTACCTAGGTTCGCCCCCTCGAGAAGAGGTAAAATCCTATGTCCTGCTTTGTGTGTATTGATTGGAGTATCGATTACAAGGGAGCATATTCGCTTGACCTAGCTCTCGATTGATTGGTTTCTGTCTAAGCCGTCCCCGGGTCTTGCCTTTATATAGGAGGTCAAGGCCCTGAGTTACACGAGTCTCAAAACGACTCTTACACCATCTTTGGTCTTGTCTCTAAGCCACTTGCCTCCTTCGGAAAGTTGTCTGTGGGCGGCTCACCCGCCCGGGTCTTACACCATCTTCTGTCTCTGGGCCTCCATCTCAGCCCATCTGGCAAGCTGCCACATGGCCTAGCCTTCCTCTTCTGGCCCACTTGATAGCGAGCCGCCAGGATTGACCCGGCCCCTCCTGGGTGGGTCTTACCATGGGGTTATATCCCCAACATTAGGCCCCAAATTGATTTGAGCATGTCCATGTCAATCTTCCATTTCATTCGGCGGCGAGTCTCGCGTCCTTGTCACCTGAAAGAAGAAAATTCATAACCTGTCGTGACGTCACCTATGAATATGCCAAAAAGATTTTATGACATCTGCAACGGTCCATCTCATTAAACGGTTGGCCCAAAAATTGAGGCGTCCCCTTCGGTCAATCATCATTTCGCCTCCTCAATTCCTGCGCACACTGTTTGCCATCCCATCTCTTAAATAGGGACATGAGGGGGATCTTTCTTTTTTATCCGGTGCCACTAGCCTTCTTCCTCCTTCCGACGCTTGTGCTTCCAAAGCTCTGCTGCATCGACTGAACTTTGTCGTCGTCACCAACACCGGCCGCTGCATCAACCTGATTAGGTGCAGAAGTTCGCCACTCCATCCGCATCCGCAAGGTATTGCTCCCCATCTCTGTTGAATCTCCAGTCATCCCCATTAGGATCCCCCCAAGTTCATCGGGTTTCTTTAGTGTTCTTCGCGGTTCATCTGTATATTATTTGCAATATAGATTGCCAAATACTCCCTTGCATCCCATACACTATTTACTCCTCGCGTCCATCCACTTGATGCCAATATCTGCTCCTTACATATCTGCACATCGCCCCCTTTTGCGTACTTGGCCACCTATTCTTCCACCGCCTATTTTAGGTCTTGAATATATTTTGTTTTATCCTTGCTTGTAGATCTGTAGCAATAGCCATAATATGTAAAACTTGTTTATTCACACTTAATAATATCTTTGGTACCCTCTTGTCCACTTCACCCGCCATTGTATTTGTCATCTCTGTCATAAAACATACTGACGGCTTAGCCCCTTACCGTTACGTTAATCAGAGTCGTCTTAATTGTTTGGCGTTTTTCTCACCCGCCATATCGTGTACTCTCTCATAGCTTCATCCGCCACTATGTCGAGGGCACCCTCATCATGTGATTGGGTTGGTTCTGGAGTCACCAAACACCTTCTGCTTGACTTTATCGAGACTGGTTCATTGCCGGCTCAGGATGTCATTCACTGGCGGGTTCCAGGGCCAAATATCAAACCCACCTCTAAGGAGGGGGAGGTTGTCGTATTCACTGATCACCTTCTCCACGGTTTCAGCCCGCTCGGGTCAAAATTCTTCCGAGATGTTCTTCAGCTTTACAACCTTCACCCTCACGACATAGCCTCAAACTGTGTCACCAATATGTGCCAGTTCCAAGTCCTATGTGAAGTGTATCTGCAAGAAGATCCGTTCATCGACCTCTTCTGAGACTTCTTTTATGTCAACCGCCAGACTGAAGTGGCGCCTAGACCAAGCTTAGAGCTTGCTGGCATCTCCATCTAGAGGGGGAGAGATCTGCCTTACCCAGCTGCTCTCTTGCCAAGCCATCCCAAGGATTGGAATAAAACTTGGTTTTACTATAAGGGCACTTCTCCAGAAGGAGAGAATCCCCTGCCGGGTTACCGTCCCACCCGGATCTGCATTTCCACTGAGTTGCCGGATCCAATGCCCACTGTAGCACGAGCGAAGTATGCTCTGGCCTTTGCAAAGATTAAGGCCCTTCTAGCAAATGGTTTAACTGGTGTTGATCTGACCCGCTATTGAGTTTCATGGAAAGTCTTGCCATTGATCCGACGTGACCGGCTTATGTGTGAATTTACAAGGGAAAGGGGTGACCTCTCTGCTTCAACTCCACTCCATTGATGGAACAGGATGCTAACTTTGCCGTCAAAGCGCTTCGTGGCGACACCCAAGCATCTTGAAACAAAATTGGGTTAAATCCATTCTACGTTAAGAACCCCGCTCCGGTGGTAAGAAATCTTTCCATCAAACTTCTTAGTCTTGTCTGATCTTTTGCCTTGCCCTTTTAACCCTTTTGGCAACTTATACATAGGTCGGTTCTAACTTCTGGAAGAAAAAGTATACTCCTCCTATGAAGAAGAAGTCTCAGGCGGGTAAAACTCGCAGCCGCAAGAAGAAAAGTTTGGCTCCAGAACTGCTTGACATGAATGATTCAGCGGTAAAACTTAATTCCCTTAGCCGTCTTTTTTGGCAACTTACTGATGATGATTATACGCGGGAAGAAGTAGAGACAAGTCAAGCCGATGCTACTGAGGTAACTACACTTCTTCCGACTCAGAAATCTTACCACGAGAGAGAACACGACGAGTCATCTGGAAAGTTCTGTTTTCTCATCCCCTTGATTACTTGGACCCCAATTTTCTTTTGAAAAAGCAACAGGACAACTCCATACATCAGACCCGGAGCACCGGCTCAAAAGACTTTCTGCCCGACTTATCAAATTCTCCGGCTCTACAGAAACGACCTGCTGAGGTGCTCTTTTGACCAAGTCTAACACCCGCCTTATACTCCTGCATTGTCACCTTACTCTTGTGCTTTATTGTCTTGATTTTATAAGAGTCACCCCATTCGTATGGCGACTCAACCGCATCCAAGCTTCCTCCTACGAAAATCAACCCAGAGTACGCCTTTTACTTTCAAGTGTGTACATTGTTAGCATTGTCCTGGTGCTGCGTAATGATTCTTTTTATTTCCAAGGCTCAAGCAAAACAAAGGAAAACACGCGGGTCTACCGTCCCCCCGATATGTCTCCAACATATCTATAATTTTTGATTGTTCCATGCTATTATATTATCTGTTTTGGATGTGTTATATGCATCAATATGCTATTTTATATTATTTTTGGGACTAACCAATTAATCTACCGCATAGTGCTAGTTTCTGTTTTTCTTGTTTTTGAGAATTGTAGATAAGGAATATTAAACGGAATCCGAACGGAATAAAACCTTCAGAATGATTTTTTCTGGACCAGAAGGAAACCACCAAGATTGGAGACCAAGGTCGGAGAGCCACCGTGGGGCCACAAGCCCTAGGGGCGCGCCTAGGGGGTTAGGGCGTGCCCTGCAGGCTTGTGGGCCCATGACAGCCCTCCTAACCCTAATCTTCAGCCTATAAATTCTCAAATATTCCCTTTATATCGAAGAGAGCCACGAAAACACTTTTCCGCTTCCAGAAGCCTCCGTTCCCGAGAGATCGAATGTTGGAGCCTTTTCCGGTTATCTGTCCAAGGGGAATTCGATCACGGAGGGCATCTACAACAACTCCATTGCCCCTACGATGACGCGTGACTAGTTCACCATAGACCTTCGGGTCCATAGCTAGTATCTAGATGGCTTATTCTCTCTCTTTGCTCTTTAATACCATGTTCTTCATGATCTTCATTTAGATCTATTCGATTTAATACTCTTTTGCGGTGCATTTGTCGAGATCCGATGAATTGTGGGCTAATGTTAAGATTATCCATGAATATTATTTGACTCTTTTCTGAATTCTTATATGCATGATTTCATATATTTGCAAGTCTCTTCGAGTTATTGGTTTGGTTTGGCCAACTAGATTGGTAATTCTTGCAATGGGATAAGTGCTTAGTTTTGGGTTCAATCTTGTGGTGTCCTCACCCAGTGACAAAGTAGGGGCAGGGAGGCACGTATTGTATTGTTGCCATCATGGATAACAAGATGTGGTTTTCATCATATTTCTTGATTTTATCCCTCTGAATCATGTCATCTTACCTAATGTGTTACTTTGTTCTTCATGAACTTAATACTCTCGATGCAGGCACGAGCCGATCGATGTGTGGAGTAATAGTAGTAGATGCAAAATCATTTTGGTCTACTTGACACGGACGTGATGCCTATATGCATAATCATTTCCTTGGATATCTTCATAATTATTCACTTTTCTATCAATTGCTCGACAGTAATTTGTTCACCCATCGTAATACTTGCCATCATGAGAGAAGCCTCTAGTGAAACGTATGGCCCCCGGGTCTATTTTCCATCTTATACTTTCAGATCTAAAACCAAAAATACCAAAAATACTTTGTTGTATTATTTTTACATTTTTCTTTACTTTCCGTTCAAGCGATCTATCTCTATCAGATCTCATCCTTGCAAGTAACTGTGAAGGGATTGACAACCCATTTATAGCGTTGGGTGCAAGAGTTTGATTCTTTGTGTAGGTACATCTATTGGGGACTTTCTTGTATCTCCTACTGGATTGATACCTTGGTTCTCAACAACTGAGGGAAATACTTATCTACTTTGCTGCATCACCCGTTCCTCTTCACAGAAACCAACGCATGCTCGAGAAGTAGCAAGAAGGATTTCTAGCGTCGTTGCCGGGGAGATCTACATCAAGCCTACCAAGTACCTATCACAAACTCATCTCTTGCATTTACATTATTTTCCGTTTGCCTCTCATTTTACTCTCCCCCACTTCTAAAATGATTTTCAGAAAATACCAAAAATATTTGCCTTTTTATTCGCCATTTTTCGTTCGTCTTTTCGTTTTCTTTTTGCTTGGTTGTGTGTTAGATCGCTCAAACTCATGGCTAGCCTTGATACTATCGCTATTACTCCCGAGAATGAAGTTCTTAATTTTAAGCAAAGGGAGGGAGAAAACTTAAAGGATGCTTGGTATAGAATTTGCAATGCTCAAAATAGATCTATTCGTAAGCAATCTACTTCCATTCTCCTTCGCAATTTTTATGTGGGTGTTTGATATGCTTTGGATACCATTATGGGAGGAAATTTCTTGGGAAGCAATACCTTTGATTCCTATAATGCTATGATAAATTTGGTAGGCTCAACCCTCTCATGATAAATGAAACAATCTTAACTTTGGAACGTGTTATGTGAAGGATAGATATCATTGAAAATAAAATTGCTACTATAGAGCTCACTGAAAACTTGGATAAAAAGATCCATAACCATATCACTAAATATGGATCTAAGGTAGGAGTTACTCTAAAAACCCTAAGGGAAAAGGAACCCATAGTTAATGAAAAATTGGACCAAGATTCCTCTAGAATAGGAAAGCTAGAGGACATTATTACCAACTTGGGTTCCGCTTTTGCTGCTGTTTAAACCACTCCAAAATTTCCTCTTTCTAAGTCTGCCAAGTTTGTTTACATTCCCAAGAATAAGGGTGAATCCTCTAGTAAAGGGCACGAAGACCTTAAGATGATAAGTGTTAACCCTAACTTTATTAATATTGTTCGGGAACCGATTGCTACAAAAGAATTTCTTGAATTTTTGCCTAGGAGTATGATTATTGATATAACAAGAGAATCTCCTAAGGTTTGCAAGCGAGCTACTTATGGATTGCATAACAAAGATGACAATACCTATATCTATTGTGTTTTGCCTAGCTAGGGACGTGAAACAATAGCGCTTGTTGGGAGGCAACCCAATTTTATTTTGCTTTCTGCTTTTTTCTTCTGTTTTGGTGTGTTTTGCACATTATTACTTCTGTAGTAATTGTGTTTTGGTGTTTTAATAAGTGTTTGAGCCAAGTAAAACCTTTGGAGTGATCTATGGTAGTTGTTGATTTGATCTTGCTGAAAACAGAAACTTTTTCGCCTAGTTCAGGAATTTTCTAAATTTATTAGAGAGTAGAATTAATCTGAAATTTTTACACAGGGTTTATTACAAATTACACTGATTTTCATAATTTTTCCTAATTTTTAGAGTTCCATAAGTATTCGAAGTTTACAGATTGCTACAGACTGTTCTGTTTTTGACAGATTTTGTTTTCTTTGTGTTGTTTGCTTATTTTGATGTATCTATGGGTTGTATCGGGGGTATGAACCATGGAGAAGTTAGAATACAGTAGGTATTACACAAATACAAATAAATAATGAGTTCACAATAGTACCTAATGTGGTGATTTATTTTTCTTATACTAACGGATCTCATGAGTTTTCTGGTGAGTTTTGTGTTGTGAAGTTTTCAAGTTTTGGGTGAAGATTTGATGGACAATCTAATAAAGAGTGGAAAGAGCCTAAGCTTGGGGATGACCAAGGCACCCCAAGCCACATTCAAGGATACCAAAAATCCTAAGCTTGGGGACGCCCCGGAAGGCATCCCCTCTTTCGTCTTCAATCCATCGGTAAATTCACTCGAGGCTATATTTTTATTCACCACATGATATGTGTTTTGCTTGGAGCGTCTTGTATGATATGAGTATTTGCTTTTTAGTTTGCCACAATCATCCTTGATGCACACATCTTTTGAGAGAGACACACTGAATCGTGAATTTATTAGAATACTCTTTGTGCTTCACTTATGTCTTTTGAGCTAGGCAATGTTGCTCTAGTGCTTCACTTATATCCTTTTAGAGCATGGTGGTGTTATATTTTATAGAAATTATTGAACTCTAGTTCCTCAATTATATTATTTTTAGAGTTTCTTTAAACAGCATGGTAATTTGTTAAGGTGATGAATTTAGTCCTAATATAATGGGCATTCAAGAGGGATATAATAAAAACTTTCATATAAAGTGCATTGAATACTATGAGAAGTTTGATTCCTTGCATATAGTTTTGAGATAATAGAGATGGTAATATGAGAGTCATGCTAGTGAGTAGTTGTGAATTGGAAGAGATACTTCTGTTAAAGTTTGTGATTCCCGTAGCATGCACGTATGGCGAACCGTTATGTAACGAAGTTGTAGCATGATTTGTTTAATGATTGTCGACCTTTGTGTGAGGGTCGGGAGCGCGCGATGGTTAACTACTACCAACCTCTCCCCTAGGAGAAAGTGTCTAATGCTTTGTTTGATAACTAATAGACTTTTGCAATAAGTATGTGAGTTCTTTACTACTAATGTTGAGTCCATGGATTATCCGCACTCTCACCCTTCCACCTTTGCTAGCCTCTCTAGTACCGCGCAACTTTCGCCGGTACATCAAACCCTCCTTCCTCCAAACAGCCACCATATATTCCTCAAAATAGACACCATACCTACGTATTATGGCATTTACATATCCATTCCGAGATATATTTCCATGCAATTTCCACCATTTAGTTTTTCATGACATGCAGCATCACTTCGTCTTGCATATAGAGTCATACTTTGTTATAGGTATCGAGTTTTAAAATTTTTTTTTGAGTTATAACTAAATAAAAGTGTGATGATTTTCATTAATAGAGCATTGTCCTGTGAAAGAAAAGGATGATGGAAGCCATGACTCCCTCACAAGTTGGGATGAGTATCCGGACTTTACAAAAAATAAAAGAGGCCAGCAAAGCCCAAACAAAAAAATAAAAGAGGCCAAATATGCCAACCAAAAAAATAAAAAATGAGAGAAGGAGAGAAGGGACAATTACTACTATCTTTTTCCACACTTTTGCTTTAAAGTAGCACCATGATCTTCATGATAGAGAGTCTCCTATTTTGTCACTTTCATATAACTAGTGGATATTCATCTTGCACGACCACTTAGTTTTCTTTTTGAGTTTTCATACACCTGTAGCTCTAAGTGCATTTGTTGCATCGCAATCCCTACTCACTCACATTGATACCTATTGATGGGCATCTCCATAACCCATTGATACGCCTAGTTGATGTGAGACTATCTTCTTCCTTTTTCCTTGCACCTCCTCCATATTCTATTCAACCTATAGTGTCATATCCATGGCTCGCGCTCATGATTGCGTGAGAGTTGAAAAGGTTTGAGAACACGAAAAGTGTGAAACAATTGCTTGACTTGTTCATCGGGGTTGTGCATGATTTAGATACTTTGTGTGGGGAAGATGGAGCATAGCCAGACCATACAATTTTGTAGGGATAACTTTCTAAGGCCTTGTTATTTCGAAAGGACACGACTGCCTTGTTGGTGTTCTTGAAGTATTACTGTTTTTATGTAAATATTAGACTATTGTTTTGAATCTTACGGATCTGAATATTCATCCCACAATAAAAATATTACATGGATAAATATGTTAGGTAGCATTCCACATCAAAAATTCTGTTTTTATCATTTACCTACTCGAGGACGAGCAGGAATTAAGCTTGGGGATGCTGATACGTCTCCAAATATCTATAATTTTTTATTGTTCCATGCTATTATATTATCCGTTTTGGATGTTTTATATGCATTCATATGCTATTTTATATTATTTTTGGGACTAACCTATTAATCTAGAGCCTACTACCAGTTTCTGTTTTTCCTTGTTTTTGAGAATTGCACATAAGGAATATTAAATGTAGTCCAAACGAAATAAAAGCTTTGGAATGATTTTTTCTGGACCAGAAGGAAACCACCAAGCATGGAGAACAAGGCAGGAGAGCCACCATGGGGCCACAAGCCCTAGGGGTGCGCCCAGGGGGTAGGGCGTCCCCTGCAGGCTTGTGGGCCGCGGCAGCCCTCCTAACCCTAATCTTCGGCCTATAAATTCCCAATTTTCCCTGTATATCAAAGAGAGCCACGAAAACACTTTCCCGCCGCCAAAAGCCTCCGTTCTCAAGAGATCCAATCATGGAGCCTTTTCTGTTAATCTGCCGTAGGGTGATTCGATCACGGAGGGCATCTACATCAACTCCATTGCCCCTCCGATGATGCGTGAGTAGTTCACCATATACCTTCGGGTCCATAGCTAGTAGCTAGATGGCTTCTTCTCTCTCTTGTCTCTTCAATACCATGTTCTTCATGATCTTCATGGATATCTATCCGATTTAATACTCTTTTGCGGTGTGTTTGTCGAGATCCGATGAATTGTGGGTTTACGTTCATATTATCCATGAATATTATTTGAGTCTTTTCTGAATTCTTATATGCATGATTTCCTATACTTGCAAGTCTCTTGGAGTTATTGGTTTGGTTTGTCCAACTAGATTGGTAATTCTTGCAATGGGAGGAGTGCTTAGTTTTGGGTTCAATCTTGCGGTGTCCTCACCCAATGACAAAGTAGGGGTAGGGAGGCACGTATTGTATTGTTTCCATCAAGGATAACCAGATGGGGTTTTCATCATATTGCTTGAGTTTATCCCTCTACATGATGTCATCTTACCTAATGCGTTACTCTGTTCTTCATAAACTTAATTCTCTAGACGCAGGCAGGAGTCGGTCGATGTTTGGAGTAATAGTAGTAGATGAAGAATTGTTTTGGTCTACTTGATGCGGATGTGATGCCTATATGCATAATCATTGCCTTCGATATCTTCATAATTATTCGCTTTTCTATCAATTGCTCGACAGTAATTTGTTCACCCACCGTAATACTTGCCATCATGAGATAAGCCTCTATAGAAACCTATGGCCCCGGGGTCTATTTTCCATCTTATAATTTCAGATCTAAAACCAAAAATACCACAAATACTTTGTTGCATTATTTTTACCTTTTGTTTTACTTTCTGTTCAAGCAATCTATCTCTATCCGATCTCATCCTTGCAAGTAACCGTGAAGGGATTGACAAGCCCTTTATAGCGTTGGGTGCAGGAGTTTGATTCTTTTTGTAGGTACATCTATTTGGGACTTGCTTGTATCTCCTACTGGATTGATACCTTGGTTCTCAACAACTGAGGGAAATACTTATCTACTTTGCTGCATCAGCCGTTCCTCTTCATGGAAACCAACGCATGCTGAGAAGTAGCACCCTCCTACCGTCCAAAATCCGGAGGGTTCTAAGCCTGATTCTCCTTCCACTCGCGCTGAACCTTTTGATGTTAATAAGGATGCACCTGAGTGCACTCCTCAACCTTCTGAGATGGAGGATCACCACATGGAAACTCATGAGAGTCCAACGGCTGACCCTAAGCCGCCCAGTCCTTCAACAGCCGTCGAAGACCCGTCTCATCCTTAAGTTACCATTACTGGGATGGGTTACCAATCTCCTGCTCCTCATGTGTTGACAAAACACGCCAGCAAGATTGATACTATTTCTCCAGAGAAGCTTGATTTCGAATTTCCCGGGTTAGAGAAAATGACTGCGGATGACCTGCATGCTGGTTACTTGAATTGCCTTTCTGCCAGCCGCAACATGGAATCCAAGCTTGTTGGATTAATGATGAAAAAAATATGAGGTACCCTTCTTCTCTTGCTTTTTCCTTATACCCTTATGTAGTCCCCAAGAGCCAGTTTAATATTGCAAATAGTAGACCGGGTCTTCCAAATTCTGTCAAACTGCTTGTAGCCCCCAAGTAACGGATTAATATGTATATAAGCCGGTACTTACTTGAAAATTAGATCCAAGTGTAGCCCCCAATTCCGGGTCATTATGAAAATGATGACCAGAATTTCCATGCTAAGAAGCTTGCCAGGTGTAGCCCCGTATGGTGGCTTAACTTTGTAAAAAGATGAGCCGCAACTGTATAGCCTTAAACCACCATATGTAGCCCCCAAGTGACGGCTTAACAATATGAAGTTCAGCCGGGACTACAGCGTAAACTTTCGAGTGAAAATACAGACATTAGCACCCAAGTGCTAAGTATATTGCTTGCAATATGCTTGGGACTTGTATCATAATAGCTTTACTTATTGTTTCCCCCAGGCGATTTAACCTTTATGAACTATTACTTGTATAACTTGGAGGAAGCTTTAGGTCCAGTTCTTTTGCTGGCTTTTAGAATAAGCTCAAATAAGCTGCCCCCTAACCAGATTATTCTAGAAGCCCAACCAAAATTATTCTTTTAGAAGCCTACTAATTAAGACTTAACTAGTAGGCTTCTAAAAAAATATTTTAGTTAGGCTTCTAGAATAAGTTGTGTAGGGGGCAACTTATTGTAGAAGCCCAAAAAAGCTACCAAAAGAACTAGCCCTTAGATACGGCCGAGTCTGATCTGGCCGGCTTAAAGGAAGCTCTTTCCACTCAACAGTCCGCCCGAGCTACAACAGAAAAGAAGTTACTGGTGGCCATTGAAAACCTTGAGAAGGTTCAAGCCGACTTTGCCACTTTTAAGAAGATTGCTGAATCTGAACAAGCCACCCTGACAAAGCGCACAAATGACCCCGATGAGCGGCTCAAGCTTGCATCAGAAGAATTGAGAACTCTCAAGGGCCATATATCCAAGATGACTGCTGCCATCTTTGGTAAATATGCATGACTTAAAAAAATTGTGCCGTGCCAAAAAATATTTCAGGCGGCTTTACTACTTTTAACTTTTTCTCGCACGCGAGAGAAGTCGCCAGCTATCTTCGGATAGTTTAATGAAATTGAAAGCAGTATACACTTTGACAAAACAGCTGTATAGTGGAGCCCTCTATACCATCAAAGCCATGATGACTGCAAAATATGTTCCCAAATTCATGAAGGGGCTCATAGAGGTCTGCTACTTCTCAAGCATGCGTTCATTTCCCGTGAAGAGGAATGGTTTGATGCAGCAAAGTAGATAAGTATTTCCTCTGTTTTTGAGAACCAGGGTATCAATCGAGTAGGATATACAAGCAAGTCACCAATAGATGTACCTGCACAAAGAATCAAACTCTTGCACCCAACGCTATAAAGGTGTTGTCAATCCCTTCACGGTTACTTGCAAGGATGAGATCTAATAGAGATCGATATAATAGGATGCTTGAACGAAAAGTAAAACTAAAGTAAAAATAATGCAGCAAGTATTTTTGGTGTTTTTGGTTTTAGATCAGAAAGTATAATATGGAAAATAGACCCGGGGGCCATAGGTTTCACTAAATGTATTCTCTCATGATGGCAAGTATTACGGTGGGTGAACAAATTACTGTCGATCAATTGATAGGAAAGCGAATAATTATGAAGATATCCAAGGCAATGATTATGCAAAGCGAGAAGAAGCCATCAAGCTACTAGCTATGGACCTGTAAGTCTGTGGTGAACTAGTCACGTATCATCGGAGGGGCAACGAGTTGATGTAGATGCCCTCCGTGATCAAATCCCCCTCCGACAGATTACCGGAAAAGGCTCCAAGATTGGATCTCTTGGGAACGGATGCTTCTAGCGGCGGAAAAGTGTTTTCATGGCTGTCTTTGCTAATGATGGAATATTTGGAAATTTATAGGCCGAAGATTAGGGTTAGGGGAGTTTCCAGGGACCCACAAGCCTGCCCGGCGCGGGTGCCCCCCTGCCCGCGGCTAGCGAGTTTGTGGCCCCGTGGCAGCTCCTATGCCTTGGTTCTCAAGTCTCGTGGCTTCCTTTTATTCCAAAAAAAAATCATTTGGGCGGTTTTATTCCGTTTGGACTCCGTTTAATATTCCTTATCTGCGAAACTCAAAAACAAGGAAAAACAGAAATTGGCACTAGGCTCTAGATCAATAGGTTAGTCCAAAAATAATATAAAATAGCATATTAATGCATATAAAACATCCAAAACAGATAATATAATAGCATGGAACAATCAAAAATTGTAGATACGTTGGAGACGTATCAAGGTCTTACCCACTTTGCCCAAGTAGATTGAAGAACTGAGGCGATAGCTGCTCTAAGCTAGTCCCTGGCTTTTTCTCCCGAGTTGACTGCCAAGGAGATGAACGGCTTCCCATCCAAGAAGGATGATGGCTCAGACTTTGCTAAAGCTGACTATGCCAAATGCATATGGGCCTCCAGAGTACTTGCCTCTACCCTTGTCGACGAGATGGATCTGACCTCCTACCAGGTGACTTATGATGCAAATAATCAACGGTAGTGTTGTCTGAATTTTGAAGCCAAGGACTTGATCCCTACATGCCGTAAGCCACTCTTTGCCTCTCAAGTTGACCCGTCTCCTCTATTTGACGAAGCTTAGTTTGAAGCCTTATTAAACTACAACTGGGATGTGGACAACCTTCAGATCGAAGAGATTGAAGACTCGACGCAGGATGACCCGCCAGCGAGTTGAAAACTATTGCTCTTGATTGAAGGTAACTCGGCCTGTTGAGCTGCAGGGTTGGAAGTGTACAAAAAACTTTGTCTTTCGTATTTTGAGCTCCTGGAGAGCTTTGCAATAGGTGTAGTAGAACCTGATTGCCCCAGTCGTGCCATCGTGCACACATGAATTTAGAATCATCTTATGCACCATTGATCTGCCTTTCCTTGTTCTTACAAGATCTTCCATCATACTTAATAGTAACTCATCTCAGGAGATAAAACTTGCAACAACAAATAAGATAGAAACATGTCCTGCATCATTGTGAGGGTGGCTTGTAAAAGCATAACCTCGAGATGATTAAATCTTTTAAGACCTTGATCTTTATTCCTTTTTGGTTTTCAAAAACTCATATGATGGTTCTTCTGGGTGGACTCGATGCTTGAACTCATACCAGTGCAAGATCTCTAACGAGAGTGGCCGTCAACTTTTTTGAGCGGCTCAGGGTCTCTAGGCGAGATTAACTGATAAGAGCGCAACGAACCAGAAAGAGACACATACGTTGGTTCTCCTGGGTTTACTCGATGCTTGAACTCATAACAATACAGGGTCTCGAGATTGACTATAAAGAGCGCAACGAAATAGAGAGAGACACAACCACTGGTTCTTCTGGGTGGACTCGCTGCTTTAACTCATAATAGTACAGGGTCTCTAGCGAGATTGACTATTAAGAGCGCAACGAACCATAGAGAGATACATACGCTAGTTCTCCTAGGTGGACTCGATGCTTGAACTCATAACGGTACAGGGTCTCAATATTGACTGTTAAGAGTGCAACGAACCAGAGATAGACATAGCCACTGGTTCTTCTGGGTGGACTCGCTGCTTGAACTCATAATAGTACAGAGTCTCTAGCGAAATTGATTGTTAAGAGCGAAACAAACAAGAGATAGACACGGTAGGGCATGAGGATCCCTAGGGCCCGTAACTACCTCTCACGTGACATAAATCCGTCATTTGAACCTTAAACAGTGCAGGGTCTTTAAAAGAGTAACTGCTTAAGAGTACGAACGGGCCACATATCGGAGAGTTGGCAGCTGATGGGGGGGTTGATCCTCGCTTTCTGTAAGCAGCTCTCACATGACAAGATCCACCGGTTTAACCTTAACTAGTACAGGGTCTCTAGCAAGAGTGACTGGCAAGAGTTCGGCAGGTCACCTTGTAGAGCAGCAAAAGCTTACAGGCAGGTTTAACCCCAAACTTGTGTAAGCGAGCTAAACTCGGTGGGTTGGAAGCTCCCAAATGACCTTGTTGATGGAGTCAACTTTTTGGGTATACAACCCGCCTTATGGTGCGCCATCATCTTGTAAGCCGCCATCTAGTGGATCGCCAACTTGTAAGCCATCGTCCTATGGATCGCCAACTTGTAAGACGTCGTCCTATAATGTTTGCTTATTTTGGCTGAAGAGCCAATCAAGAGGGTGAGAAATCTAAACACGGTGGGTTGGAAGCCCCCAAGTGATCATGTGGAAGTGTCCACCTTTGCAAAAATCTGGAATGCAAAAAACGACAAAGGCCCCAGCTTGCAGGGATGCCAACTTTATTATATGAAAAACACAAATACAATGAAGTATGTATATATAATGATGTGAGTCGATGACTCAAGTATAGTAAGGCCGTAGATGAGCAATATTCCACGGCCGGTGGGTCTCCTGCCTAGAAGTGTGTGATTTGTCTCACACGTCAATGAGATAATATGACCCATTGTTCAGATTTCTGCTAACCACAAAAGGTCCTTCCCAGGGGGATAGCTTGTGCGCATCCGTATGATCTTGAATCAAACGTAACACCAAGTCGCCTTCCTGGAACGTCCGGGTCTTAACCCTATGGCTATGATAGCGACGCAGGTCTTGTTGATAAATCGTTGATCGAGTTGCTGCAAGATCAAACTCTTCATCCAAAGCATCTAACGCGTCCTGATGCGATGTCTCGTTATCTGCTTCAACATAAGCCGCCACCTGCAGTGAGTCATGACGTATATCACTTGGTAACACGGCCTCTGCACCCTTAATAATGAAGAAAAGTGTATAGCCTGTTGATCTGTTAGGGGTAGTATTGATGCTCTAGAGGACAGAAGGTAATTCCAACCCAACAACCCGGCGTTCGTTGTAAAGGAACCATGAGCTGGGGCTTGATACCTCACAAGATTTCCTGGTTAGCACGCTTTGCCTAACCATTGGATTGCGGATGAGCAATAGCAGATACATCAAGCCGGATGTGCTCACTTTCATAGAATGCTTTCATAGCCCCATTGGACAGATTTGTTCCATTGTCCGTGATGATACTATGAGGATAACCAAAATAGTAGATCATTTTTTTTTGACAAACTAAACCACCATGGCCGCTAGAGCTGCATGAACGAGTTGCTTGGCTTGTTTGACTCGTTATCATTAAGCTCATTATCACTAAGCTCGTTAATATTAATGAGCTAAAACCTCTGTTCTGCTCGGTTCATTAAGAGCTCGTTATGCTTGCGAGCATTGACGAGTGCTTGTTAAGGTAATAAACAACATAGAAGAATCCCATGATCCCATTAAAATTTCACAATGGCATATATTACACAAAAGAATCCCATGATTACATAGGAAGGGCTCATGGTTGACTGAAGTGTAAGTCTAGGTCACCGTCGTAGTTGACTCTAGGTCTCTAGGTGCTGGCGGGTGGTGGCTTCTAGTGACAACGGGAAGTGCAGGTGCGGCAAGGCCAAGTGCCGAAGTTAGCTGGGGTGCCGGGCACCTAGGCCCATAGGCACCACATTATTTAGTGGGCTGCTCGTGGTTAAAACACTATTAGATTTACTAAAGAAAGGAAAAGTCATATTGTTGGAAATTATCAAGCTAAACGAGTTAGCTCACGAAAATCGTTTGCTCGATCATTGAGCTTGTTAATCTTAACGAGCAAAAAACACTGTTCAGCTTGGTTCATTAACTATCGAGCACGAGCCGAAATGAGCTGAACAACCTAGCACTCATTATGCTCGCAAGCTTCGAACTTTTCGTCTAGCCCTAGTGGCCGCGTCACATTTACTAACCGGCTCAGCTTCCACCCACTTGGTAAATTTATCCACCACTACCAAAAGGTGGGTCTTCTTATCTTTAGATGTCTTAAAAGGTCCAACCATGTCAAGCCCCCAGACCGCAAACGGCCAAGTGATTGGAATCATCCGCAATTCCTGAGCTGGCATGTGAGCACGTCTTCCAAACTTCTCACACCCGTCACACTTGGCGACCACGTCTTCTGTGTCCTTATGAGATGTCAGCCAAAAGAAACCATGTCGAAAAGCCTTTGCCGCCAAGGATTTTGAGCCGGCATGATGACCACAATCATCGGCGTGTATTTCATTTAAAATCTCACTACCCTCTTTAGGAGCAATACCGCGCTGAAAGACACCGGTGATGCTGCACTAATGTAGCTCACCCATGATAATGGTCATGGATTTAGATAACCTCACAATCTTCCATGCTAGAGTCTCGTCCTCAGGCAGCTCACCGTGAGTCAGGTACACCAGGTACGACAACATCCAATTCGGAATAGCATGTAGAGCCGCCACCAGCTGCCCTTCCGGATCAGGTATAGCCAAATTCTCCTCTTAAGGTAACTTGACAGACGGGTGATATAACACATCCAAGAAAACATTAGGCGGCACCGGCTTACGCTGAGAGCCCAGTCTTGACAAAGCATCAGCCGTCTCGTTCCTGCGATGGTCAATATGGTCCTCCTGATTACCCTTGAAGTGACCAGCAATGATATCCACCACCTGATGATAAGCCGCCATCCGTGGGTCCTTGGAGTCCCACGTGCCTGAAACTTGCTGAGCCATGAGGTCTGAGTCGCCAAGGCATCTAACCTAGCTCGGGTTCATTTCCTTTGCCACACGAAGGCCATGAAGTAAAGCTTCATACTCAGCTGCATTGTTGGTACAAGGAAACATCGGCCTTAGCACGTAACAAAATTTGTCACCTTTGGGGGAAGTTAAGACAACTCCATCCCTTGATCCCTCCAACTGTCTAGACCCATCAAAGTGAATTGTCCAATATGTGTTATCCGGCTTTTCTTTGGGTGATTGACACTCTGTCCAGTTGTTTATGAAGTCCACCAACGCCTGAGACTTAACAGCTGTATGAGGCACATACTTCAGATTAAGGGGTCCAAGCTCCAGCGCCCACTTAGCAATCCTTCCCACGGCTTCCCTGTTTTGAATTATATCACCCAACGGGGTAGAGCTAATCACAGTTAACCGGTGTCGAAGGAAATAATGCTTCCACTTACTATTTTCCATGAACACCCCATATATCAGCTTCTGCCAATGTGGGTACCTTTGCTTGGATTCTATGAGAACTTCACTGACATAATAGACCGGCCTCTGAACCAGGTACTCTTTCCTAGCTTCTTTATGCTCCACCACAATTGCGGCACTAACCGTCCTGTTGTTAGCCACCACGTAGAGCAGAAAAGGCTCTTTCTTAGCCGAGTGGTCAAGATCAGTGGCTCAACCAACTGCTTTTTGAGCACCTCAAGGGCCTCATTGTAGGATCAAAAGTTGTGCTAGAGGGGCGTGATTAGACTACTTTACCAAATGACAAATTACTTTTTCCCAATTTTAATTCTTGTCAGATTTTAGCATTCATAGTATGTCAAGTACACCCTAAACATGCATGTCTAAGAGTATAGCAGCGGAAAATAAATCTAGGGTTTGGCTGAGTCTGTCTAGGGTTTGGAATCGGTGGCACCAAGTGTGGAATGTTGGTTGCACCGATTTTGAGTATTTGGCTTTGGGCAGACTTTTGTGGAAGAGCTTGTGGGTGTATGTGGTGACTATCACTTGTGCACGTGTGAGCATTTTGTTCACCAACAAAACCTTACCCCATTTTAATAGTATTGGCTTTCCTATGGACTCAAAGTGATTTCTCACAAATGTAAAATGTAAAGTCCTTCGCTTGAAGCTTTGCCAACCTATTTCCTTGCATCTTTGGGTATTCCACAATCTCCACAATCCTTTTGCACATCCTATCATTGAACATTTTCTGAAATATACTTGGTGGAAATATTAGTTCAATGACTTATATGTTTATAAATTACCAAAACCATCAAGGGAGCAATTGTGCTTTCACTCGTCCGCAACCTTACTCCAGACAAAAGTCATCCGTCTTTTTCATCATCTGGTACATAGGAATAGCCTTTTCTCCCAAGAGGCTAATGAAGCGGCTTAAAGCGACAATACGACCTGCCAAGCGCTGCACATCATTGACGCTCGCCGGTTTATCCAGTAACGTGATGGCCTTTAGCTTATCCAGGTTAGCCTCGATCCCCCGCTCTGAAACCAAGAAATCCAGGAGCTTTCCTGTAAGAACCCCAAAAACCCACTTAGCTCGGTTAAGCTTCATCTTGTAGACCCATAAGTTGTCGAACGTTTCCTTCAAGTCGTCGAGCAAAACCTCCTTCTTTCTTGACTTAACCACAATACCATCCACGTAGGCATGAACATTGCACCCAGTCTGACCATGAAGGCAATTCTGCACACAACGTTGGTAAGTCACATGCGCACTCTTGAGCTTGAACGACATAGATACATAGCAGAAAGCCCCAAAAGGTGTTATAAATGACATCTTCTCCTGGTCTTTAACTGCCATTTTGATCTGATGATAACCTGAATAGGCGTCCAGGAAGCATAAACTCTCACAACCCGTCGTTGCATCAATAATCTGGTTGATACAGGGGAGAGCAAATGGATCAACTGGATATGCCTTATTAAGATCTGTGTAATCCACACACATACGCCACGTGCCATTCTTCTTAAACACCAGCACGAGATTTGCTAACCACTCCAGGTGAAATACTTCTACGATGAACCCTGCCGCCAATAGTCGGGCCACCTCTTCTCCAATTGCTTTATGCCGCTCTTCATTGAAACGGCGGGGGAACTGTTTGATCGGCTTAAACTTAGGATCCACATTAAGGTGGTGCTCAGTGAATTCTCTCGGTACACCCGGCATGTCAGATGGCTTCCATGCGAAGATGTCCCGATTCTCACGGATGAATTCTATGAGCGCGCTTTCCTATGCGGGGTCCATGTTAGCCCCGATAGTGAACTGTTTTGTCGAGTCACCCGGATAAAATCCATGAGCTTGGTGTCATCCACCGCAAACTTCAAGGGCGGCTCAGACTCCGTACTGGGCTTCTTCAATGGAGTCATGTCTGTCGGGTCAACATTATCTTTGTAGAACTTGAGCTCTACCTCTACGCAACTTGATTCTGCATAAACCGCGTCCCCTTCCTCACACTCAATGCCTACCTTCCAAGCACCATGCACTGTAATCGTTCTGTCGAGAGCCGGCATCTTGAGCTACAGATAAACATAACTGGTCCTGGCCATAAACTTTGCGGAAGCCGGGCGGCCAAACAGAGCGTGATATGGGCTCTTAATTTTCACCACCTCGAACCACAAGGTCTCCACCTTGTAGTTATACTGATCTCCAAATGCCACCTCAATGGCAATCTTTCCTACTGGGTAAGCCGACTTACCTGGCACCACACCATGGAAAAGTGTTGACGACGGCTTAAGAGCCTTGTCAGTTAACTCCATCTGTCGGAAAGTGTCGTAGTACAAGATATTGATGCTCCTGCCACCGTCCATCAGTACTTTTGTAAACTTATAACCCCCAACCTAAGGGGCCACCAACAGAGCTAGGTTACCCGGATTATGAACCCACGGTGGGTGATCCTCCCGACTCCATGTGATTGGATATTCCGACCACTTCAAGTATCACGGGAGAGCCGGCGTGGCCGCATTAACCGCCCTTTTGTGCAGCTTTTGATCCCGCTTGTCGAGGCTCATAGTGAAAACATGATATTAACCTCCGCTGAGTTGCTTCGGGTTGCTCTGGTACCCTGACTGATTATTCTGCTGCTGTCCACCATTGCCAGGCTGCTGGTGATGACCCCCTTGATTACCTGGGCCTTGGTAACCCGATCCTGAGCCACCGGAACCAAAGCCAGCTCCTGAGCCGTCCGGCCTTGAGCCGCCGGACGAACCGTTGCCATTATTATGGTGCTAGTGAAGGCTGTATTCCCGGAACTGTCACATAATGCTGCAATCCTTCCACGTATGGGTTGACGTCTTATCAGGCCAGCTATGCTCCGGGCAAGGCTTGCTAAGCATCTCTTCCAAGTTGAAAAGCTGAGGTGGCTTACCCTTGTTAAATGGAGGCCTAAATTTTCCATTACCCTGGCATGATTGTTCCCAACACTAGTGTTCGCCACTAACTCTGACTCGCCATCTGGGTTATGCCATTTGCCTTGATTTCCGTTTCCAGCCCCATTCTGCTGTTGATTCTTGCCGTTGTTGCTTTTCTTACCCTGAGCTGATTTCTCATCATCGGAGCCCGGGTCCTTGGTGGTATCTGAGTCTGCATATTTCGTGAGAGTCGTCATGAGCTCACCCATATCCTGACAAGAACGCTTCAGCTGCCCGAGCTTCTGCTTAAGGGGCAAAAAGTAGAAGTTCCTTTCCAAAATCAAAACCGCTTGAGATGCTAAAATAGTCTTAGACGAGTGGATCACCGTTGAGACCCACCAGACCCAATGATGGGCCGACTCACTTTCTTGCTGTACATAGTGATCAAGATGTACGATCGTCATGGGCTACTTTCATGTTCCCCTGAAATTCTTGATAAAGCGTTCCTTCAACTCAACCCACGACGCGATGGTGCTAGGTGGAAAACCCTTCAGCGAAGTGTGGGCCGGTCCTTCTAACATCATGATGAAGTATTTCGCACAAACCGCCTCACTGACATCCAGCATCTCCATGGCAAGCTCATAGCTTTCAATCCAGGCCTCCGGTGGTAGATCAGCCGTGTAGTTAGGCACCTTCTGCGGCCCTTTGAAACCCTTAGGCAAACACTCATTCCTTAAATCCGCCGTGATACATGGCACACCGACTCCCCTATATGAGGTGCTAACGGGGGGGGCATCGGTGCCGGCTCAGCCACCTCCGGGTAATATGTCACCGCTGTTGACCCTCGCTGAGCCCGACCCCTATCCATGATCCCCTGACCATCCCATCGAGGCATATTGTATTTGGGCGGGTTACGCCTCTGCTCGCTCTTGGAAATCTTTGGTGATTCCATGCGCCGGCTATAGCTATGGCCGTGAACCGGCATGGAGTGCACCCGACCCCGTCTGTACGTATACTTCTCTTGCTGAGCCACCATTGTCTGCAATAGATTAATCGTGTTCCGTGCCTCCTCGGCGAACAGCGTTCCTTCGGCAAGGGGAGGGCGTCAAGCCTAGCGGTCGCTGCTATCATTTTTTCCACCGGGTTAGAGTAATGGCCGGGTGGCGTCACGATGTGTCACGGCGGGGTACGGTTCCTCCGCGGCGGGTCTAGCTATCGCGGCATTTCCGCGGCCTGGGTTACCATCGGCGGCGTACTCGGTCCAGCTCTCGGAGTGTTGAAGAGGTTTCGAGGTTGAATAGGGAGACCGACTTGGGTCCTGCTCCATTGAATCGCCTCCGAAGCTCGCTAGTCCAAGCTAAAACAGAGAGCCTCTGCCCTCAAGCGTCCCGACTCAGCATTCGTCTGAACCTACAATGCCTTGATACCCTCCTGGGCCTGAGCCATCTGTCCCTTGATCCGGATGATCTTGGCATTGCGCTCTGCTTGATTTTCGGTTGTCACTTCTGTGGCCATCAGTGTTGTTAGCTCATCCATAAGTTCCAGGAAGACTTGAGTCGGCGGCTTAGGAGGCTCAGCATCGGGTGCAGCTGCTCCTGCTATCGCTCTGGATGTAGTGCCATTAAAAACCAGTGTCGGGCCTGCCATGAACACGACATCTCGGCTCGGCGGGTCATAGAGCTCCGGAATACTGTCGTAGCCCCCTAACCTCCATCATGAAGCCGGTAGGTTGACTCTGCATCTCCGTCGGAGGGTCCTTCATCCAAGAAAGCCAAGGTTTCCCCTTCTCACATGAAATCTTCCATGTCTTGCGTAAAGCCGACGAAAACATTCTTCTGCCCGGGTTGACGAGGTCGGTGCATACGTCCGTCCTAGGCGTAGATCCGTTGATCTTGCCGATGAACATGTGCATCTTGCCAATGGGAACCAGGTACCAGTACTCGATTGACCGGCCTCCGATCCCCATCCCGAGTTGCCGATGTAGAGCTTGCCGCAGCGACTCTTCGTCATCAAGCCGATGGCGTATCCTTCGATCCCTGGGAGAGAGCTCTTTGACAACTCTAGACCACCACGCGTAAGCCCCACTGTGGGCACCAACTGTTGTGGTTTTATCATGGCAGATGTTCGAAGACTTAGGTTTGAGGCCATCTCTAAGGCGGTGGACTCAAAGGGGTTGATTGGGATGAAAGACATGGGTTTACCCAGGTTCGGCCCCTCGAGAAGAGGTAAAATGCTACGTCCTACTTTGTGTCTATTGATTGGAGTATCGATTACAAGGGGGCATATTCGCTTGACCTAGCTCTCGACTGATTGATTTTTGTCTAAGCCGCCCCTGGCTCTTGCCTTTATATAGGAGGTCAAGGCCCCGGGTTACACGAGTCTCAAACCAACTCTTACACCGTGACTAGTCATGTGTCTAAGCCGCCTTGCCTCCTTCGGCAAGCCGTCTCCCGGCGGCTCACCCGCCCGGGTCTTACACCATATTTTGTCTTTGGGCCTCCGTCTCAGCCCATCTAGTAAGACGCCACGTGGCCTAGCCTTCCTCTTCTGGCCCACTTGATAGCGAGCCGCCAGGTATGACCCGGCCCCTCCTTGGCGGGTCTTACCACGGTGTTATATCCCCAACACCTGTCGAGGCCCTCGAGCCAAAATAAGGATAGGGTCGCATCCTGGGCGTTACAAAAACCCTAACGCCGCCACACCTTCACACCTCCACCCCCAAGTCTTGCCACCGCCAGAGGCTCCGACCGGCGAAGCTTGCCTAGATCCAGGGACGGCATCGGCGGGACAACTCCCCATCTGGCATCATGTGGCTAGATGCGGCACCCCAGGTCTACACTGCTGCCGCCACGGCAGTGAGGTGGTGTGCAGCGGTGAGGGCCGCAGGCGGGCGAGGTGGGCAGTGGTGGTGAGGTGGTGTGTGGCAGCAAGGGCAGCAGGTGGTCGAGGTGGGCGGGGGCAGTGAGGTGGTGCGTAGCGGCGAGTGCCGTGGGCGGGCAAGGTGGGCAGTGGCGGTGCGGTGGTGCTCGGCGATGAGGGCCGCAGGCGAGCGAGGTGGATGGCGGCGGACTCACATTGCGAGGCAGGGCTTGCTTGGAGGTGTTGCACCCTTGCTTGGGTGGTGGAGCCTCCGGCGGCTGCTATCGATGACGTCCAGATCCGGCGCGTGGGGCGGTCGGCGGAGGTTGCTGGTGGAGGTTGTAGGCCGGCACAGGTTTGGCAAGTAGTTGGTTTGGTCGGTGGTAGGGTCGTCTCCACATCGGCTGCCAGCTAAGGGGCACAGATCTGGCGCTGTCCGTGGTGGTGCCGATGCTGCGGCCTAGATTGACCCCCCCTCCGTCAGTGTCAGTGTTCATGGTGAGCAAGGGCATCTGCGGGGGGGGGGGCTTTTTGGACCCGGTGGACGCTTCTGTGGTCTGATAGGGGGCAGTGAGGTCTCGCGCTCATGTGTTTGCCGGACTCGGTGGCATGTGTGCGGCGGTGAGGTCCATGATGTGAAGCTTCGGGCGAAAGCCTACTGTTGACTTGTCGACACCGATGATGGCAACGCCCTCGGACGTCGCTTCCCTTCTTGAAGGCGTCATTGTGAAGCTTCGTCGCCCGTTCTTGGTGTGCTCTGGGCAAAAGCCTAAAATCCTTCCTAGGATTGGACGATGACAACATCTTTGATGTTGTTTCCCCCTTGGGGGCATAGTCTTGGAGCCACGGATCCATCGTGGGTTGCCTCAAGTCTAGGTTGGAGGGTTGTTGGTTTGTTGGTCTACTTGTTGGCAGCGGTGGAATTGATTGTGGCGGCGGCCTTTGCCTTGGTCATCTTGGGGATGTTGGTTGATCTCTCTCTTTGGGGCTTGTGGCGCAGGGAGGACTTGGATTTTTGGTGCCCTTCGAAGATGCGTGAGGTTTTGTTGCCTTGCATAGTGTTCTGGTTCTCTCTATTTGTGATGGAGGCATGGTCTGGCTCAAAGGAGGTCCAAGGCTGTCTCGGCGGAACATTGCCCTTCGGCACGGTCAGCGGCCCTCTCTGTCGCGTCATGGCTAGGCAATGGAAAACCCTTTGACGGTGGCTGCGACTCTCCTAGTCTAGTACCCCTATAAAAGCATGAAGAGGTAGACCCAACTCACCATCTCAGCCATCTAATCACATCATCAATGGTTAAAAATCATTGTTAACGAAATTGATCCCCTTGCTAATGAAACCTTACCGCTGATCGCTAACCAAACCTCTCGCTAACGAAACCCCACGCTCATACATCAAAAAAAGAAAACAAACCCCCACGCCCGCAAAACGTCGCATTTGAGAACCGCTCGCCCTCACGCTCGCGCCATGCTCGCCACGTCGTTCGCCCTCACCTTGCTGCCCACTCGCCCTCGCCGGTGTTGCCGCTCACCTAGAGGGGGGTGGGTGAATAGGCGCTTTAAAATAATTACGGTTTAGGCTTGAACAAATGTGGAATAAAACTAACGTTTAATATGTCAAGCACAAAACCTAAAACAACTAGGCTCACCTATGTGCACCAACAACTTATGCTAAGCAAGATAGACAACTAAATGATAGCAAGATATATAACACGAAACAATATGGCTATCACAAAGTAAAGTGCATAAGTAAAGGGGCTCAGGTAAGAGATAACCGAGGCATGTGGAGACGATGATTTATATCCTGAAGTTCACACCCTTGTGGAGCCTAATCTCCGTTCGGAGCGGTGTGAAGGCACAATGCTCCCCAAGAAGCCACTAGTGCCATCGTAATCTCCTCACACCCTCGCACAATCCAAGATGTCGTGATTCCACTAAGGGACCCTTGAGGGTGGTCACCGAACCCGTACAAAAAAGGTTGGGGCAATCTCCACAACTTAATTGGAGGCTCCCAACGACACCACGAAGCTTCACCACAATGGATTGTGGCTCCGAGGTGACCTCAAATGCTCAGGGCAATCTTCACAACCTAATTGGAGACCCCGAAGCTTGCCCGTAGCTTTGTACCACAATGATTGAGCTTTGAGGCAACACAAGCCGTCTAGGGAGCCAAGGCACCCAAGAGGAACAAGCTCTAGGGTGCTCATACACCGAAGAGTAATAAGATTCTCAAACTTCACTTCCACGTACCACGGTGGAGAAACTCAAACCTATGCACCAAATGCAATGGCAAGGGCACACGGAGTGCCCAAGTCCTTCTCTCCCAAATCCCTCCACAACAACTAATGCTATGGAAGAAAATGAGAGAAAGAACAAAGAACACGAAGAACTCCAAGATCTAGATCCAAGGGGTTCCCCTCACTTAGAGGAGAAAGTGATTGGTGGAAATGTGGATCTAGATCTCCTCTATCGTTTCCCTAAAGAACTAGCAGGAATCATTGGAGGGATTAAGATTTAGCAATCTCGAAGAAGGTCAATAATGGGGTAAGAACACGAGCTCAAAGGATAAGGTTCAATGGGGAAGAAGACCCCCTTTTATAGGTGGGTAAAAATCCAACTGTTATGCTCACAGCCCGCATAGACCGGTACTACCGCTCATGGGAGCGGTACTACCGCTAGGGCAGTGGAAGTCCTTTGAAAAACAACAGCGAGGAGGCAAAAGGCCAGTAGAACCTCCGGAGCGGTACTACTGCTCGTCCTCATGGTACTACGGCTAGGGATAGCGGTACTACCGCAAAGGGTAGTGATACTACTACTTGCGAGCGGTACCAAAAAAATACATCCGTGCCTACCACCGTTGGATAAAACACGAGATTTTGGTCCGGAGCGGTAGTACCATGGTAGTACCCATGGTAGTACCACTCTGGAGCAGTAGTAAAAAATTACATCTGCTCCAAGCGGTAGTACCGCGGTAGTAGCCGCGGTAGTACCGCTACAGCCTTTTAAGAACACCAAAACTGCCACAACTTCTGCAAACGGACTCCGAATTCAACGAAACATAGTTTGTTGGAAAGATAATGACATGGGCTAACACAATATTGATAGAAATATCAATAAGAAGCAAATTATAAAAGTCCCATAAGAAAATGGTGAGAACCCTTCCTCGAATAAGACCGGTAAAACCTCCAACACCAAAAACGCAATAGAAGAAGCATATGAAATCCGTTTTCGATGTACAAGAGCTTGTCACGAAGATAACCACAAGCTCAAGAACCTCAAAAGAGAAAATAAAAATAAGAAACAAGAAACATGATGCAAGGATGCAATGGTTTGAGCTCTCGACGAACGATACGATCAAGCTACTCACTTGAGAGTCCCCCTTGATAGTACGGCTATCGATCCTATAACCCGGTATCCAAACTATCACCATGAGACCGGTAAAATAGAAAACCTATAAAGGGCAAACCTTTGCCTTGCACGAAATCCACTTGAGCTAGATGATGACGATCTTGACTCCCTCAAGTTTGACCACCTTTCGTGATTGCGTTGGCTCAATGAAGGCTAGAGTATTGCTCCCCCGTACTCCACTCTGGGTGAGTCACTCTTCGGCACACCTTCACAAGTCCATTGTCACCACAATGGACGGCAAGCTACAAGCATGATTTCTTCGTGATGCTTCACTTGAACTTGCACACCGCAACCTTGATGACGATCACCACTTGATGTCATCTTCCATGGGTTGTATGGGATCTTCCTCTCGATGCAATCCCATGGGAATATACCTAACCCTACAAAGAACACTCACGTAGACCATGGGTTAGTACAGAAAGCGTAATGGATAATGCTTACCATACCATGGGATCACTTGATCCTTCTCGGTATATCTTGTACGCTTTGTGTGTTGATCAACTTGGTTCACTCTTTGACTTTGTCTTGATCAACCTTGTATCGTATCTTCTCTCTTCATAAACATGATGTCTTGAAGGTAAACATGAATGCTTACACAATCTTCTTCTTCAAGACATGCTTGCAATAAGCTCAACTCCCACATGACCAATCTTCGAATAAACCTTGAATACCACCTTGGTCACCATATAAACTCCTTGAAACCAACAGATGGACTCCAAGAAGTACCTATGGACAAATCCTTCGAATATAACTGAAGGCAACCATTAGTTCATAGGGATTGTCATCAATTACCCAAAACCACACATGGAGAAATGTGCTCTTACACCTGGCATGTTTAACATCTGCCGTTATTTACCTTATTTGAATGCAGATGAAAAAGTAATTATCTAGATGCATCTATTCTCTGTTTGGACCAGGGGAGTGTTTCCTGTTTGAATACCTAACGAACCAAACTTCAGAGAAGGAGTATTGCTAACGGTGAAGCACATTTATATTATCTGTAGGTTGTACCAGCTTAAAGAAATATTTGTATGTTATATGGGACAGTGTTCCATGGTTGACGTCACCTTTGTTGTTGTACCCAGATCAGTAACCAATCAAACGTGTTGGTGTTTCTAACGTACCTCGTGTTTCTGGCTACATTGTTCTTTCTAATAGATATCCGGGTGTGCGAAAATATCAGGTGATATGGGAGATTAGGTGATCCCTTGATGCGTGCTCTCGCGATCCATTGGATCTGAGATTACTAGGGATCGAAGGGAGTAATGGATGGTTTGCTTCAAGTTGTACACTGAATCTCGGAAAGTCACACATGATATGCCTTTTTGGAAGCCAACGCTGGATATACCTTTAAAGGTAATGAAGATGATCCGGTTGCATCATGTAAAATTTTGATACATCTACTTGATATGTGCATTTCTATTAATTTCTGCACGAATTAGTTTGCTGCGAAAGGTTGCATTTTGATGTGAACTATGAATTATGTTATTGGTTCATGTTGTGTGGCACGAATATGGCGTAGTCAGGGCTGGGCTATGCCTCGGGCCAGCCCTCGTAGCTACAGTAACTGCAACGGCTACAATGGTGAAAATAGCTACAGTGCACACAGGGTTGTAGAGCCACGCCCCAGTCCATGACCCTAGTAGCCTGGGGCCTGGCTACGCCACTGGATGTAAATCCTTTAATAAATCAGACAACACTTATATACGAAAACATATTCATCTTATTACAACTTGACACGTGAAACCTGTGTACAAGAAAGATCTTTTGAAACTCAGGCCAGGCCACAATTAGCTATGAAGCATATCCATCTTACTACGACCTGTTTACAATGTATTCCTATTGTACTTGTCTAACACAAGTACCAACTCAAACTCACAACACAAGAACCTGAATCAAACTCTTATAAATCAACATCGGATAGGGAAAAAAAGTTGGTTCGAAAGAGTAGGCCCACCAGCCAACGACACTTACAGGTATTTCCTTAGAGTACAATTTCAATGCTTCATGAGGATACAAAGACGCATCTGCATGCATCAAGTAAGTCATCTTTGCCAAGCTAGACACACATGACGTCTTGTCTTTTATTTTTGGGAGACAATGTCTCATCTTGTTGATGCACGTAAATTTCATGTGCATACTTACTACCTTTCCGTTTCTAAATATAAGACCTTCTAAAGATTACACTATGAACTACATACGGATCAAAATGAGTGAATCTACGTTCTAAAAAATATGTCTATATACATCTGTATATAGTTCATAGTAAAATTTATAAAAGGTCTTATATTTAGAAACGAAAGGAGTAGTTAACAACTAGTAGCGTTAACAGGTTAAATAGCCTATTTGTTTTAATTCCTCCAAGAAATGTAACCTGGATGACGTGGTTGGCTCTCTGAGTTGGCACCTCAGAGGTGCGAGGTTTGAATCTACCTCGCCATAGTATTTTTATACGAATTAGTTAAGGGCGACGATCTATACCGGCGCGGCGGCCCAACCGTTGGGCCGGTCGAGCCCCAGCCGTCAGATCAGCCCCCCTCCCCCTCGAACCGCTAGATCTCTTTCTGTCCTCTTCTTATTTTATCTTCAACCTCGTGCACGGGAAGGAAAGGGGAGACGGAGGAGAGCGCCGCCCTCGCACGCATCGACCGCCTCGCCTCGCCTTTTCATCTTGCCTCACCGTAGGTCGTCGCTGGGTGCCACCCCTCGTCGGCCGGCCGTGTCGCCGGGCAAGGCCCTCACCGCCGTCCTCAACACCAGCTACACCCATGCAACATCTGCACCATGTGGCTGCATCTCCGCACGGCTACGCTTGTAGCTCCGGTGGTGACGGCAACTGCTCGCCGGCGCACTCACCGCTGCTCGTGCCCGTCGTTCTCCACCTCGTCGGTCGCACCTCACCCCCCTCATGTGTTGCAAATGCTGGGGAAAAAGCTTTAACCCCCGGATGAAAATGCTTCAACCAGAGATGAAAAAAGCTTCAACCGACACTACGAATCAGGAAAAGATACAACCGCTGACACAAAATATTTCAACCTTAGATGAAAAAAGTTTCAATCAGATGATAGAGAGAGCTTTAACCAATGCTGCTCAAAAACGAAAAGAGTTTCAAACGTTTTAAGAAAAGCTTCAAGCATGGCTAAAAAAAAAATTCAACCGTGTATAAAAAAGCTTCAACCATTAAGAAAAAAGCTCCAATCAAACACCGCAACCAGAAAAAAAGCTGCAAACGTTGACACAGAAAGCTTCAACCATATATGAAAAAAGTTTCAACCGGCTACCGACGACGGAAAAGCCATGGTTGCAGCATGCGGTCACCTCGGTCATCGCCATCACGCACCCCGACCGCCGTGGGGGTGCAGCACGTGGATGCCGTCGTGGTAGCACTCCGTCGCCCCCTTTTGCATCAGCTCTCGTGGTCTCGTTGCTCGCCGTCGTCAGGCGCATCGGACGTCGGTAAAGTTCCATCCAGCGAGATAGGTTGCGTTGATAGAGTCTTCACCGAAGCGCCGGAGAAGGTGCGACGCTCGCCGGCAACGCCTAAGGTCGTCGGGAAAGGAAAGAGAAGGGGAGAAGAAGATACGGCGAGAAACAAGTGACAGAAGGACGTGAAGACCATAGATCAAACACGATCAAATGCCAGCCACGTGACCGGCTAAACGTTTCGGCCGGCGCACCTAGGAAAAACATTTCCCATTAGTTAAGGCCTGACGTGTGCGCTCAATGGGCATCGAGGCCCCATGAGTCGTTCGGATCTGAGGCCAAATACCGAATGTTCGAAAGTTAACAATTTCGTTTTTTTATTACTTATCCACCATGGAAGAAAACAAAGTTTGACAACTTTAGCACAAATGGAAACGACGAAAAACACAAAGTAAGCTGCAAGATCCGACGTGTATCCTCCAACCACCCTAGGTCTTTCGGCGAGCCATCAACTCCTCCATCAGCCGCCCAACATCGCCGTACGACGACCCGGCGTTGCCCACTGCCCTCCTAGCTTTGACACCGAGCTCCCTGGCCTTGCTCCGTATCGCCTCGGCCTCCTCGTCGTCGCCCATCACCGTCCCGATGGATTCAGCGACCACCTCGGCGCGGACCACACCATGATGGGTCTCCATGAACGACGCGTAGTCGCAGGCGCCAACGCTGGCGCCGACCTGGAGCACCTCCACGACGAGCTTCTCGTTGAAGAACTGGTCGCCGAAGCGCGGCCACGTGACCATCGGCACGCCGGCGCTCACGGCCTCCAGCGTCGAGTTCCAGCCGCAGTGCGTCAAGAACGCGCCGAGGGCGGGGTGGCCCAGGATGATCGTTTGCGGCGCCCACCCGCGGATGATGAAACCGCGCCCGCCAGGCGGCGCAATAAGCTCGGGGAAACCTTCGGGCATCCACTCCGGTTGTGCATCGGTGTCCTTGTCTGCCTGCGTGGCTGATGACCCACACGAAGTTCTTGCCTGAGAGGTCGAGGCCGAGCGCGAGCTCGCGCAGCTCGGCCGGCGAAAAACTGGACAGCGTGCCGAAGGAGACGTACACCACCGAGCCGGACGGCTTCGTGTCGAGCCACCGCAGGCAGCCGGCACCGTCAGACGGGAGCTCGCTGATGGCGCCGTTGGTCGTGCCCATGTCTCCGCCGGCTGGTGCGACCGGCCCGACGAGCCATACGCGGCGGCCGAGCGTAGTGCGGTAGTGCTCGACGTAGTCCGGCTCCAGCTCGTGGAAGCTGTTGAACACCTCGCCGTAGCTCCGCTGGTCCTCGGCGTTCACGCGCTGGAAGAAGGCGAAACTCTCCGGCCGCTTGGAGGGGTCCGCCATCTGGCCCCGTAATATCTCGACGCGGTGCGGCAGCCCCGGCAGGGAGACGACGGCGTCCGGGCAAGACGCCAGCGGGTTGTTGTGCAGCATGCTTTCGGTGCAGGCCCGCGCGAACATGCTGGTGCCGAGGACGCCAGCCGCGGGACGCCATGCTCCGCGGCGGCGTCGACGGACCACTGGAAGTGGCTGTCGGCGACGACGGCGTCGGGGCATTCGCCTGCAAAGAACCGGTCGAATGGCTCGCGGAGCCGCTGGATCGCGTGCATGAACTTGTCGCGGTCGGCGTCGCCGGTGAGGCCCGTGGCGTTCTCGACGCCCGGCCGGAGCCCAACGTCAGGGAAGGGCACGACGGAGATCTGGATCGCCGGTGGAACCGGGGCATCCGCAGTTCCACGGCGAGCGTCGTTTGCACGGTCGACGGCCGGGCGGATGATGGCAGCGTTGACCGGCGTGGTGAGGATTGTGCACTTCACGCCCCGAGTCGCAAAGAGCGCGGCCATGTCAGCGATCGGGATGAGGTGGCCGGGAGCGGGAAACGGGAAGAAGAGGATGTGCAACGGCCGCTGCTCACCGCCGCCGGCCATGGCTGCGTGCCGGCCTACAGTTAACCACCACTCTAACCTGACTGGCCGAGTGAGTCTTTGCCAAGAGCTGAAATCGTCTAAGTTTGTGCTGCACATTGAGACATGAGGCCATTATAGCAAGAGAAGCCGTGGCCAGCAAGTAGCAATTAAGTTAGTTAGTACGTATAATGTTAAATTTAGCAACTAGCAATAAGTTATTAATTTAGCTTTGCTCATATGGTTTATCGCTTTCTCTAGCAACTACTAGTACTAGTAGCATGATCGCTAGTGCATGCCGGTGTACGCCATCATCATATGATTTATTATTCTCCGAATGCCGTGAGTTGCAAGACAGATGCATGTTTTGTGGGTGTTTTCCCGTTTGGCTAGAAGTAATTACCACTAGCATACGGTGTGTTTGGATTGGGAATGAAGTGGAATAAAATGTTGTAATTCCGTTCCATTAGAATTGGTCGATTTCGATTCTATGTTTTTGGCTGGAGATAATAGATGAATTGGAATGGTTACATTTTTAGTGTTAGGTTGAAGAGATAGAATGCAATGGATTTGGTTACAATTAACCACATGTCATAATTAACTACCACTCTCACCTGACAGACCGACCGAGTCTTTGCCACGAGTTGAAATCGTCAAGCTTGTGTTGCAGAATGAGGTGCGAAATGAGACCAATATAGCAAGAGAAACCATGGCCAGCAAGTAGAAATTAAGTTAGTATATATAGTGTTAGCTTTAGCAACTAGCAATAAGTTATAGTGGTAGCTTTGTTGTTTGTTCATATGGTTTATGGCTTTCTCTAGCTGACAACGATGAGAAGCTGGTCGGGCGGCCATTTTCGCTTTTTATATGCACATGACAGGGGTAAGGGCATATCCAACTCCAACACGTAAATTCCCTTTCATATCTGTTTATGAAGGATCAGTTATCGTGTTTAGGAGGACAACTTCGAACGCTAGCCTGCATATGTCTATAGGTAAATTCAAATTTAAATATACTACGATCCACATAGCGCCAGATCATATGCCTGATGATAATAAAAAAAAGACAAATATGCTTAGTTTTTACATGTCTGTATCATAAAAAAACATCAATTCGGTAGTCCGTGCATTTCTGCCCTCTCGGACCGGCAATCGTAGCCAGCTGCTCCCTAATTAAGGAGGTGCCCTTGCCACCGCGTAGGCAGCCTCCGCCCTCGCCTCCCCGTCCGCATCTGACGCGTCCTCATAGTCAGACATCGCCAACGCATCTTTCTACCGCTGCAACATCTGGAAGCGGATGGATTGCACGATCATTTTTGTGTCGGCATCCAAAGAGTCAATATTCAAGGTCAACATCCTGGTGTCCTCCGCATTGGCGGCGATCTTCACCCTCTCTTCCTCTAGCGCGGTCTTTCTCTTTTCGATCATGGTCCTCCTCTCTTCGAGTTTGAGCTTCTTGTCTGTCGTGTCCATCAACAGTTTGAACCTCCCCGCCTTCTTCTCCTCCTTGACCTCTGAGCGCCTCACACATACCTCCTTCACCAAGATGTCCTCGAACCTCTCCATCAGCTTGGCCACCGCACCTTCTCTCTTTGCCCTCTCCTCCTTCCACTTCTTACCCCATAGATTTCTTCTAACCTTCTTCGGCGGTTGTTGGGTTGGGTCGGTAGGGTCACCGGTTTCATGCTCGTTTGCATGGTCGGCAATCTTGGCAATGAAAATTTTCCACTTCGGTTGCCCATTCAACTTTAGCCAACAATGCATGACGATGAAGGACTTCTTCTCCAACTTCTTGTACACCACACAAGCATGAGTAGGCTACAAAGTGAAACAATGCCGACAATGTATATCCTTCTAGTGAGCAAAAAAACAATATATGTCCGTCTAGTGATCAACAAAACTAAATCATATATGGCTAGTGATCGACAAAACTAAAGCATATCCGACTAGTGATCAACTTACTTGCTCGGTGATTTGTGCACCGCTAGGCCACCATGCGAGGAGATGCTTCAAGTGCCCGCAATACTTGGACATGGACTCTTAGATGGTGTACCATCGATGGTTGAGGGACTTCCATTCACCATTGCGGATGACCGCATCGGAGTAGGGCACAGAATGCTTGTATACCATATGTGAATGTTCCTCCAAAAGGTTGTGCCCTTTTGCTCCATGCCATGGAACGGATCGAGGCTAGTGCCCAACCATGCCTCGCACATCAGCTCATCCTCCCGTATGTTGAAGCTTTCTCCTCTTCCCTTCTTCCTCGGATTGCAGCATGTATCATCTGGATCATCACCGCACTACTAGGAAAAGGCTTGCTAGTGACGCACCTGTTTTGGCCACTAATGACACACTACAGGTGCGCCATTAGCATCACGCCACTAGTAATTAATACTAATGGCGCACCCCTGGTGCACCATTAGTATACCAGATACATTAGTATGCCTCCCGGGGGCCATATTTACCTTGTGCTCTGGCTTACTAATGGCGCACTTGTAGATGATGCGCCACTAGTGTGCTTACTGCAGTGTGCCACTAAAGTGCAGAGTGGTGCGCCACTAGTATGAATATTAGGGATTTTTTTCTTTTCTGATATTTGCATAGGTTACAAAACATATTACTGCACAGAATATAGACAACACAACATATAAACAGCAGGTTTATCGAATACAATAGAAGATTAGTTTCCGAATACAATTCATCATATTAGTCTCCGAATTTAAAATACCGAACAAAGTTAGAACATTACAAGTCTCGAGACCGCGACTAGCGAGTTTGTCTTCACATTACAAGTCGATATCGATCATCTAAACTACCATCACATAGAAGAGAGTTGCGGTCATCACGATGAGCATCATCGCGATGAAACTGGTCTTCATCCGGTTCCTCCAACGCTCCCTCCTCTCTCCAGCTAGATAGCGCGCGTATCTAGCTTCCGCCTCCGCCCTAGTGGTGTACCCTTTGTAACTGTTACCGCTGAAACGGTGAACCTATCTCCGACACTCCTCCCAGTCGTCGTAGACTCCGTGAACCTTACCCTTGTACATGACATACGACGGCATCTCTATGCACTAACCTAACAAAACGTTAGTAGCAATTCATATACAATACATAAGCAATATATAAGTATGCAACAAAAGAATCGGAAGAGAAAAGCAACACATTAATAGCACGATTCATGGTCCTACTAATAAATAGCATCGATTACATATAAGTTGAACGACTGTCCAAACCAAAGAGACATACAAGTTCATTAAAGTTTAATATTACAACATGAGCCAATCGACATTTCAGAACTACATAGCATCACTACTTTCGACTCGACTCAGGGACCGGAGCGTGGATGAAGCCGCCGTTTTTCGTGATGGTCATGAAATCGCAGGCGTTGTCAGCCTGCATTTGTAGCGTTGTTTCTATCTCACTGTTGGACGGTTGATATCTGAGGTAGAACTGCCCCGAGGTACGAAGGACATTTGATGGATGATTTCCGCAAACTTCGACTGGATGCGATAGAATTCTTGTCTGATGTCCGCGTCCTGGATTGCCAACAAGCGTGTGGCCCAATCTTTGAGATTATTTGGTAGCAGAAGGTGATGCTGGTCCCGTACGATCGCCCGCATGTGATGGAGGGTGTAGTCGGCATCCTTCTGACTGCCCGGCGGCTGCTTGACGCAGGGGAACGTCGTATTGTGGGTGAACACGTGCTTGTCGTACCTACTAATTGTCCTGCTGAAGGTGCCTCCAGATCTGGCGTAGCCGGGGAGAACATCATCAAGAACTTTCTTCATATTTGTGTAGTCTTTCTTCGACTGACGGTCCGAGTCGAAATACGTGGCCATGGAATATTTCAGGCTTAAGAGGATGAGTGTGCAATGTGTGTCACTGCACAAAACACAGAATGTTAGAAAAAAAAGAACGATCGAAATCTAAGAAATCATATGTTATGGGGCGGTGAGGGGATGACTTACTCGGGAAAGTAAGGCACGAGGAAGTTATCCTTATCTGGGTTTGCCAGAATGACGCCTTCGAGGTGTGAACTCGCAACTTGCTGGTCCCTAGCGCTGCCCAAGATCTTGGCACGTATGTAGAAGGGGTCGACTATCACGATGTCCGGGGTCTTGTCTCTAATGATCCGCATCTCCATACTCAGCGAAAATAGCCGAACGAAGGTGTAGTGCAGCGGATGAAGGTTAAACATAGCGAAGATGTCATCAAACCGTAGGACGATCGTACCCCCGATGGTGCTATCCACAAAGCCCTTGCCCTCTGGCACCTTGGCCACGAAAACCGGGTATGCCACATCATTCTCGGAGAGACGCCGCTTCTTCAAAGAAAGAACACTGTCAGGCAGACTCCGCATAGCACCGGTTGCAGCATTGAGCAGATTAGTCGGTAGCATCGGCCTACCCGCCACCTGCACCCTTCTCGAGATATCCTCAGGTGAAGGTGGCCCGCCCTAAGCATGGATCGTACTCGGTGCTCATCTTCAAGTAGACAGGGCCGTGCTCATCTTCGTGAGGGCGGCACTGTTCACTTTATTCCCTGAGAGGCGTGTGTTTGCAACGTCACCGGGGAACTTGTATCGTTCGTGCAGCTTCGTCAAGAGGAGGCTGCACAAATTCCGTCGGTCAGGATGCCTTAGGTTCTCGGTGTTGATCGAGATGGTGCTCCGGAGAATGCACCCGAGCTGAACCAAGTACCCCTTGACTAATTCTTTGGGCGTCGTTGGATGCCCCTCGGAGGACACTTCAGTAAATTCCTCCTTGATGGTGCCGAGCACGTTCGGGCGACGGTCCTTCCGTTGCCTCTTGGGTTGGCTGCCATCTGTGCGTGCGCTGCCATCATCAGTGGTGGCATCCTCGGCGGCACCATCAGTGGTGTCATCCCCGACGCCACTAGGGGTTGTGTAGTCGGGATCGGTGTCTTCTGTGGCATCCTCATAGCGGTGAGGTTCTTCCTCCATCTCCTGGGACAGCTCCTAGAATGCCTTGCCCGAACCGCTGGCCTCATCATTGTGGGCCATGTTTCGCTCTAAATAGGAAAAAAGTTTGGTCAAAAAGTTGGTTATTGTCAAGGGCCTACAAAACTGAATTTTGGAAATCTACAGAATGAACAAGCTAAGGGCTGCAAATGCCCGCAAGGCTTCAAGGGTGATGACATAATGGCTCGGTGTTATTTAAGGGTTGGTTTGTGAGGAATTATCACGGTCTCATCATTTAGGGTTTGTCTACACCGAGGCATCCTAAGATAATGCTGCTCAAAATTTAAGGTCGGAAGGAGGGCACGGTCCAGGTATATATGTATACAATATTTGTTGATAATAAGAAGCTGTTCAGGTGACAATGTGTGTACTGATTTTGTGGTTGTGTTGCGGACGTAGGTGGTCAGAACGATCGAACCACAGAATCACCCATTGGAGCTAAGTGGCAAAGCAAATATTTTCAAAAAGTATGAGAATATGATTTGCATAACAAGTGATAGAAATGTGTGGTTCGTAGGGCGGAGTTGCATTACCTCAATTGTTGGTTTTGGAGGGCAAAGCATTGTTAAATGGTCTAAGAGCCGGAAGAGCAACAAGAGGGCAAAACGAGGAAGGAATAAGAAGAGGAGGAAGGTTTGGTTCTCAAACATTGTTGAGATAATCTGTCCAATCGAAAGCTCAGAAACTGATGACACAAGCAGTGACAAGTATGTAAATAACATTTGTCCAATTAATTACAGTGTTTTATTTCATTGATGGAACTGTGTGACAATTCAAGGGTGTAGTATGACAGCCTTTACAAGTTTAGGTGCATGTGGGCAGAGCAGAGTAGGGAGAAAACGACTAGGGGAATTGAATCCCCGGCCCATGCATTAGTCGCAAGTACCCCATATGTCCTATTTTTAGCAAAGTCATGCTAAAATTCACGGAAAATTTCAGCATGACCTTTGCTGAAAATAGGACATATGGAGTACCCGAATTTGCCGGAACGGAAGTTAATCGACATTCCGGCAAACTCAAGGGCCTCTCGGGGTACCTGCAAAATCATTATCCAATGAAGGAATTGCGCCGCACACTGCTGCCTCACACTGCTGCCAAAATCATTATCGACATGCTGAATGCACGCTGCGGGTGTGTCACCTCGGATCATATACTTGCATATAAGGGGAGAAATGCGAGAGAAGTCACCTCAGCAACAAGGAAACCCGCCGCAGCTTCTCCTTGGCCCCCTTCACACAGCCAAATGGGAGCAAGCTGCATAAAAGACACGAATCAGATGTGGAGCAAACTACGTATTAGTGATATCATCAGTATAGCTGGTTAGACATGCATCTGATTAACTCTTGCTGGCGATGCAGACCAAGAATTCAAAAACTTGCAAGCTTAGAATTCAGGAAATAAAGTACCCCATCTCTGCAGCCATCTATCTGGCTAACTAATTCCAAAATAAAACAATGCAAGGTTGGATTGGTTAGCTTCTCTTTAGTACTACAGATCCAACTAGTAATCTTGGTAATACTGCACCTCATTCTTATAGCTATCTATCTGACCAACGGGTAATTGATCTGCTAAAGAGAGGGGCTCTGAATTGTATGATATCGTCGTGGAGGCAGACGTGGTTCCGGCAGTGGGAGCAGCTGTACACCCGCGGCCCGACCAATTCCGCCATCTATAAATCTCCTGCATATTACCAATCCGATTCGACCGAATTATATCTCCATCTATAAATCTCCTGCATATTTCAAACGAAAATCCAAGAAATTAACCATTGCAGGCTAATTTGTTATGACGATGATTCCAGTTGAGCGAGCTGGCAGTTAATGATGGATCATGAGGAGACGAGTGTAAGTGACCCATGACCAATGACCATCAATATTTGTCAGTCGCCATCTTCTTTGCCCTCTTGATGGCTTCAGGCATACCCATACAATAATATACAGATGATACAAAAAAATCGTCGATAACAATCCAGAGGCCGTTTCTTTTTGCTGTACATGTTTGTTTTGTTTTGTGCATGGACTAGTGAAAAATCAGTGGTGGTGATCAACTGAAGAAGCCTCTGATCTGATTGAAAGAGGCCAAGAAGCATACATACACATACATTGGTTGCCACCTGACCGACCAGGAGGTCCTTGGGCACTCGGCGGTGGCGCGCAGATTGGACGCGGCGGCGGCGGCCAGCGGCGGTCGAAGGAAGGCTGGCCGGTCGGGAAGGAAGGAAGGAGAATCGAGGGGAAGACCTAGCTTGGTTGGCTGCTTGCTTGTGCTAGAACCAAATCGGGTAATTGGTCAGGCCGCGGGTGTATATCTGCTAAAGGCTGGCGGTCGCCGGAGAGGTGGGGATGGGAAACGGCGACCGCCAGAGAGTGGGGCGGGTGGGGGGAGGGGGCGAGACGTGCGGCGGCGGCGAGAGGAGGGTTGCGGGGGCGAGAGGAGGCCGGCAGGGCGAGGTGGGGAATAGGTATTAGGTAGGGGTGCTAGCAATGGCGCACTGGGAGGGGTGCGCCATACATACAGATAGCAATGGCGCACCTCCCAGGGGTGCACCATAAGTATATCCATAGCAATGGTGCACCACTGAGGGGTGCGCCATAAGTAACTTTTTTTTAGTTGCGTCTAGTAAATTTTTATTTTTTATTTGAAAAAATTTATGAATATGAAAAAATATCATCAAATTTTTTATTTGAAAATATCATCAAATTGGTTATTTGAAATTTTTTGAAAAAAATTCATAAAAATTGGTATACCAATGGCCGGCGCACCTCCTAGGGGTGCACCTTCAATATTTTTTTGGATTTTTAGTTGCATTCATTTGTGAATTGGTAAAACATTTATGAATATGAAAACATTTATAAATACAATTGATCTTAGCTAGCTATCTGTTCACAATCTTCTTGCCCTTATTTTTCGCAAATGGAGTTCTTCTTTTGAACGGGCGTCCTTTAGGTAGGGTGGTCCTGCTTCTTCTTGTGGTGTATACTGGTACTTCATCGTCGTCGTCATGTTCCATCTTTGGGTCGCCGTACTTGTCGAAGTCTTGCTCATTGGCGACTCCAGCCATTCTGATGATCTTCCTTTTGCCTCTCCTCACGACAACACGACTGGGCTTTGACGGGTCGGTAATGAAGAAGCATTGGTCCACTTGGGAATCCAGTACCCATGGCTCATTTTTCGCGGTGGCGTTTGCGCCCGTGGTCTTGGATTTGGCTTCGGGTATAACCATGGTGGTGAAATATCGGTCTTCTTTTAGGACGCTCTCGGCCCATCTGACACGGAACATCGGGACCTTCTCTCCAGCGTAGCTCAGCTCCCAGATCTCCTCGATCCTTCTGTAGTATCTGTCCTTGTCATTACCGGTATAGGATTCCATCGTTACCCCGGAGTTCTGATAACCATCGCTCTTCATGTCCTTTCCCTCGGTGTAGAATGTGTAGCCGTTGATATCGTACGCCTCACACGTCATCAGGTTGTGCTCGGCGCCCTGTGACAAGGTGAATATGAGTTGTTCTTCCGTGGAAGAATCCTCATGTAAAGGGTACGACAGAAGCTTCTTCTTGAACCAACGCATGAAACATGAGTTGTGCTCTTTCATTATATCTCCGTCCGTCCTCTGTTGGCCTTGGTCATTGTACGTCTTCTCAATAAAGGTTTTGTGCTCTACCACCCAAGGATCGACCACGTCTATGTGTTGTAGCGCGACTAGGTTTGCTCTCTCAAAGTCGGCGAGTCAACCCTCGAAGTCGACATGCATTTCGCGGCGACCCTCACAGTGACCCCATCCAGCGAGCCTGCCGAGGTGCTTGTTGACGGGCAGACCAACGGGGTTCTCGATGCCTAGATAGTTCGTGCAGTAGGAGATGCACTCTTCGGTCAAAAAGCCCCTTGTTATGCTTCCCTCTGGACGTGACATGTTGCGAACGTATCCTTTGATGACACCATTCATCCTTTCGAACGGCATCATGCTGTGCAGGAATGTCGGCCCAAGTTGGATGATATCCTCCACGATATGGACCAGCAGATGCACCATAACGTCGAAGAATGTGGGCGGGAAGTACATCTCAAGCTCGCATAGTATCACCATGATCTCTTCCTGTAGCCTTCTGAGTTGCCTCACGCCAACCGACTTCCGAGAGATGACGTTGAAAAAGTTGCATAGGCCAAATAGCGTTTCACGGATGTGCGCGTCCATGATCCCACGGATTGCAACTGGAAGTATCTGCGTCATCAGCACATGACAGTCATGAGACTTCATCCTGCTAAACTTCTGCTTCGCTGAGTCTAGGTATCTGCTTATCTTCCCCGCATAACCGTAAGGAAGTTTTACTCCTACGAGGCAGGTGAAAAACTGATCGATCTCCTCCTGACTTAGAGTGAAGCACGTGGGAGGGAAGTCATTTCCGGTCTTCTTAGCCTTTTTACATTTGCGATGACTTTCCGTGTCCTGCTTCGCCTCATCATCATCATCATCATCATCATCATTATTAGCGTGAAGCTCCTCCCTGATGCCCATTGATTTCAAGTCTGCCCTTGCTTTCGGCCCATCTTTGGTCCTCTCTGGCATGTTGAGCAGGGTACCAAGCAGACTCTCGCACACGTTCTTCGTGATATGCATGACATTAAGGCTGTGAGGCACACGGAGGATCTTCCAGTACGGCAAGTCCTAGAAAACAGACCTCGTTTTCCATATATTTAGCAGCGGCTCTGGCGCCTTTCGCTTCTTTCCCGGCTCTGGCGCCTTTCCCGACGGTGGGCACTCTTTCCAATTTTTCAACAGCTTGTCTATTTCCTCGCCGCTCCTCATACGCGGGTGTCTTCGGGGTTCGGTTTCACCATCGAACAGATCCTTGCGTTTTCTCCATGAGTCATCATCGTGAAGCCACCTTCGATGTCCCATGAACACGGTTTTCGAAGACCCAGGATCTCTATCTAGATGGCGATACGTTGTGTCATCCAAGCACCTGACGCATCCAGAAAATCCGTGGACCGCCTGCCCCGTGACATATCCGTAACCGAGATAGTCGTGCACCGTCATGAGCAGTGCGGCTCTCATAGGGAAATATTCTTTCTCTGCGGCGTCCCACGTATTGTCTGGCGTTTTCCACAGCGTGTCTAGCTCCTCTGTCAGCAGCCCTAGATATAGATTGATGTCGTTCCCTGGTTGTTTCGGCCCTTCAATTAGCATACTCATGTGAATGTACTTCCTCTTCATGCACAACAAGGGGGAAGGTTGTACATCCACACAAACACAGGCCAGGTGCTATGTGTGCTTCTTTGGTTGCCAAACAGATTGACTCCATCGGTGCTCGCGCCCAGCATGATGTTCCTTGGATCGTTCCCAAATTCTGGGTGTTCGAAGTTCAACGCTTGCCACTAACTCGCATCCTTAGGGTGACTCAGCATCTTGTCTTTTTTATTTATCTCCAGATCATTTGCATCATCTTCTCGCTTCTCCCTATCCGTGTGCCAATGCAGGAGCTTTGCTACCTTAGGGTCCGCGAAATACCGCTGCACACGAGGAGTGATCGGAAAGTACCACACCACTTTTTGAGGAGCTTTCTTCCTCTTCTTGTATCGAGTGACGCCGCACACCGGACATATGGTAGACTCCGCGTGCTCGCCCCGATAAATGATGCAATTGTTCATGCACACATGGTATTTCACGTGCGGTAAATCCAGAGGACACATGATTTTCTTCGCCTCCTCGAAACTGGCCAGGCCCTTGTTCCCCTTGGGAAGACGTTCGTGCCAGAATGACATGTTCTCGTCAAAGCATGCATCGGTCATTTTGTGTTTTACCTTCATCTCCAGAGCCATGAGCGTTACTTTCAAGCGAGTATCCTCGGGTCTGCATCCTTCATACAATGGAGTAACCGCGTCTATCTCTAGTTGATCCAGCTTGGCTTTCTCTCGGGCGGTAGCTCTTGCGTTATCCGTCTGCTTGAGAAGCAGCTCTTGAATATGAGGGTCATGCACCCAGCCCATCGATGGTCCATTGTCGTCTGCTCCGACATCTTCATCTTCATGATCATGCCCTTCGTCTACTCCGGCATCTTCCTCATCATCATGTCCGACATCTTCTACCTGATGACTGTGTACTACATCTACTTCGTGATCATGTCCTGGAGATTCTTCGTCTTCTCGCTCGCCCTCACTGCGGTTGCTTGCTCATGCCCTTCCTCATTTCTTGCCCGGCCCCCATGGACGACTTCATAATTATCTTCATCACCTTGCCACCTATAGCCATCCATGAAACCACGCATGAGCAGGTGGTCCCGCACCTGTACGAAATCCAGGTCCATAAGGCTCCTCACCTTGCATCTTCGACACGGACATCTCATCTCCGTCTCGTTCTTTTGAAGCATCTCGGCCTTCGCAGAGCTCAAAAACATATTCACGATGCCTTCGGTCATCGTGCGGACCATGGTCGCCTGCGAGGTAGAGCAAAACGATATTTTAGAACCAAGAAAAAATTTGGCATGACTTTGCCTAAAAATAGGACCAAAAAGAATGCATAGTGCCAAATTCTCGCCGAAACGGAAATGAATCAACATTCCGGCAAAATATTGGCAACTAGCGCATTTCAAATGCCGGTACCTACAAACACAAACATATATGCAACACCACAAACATACATAGATCTAGCTAGGCCATAAAACGTGCATGTGCATGTTGTTGGAGGGAGAAAAAAGTAGATCTACAACATAAAGAAAGCTTTCCGCTTACTCACCTATCAAAAAAAGGTAATTTAACCACTTAATTTGGATGAATCTATGGTGCAAATGAGGTGAGGAGGAGGAGGCAGCCGAGACAAGCTTGGAGGAGGAGGTGGAGAGAATGAAGTGGGAAAAGTGAGTGTGGTAGGTGGCTGTCCAAAATATCTATGAAAAAAAGGTAATTTAACCACTTAATTTGGATGAATCTATGGTGCAAATGAGGTGAGGAGGAGGAGGCAGCTGAGACAAGCTTGGAGGAGGAGGTGGAGAGAATGAAGTGGGAAAAGTGAGTGTGGTAGGTGGCTGTCCAAAATATCTAGCTGGTCCCAGGTTACTAATGGCACATCACCTACAAATGCGCCATTAGTAACCCTGGTTACTAATGGCGCACAAGTTAGGTGGTGCGCTATTACTAGTTTTGCAAAAATAAAAATAAAAAAAGTTAGTAGCGGCGCACCGTGTGTGTGGTGTGCCATTACTAGTTTGAACTAGTAATGGCGCACTATACACTGGTGCGCCATTACTAGTTATGAAAAAAAAGTAAAAAAAATTTGTTAGTAGTGGCGCACCGGGTGAGTGGTGCGCCATTACTAGTTATAACTAGTAATGGCGCACTGTGCCCTGGTGCGCCATTACTAGTTTTAGAAAATAAAAAAAAAGTTTGTTAGTAGTGGCGCACCAACACATGGTGCGCCACTGCTATATAGTAGTGGCGCACCACATGTGTGGTGCGCCATTAATGTCCATATTATCTATAGCCCTTTTCCTAGTAGTGCCGTCATCGCAACCCTCCTCCTCTTCATAGGGCTGCAACTCTCTAGTGGCCCAATGCTGTTGTTGATGTGTGCCATTGCCGGTCTAGGTGTATGTCTGTCGTGTGACTGTCTAGGTGTAGTAGTATTGTTGGTAGTTGCCGGATTGGGTGGGATACAAGTCTTCCACCTGCCCGTCCTCATAGCCCCTCCACCTCCCTTGCCTTCGTCGTGGATGATGTCGAGAATCTCTAGGTTCACGTCGTACGCCGGCTCCCCCGCTCTAGGCATTGCAGCGAACAACATGTGGGCACCCATCTGCTCCCCGGCCGCGGGCCGCGACCAGACAAGCTATGATGAAGAAAACTCAGAGAAGAGCGGTGGAGCGTTAAGGTCAATGATGTAAGGCACCATATTGGCTAGGGTGTCGAGATGCTTGACGGCGTAGTAGTACAGAGCCTTGTAAGGCTCCGGCCACGGCATCATCTGTACTGTGCGTGCACCCGTCTAGCAGCATCCTTCACGACCATGCCGACCGCCATGGCCGCATCGACCGCCATGACCTCCGCCCAACGTCAACCGCTTCTTGAACTTCTCCTCCTTTGCATCCTTCGCTTTGATGCGGCGAGTTTTCTGCGTCCCAAAGTTAATCTTCTTGGCGAGCGTGATGCATGGATCCTTCTAGACCTCCACCGGCTCCCACGCTACTGCTATCACGCTACAGCTAAGTTTTACTACTATGTGTTGTTAACACTAGCGCTGGCCTGGAAAGCGCTACTGCTAACTATCTGTAGCGCTTGGACCAACGAAGCGCTGGTGCTAATCCAGCGCTGCTATTAGATGATTTCCAGCGCTACTACTAGTATTCCTGCTTTCGCAGATTTACACCCTCTATGTATTTATACAGGATCTGTACAGTAGTTTCATCAGATCATCATAATACATCATTGTCATATAAGAACTCCTCATCATCTTCATTTTCGTCAATGAGACATCATATAACAAGTAGGTCACTAGTCATAATTACAACTCCTCCTCCTCATCATCAACTCTAAAACATTGTAGCACATAATAACACATTGAACCTAGGACCTAGTCCTCTCTCATAGGACCTACTCTACCCTCTCTTGGGTATAATATCATAAAACAAGATAGACATTGACTCTCCATTATGGAGAACGGAGATTATCCTGTCTCCCATTCTTGGCCTACGCACAATGTTGCTTCCAAGTAGCTCTCTACGATTGACCATACATTTTTTCCAATCTTTGATTGTCATGACTCCATCGGTTTTAGAAATCCGGTATGGACAGGAGTGATGCGTAGGCTGACCTGGCCGTGGTGGCCCTAAGCTCGTAACAACAACGCGACCTCTCGGAAACAGCAGATGAGGCACACAATCCTTCGGGATTTTTTGTTGAAAAACATAGTAATAACTTTGTAGTTAGCAATGTAGTTTAGTTTTAGAAGAATTTATGCAAAAGTGCACGGATGTTGTAATAGTAGAATTAAAATCTTACCATGCAATCTCCATGGATGTTACCGTAGTTCACCACGTGCACTAGTGGCACGTATTGACCATAATGTGCAGGAGTTTGATAATAGCTACTGTAATTCTCAAGATGACTAAGAAATGCGGTAAGATGATTTTTCTCCTTATAAGTTAATTCTGCTTCATCACTGTAGTAGTAGGTTCTGTCTACCATCTTCCGTACATTTTTTGAAGAATGAAAATAAGCTTTCAATGCAAATAAGTTGTCAAGTATTTTTAAATAAAAAATATAAATTACTTAATAAATATGGCTGAGTAACTCACATCATGGTAGAACTGGAAGCGTCTGCACATCGACCCAGATGTTGATATTACCTTCAATTTCATCTTCCAGACGAATATCAAAGGTGATAAGCATATTAGGCTCAAATGCATAGGCCTTGCATAGTGCTTGCCAAGTTTTGCATTCAAAATAGCAATAGGTGTCTGCATGGTACAATTTTACCGCAAAAGTAAAACCATGCTTGGTCCTCAAGTGAACTATCTTTACCTCCATATCTTTTTTAGTATTGAAACCAATCTTATCCAAGACAGCAATTCTTGCATGGCAAGGGATACGCTAGTAGAATAGTTAAAAATTAAAATTATAAGTTGAAACAAAAGAAGCAGAAGTCATGCTTAATTACGAAAAAAGACTTGTCATTGTGACTTACTGTATCCACTTCGAAGGTCTCATCCAGCATGATGTTGAAGCGTCTACCATCAACTAGGAAAGGCTTGTCACACAGGCCGCGCTCGTCTTCGCAGTATTCGCACATAGTGAATTCCCTATGTTTCCAGCGCTACTGGTAAGCATTTACTTGTAGCGCTTCCACAAGACAGCGCTACTACTTATTACCAGCAGCGGTTATTATTTTCCAGCGCTACTAATAGTGTCCTACCTATAAGGTTTTTCGTAGTAGTGTCCATCTCCAACAGGTTCTCCGATGGCTCCATGTGTCGACGACGGAATGAAGGAGAGGGTGGGAGAAAAGAGCGAGAAGTGAGCGGAGAGCAGAGGAGAATGGAAGAAGAGAAGTGAGGGATTTTGGTGCGGAAATAGTGCGTGATGCTACAAAAGGGTGGGTTCCACCTTCCTTTTGGATGGGCCAAGGTGAGTAGATAGCAAAATTTCTCGTGTCCGGAGTACCGCAAAGCCCTCCCCCCTCCCATGTTTGTCTCCAGTTTGCAAGAGAACTCGCGTCCGGACCGCGTCACGGATCGACACTGGACCGCGTTGGATGGCTTATGCAGTTTGGATGGTTGCACGAGATTTGAGGGTTGGCGTTGAAGATGCCCTAACCAACGTGTTTTCCTGGTGTATGCTATCATCACACATGTTTTATTATTCTTCAAATGTCGTGAGTTGCAAGACAATGATGCATGCTTTGTGTTTTTTTTGTGTGAAAGTAATTACCAGTGGCATAAGGTTTGTTCGGTTTGGGAATGAAGTGGAATAGAATGTCGTCATTGCATTCTATTAGAATTGGTGATTCTGTGTTTAGTTTGGGAGAATATGTCGATTGGAATGGTTAAATTTCAAATCTTGGTTGAAGAGATATAATGCAATGGATTTGGTTTTCATCATCTCTTGATAAGATTACTCTCACATGCATATATGTAATTATAACCTTGTGTGTGTTTAACAACAAATTATATGAGTTTTCAACATTATTTCAATTGTATTTGTAGCATAAGTAACTTGACAATCCCATCACAAGAATTAATATTTTTCAACAACATTGAATTTAAAAGTGATTTATAATCAACATATAACCAGCTAACCCATTTTTGTCGCAACAACTTCTTTGAAAATAGATCACAAAGTATTAAGGGCGTCTCCAAGGCGGACCCACAAGCCCCCCGCATCAGTCTGAACTGCGCGTTCCGGACCACGAAAGCCATCCAGCGTGACCCAGTATCGGTTCGTGGGTGGTCCGAACGCGATTTTTCCCACTAACCGGAGATAAAAGTGGGGGAGGTTTGTAGGAGTCTGGACATGAGAAATATTGCTATCTACCACCCCTTGCCCACGCAAAACCCTTCCCGGACCCCAGTGTCGGTGTCAAAACCGGTGGATCTCGAGTAGGGGGTCCCGAGTTGTGAGAGTAGGATCGATGGTAACAGGGGGCGAAGGAGACGATGTTTACCCAGGTTCGGGCACTCCTATGGAGGTAAAACCCTATGTCCTGCTTGATTATACTGATGATATGTAGGCTACATAGTTGATATACCTCGAGATCGAGTAGCTAAACCCAGAATGAGTTATTCTCCCCTCTAAAACCTAAAACCCTCCGGCTTATATAGACGCAAAGGGTACCTAGGGTTTACACATGGCCGGTTGCACATCGAAGGAAAAAACACGCCTATCTACTGTCGAAAACTTGGAGGACACACCATGACTCCTTGAAGCTTCCACCCTGGCAACGGGGCCTTCGATCAACTAATGCTCATCCGGTGGCCCACATAGTCCGGCCTATGAGAAACAGGTCAGCTATCCGAGGACCCCTAAAACCAGGACTCCCTCAGTAGCCCCTGGGCTAGCCTCCAAGGCCGAGGTATGTCCGGATAGTCTTGTGCCTCAAAGTCTCCAGATTGCGAGGCAAGTCCCTCTATCCCTTCCTGTTCAGCAACAATCCCGTCATCGGAAAAATCCCAAGCGTCACGAGCTCACCGGGTTCATTGCAATAACCATCAACGTTTCCTGATTTTCGTGCGCCATGGGGAGGCGAGTGGTTTAGTGGATTTTTACAAGTCTTCCTCACGAGGATATGTAGCTAGGGTGGGGTCCTAGGCAAGGCCTACATACCCTACCTAAGGAAATTACATTGGAGGACTTGAAGATCAAGCATAAACTTCCGAGTGGATTCCAGGAGACGTTCATGGTCACTCTACAGGCTATCCACTCGGAGACTCCTTCCTTCACTCGGCAGTCGTGTGTCACTCGGAAGACCTCGTTCTCACTCGACGCCATAAGACCAGGAGCCATCATCAAGATCCCAACGGGCAGACGTTGGTTTAATCGTCATTAATAGCTTTTATTATGTACGTTACCAGTAACGGTGGACTTTAACCCCACAATCGGACCCTTAGATGCTGGATAATTATGAGGGGCAGCAAACTCTATATAAGCCGCCCCTCCCCTTTGGCACAAGGGTTCACAACCATTGTAATCTCTATATTCCACATGACATAAGCTCCCGAGCAATGAGACGTAGGGCTGTTACCTCCACGACAGGGGTGTGAACTCATACATCCGTGTGTACACCCTCGCCGTAGCTAGGACTCTACCCTCTCCTTTCGTATCCCTACCATCTACTGTCAGGCTCGTTCCCACGATAGTTGGCGCCCACCGTGGGGCAGGCGCCTAAGCGACTTCTGGCGAGGTTGCATCTTTCATCCTTCGACATGTCTTCCGGCGGTGTTTTTGCTCTGGGCCACGAGATCCGTTTCGGAGCGCTCACCTTCATCGCCGACAATTCGGCATGGCTCTAGGAAGCGCCTCTCGATGTCGAGGCGCTCTCGGTCCGCAGGGCCGAGCACTTCCACGAGAGTTCCTGCGGTGTGATGCTGCGTCAGCCTTCGACTCCCTACACGTCGGCTCCCCTCGTTGTTCGCGGTCGCAAGCGGTCCGGCCGCTCACGACTTCAGCGCAGGGTCAAACACGCAGTGACGTGTCAAACTTCTCCGCAGATTGCAGCACTCGAGCCCACCGAGCCCCTTCATGGCGTGTTCGAGTCAGATTTTGATCCGTCCGACGTGACTTCCGAGTGCGAAAGGCGCGATCCCGCAGCAGAGGTCTTGATGGCGGGTTCTCATCAGAGTTCGCCACCTGGCTTTGGCCATGGCAGGAGCGAGGCTGGCAGTCCATCGAATGAGCAGTCGTGCCGCGAAGAGGAGGTTCTTCATACTCCCACCGTTGGCACGACTGCCAAGGCTCAAGCTTTGGAGGCTGCACGTATTCGTCTGGAAGAGCTTCAGGCAGAACTTGACGAGCGCGCCCGCCAGCGCCCGCCACGCCCTAGTCGACGTCAGCGGCAGCTGTTTCCGACTGGATCTCACGACAACATCGAGGTATATCGAACTCCTGTGTTAATGTTGCTGCCACTTCTAGGATAGAAGATTCCATTTATCCGTCTCGGTCAGAGGCTGGAAGAGGGTTGATGCAGATCAAAGCACTGTTAGATGCAGCACAGCGGCAGAATTCAGTAGTTTCTTAGTCCTGCAACAAGATACATAGGAATTCACCCAGGGCAGAGACCGTTTAGTCGGCACACAACCCTGGATCGCCCTTGCACCGTCGGGGCAGAGGTTTCGGTGAAGAGGAGGTCAGAGATCAGTTTCACCGTGAAGACCACCGTCGAGTGCCCACTCCTCCACGGAGTGGTCCGTACGCGCCCCGGCGCCAGGACGATAGGCGCTCCTTCGATGACGAGCGGAATGCGGGCTTTGACGCCTGTGACCTCCTCGTTCAGAAGCGAATTGACAGGGGCAGAGTCTATAGAGAAGGACATGACAGAGATGTTCCGAGTGGAAGTTCAGCTGTGGTTTCTTGTCCCGAGTGTTTCAGCAGAGCCATACGTTCTGCAGAGATTCCCCCCAACTTCAGGTTGGTGGTGGGAAGTTGGTTAGATGATTACCGAGTGGCTGTGAAAATTGGTGGCGGAAATGACAATGTTGCCATGAAGCACCTGTCCTTGATGTTAGATGGTCTAGCTCGAGCTTGGATGAATCGTTTGGCTCCTTCCAGTATACATTGCTGGGAGGATCTTACCCGAGTGTTTGTCTGAACCTTTGAGGGCACTTGCAAGCATCCGGTGGGTCTGGTCGACTTACAGCACTGTGTCCAGAAGCTCAATGAAACTTTGAGAGATTATATTCGGCGATGGTCCACTCTGCATCATATAGTGGAGAATGTGTCGGAACACCAGGTTGTTTGTGCATTCAAGGCCGGTGTGAGAGACAAAGAGCTATACTTGAAGTTTGGGCGGACGGGTGATATTTCACTCGGCAAGATGATGGAAATTGCCACTCGGTACGCCAATGGCGAGGAAGAAGACCGCCTCCATAGAGGCAAAGGAAAGGCGGTTGCCAATGAGGCTGGTGGCAGCAACAATCGGAAACAGAACCGAAAAGTTGAAGATCTGGTCCAAGCAGAAGCAGAAGCACTAGCAACTCAGTCGAAGAACAAGGGCAAAGCAAAGGCGCAGTATGCCCCCAAGAAAGGGGAAAATCAGTCAGGAACTGATATCATGGATCAACCATGTGTAATTTACACGAGGAAAGATGCAGAAGGCAATCTGATTTTGCCCAAGCACACCACTCGACAGTGTGAGACCCTAATCCAGCAATTCAAGGGTGACCCGCCGAGTGATAAATCTCCTGAGAAGGGGGATGAAGATGAAGATAAAGAAACATTCCCAGATGTCACTACTACACTGGTGACCTTTGCTGATGTCGAGAGCAAGAGCCGTCTGAAAGTCATCAATAGAGAAATCAACATGGCTGTGCCAGATACCCCCACCTACCTCAAGTGGTCCCAATATGCTATCACATTCGACCAGACAGACCATCCTGCTCATGTGGCCACTCCCAGTCGACAAGCTCTGGTAGTTGATCCGGTGGTGGGAGGGAATCGACTTAGAAAGGTCCTCATGGACGATGGCAGCGGCATGAACATTCTCTATGCGGATACCCTGAAAGGGATGGGCATCCCGATGTCCCGTCTGAGTGAGAGGAGCATGCAGTTTCACGTTATCATCCCAGGAAAGTAGGCCAAGTCACTCGGCCACATAACATTGGATGTGACATTCGGGAATGACAAAAAAATCCAGAAAGAAAAGTTGACATTTGAAGTCGTGGATTTCAAAAGTGCTTACCACGCCATTCTGGGTCGACCCGCGTATGCACGTTTCATGGGCCGACCATGTTATGTGTATCTCAAGTTGAAAATGCCAGGCCCTAAGGGCGTGATCACTATCACTGGCAATCGACAGCGGGCCGAAGAGTGCCTCCAGCTAGGCTCCAAGATCACCGATCACCAGATGGCCATGGTTGAGTTGGAGGAGTACAAGAAAAGCGCTGACCCTACTGATTTGCTCTGTGCAGAGAAGCCAACTTCCGAGTCGGCATTTCAGTCGGCAAGGGAGGTGAAGAAGGTACACATCCATCCGACAGATCCTACTGCTACCCCGACGAATATCTCATCAACACTCGACAGCAAATAGGAAGACGAGCTCATCCAGTTCGTCCATGAGAACTAGGATATCTTCGCATGGAAGCCTGCTGACATGCCGAGGATTCCTAGGGAGCTGGCTTAGCACCGTCTGCGAGTGGATCCGAAAGCCAAACCCGTCAGGGAGCATTTGCATCGCTCAGCGGCGGAGAAGCGCAAGGCAATTGGAGAGGAAGTGGCCCGTCTCTTGCAAGCCAAGTTCATTCGGGAGATTTACCACTCTGAGTGGCTCTCGAATGTTGTGATGGTGCCAAACAAAGATAAGTCGTTACGCATGTGCATTGACTTCAAACATCTCAACAAGGTGTGCCCAAAAGATCATTTTCCGCTCCCCCGCATAGATCAAATTGTTGACTCGACAGCGGGGTGTGAGCGTTTATCATTTTTGGATGCTTATTCTGGGTACCATCAGATCCGTCTATATGGCCCGGACGAAATAAGGATAGCCGTCATCACCCCATTCGGGTGTTTTTGTTAGATCACTATGCCTTTTGGTCTCAAGAATGCTGGCGCTACTTTTATGTGCATGATTCAGAAATGTTTATTCAACCAGATCCCTCAGAATGTCAAGGCGTACATGGACGACATAGTGGACAAGTCCCGCAAATGTTCCGACCTGCTGACTGACTTGGCCGAGACATCCGCCAATCTGAGGCAATTCGACATAAAACTGAATCCTACCAAATGTACTTTCGGCGTCCCTGGTGGCATATTACTCGGTTTTCTCGTTTCCGAGCGAGGAATTGATGTCAACCCTGAGAAAATCAGCGCCATTACCCGTATGAAGACCCCCGTGCGAGTGCACGACATCCAGAAGCTCATAGGTTGCTTGGCAGCATTGAGTCGATCCATTTCTCGTCTTGGTGAGAAGGCTCTGCCTTTATATCAATTGATGAAGAAGTCCTACACGTTTGACTGGACTCCCGAAGTCGAAGCAGCATTTGTTGAGCTCAAAGCCTTGCTCTCCACCCAGCCAGTGCTTGCTGCTCCTGCCAGCAAAGAGCCCTTGCTCCTGTACATCGCGGCTACAAATCAGGTCGTCAGTACAGTACTAACTATTGAGCGGGAAGAGGAGGGTAAAGCCTATAAAGTCCAGCGGCCAGTTTATTATGTTTCGGAAGTATTGTCCCCCTCAAAGCAAAGATATCCACACTATCAGAAGCTGGTTTATGGTATTTACCTATCAGCAAAGAAGGTGGCGCATTATTTCCAAGACCACTCGATTTCAGTCGTCAGTGATGCTCCTCTATCCGAGATTTTCAATAATCGAGACGCATCAGGTCGAGTGGCTAAATGGGCAATTGAGCTTGGACAGTTTGACATCAAATTCGAAGCCAAAAAAGCAATAAAGTCCCAAGCATTGGCAGATTTCATGGCCGAGAGGATTGAATAGCAACAACCTATCCAAGTTCACTTGGTGCATTGGACAATGTTCTTTGATGGCTCCAAAATGTTGAATGGGTCTGGTGCTGGGGTTGTCCTGATATCTCATAGGGGCAACAAGCTCACCTACATCTTGCAATTTCACTTCGATTCCTCCAACAATGAGGTAGAGTATGAAGCACTTTTGTATGGGTTGCGCATGGCTATCTCACTCGGCGTCAAGCGCCTGATGGTTTATGGCGACTCAGATCTGGTGGTGAATCAAGTGATGAAAGAGTGGGATGTTCGAAACCCCGCTATGACTGGATACTGCAATGTAGTCCAAAAGTTGGAGAAGAAGTTTGAAGGCCTGGAACTTCATCATGTTCCCCGACTAAAAAATCAGGCAGCCGATGAGTTATCCAAGATTGGTTCCACTCGACGGCCTGTCCCCAGCGGTGTGTTCTTGGATCACTTGCACACTCCTTCGGTTCAAGAAGATCCGTTCACCGAAGAGCCCGCACAAGCTTTGAGTTCCACTGACCCGATAGAAGTCGATGTCCCCGCAGTGATTGACTTGATCATGGAGATTCTGGTTATCACTCCCGATTCGACTGTGCCTTACATTGCCTATATCCTCAGACAAGAGCTCCCTGATGATGAAACAGAGGCTCGACAGTTCGTGCGCAGGTCCAAGGCTTTCATTGTGATGGGAGATCAGCTATTTAGAGAAAGTGCGACTGGTGTTACACAGTGCTGCATTTCCCCCAAGGAAGGTCAAATGATTCTAGACGAGATTCACTCAGGAACTTGCGGCCACCATGCTTCCTCAAGGACGATTGTCGCTAAAGCATACCGAGCTGGTTTTTACTGGCCACGAGCTAATGAGATGGCTAAAGACATTGTTGATCACTACGATGGTTGCCAGTTCTATGCAAACTTGTCACACAAGCCGGAGTCTGCTCTGAAGACAATTCCTCTGGCCTGGCCGTTTGCGGTTTGGGGACTCGACATGGTTGGCCCCTTCCGACCCGGAAATGGAGGATTCACTCACTTACTGGTAGCAGTCGACAAATTCACCAAGTGGTTAGAAGCCAAGCCAATCAAGAAGCTAAACTCCCACACGGCGGCCACATTCATGAGAGAGATAATTGATCGGTACGGCATTCCACATAGCATCATCATAGACAACGACACTAATTTTGACTCGGAAGAATTCAAGAACTTCTGCAACTCCCAAGGCACTCGGGTGTATTATGCATCTGTCGCTCACCCACAAACCAATGGGCAAGTCGAGCGAGCCAATGGCCTCATCTTGCAAGGTCTTAAGCCTCGTCTCATGCGCGACCTGGATCATGCCGTTGGTGCCTAGCTAACCGAGTTGCCGTCTGTGTTATGGGGCCTGAGAACTACTCCAAATCGGTCGACTAGACAAACTCCTTTCTTCCTTGTCTACGGTGCTGAAGCCATATTGCCGAGTGACTTGGCCCACAATTCTCCTCCTGTGGAGCTGTATTCTGAGGCTGAAGCTGAACAAGCTAGACGGGACGGTGTGGATCTTCTGGAGGAGGAACGAGAGATGGCTCTCATCCGGACTACTGCCTATCAGCAGGACCTCCGGTGCTTCCATGCAAAGAATGTGAAGAGTCGGTCGTTTCGTGAGGGAGGCTTGGTGCTTCGAGTGCATCAACACCGACCTCACAAGCTTGGTCCTGCATGGGAAGGTCCTTTCATCGTCACTAAGGTGCTAAACAATGGAACCTATCACTTGTACAATCGCATGAAGCGGATAGACGAGCCACGAGCCTGGAATGTAGATCTGCTCCGACGTTTTTATACCTGAGACAAGAATCTTCTGATGTAATAAGAATACTTCATCAATGCAATCCACGTTTCTACAATATATATTGTCGATTCCAATCGTATAGTTTCATTCTGGGGAATACTTCGAGTGATGAGCAATCCTCACACTCGGGGGCTTTGCTACCAACATATTTCGCCTAAGTTAAAAAAACGTCGGGTGGATAGTAGTCCATTCACTCGACGACCTATTTGTGAATCCGTCTCCGCTTAGGTTCAAAAATACTCCGAGTGATGAGAAATCCTCACACTCGGGGGCTTAGCTGAGAACATGCTTCGCCTCAGATTAAAACCTCGTCGGGTGGATAGTAATCCATTCACTCGATAGCTTAGCTGCGAATCGACATTCGCCTAAGTTCGAAAATACTCTGAGTGATGAGCAATCCTCACACTCGGGGGCTTAGCTGCGAACACGTTTCGCCTAAGTTAAAAACAAACCTAGTCGAACAGACGATTGAAATCCAAACACGAATAAAATCCAAAGGGTAAACCGCGGATAAACGTTTCGTACAGAAGCAAATGTGCTCAGGCCTAACGCCTGAATGATGTTTTAAGGGATACAATTCCACTCGGCATATCGAGGCGAATAAAAGTATTTCTCAAAAGACCAAGTTTTTTAAACAGGTGACGGGCTGGCTGGCTCGACAAAAGTGTCCAAGTCGATGCCGTCAGCGATTCTGGTGGCTGCCTCAATGAAGGTTTCCATGAAGTCCTCAAACTGGAGTTTCTTCGTGTTTACCACCTGGAGCTACTTTAGCTTCTCTTCCCTCACGTCCCTGTAATGGACCCTGACAAGTGATAACGCCACGTCGGCCCCGCAGCGAGCGGTAGATTTCTTCCAGGCCTGCACTCGACTAGGAAGTTTGTTCAGGCGAGCCATTATAGAGTTGAGGTCGAGCTGAAGAGTGTCCTCAGGCCATAGCTCCTTGTCGATTCTCTCCATTGCAGATTTCAGTCGGGCAATATATGCATGGACACCTTGGAGCCGGAAGTTGAGTCTGAGCATGTTCATGGGCACTACATCTACGACTGGTGACTTAGTGGGGTCCAGATTGGGCTCAACCTCCTCTGTCTCCTTCTCAAAGTCTTGGCAGAATTCTGTTGAAGAGTTGGAATGGGAGGGGAATCGGTGAGTTGCGACCTTCAAAGGTTTTACAAACTTCAGTCGACAAGAAACACTTACCATCGAGCAGGATATACATCTTCCTCGAGAATTCGCCCAAGTGCTTCTCCAGGACGTTGCTGCGTTTGTTCAGCTGCTCGACCCTTTTAACAAGGTCCACATGCTCGTGCTTCAACTTTGCATTCGCCTCCTCAAGTTTCTTGGCGGCCGTCAACTTCCGATCTGCAGCTTCAGTCTTGTCCCTGGCCACTCGTTGGGCGTCACCAAGTGCCTTGTCCTTCTCCTCCAGTGCCGTCTTCATGGAATCTAAAGAAAAAACATTGTTGAGTCCCGCTTGGAGTCGACGGTTTTCATTTCGTACGTCTGTTTGAGTGAGAGCACTCGGTTCAAAACATGAAGAGCGAAGATAGGAAGATAGAAAGTCAACAGTAATTACCTCCCAGAGACTTCAGCTCAGCATGCGCTCGCTCTAGAGCATTGTTGGAGGCCTCGAGATCCACTCGCAGCCGGTACCTCTCATCCTCCAGGTCCTTGTACTGCGTCCCAAGTTCACAAGCCCTCTGAAACTGACAAAAGAAAGAAATTCAATCGGCAAGTAATGCGAAGGATGGTCGAGTGGGCTATATGGGTCGACTTATGATGCACATCAAGAAAAAAGTCCACTCGACATGTCGAGTGGCCCTGGCGCTCCGTGCGCTGTAAACAAATTCAAAAATGTCTCTATTAAGACCCCTGCCAGTGCAAGCACTCGGCAGCGGTCTCGGGGACTACACCCAGTGGGTGCACTAAGAGTGCCCCCACTGAGACGGTTAACACTCGACCTATCGAGTGACTCGTCAGAAAAAATATGCACTCGACATGTCGAGTGACTCCAGTACTCCGCATACGACAAGTTTTCAAGACCACTACTAATGGTCTGCGATCAACAGTAGCCTCGGGGACTACACCTAGTGGGTGCACTTAGCATGCCCTCACTGGTTACTGAAACGTTCGACAAGGTCAGCCCTGTCAGAACATTCACCCGCCACTCGACCCATCGACCGATGCGCCTCCCTGCTTTGTGAAGTTCAATATATTCTTATGTAGCGTCATATCATGGTTTGTCAATAAAATCCATGAAACCTACAGGGTAGCTTCGGAGTGGTGTGATCCAAGGCGAAATGTATCCGTATACAATAAAACTCTAAGACCCCTGCCGGTGCAAACACTCGACAGCGGTCTTGGGGACTACACCCAGTGGGTGCACTTAGCGTGCCCCCACTGGATCTACCGACTCGCGATCAGTCGAGTGGCAGAAACATCCATCATTGGAATATCCATTACTCCGAGAGGTGCTGTCTATCCTTATGCGGCGTCATATCATGGTTTGTCAATAATATCCATGAAACCTACAGCGTAACTATGGAGTGGTGGATACGACAAGCTCTAAGACCCCTGCTAGTGCAAGCACTCGACGGTGGTCTCGGGGATTACACCCAGTGGGTGCACTCAGAGTGCCCCCACTGAGACGGTTAACTCTCGATCCATCGAGTAACTCGTCAGAAAAAAAATACACTCGACATGTCGAGCGACTCTAGTACCACGCGTACTATTGATCACAATCCTACTCGACTACGATCCGTCCTATTTGAGTGGAGAAACTTCAAACATTCTACCATAATCACCCACTAGGTGTGCAGTCAAGAAAAGACAGGAATTCAATCAAAAATGTACTTAAAATCGAACTTACTGTGACATTGGTGTGAAGGGCCGCCCTGATGTCGTAAGCCAGCTTGCTATCCTCGTACGCCTCCTTGGTTCGCAGCATTATCTGCTCCGCCTGGATCATAGCCTCCTTCACAGCTCCGGCCTGATCTTCCGGGACGCGATGCAGAGAGAAAACCGTCAGAGGCAGAATCGGCATTGTTGCTAGAGCGGCTGAGGCAGTCTGAGCGGGTTCGGTTGGAGTCGACGTCACAATGGTCGAGATAGTTGGAGGAGCATTCGACAAAGGTGCTGCAGGTTCAGCTCTGAGTTGTATCGAGTCACCTATCCCCTGGGAGGACTCTGCAGTCGAGCGCTAAAGCGCCATCGCTGATGAAGCTCTTCGGGTGCGGGTGCGCGAAGTGTCCAGGTGCTCCTCGTCGTCTTCCACCCGAATGATCTCTGCAACAACAACCGACAGTGTTAACATTTGCATGTGATGAGTCCCATTCAGATGAATCAACAACTTTCTAACATATATGAGAAGTGGCAGCATCAGCAGTGTCAATGTCCATGGCCTCTCCTCCGTCTCGATGAGGCGAGGTTATAGACATAGTAGCTCTGACGGATTGAACAGCACTCGGTCAGCTGTGACTCAAAGTCACAGTCGACAGAAAGAATTCGAAAATAAATACTTACGTGGAGACGACAGGTACGGCCATCCTCATGCGAGGCAGAGCCTTGCAAGGTTTGGTCATGACTTTCTTGGGCTGCTTGGCCAGTCTTTCACTCGACTCAACAGTCGAAGGGCGACACTGCTTTGGGTTCTTCTCACTAGGGCCCAGAGCCCTGTCCTCAACAGCTGCCGGATCCTGGCGGGACTTGGTGCGGCCTTCACGCCAGGGAGGTGACTCGACTTCTTCCTCTTCACCAAAGTCCTCGTATTCCTCCTCGGAGTTAGTGGGACCGTCACAATCCATGCTGCCACCCTTGCTCACTACGCCATCTTCAACATGGTTCCCGTTGGGGACGGGGGAGTGCATGTGCGTCCACTCCTGCATGATTCAAGAAATGAAGTCAGTTCATAAAATCAATATATCACTCGAAAGTACAAATACATTAGTTGACACCATACAACTCACCAAATTCTTTGGCGGGTTTTCGGCCAAGTAAGGTCGGATCCTCTTGGCTCCCAAAGGGTTGTCGCAGGCTCCAGTGATGCTGTGAAGCCACTGCTCGGTAGTTTTTTGTGGAACCTCTTCTCGGTGCGCCCTGGTCGAGTCCTCAGGGCCCGTGTAGTGCCACATGGTGTGATCTCTGGCTTGGAGCGTCTGAATACATCGACTGAGAAATGTCTCCAACAGATCCATGACAGTCACCCACCCCGGATCAACTACACCACAGCCTCAACCAACATTCCCGTCTGGACATGTTCCTCTTCGGTCACCTTCAGAGACTTGGGGACAACAGGACGGTCAGGTGTATAGGAGGGAAGGCCAGTCGACATATTGGGCGATGCTATATCTTTGCATTAGAACCAAGTCGACTGCCAGCCTTTAACAGACTCAAGGAAAGTCATGGCAGGGAAGGAACAACGGGCTCTTTTCTGATGTCCTAAGCCTCCACACCACTGAAGCACGTGAGTCTTCCCATCAGTAGGGAGAGCTTTCTTCACGGTCTGGGATCTGACCATAAAGATGTGCTTGAACAACCCCCAATGGGGAGAGCATCCCAGAAAACATTCACACAGAGTAACGAAGGCAGACAAGTATGCAACAGTATTTGGTGGGAGATGGTGTAGTTGGGCGCTGAAGAAATTCAGAAATCCCCTAAAGAACGGGTGAGGCGGCATAGAGAAACCTCTTTAGACATGGGAGAGAAGGAGGACCCACTCCCCATCGCGCGGCTCTGGCTCGTGCTCTCCCGCCAGTAGCCTCCAGGTGCCGTCTGCCACGAGCCCGTTGGCGACAAGGCCCTCCATGTCCTCGCGAGTGACTATGGAGGGAAGAAAATCCCCCTGCATCGATCCCGCCGGCGCGGTGAACCGAGTGATCGAGGGCTTCTTGCCCTTAAGCTTTGTCGCCCCCTTCTTAGCCCGCTCCAGCTTCTCCATTGTATTCTTCGTCATCGGCGCGGCGGCTCTCGCCTAGGAGGAATGGAGTGGGGCGTAGGAGGCAGAGGAGGCGGAGGAAAGGAGAAAGAATGGGCGGAGATACTGTGCAAATCACGGGGCATAGAGATTTATACTCCGCCGAGTGTCCCGCTGACCAGTGGGCCCGTGAGATCAACGCACACTCCAACCGCTAACGGCGCCCAGTACGTGGCGATATGACCAGCGCGAGAATTGAGGCGTCGTGCCTCCACTTGCCCTGATCATGGTGTCATCATCGCACGCGCGTGCTTCCCAAATTTTCATATCCCGCAAAATCCGGGTCTGACAGACCGACCCATCATCTCCAAAGATGCTTTTAGTTCACTCGGAGCAAAACATATATTAAACATCCACTCGGGCACCTTTAAGGCTGAATGGATCCGGGTGAACGGACAAGAATTCAATCGACGCAACTTTCGTTGAAGCCCCGAATATCATTCGGAAGATTTGGCGTGTTGATCCTGAATTGACGTTAATACTCAGAGTTCAGTTGATGCAAGTTCCATGGGAACCCCGAATATCATTCGGAAGATTTGATGCCCTAGCTCAAGATTGGCATTGATACCTCATTTCACCACTCGAACCCTGATCCATTCGGGGGCTAATGACGAGGATATGTACCTAGGGTGGGGTCCTAGGCAAGGCCTACATACCCTACCTAAGGACATTACATTGGAGGCCTTGAAGATCAAGCATAAACTTCCGAGTGGATTCTAGGAGACGTTCAAGGTCACTCGACAGGCTATCCACTCGGAGACTCCTTCCTTCACTCGGCAGTCGCGTGTCACTCAGAAGACCTCGTTCTCACTCGACACTAGAAGACTAGGACCCATCATCAAGAGCCCAACGGGCAAACGTTGGTTTAATCGTCATTAATAGCTTTTATTACGTACGTTACCAGTAACGGCGGACTTTAACCCCACGATCGGACCCTTAGATGCTAGGTAATTATGAGGGGAAGCGAACTCTATATAAGCCGCCCCTCCCCTCTGGCACAAGGGTTCGTAATCATTGTAATCTCTATATTCCACACAACATAAGCTCCCGAGCACTGAGACGTAGGGCTGTTACCTCCACAAGAGGGGCCTAAACTCATGCATCCGTGTGTACACCCTCGCCGTAGCTAGGACTCTGCCCTCTCCTTTCGTACCCCTACCATCTACTGTCAGGCTTGCTCCCATGACACTGTCCCTCTACAATAGAGGCACCACCCATTTGAACAAACTAAATCCTAGTCTAAGCCACATCCTCTTATTCCTCCTCATTAGAAAAAACCTTCAGCAAGAGATCACCACAAGAACATGGTGAGTGCTCCCATCTCTTTGGAATTATCATTGATCAAACTTGTGCACTTGCTAGCATTCACACTTCATAAATTATTTCTTTTATTATTTACCTACTCGAGGACGAGCAGGAGTTAAGCTTGGGGATGCTGATACGTCTCCAACGTATCTATAATTCATGAAGTATTCATGCCATGTTTACAACAATTTTATATGATTTTGATATGATTTTATTAGAACTAACCCGGACTGACGCTGTTTTCCGCAGAGCTACCATGGTGTCGTTTTTGGTGCAGAAATAAAAGTTCTTGGAATGGGCTTAAAATTTAGCATGTTTTTCTATGGACCAAAAGAAACCCCCGAAGAATTGGAGCTAGGCCAGAAGAGGCACGAGGAGGCGACAAGCCTATCAGGCGCAGCCAGGGGGAGGTCGTGCCTAGAAATATTGTCACCGCCTCGTGGCCCCCTTTACGTGAGATCAGTGCCAAATATTCCTAAATATTCAGAAACCTCCAAAAAGAAACCTAGATCAGTAGTTCCTCCGCCACACACCTCCAAAGCCACAAAAAACCAATCTTGGCCCTCTCCGGCACCCTGTCGAAGGGGGTCGCCATCACCGAAGGCCATCTTCATCGTCCCAGAGGAGCCATCAACACCATGAAGGCCAAGGACCAGAGGGAGAACCTCTCCCCACATAGGGGGGAGGCCATGGAGGAGGAAGCAGAAGGGGGAGACCCTCTCCCCCTCTCTCCCAGTGGTGCCAAAGTGCTACTGGGGGAACCATCATCGCAGTGATCGCGTTCATCAACATGACCTTCTTCATCACCATCCTCATCTCCTTTTAGCGGTCCACTCTCCCGTACCCCGCTGTAATCCCCGACTTGAACATGGTGCTTTATGCCACATATTATGATCCAATGATGTGTTGCCATCCTATGATGTTTTGAGTAGATTTCTTTGTCATTTGGGTTGATTGATGATCTAGATTGGTTTGAGTTGTATGTTTATTTTGGTGTTATGCTATGGTTCCTTCCATGCCGCGCACACATGAAGGATTCCCGCAGTAGGGTGTTGCAATACATTCATGATTCGCTTATAGTGGGTTGCTTGAGTGACAGAAGCATAAACCCGAGTAAGAGGGTTGTTGCATATGGGATAAAGGGGACTTGATGCTTTAATGCTATGGTTGGGTTCTACCTTAATGATCTTTAGTAGTTGCGGATGCTTGCTAGAGTTCCAATCATAAGTGCATATGATCCAAGTAGAGAAAGTGTGTTAGCTTATGCCTCTCCCTCATATAAAGTTGCAATAATGATTTCCGATCTTGTTAACAATTGTCTAGGATAATTCTGCACACCGACCCATCATTATTCCACACTCGCTATTTGTAATATATTGTAATATTATGATAACAACACATATTTTTATATTTTAGTTCTCTGTTATCATGCAAAGCTATCCTCTTCATACCCACAACATAGTTTTATATCTCGTTTCTAGATGGAAGCAAACGTTTTGTACATAGAGTCGTATCGGTGGCAGATAGGACTTGAGGGAATATTGATCTTGTTGGGAATGTTGCACACTCAAGATCAATCCATGGTGATGAGCATCTATGAGAGGGAGAGTGGATCTACATACCCTTGTAGTTCTCTAAGCGGGAAGCGTTAAGAAACGCGGTTGGTGCAGTCAAACGTCTTCGCGATCCAAATCGCCGAGCATCTCGCGATATCATCACGATCCATCCCACGATCCAATCACGATCCATCCCGCGAACTCATCACGATCCATCCCGCGATCTCATCACGATCTGTCTCGCGATCTTGATCACGGTCCTTCCGACCTAGCGCCGAACGAACAACACCTCCGCGTTCAGCACATGTACAACTCGATGGCGATCTACGCCTTATTGATCCAGCAACAGGGAGAGGAGAGGTAGATGAGTTCTCCGGCAGCACGATGGTGTTGCGGTGATGGTGGTGGAGCTATTCTAGCAGGGCTTCGCCTAAGCACCGTTGAAAACCGATCTAGAGGATGAACTGCGATCTAGAGGAGAGGTAGCACGTGGCTATTAGGGTTAGCTTTTTCCTCGAAATCCTGTAGTATATATACGAGGGAGGGAGGGAGTAGGCAGCCTCAAACCCTCAAGGTTTGGTCGAAATTGGAGGTGGAGGAGTCCTACTCCAATCCTATTAGGAGTAGGATTCCTCCTTTCCACTTGGAAACTCTTTCCACCTCTCCACCTTTGGATTATTTCCTTATCAAACCACTCCAGCCACATGGGCCCTTAGAGGAGGCTTCGGCCAGCCCACCAAGGGCTGGTTTAACCCCTCCCATAGCCCATGTAGCCTCTTGGGTCGAAATACCTCTCCCGATGGTCCCCCGGTACACTACCGATGAGCCCGAAACTTTTCCGGCGACAAAAACAGGACTTCCTATATATCAATCTTTACCTTCGGAACATTCCGGAGCTCCTCGTGACGTCCGGAATCTCATTCGGGACTCCGAACAACCTTCGGTCACCACCATACATAACTCTATACTACCGAAACGTCACCGAACCTTAAGTGTGTAGACCCTGCGGGTTCGAGAACTATGTAGACATGACCAAGACACCTCTACGGTCAATAACCAATTGCGGGACCTGGATGCCCATATTGGTTCTGACATATTCTACAAAGATCTTTATCGGTCGAACCTCTATGTCAAGGATTCAGTTAATCCCATATGATGTTCCCTTTGTTCTTCGGTATGTTACTTGCCCGAGATTCGATCGTCGGTATCTCCATACCTAGTTCAACCTCATTACCGGCAGGTCTCTTTACTCGTTCCATAATACAATATCCCATGACTAACACTTAGTCACATTGCTTGCAAGTCTTATTGTGATGTTGTATTACCGAGTTGGCCCTGAGATACCTCTCCGTCACACGGAGTAACAAATCCTAGTCTTGATCCATGCCAACCCAACAGACACCCTCGGATATACCTGTAGAGCACCTTTATAGTCACCCAGTTACGTTGCGACGTTTGATACACACAAGGTACTCCTCCGGTGTCACTGAGTTGCATGATCTCATGGTAATAGGAACAAATACTTGACATGCAGAAAACAGTAGCAATAAACTAACACGATCATATGCTATGTTTGTAGTTTGGGTCTTGTCCATCAGATCGTTCTCCTAATGATGTGATCCCATTATCAAATGACATCTCATGTCCATGACTAGGAAACCATAGCCATCTTTGATCAACGAGCTAGTCTATTATAGGCATACTAGGGACATGGTGTTGTCTATCTATGCACACATGTATCTGAGTTTCCGATCAACACAATTATAGCATGGATAATAAACGATTATCATGAACAAGGAAATATGATAATAACCAATTTATTATTGCCTCTAGGGCATATTTCCAACAGATCTTACCTTTAACTCCTTGTGGATTCGAAACTCCATACTTATCACTTCCACCTTTGGAAATTGCTACGATGATTCCTTGCACTTGGCGATGATCATGAGGTGATAGTAGGATGCGTGTCGCTAAAGCGAGTGGGGTCGATATGCGGCGTCGCAGTTCCGGAGTCGCACGAAAGCGGATCCGGGTCCTGTTTGGCCATAGTGGATCCAATCACCACGGCCGGTTTAGGCCTTCCAGACAGCCCGGGGAGATGGCCTCCTCAGAGGAGGGGCCTGATATCTTCGGCGTCGAGGCATCGGGATCTGTGGGCTCCTCACTAAGAGTTGATGGTTCTATCAAGACAAGTTCTCCACGTGAATCAGCGATGAACTCTAGGGTTCCAAATCTAATTCCTTGATCGGGGAAAAATCTTCTGGTCTGGCCAAACTGGTCGGTCGGGTCGGCGTGCGACGAGATGTCGCCGCTTGTGAAGATCTGATAAGGGATGAGGATATCCTGGTTGCAGATCTCGTTGCTTGCAACAAGGGGAGCCATCAATTCCTTTGGCGACCACAGTGGAACTCTCGGTGAAAGTACCAATGTCGGTGTCAAAACTGGTGGATCTCGGGTAGGGGACCCTGAGCTATGATACTAGGATCGATGGTAACAGGGGACGAAGGAAATGATGTTTATCCAGGTTTGGGCCCTCCTATGGAGGTAAAACCCTACGTCTTGCTTGATTATATTGATGGTATGTAGGTTACAGTGTTGATTTACCTCGAGATCGAGTAGCTAAACCCTAGATGAGTTGTTCTCCCCTCTACAACCTAAAACCCTCCAGCTTATATAGATGCCAAGGGTACCTAGGGTTTACACATGGTCGATTGCACATCGAAGGAAAAAACACGCCTATCTACTGTCGAAAACTTGGAGGACACGCCACGGCTCCTTGAACCTTCCACCCTAGCAACGGGGCCTTCGATCATCTAATGCTCATCCGGCGGCCCACATAGTCCGGTCTATGAGAAACAAGTCGGCTATCCAAGGACCCCTAAAACTAGGACTCCCTAAGCCAGCGACTCCATCCTCCTCATTTTCTCTCCTTCCTTCTTTCTCTCTTGCCTTCATCGCTGCTCTGCCACCCCAGCCACCATGCCACACCCATGTCGGAGTTCTACATCACCATCACCCTCCGACGCTCCAGCAGGGCTCCCCGCCAATTCCCCTCCATCTTCGTTCAACTCGTGTCCTCCGCCCGCCCGCCAGGTACCATCCTCTAGTATTGATTCTCACCATACCCACCAACTGTTTGATGAATCGCCAGAGCTGAAAAAGGTTGTCCCTTCTTCTTTCTAGCAATGGATTTTGATTTGGAGTACATATACGAGCATTATCTTGATTCATCTCATGGCTCGTCAGACGAGGAGGACTACTCGATGAGACAACTATGATGCAGATGGTACTTGAAGATGCAAAGCGTGAGGAAGAGCAAGTTCTCAGTTTCAAAGGCTAGATCAAGGGTCGTCGAGTATTGAAAGTGCAACATGCTCCCTTGGTGGTGTTGATAATTCATGACAACATACAATGTCTCTTGGACTAACACCTCTATCTAGTGTATTTCAGATAATAGTCCATGGAGAGTTGGGCTGGCAAAAGGATTGTGGAGACTGTGGAATTACCCCAAGATTCAAGGAAATTGGTTGGCCAAGCTTCAAGCAAGAGGACTATACATTTGACATTTGTGAGAAATCACTTTGGGTCCATAGGAAAGCCAATACTGTTAAAAGGGGGTAAGGTTTTGTTGGTCAACAAAATGCTCATACATGAACAAGTGATAGTCACCAAAAACATCCACAAGCTCTCCCACCAAAGTATGTCTATAGTCAAACATTCAAAATCAGTGCAACCGACATTCCTATCCCGGTGCCATAGATTTCAAAACCTAGACAGACTCAGGCAAACCCTAGCCACTTCGGTGCAACCGATTCCATACCGGTGCCACCGAGTTTAGGTTGCCACCTTTCTATTATGCAAATTCACATTTTCGGTCCCACCGAGAATGTTGGGTTGGCGTCACCGAGATTGGACATCTGATCGTTGGTCACCTTGTTGGTGCAACCGAGATTCCTATACCGGTCCCCTCGAGATTTAAAAGTTGCCACCTTTTGTTCACTTTGGTACCATTGAGATTAACACATCGGTGTCACCGAGTTGGTCATTTTGTGTGTAACGGTTGGATTTTTGGGGATGCCATATATACCCCTCCACCACCACTCACTCGAAAGAGAAGCACTCAGAACTATTCCATACCTATCCTATCAGATTTTCTGAGAGAGAACCACCTACCCTTGTGTTGAGATCAAGATCTTCCACTCCAACCATATGGATCTTGGTTTCTAGCCTCTCCAAGTTGCTTTCCAAAAATATCATCTCTTCTACCAAGCCAAATCTCTGAGAGAGTGATTGTGTGTTGAGGACTCTATCATCTTGAAGCACAAGAGCAACGAGTTCATCATCATTACTGAGCCTATTACCTTTTGGAGGGGTGTGCCTCCTAGATTGGTTAGGTGTCACTTGGGAGCCTCCTAATTTGTGTTGTGGAACCAAGAAGTTTGTAAGGGCAAGGAGATCGCCTACTTCGTGAAGATCTACCCATAGTGAGGCTAGTCCTTCGTGGATGGAAGCCGTATGGAATAGTCAAGGTAGCTAATTCGTGGACCCTTATGGGTGGAGCCCTCCGTGGACGCTCACGACCGTTACCCTTCGTGGGTAGAAGAATCCATAAACATGGACATACGATAGCACCACCTCTTGGAACCACGGGAAAAATCCTTGCGTCTCCTATTGCATTTGATCTTCCTATCTCATCTCTTTACTTCATGTGTTATGTCTTTACTTTCCGCTGCCATATTTGTAGACATGCATGTGTAGGGCTGTTAGACTTGCTAGACTTGCTAAAATAGTTAAAATATGCCAATCAATTAACTTGGGAAAAGGTTAGGTTTTAAATTCTTGCTAGTAGTCTATTCACCCCCCCCCTCTAGACACTCTTCTAGCGATCCTACAAGTGGTATAAGAGCTTTGGTCTCCATTGCTTCAGTTTAATCACCATGGAGGAAGACAGATGTGTCTAGAGTAGAGAGTTTGAGTTGTAGAGTGCCCATTCTTGATCGAGAGTACTATAGTCAATGGAAGAATGCCATGATTCATCTATTCGATAAATTCCATTTGACAAAATATATTGAAAACCCCTATGTGATCCCTATTGATGAATTGCATCCCACACACGAAGAGGAAATTAACATGCTTGGTAACCTAAGAATTGTCAATCTTATTGTTAGAGGTTTACCAAGATTCGTGCTTTCTCATTGAAGAACTTTGCATGCGACTATACCTTGTGGACTGATTTAGAGAAACGATATCCAAATCTTTCATTAGGAAATCTTGATGAAATTCTTCATAAAACTGTTGCTTTTCACAAAATGAAGCCTAGTGATCCAAACTTTGATAAGTGCCTATTTGAGCTCCGTGATCTTATGCATGCTAAAGGAGATGTCACCACTATCAACAACATTATCTTTGAAGCCATTCGCATTCATAAACATGAACATTGTCATGATCACTATTCTAACGAATCTCTTGTTCTTTATGATGAGGATTTCCCACTTGATGATGAAAATGTGGAACATGACTATCTTGGAGAATATGAGTTGTTCGATATCGAGCATGAGAAGATCATAAAGAATCTGAGTCTTATGGAAAACTTCAAGGATTACATGTCCGGAGGAAAAGAGTGGACTCTCGACAGTGGATGTACAGATCATATGACTGGTGATAAAGACATGTTCCAATAGATCACGCCTAATCAAGGTCCTCAAAGGTACGTGACCTTTGGAGATAACTCTAAGGGTAAGGTACTTGGCCTTGGTAAGGTGGCCATATCCCATGATAGCTCTATTCAAAATGTTATGCTTGTTGAATCCCTTGAATACAATCTCCTTTCCGTATCTTGACTTGCCGACTTTGGTTTCAATGTGTTATTCACGAAAGTAGATTGCCAAGTGTTTCATTAAGATAATGATAAAATGGTCTTTACCAGTTTTCGTAGAGGTGATCTATACATTTTTGATTTCACTAAGAGATCCAAACCTCGCACTTGTTTAATTGCAAAATCTTCTAAAGGTTGGCTTTGGCATAGAAGACTAGGACATATTGGCATGTGTAATCTAGACAAGCTAATCAAAGGTGATCATATACTTGGTGTTAAATATGTTATCTTTGAAAAAGATAGACTTTGTAGTGCTTGTCAAGCTGGACAGCAAGTAGGTGGAAGTCATCTTGTTAAGAATATCATGACTACTAGGAACCACTCGAGTTACTTCACATGAATCTTTTTGGTCCCAATGCATACAAGAGTCTCGGTGGAAATACCTATGGTCTAGTTATAGTTGATGATTTTTCCAAATTTACGTGCATATTCTTTCTTGATGATAAGTCACGAGTTCAAAAGATATTCAAGAACTTCGCTTGCAAGGCGCAAAATCAGTTTGAAGTGAAGATCAAGAAGGTTCGGAGCGATAACGGATCGGAGTTCAAGAACATCCATGTGGATACCTTTCTTGACAAAGAAGGTGTCTCACATGAGTTCTTGGTTATGTACACACCTCAACAAAATGGAGTTGTTTAGAGGAAGAACCGGACACTTATTTAGATGGCAAGAACAATGGTTGACGAATACAAGACGCCAAGACACTTTTGGGCAGAAGCCGATGAAACAGCATCTCATGCCACAAACCAACTTTACTTGCACAAGCTTCTCGGTAAAACGGCATACGAGCTACTCACCGGTAACAAACCCCAAGTCGGATACTTTCGGGTATTTGGCTCAAAGTGCTAGATTTTTGATAAGCATCGTCGTACTAAATTTGCTCCTAAATCTCATGAAGGTTTCCTACTTGGTTACGGATCGAACTCTCACACTTACCGTGTCTACAACAACTTCACTTGAAAAGTTAAAGAGACGGTAGATGTGAAGTTTGATGAATCTAATGGTTCGCAAGTCGAACAATTGCCAAATGATGTAGGTGATAAGGACCCTTCGGAAGCTATTCTAGATCTACCCATCGGCAAGATTCGTCCCATGGAGGTGAAGGAAAGTACTTCAACAACTCAAGTGGAAGCCCCTACTTCACATCAAGGTGAACCTCAACATGACATGGAGGCATCCACGAGCGGTACACGATGAGATGATGAAGAGGAGGAAGTGCATCATGAAGATCCACCACAACCACCTTCACCACCACCTCAAGGAAACGACACCTTCAACAACAACGAAGATGAAGGAAATGATGATGAAGAAGAATAAGCTCCACCATCCAACAATCGGAAGATGACACGAGTTCGCGCTCAACTGACCAAGAACCATCCCCTAAACCAAATCTTTGGTGATATACAAACAAGGAGAATCACTCGCTCTAAAACCCCTCTAGCTAACTTTTGTGAGCATTATTCTTTCATATCTAGCATAGAGCCATTGAATGTACAACAAGCTCTTGAAGACACAGATTGGGTGAATGCTATGCATGAAGAGCTTCACAACTTCGAAAGGAACAAAGTGTGGACACTGGTGGAGAAGCCCAAAGATGAGCACAACATCATCGGAACCAAATGGGTGTTTCGGAACAAATAAGACGAATATAGTCAAGTCGTTTGTCCTGGTTTTATCACGACAGATGTCCGGGTGAACGGACTTGGATTCGATGCCATTGCTAACGTGGTGGACTCAAAGGGGTTGGTTGGGACGAAGGACACAAGTTTACCCAGGTTCGGCCCCTCAAGATGAGGTAATAGCCTACGTACTGCTTGTGCTTGTATTGCTTCATGTATCAATTACAAGGGAGCTATTGCTTGACCTAGTTCTCGATAGCCTGATCTCTAAGTCGCCCCGGGTCTTGCCTTTATATAGGAGGTCAAGACCACAGGTCATACAAGTTGTAACCGACTCTCATTACACGTTCAAGTCTACCTCTACCTTCTCTTGCCTTCCCTGACCAAGTTATCTCCGGGCGGCTTACACGCCCAGGTCTGCTCCGTCCGGGCCATGTTCCGGTCCATCCTGTCAAGCCGCCAAGCGTCTTGGGCCTTAAGTCTTCACGGCTCACTCTTGAGCTCGCGTACGAGCCACCTGGTGTGACCCGGAGCCCTCAGGGCGGGTCTCACCGTGGGGTTACATCCCTAACATTAGGCCCCAGGTTGATTTGAGCTTGCTCACTTTAGCCTTCTTCTTACTCCTCGACAAGTCGCTTAGAAAATAATGACCCGCCATGATGTCACGTCAAATCTGTCAAAAAAGATCCTCTGACGCACGCAACGAATCTTCCCTTATTAAATGGATAGTCCAAGAATCACGGCGTCCACCTCCGTCAAATGACATCCGACGCCTGGATTTTCGCGCCTGTTTCCGCCCTTTTTCTATTAAATAGGACCGCAAGGGGCAGCATTTGCTTTCTCCTGCTCGCTCTTCATCTCTTTCCTTCTGACGCCTCCGCTCCAGCGCATTCCGCTCCGGCGTCGTCTCCTCATCGTCATCGACAAGGCCACTGCATCAACCTAACTCGTTCGAGAGCTCCCTCCGCGTTCATCATGCCGTCTCCGGTGAGTCCTTCTTCCCCTAGATCCATAACCGTTCCGGTAGGGTTTCATGGAGCTCCGCCACCGCCGCTCAGAACTCGGCCAGCATTTGCTTTCTCCTGCTCGCTCTTCATCTCTTTCCTTCTGACGCCTCCGCTCCAGCGCATTCCGCTCCGGCGTCGTCTCCTCATCATCATCGACAAGGCCACTTCATCAACCTAACTCGTTCCAGAGCTCCCTTCGCGTTCATCATGCCGTCTCCGGTGAGTCCTTCTTCCCCTAGATCCATAACCGTTCCGGTAGGGTTTCATGGAGCTCCGCCACCGTCGCTCAGAACTCGGGCTTCCATCAATGCCGGCCATATTTATCCCCTGAACCTTTGACCATATCTTGTCCCCACTGCGCCGCTATGTAGGAGACCGATAGTAATGCTACTCAGATTCACCATGGCTCTGCCCATCGTTTTAAATTATTTCGTTTTCGCTAGTTCGTCTCTAGTTCTGAAAATAGAAACATTTCCTTTGTTTTTGTAGATCCGCAATCTTAGCGATACTTAGCAAAACCTGTTTTCAGCACTTAGCCAAATTTCACTCTGTCTTCTCATAGCCTTGACCCGTCGTGTAGTTCCAGCTCTCACCAGGCATATCTTGGCATCTCATCCTTAAGGTCTTAAGCTTTTAAGACGCCCGTAGATATCTGCCATTTCTTGACTCGCCGTATATGGTTACTTTGCACAGATTTAAACCGCTGCCATGTCTCGCGCATCAAACTCCTGCAATTGGTTCGGCTCTTGCATCACTGAAGAGTTCTTGATGGACTTTGTACACGCGGGCACCCTCCCTGCCAAAGAGGTCATCCATTGGCGGGTTCCGGGTAATGAACTGAAGCTCGTTCCTTAGGAGGGTGAGGTAGTTGTTTTTTCGGATGACATTTAACGTGGGTTCGTTCCCCCCGGCTCAAAATTCTTTCGGGACGTCCTTCATTTTTACAAGCTTCATCCTCAAGACCTTGCCCCCAATTCCGTCTTAAACATATGCAACTTCCAAGTGCTCAGCGAGGTCTATCTGCAAACTAAGCCGTCTGTGGGTCTCTTCCGAGAATTGTTTTACGCGAATCGGCAAACTAAAGTGAAGGCCGGCCCAAGCTTGGAACTCGATGGGATTTCCATTCAGAGTCGCCGGGATATAACCTTTCCGGTTGTGCAGATGTCGAGTCATCCAAAAGATTGGAATAAGACTTGGTTTTATTGTAAAGATACCTCCCCGAAGGGTGAGCATCCGCTGCCGGGTTACCGCCCCTCCCGACTCAAGACAACCTCCGAGCTTCCCAGCCGGCTGTCAACTTCTGAATGTGCAAGGCACGAGCTGGCTCATGCCAAGATTAGAGCCCTCATGGCCAATGGATTGACGGGATTGGACTTGATCCGCTGCTGGATCTCGTGGAGGATTATGCCTTTGAGCCAGAGAAGTCGCCTCATGTGCGAATACCCAGGCCGGTATGATGATTCCCTATGCTTTAGTCGGACGACATTAACCGAAGATGATATTACCACTATCATCCGGAGTCTTGTCCATGAGACGTCAGGAGCTTGTAGCGCCATTGGGCTGGCGCCTTTCTGTGTCATTAATCCGGCCCCAGACATAAGGCGACTCTTCATAGTCTCTTCTCTTTATTTTAGTTATGTCTTGGCAATTCATCGCTATTACCCGGCTTACCTTTTCAGGCTGACTCCGACTTCTGGAAGAAGAATTATGTTCCTCCTCTAAAGAAAAACAAGAAGAAGGCCCTGGCCAAGAGGAAGAACAAGACCACCCCTCAAGAGGAATGGTTTGAACCACCAGAATCGTCTGGCTCAGAGGTATAATTTGACTACTTTTTGTTACCTCGTTATTCACCTTATTGATACCAATTTATTCACAAGACGAGGTAGAGACGAGCCGCGCCAACGCCCCTGAGTTAACTTATGTTTCATCCGACTCAGAATGTTTCGTATCCCAGAAGATACGGCGGGTCGTTCAAAAAGTTCCCCTTTCTCATCCTCTTGCTTATTTGGATCCCCAATTTGTTTTGAAAAAGCAACAGCAAGCTGACCTACGCCAGACCCGGAGCGCCGGCTCTACCGATCTCATGTCCGGGTTACCTAACTCCCCGGCTCAGAAGAAGCGCCCCGTAGAGGTATGTATTTCTTCTCTGTTTGATTTTACTAGCTTTTCCTTTGTAATTTCAACACTGCCTTATATTATCTGAACTGCCTCTCAGGGATCACCTTCGTCCGGCGACTCTATGGCCACTGCTCTACCGCCTCCAAGGATTAATCCGATGTACGTGTTTTTCTAGCCTTACGTCGGGCTCTTTGGCAGTTGTAACCCTTGGACTCTGACTTTCGTGCTTTTCTAGGGCTCAAGCCAAGCGAAGGAAAACCATCAAGCCCTCCCCTGGCCCTACTGCTCAAGAACCGCAGCTTGCCAAGCCGGATGCACCTATACTAGCTGCGGACCCTCTAGCAACTTCTGCAGAGCCGACTGCTGACGACATTATTCCAGAGAGCCCGCAAAGGGACCTTTCCAAGCCGCCGAGCCGTGCCAAGGCTGCTGATGATACCGCTACCCAGGACGTCGTGATTACCGGCGCCGGCTTACACTCTCCTTCACCTCACGTGCTGACCAAGCATAGTGAAACGACTGAAGATTCTAGGAAGTTGGAGTTTGAGCTCCCCGCCTTAGAGAAAATAACGGCTGACGAACATCATGCTGGCTACATGAACTGGCTGTCTACAAGCCGAGATCTAGAGCTCAAACTGGTTAAGTTAATGAACAGAAAATATGAGGTATTCCTTTTTCCTCCTTATACCCTTACATAGCCCCCAAGGGTCAGGTTAATATTGACTGATAATAATCCGACTCTTCCATCTTAATAGAAGTAGAAACATCCAACATGTAGGCCTCAACTTACTTAGATGTGATCTCAAACCATTGTCATTAGCCCCCAAGGGCCGGCTCAATAATTGATAATTTTGAACCGGAGCTTCCTAGAAGATAGGTAACAGATCCATTCATAGCCCCCAAGGGCCGGCTCAATCTTTTACAAAGTTGAGTCAGGACTTTATTGAGAATGAGTAACAGAGCCAAATCTAGCCCCCAAGGGCTGGCTCAATCTTTGTCAAAGTTGAGTCGGGACTTTCATGCTGAACCTCCTGAAAAAACCAGTATGTAGCCCCTAAGTTCCGGGTCAATCTTGTCGAAGTGGAGTCGGAACTGTCTTGAAAATAGACATTAGCCCCCAAGTGTCATGCATATTGCTTGCAATCTGTTTGAGACTTGCTATATCTTTGAAATTTTCTCCCCCCGTCGGTTTATTCCATGTTTTGATATGTTGCAGGAAGCTTTAATAAAAGCCGGGTCAGAAGTGGCCTGCTTAAAAAGCAATCTAGCCGCTCAGCAAGCCGCCCGGAGTGAAGCTGCCGAGAAATGCCGACTCCTTTCTGAAGAGCTGAACAAAATCAAGGCCGACTTCACCACCTTCAAGGAATCTGCTAAAGCTAAAGAAGCCGCCTTGACTAAACGGGCGGATGATGCTGATCAACGGCTCATGATTGTATCTGATGAACTGCAATCCTTGAAATGCCACATCACGAAGATGATAGCCGCCCTTTTTGGTAAGTTTTTTGACGACTTTAACTCAATTGATGTATTGTACTTGTGCTGGCGACTTACAATGAGATCTCCGTCTTATGCAGGTCCTAGGAGCCGCCAACTTGCCTCTGACAGCTTGCTGCCCCTGAAGGCCATATATACCTTGATAGAGCAACTCTACTGCAGCGCTATGTGTACTATCAAAGCCGTACAGTACAAGCATGCCATCCCTTCAACTCTCAAAGGGATCTTAGAGCTTCTGTCCATGATGGCGAATCAAATCGTAGAGTTGAAGAAATCAGCCGCCCGTCAGGGGGCGATCGTAGCTATAAGTCTGTCTCTGGCTTTTGCCCCCGAGTTAACTCCGGCTGAAATGATGGATGGATTTCCCTCCAAGAAGGACGATGGCTCCGAATTTTCAAAGACTGACTATGCCCGGTGCGTGAAGAATTCCAAAGTCCTGGCCTCCATCTTAGCAAAAGAAGTTAATCTGGCAACTTACCACGCGGCTTATAGCGCGGATTAGAAAAGGATATGTGGCCCTCTCTTTGAAAGCAAAGATCTGACACCCGCCCATAGTAAGAATCTTTTCAGCTCTGAACTAGACCCGTCCCCCTTCTTTGAAGAAGGAACCTTTGCGGCTTTAACCAACTGCAATTGGGACTTGGAAAATCTCCAGATCGAGCCAGCCGAAGACCCGGAGCAGGGTGACCCGCCAGCCAAGTGATCGCGCTGTAGATACCTATTGATAGCCGGCTATTTATGACCCGCCATGAGCGGTGTAAAAAACTTGATGATATTTTTGGGCTCCACAGAGAGTGTCTATAATAGACTAGTAGCAACCTTTGCCTTTCTTGAATTGTGCCATCACGCACATATGAAAGCCCGGCTTATATATATGCCAACTTTCTTGTTCTTCTCATTACATGCCTTACCGACTCTTTGCAGCTTAATTCCTTGTATGAAATGGATGTATCTCTACATCATTAGGAGGGCAGCTTAAAAGCATAACCCGAAGATGATGTGTGTTCTTGATGTATTGACGGAGTCAATTGCTTGGCTTAAGAGCTGGCCGATAGTGTATGATAAGCTACACCCGTAGGGTAGAAGCCCCCTGCACGGCTATGTTGACTTGTCAACATTTTTGGCATGAAAGCCGGTTGTTAGGGATAGATAAGCTACACCCGGAGGTGGGAAGCCCCCTTCGACAACCAAAGTTGACTTGTCAACTTTTTTGGCATAAGAGCCGGCTGTTAGGGTTAGATAAGCTATACCCGAAGGTAGGAAGCCCCCTTCGACAACCAATGTTGACTTGTCAACATTTTTGGCATGAAAGCCGGTTGTTAGGGATAGATAAGCTACACCTGGAGGTGGGAAGCCCCCTTCGACAACCAAAGTTGACTTGTCAACTTTTTTGGCATAAGAGCCGGCTGTTAGGGTTAGATAAGCTATACTCGAAGGTAGGAAGCCCCCTTCGACAACTAATGTTGACTTCTCAACATTTTTGGCATAAAATCCGGTTGTTAGGGATAGATAAGCTACATCCAGAGGTGGGAAGCCCCCTTCGACAACCAAAGTTGACTTGTCAACTTTTTTTGCATAAGAGCCGGCTGTTAGGGTTAGATAAGCTATACCCGAAGGTAGGGAGCCCCTTCGACAGCCAATGTTGACTTCTCAACATTTTTGGCATAAAAGCCGGTTGTTAGGGATAGATAAGCTACACCCGGAGGTGGGAAGCCCCCTTCGACAACCAAAGTTGACTTGTCAACTTTTTTGGCATAAGAGCCAGCTGTTAGGGTTAGATAAGCTATACCCGAAGGTAGGAAGCCCCCTTCGACAGCCAATGTTGACTTGTCAACATTTTTTGCATAAAAGCCGGTTGTTAGGGATAGATAAGATACACCCGGAGATGGGAAGCCCCCTTCGACAACCAAAGTTTTGGTTTTTTCCTTGCATCGATGAAGATATGCGAAACGGCAGAGGCCCCGGCTTGCAGGGATGCTACTTTATTCATATATAAATATGATATGTACAGTGATAGTGTATAGTGGTGAGTCTCAACAACTCAAGTGTAAAGGCACAGATGTGCTATGTTCCACGGCCGGCGGGTCTCCTGACCCGAAGTATCTGAGTCGTCCCGGATGTCAATGAGATAATATGACCCGTTGTTGAGATTTCTGCTGACCATGAAAGGCCCTTCCCATGGAGGAGATAACTTATGCATATTTGTCTGGTCTTGAATCAGCCACAACACTATGTCGCCCTCTTGAAACGTCCGGATCTTCACCCTACGGCTATGATAGCGGTGCAGGTCTTGCTGATAGATCACCGAACGGGCAGCCGCCAGCTCTCATTCCTCCTCCAAAGCATCCAACGCGTATTGACATGTCGTCTCATCATATGTCTCAATGTAATCCGCCACTCGTGGCGAGTCATGCCGGATGTCACTTGGTAACACGGCCTCTGCAGCGTAAACCATGAAGAAAGGTGTATACCCTGTGGATCTGTTGGGGATAGTTCTGATGCTCCATAAGACGGATGGCAACTCTTCCATCCAACAACCCGGCATCCACTATAAAGGAACCATAAGCCGGGGCTTGATACCTCTCAAGATTTCTTGATTAGCCTGCTCTGCCAGACTGTTGGACTATGGATGAGCAACCGCCAAAACATCAAGCCGGATGTGCTCCAGGTCGCAAATTTTTTTCATAGCCCCCTTGGACAAGTTTGTGTCATTGTCCGTGATGATGCTGTGAGGGTAAACAAAATGGTAGATAAGCTTTTTAATAAACTAAACCGCCATAGCCGAGTCACACTTGCTGACCGGCCTAGCCTCTACCCACTTGGTGAACTTGTCAACCGCCACCAAGAGGTGCATTTTCTTATCCTTAGAACTCTTGAAAGGCCTGACCATATCAAGCCCCCAGACTGCAAACGGCCAAGTAATTGGTATCATGCGCAATTCTTGAACGGAACATGAGGACGCCGGCCGAATTTCTGACAGTCATCGCACTTGCGGACCAGATCCTCTGCATCTTTATGAGCCGTCAACCAGAAGAAACCATGTCGGAAGGCCTTAGCCACTAGAGATTTTGAGCCGGCGTGATGTCCACAATCTCTAGCGTGAATTTCATTCAAGATTTCCTTACCCTCCTCTGGTGAGACACATCGTTGAAACACCCCGGTAACGCTGCACTTGTGCAACTCACCATTAACTATTGTCATGGACTTAGACCGGCGGGTGATCGGTCTAGCCAGATTTTCATCATCAGGTAACTCGCCGTGAGTCAAATATGTCAGGTAAGGCACAGTCCAATCCAGAATAGCATGTAGAGCCGCCACCAATTGCCCCTCCGGGTCAGGAACAGCCAAATCTTCCTCTGAAGGTAATTTGACAGTCAGGTGATGTAAGACATCCAGAAAGATATTGGGCGGCACCGGCTTTTGCTGACAGCCTAACCTTGACAAGGCATCAGCCGCCTCGTTCCTGCGATGATCAATGTGATCTACCTGATAACCTTTGAAGTGACCAACAATGACATCCACCGCCTGACGATAAGCCGCCATCCACGGGTCCTTGGAATCCCAAGTGCCTGAAACTTGCTGAGCCACAAGATCTGAGTCGCCCAAACACCTTACCCGGCTTAAATTCATCTCCTTGGATACCCTGAGACCATGAAGCAGGGCTTCATGTTCATCCGCATTATTGGTGCAAGGGAACATCAGCCGGAGCACATAATAGAACTTATCACCCTTGGGAGATGTCAAAACAACTCTTGCCCCTGATCCTTCCAGCTGCTTGAATCCATCAAAGTGTATAGTCCAGTACGTGTTATCCGGCTTTTCCTCGGGAGCTTGACACTCTGTCCAATCGTTTATAAAATCCACAAGGGCTTGGGAGTTGATAGCCGTACGAGGCACGTATTTTAGATTGAGAGGTCCCAGCTCCAATGCCCACTTAGCAATCCTACCAATGGCTTCTCTGTTTTGAATTATGTCCCCCAACGGAGCAGAGCTGACCACTCTGATTCGGTTCCCTAAGAAGTAGTGTTTTAACTTGCGATTGGTCATGAATACCCCATACACTAGCTTCTGCCAATGTGGATATGTCTGCTTAGACTCTGTCAGGACCTCACTGATATAATAAACCAGCCTCTGAACCGGATATTCCTTCCCTACGTCCTTGCGCTCGACCACAATTGCAGCGCTGACAGCTTGGTTATTAGCCACTACATACAGGAGCAAAGGCTCTTTCTCAGACAAAGCAGCTAATACCGGCGGCTCAATGAGCTGCTTCTTCAGCGCTTCGAATGCTTCACCCGTCGCCGTACTCCAGACAAAATTATCTGTCCTTTTCATTATCTGATATAAAGGGATAGCTTTCTCACCAAGGCCGCTTATGAACCGGCTCAATGCGGCGATCCGCCCTGCCAGGCGTTGGACATCATTAATACAAGTCAGCTCTGCCAGGGAGGTGATAGCTTTGATGTTATCTGGGTTAGCTTCAATGCCACGCTCAAAAACCAGAAATCCCAAGAGCTTGCCAGCCGGAACACCAAAGACACACTTTGCCGAGTTAAGCATCATATTATAGATCCGGAGATTGTTAAAGGTTTCCCTTAAGTCATCCAAAATGGTCTCCTTCTTCCTTGATTTGATCACAATATCATCCACGTACGCGTGAACATTGCGCCCGATCTGACTGTGAAGGCAATTCTGCACACAATGCCGATAAGTCGCCTGGGCACACTTGAGCCCAAAAGGCATAGACACATAATAGAAGGCTCCAAAAGGCGTAATGAAAGCCGTCTTCTCTTGGTCCTTAACTGCCATCTTGATCTGATGATATCCTGAATAAGCATCCAGGAAGCATAGGCTTTCACAACCCGCCTTAGCATCAATGATCTGATCAATACGAGGGAGAGCAAAAGGATCAGCCGGACAAGCTTTGTTAAGATCCATATAGTCCACGCACATATGCCACGTGTCGTTCTTCTTGAGCACCAACACTGGGTTAGCAAGCCACTCCGGGTGAAAGACCTCGACAATGAAACCCGCCGCTAAGATCCGGGCAACTTCTTCTCCAATGGCCTTGCGTCTCTCCTCATTGAACCACCGTAGAAACTGCTTCATAGGTTTAAACATAGGATCCACACTAAGGTTGTGCTCAGTGAATTCTCTCGGTACACCCGGCATGTCAGAAGGTTTCCATGCAAAGATGTCCCGATTCTCACGGATGAATTCGATGAGCGCGCTTTCCTATTTGGGATCCATGTTCGCCCCGATGATGAACTGTTTGGATGAGTCGCCCGGAGTGAAATCTATTGCCTTGGTATCATCCGTCGAGAATTTGAGGGGCGGCTCAACCTCTGTTGTGGGTTTTTTCAGTTGGGTCATATCCTCCGGGTCAACGTTCTCCTTATAGAACTTGAGCTTCGCCTCAGCACAACTGGATTCCGCATAAACCGCATCTCCTTCCTCGCACTCAATAGTCGTTTTCCGATTGCCATGAACAGTGATCGTGCCGTTCAATCCGGGCATCTTGAGCTGCAAATAAACATAATAGGGCCTAGCCATAAACTTAGCATAAGTCGGCTGCCCAAACAACACCTTGTAAGGGCTCTTGATCTTGACCACTTCAAGCCACAAGGACTCCACCCTGTAGTTATATTCGTCACCAAAAGTGACTTCCAAAGAAATCCTGCCCACCGGATAAGCCGACTTGCCTAGCACCACACCATGAAAAATGGTGGATGAGGGCTTAATATCTTTGTCAAGCAACATCATTCACTAGAAGGTATCATAATAGAGGATGTTGATACTGCTGCCTCCATTGATAAGTACCTTATTCACCATATATCCTCCCACTTGGGGGCAACTACCAAGGCCAGCCGCCCCGGGTCATCAACACGCGGCGGGTGATCCTCCCGGCTCCATGTTATGTGATATTCAGACCACTTCAAGTACTGCGACAGAGCCGGCGCAACTGCATTAATCGCCCGCTTGCGTAACTTCTGATCCCGCTTGTTAAGGCTGGTTGTGAAAACATGATATTGGCCTGAACTGAGCTGCTTTGGATTACTCTGATATCCAGACTAGCTATGTTGCTGCTGATTGTTATTACCCGGGTGTTGAGGATGTCCTCCTTGATTGCACTGACCGTGGTGACCGGACCCTGAGCCACCGGATCCAAATCCAGTTCCTAACCCACCTGGTCCTGAGCCGCCGGGTGGGCCACCACCATGGTTGTTGTGCTGTTGCATGTTGTAGTTCCTAAACTTTTGCATGATATGGCAATCACCCCATGTGTGCGCTGAGGGTTTATCGGGCCCGCTGTGCTCCAAACATGGCTTCTTAAGCACATCCTCCAAATTGAATGGAGCCCTATTTTTGTTAAAAGGCTGCTTGAACTTCCCATTGCCCTTAGGATGATTCTGGTCGGTGCTTGCATTGGCTACCAGCTCTGACCCGCCTTCGGGGTTCTTCCGCTTACTCTGGTTACCATGGTTTGCCACACCCTTACCCTGATTGTTCCTCTTACCTTGACCGGCCTTCTCCTCATCAGAGCCTAGATCCTTCGTGTTATTAGAATCAGCGTATTTTGTGAGAGCTGTCATGAGCTCTCCCATGTCCTAACACGTACGCTTGAGCCGGCCAAGCTTCTGCTTTAGCGAGATGAAGTGACAGTTCTTTTCCAAGATCAGCACCGCTTGAGCCGCCATGATCTGCTCAGAGGAGTGGATGATGGTCGACACCCGCCAGACCCAATGGTGAGCTGACTCATTCTCCTGCTGAACACAATGATCGAGATCCACAATGGTCATAGGTTGTTTGCAAGTCCCTTGGAAGTTTTTGATGAACTTCACCCTCAACTCAGCCCATGAATTGATGGTATTGGGTGGCAAGCCCTTCAACCACGTGCGAGCCAGACCTTCAAGCATCATGATGAAGTACTTTGCACACATCGCCTCACTGGCATCCAGCATCTCCATGGCAAGCTCATAACTTTCAATCCAGGCCTCCGGAGGTAGATCAACAGTGTAATTCGAGACCTTGCGAGGCCCTTTGAAATCCTTTGGCAAACGCTCACTCCACAGAGCCGGCGATAAGCATGGTACTCCCACGGCCCTGGTGGTCACTCCCACTCCTACTGATACAGAGGGTGTGGGCTCTTGGTGAGCCGTCGTGGCCACCGTTGCCACCTCTGGATGATTTCTTGCCTGGTTCATGAGTGCTTGCACATCTAGAGCCGCCTGATCGTCCCCCTGAGGCCCTCTGTGACGATCGCTGCTGGAAACCGCAGGCGACTCATAGCGCCGGCTAAAGCTGCGGCTGGGGAGAGGCGTTGAATGAACGCGGCTCCAGCTGTAAGCATACTTTTCCTGCTGGGTCGTCGTCATCTGAAGGTATCCAATGGTGTTCCACACATCCTCTGCAAAAGGCGCTTCGTCCGGGATAGGGATTGTTTCAAGCCAGGTGGCCGCCGCCGCCATGTTCTCCGCTGGGTTGGAATAATGACCCACTGGCATTGGAAAGACCACTGGGGAGGCCTGGTTTCGTTGGGCCGGGGGTGGCATCGGTCAAGCCGTCGGCCGGCTTCTAGGTGCATCTGATGTCTGTCCTGTTCCTGGCGTGTTGAAGAGATTCCTAGCCTCATAACGTTCTGGTAAGCGGGATTGGTGTCTCACTCGGTGCACCGCAGCCGACGATTGCAGTTCCAGCCCAAGGCGGAAGGCATCCATCTTAATACATTCTGCCTCTTCCTCCATCTGAATTTTTAGCTCAGCTATCCTATGTTGCTCCTCCGCCATCCGGTCCTTGAGTCTTACAATATCTAAGTTCCGAGCGGCTTGATTGGCTGGCATGACCTCGGTGGCCATTAGGGCTGCGAGTTCATTTATCAGATCCAGAAGAACTTGAGCTGGCGGCGGCGGCTCAGCCCCTGAGGTTGCCACTCCAGCGGCGGTGCTGCTCGTACCTGGGGCCGAACGCGCCATGAATACGGCCGCATGAACCGGCGGCCGGAAAACATCCGCCTCAGAGTGCTCCGACTCAGGGTAAAGCTCGTCATAACCCCCGAGGCCGCTATTGTGAAGCTGGTAGATCGACTTCGTTTCCCCGCTCGAAGACTCGTCCTCTGAACAGACAAGAGTCTCTTGGGATGCTGAAGCTTCAAGATCCATACCTTGAGTAAACCCCATGAAGACGTGCTTCCGGCCCGGGTTAACACGGGCGGGCTGCACATCACGGGCGGATTGCGCGCGTCGAGCCGGCTCGATGATGTCGATGTAGACGTCCGTCCTGGGCGTAGATCCGTCGATCCTACCAATGAAGACGTGGATCCCGCCGAAAGGAACCCGAAATCCATATTCCATAGAGCCGACATCGAGCCCCCAACCGACGTCGTTGATGTAGAGCCGGCCGTGGCGACTCTTGTTCATCCTTCCGACCACATATCCCTCGAGCCCTGGGAGAGAGCCCTTTGATAACTCAACACCACCGAGCGCAAGCACCACGGTGGGCGCCAACTGTCGTGGTTTTATCACGATAGATGTCCGGGTGAACGGACTTGGATTCGAGGCCATTGCTAACGTGATTGACTCAAAGGGGTTGGTTGGGACGAAGGACACAAGTTTACCCAGGTTTGGCCCCTCAAGATGAGGTAACAGCCTACGTCCTACTTGTGCTTGTATTGCTTGATGTATCGATTACAAGGGAGCTATTGCTTGACCTAGTTCTCGATAGCCTGATCTTTAAGTCGCCCCGGGTCTTGCCTTTATATAGGAGGTCAAGACCACGGGTCACACAAGTTGTAACCAACTCTCATTACACGTCCAAGTCAACCTCTACCTTCTATTACCTTCCCTGACCAGGTTGTCTCCGGGCGGCTTACACGCCCACGTCTGCTCCGTCCGGGCCACGTTCCGGCCCATCCTGTCAAGCCGCCAAGCGTCTTGGGCCTTAAGTCTTCACGGCTCACACTTGAGCTGGCGTACGAGCCGCCTGGTGTGACCTGGAGCCCTCAGGGCGGGTCTCACCGTGGGGTTATATCCGCAACATCATGCGCAAAGATAACCCACAAGTATAGGGGATCGCAACAATTTTCGAGGGTAGAGTATTCAACCCTAATTTATTGATTCGACACAAGGGGAGCCAAAGAATATTCTCGAGTATAAGCAGCTGAGTTGTCAATTCAACCACACCTGAAAGACTTAATATCTGCAGCAAAGTGTTCAGTAGCAAAATAATATGGTAATCACGGTAACGATGGCAAGTGATAGTAGCAGTTTGTAGTGTTTGTAACAGTAGCAACGGAAAAGTAACGGAGCAAAGATCAATTCATGGAAAGCTCGTAGGCAATGGACCAGTGATGGATAATTGTGTCAGATGGCATTCATCATGCAACAGTTATAACATAGGGTGACACAGAACTAGCTCCAATTCATCAATGTAATGTAGGCATGTATTCCGTATATAGTCATACGTGCTTATGGAAAAGAACGTGCATGACATCTTTTGTCCTACCCTCCCGTAGCAGCGGGTTCCTATTGAAAACTAAGGGATATTAAGGCCTCCTTTTAATAGAGAACCGGACCAAAGCATTAGTACTTAGTGAATACATGAACTCCTCAAACTACGGTAATCACCGGAAAGAATCCAAGTTATTGTCACCCTGGGGGATGTGGATCATAACCCATAATATGTCTCTACAACTTTCAAGATAGGATCAAGAACACACATATATTCATGAAAACATAATAGGTTCAGATCTGAAATCATGGCACTCGGGCCCTAGTGGCAAGCATTAAGCATAGCAAAGTCATAGCAACATCAATCTCAGAACATAGTGGATACTAGGGATCAAACCCTAACAAACCTAACTCGATTACATGATAAATCTCATCCAATCCCATCACCGTCCAGCAAGCCTATGATGAGATTACTCACGAACGGTAGAGAGCATCATGGAATTGGTGATGAAGGATGGTTGGTGATGACGAAGGTGTCGATTTCCCCTCTCCGAAGCCCAAAACGGACTCCAGATCTGGTCTCCCGAGGAAGAACAGGAGGTGGTGGCGGCTCCGTATCGTGAAACACGATGAACTCTTCTCCTTGATTTTTTCCTCCCCGAATAGGAATATATAGGAGTGGAAACGAGGTTGGAGGAGCAGCAGGGGGTCCACAAGTTTGCTCGGCGCGGCCTAGGGGGGTGGCCGCGCCCACCAAGCTTGTGGCCAGGTGGTGGGCCTCCTGCAGTTGATTCTTTTGCCAGTATTTTTTATTAATTCCGAAAATATTATACGTAAATTTCCAGGACGATCCGAGAACTTTTATTTCTACACAAAAATAACACCAAGGCAATTCTGCTGAAAACACCGTCAGTCCGGGTTAGTTCCATTCAAATCATGCAAATTAGAGTCCAAAACAAGGGCAAAAAAGTTTGGAAAAGTAGATACGTTGGAGACGTATCAACTCCCCCAAGCTTAAACCTTTTCTTGTCCTCAAGAAATTCATTTGATAAATTGAAAATGATAAAGAAAAACTTTTACAAACTCTGTTTGATCTTGCTGTTGTAAATATGTCTAACTTATGTTCAGATTTTCAGCAAAGATTATAAACTAACCACATTCAACATGACGCTTAGGTCTGACATTTACTCATAGCAATGACATAATCAACTAGCAAGCAATAATAACAAGTCTCGGATGACAACAATTTTATCAAAACAATCATGATACAATATGACATAAAGGTAGCTCTCTAGCCCTTTATGAGACCGCAAAACATAAATGTAGAGCACCTATGGAGAACAAGGACTGAATAAACATTGTAATTCACGGTGAGGGAGATCCAATCATGCTCATACTCAATATCAATTAATAGCAAGGCATACAAAGGACAATGGTGATCTCTAACTAGTGCTTTTTATAAGAGGATGATGACTCAACAATAAAGTAAATGGAAAGACCCTTCGCAGAGGGAAGCATTGATTTATAGAGGAGCCAGAGCTCAAGCTTTTAAAACAGAGATAGGTAATGATTTTGGAGCGGTATGCTTTCGTTGCTCACATAATGACCAAGAGGTTTTCAATATCTTCCATGCTAGATACATTATAGGCGGTTCCCAAGCAGAATGGTAAAGTTTTTACTCCCCCTCCACCAAGCAGTCACACTCCACAGCGGGCCGAATTCACGGGTACCGTCCATACAAACACAGTCCTGGGGGATTTTTGTTTAATTATATTTTTCTTTTTATTTCAAGCATGGAACTGGGCATCCCGATTACCAGCCACTTTCTCGTGAATGATAGTGAATCAACACATATCATGAGAATAACCCACCTAGCATGGAAGATATTGACAGCCCCCAGTCGCCACATGAGCGATTTGGGTATACAAAACAGAAAGTTTATTTGAAGGTTTAAAGTTTAGCACATGAAAATTTGCTTTGAACGACAGGTAAATACCGCATATAGGTAGATATGGTGGACTCATATGGAACAACTTTGGGTTTATTGAGATGGATGCACAAGCAGTATTCCCGCTTAGTACAAGTGAAGGCTAGCAAAAGACTGGGGAGCGACCAACTAGAGAGCGACACAGTCATCAACATGCTTTGATATTAACCAACATCGAATGCATGCTTTGATATTAACCAACATCGAACATAAATATCGTGGAGGCTATGTTGATTTGTTTCAACTACATGCGTGAACATGTGCCAAGTCAAGCCACTTGAATCATCCAGAGGAGGATACCATTCTATCATACTACATCACAACCATTTTAATGTGCATGTTGGCACTCAAGACGAACCATTATCCATTCTTAGCTAATTAAGCATGGCATGAATAACTATAATCTCTAATTATCATTGCAAGCATGTTCACCCATAATGTACTGAATTTGGAATGATGAGCTAATCATGTTAACAAAAGCAACATAGGTCAAGTTCATACCAACTTTTCTCCATCTCAATCCTTTCATCAAATATCGTCATTATTTCCTTTCACTTGCACAACCGAACGATGTGAATAATAATAAGAGTGCGCGTGCATTGGACTAAGCTGGAATCTGCAAACAATAAACCAAAGGAAAAGACAAGGCAATATGGGCTCTTTGTAAGATAAACAGTAGTGCATATGAGAGCCACTCAACACGTCATCTTGGTGTTCTCCTTATGACCCAAAGAAAAGAAAGGAAAATTATTTACACGGGAAAGCTCCAACAAGCAAAAGAAGAACGAGAAATCTATTTGGGTTTTCTCTTTAATGTTACCACTAAGCAACTAGGAAATAAAACTAGAACTAATTTTTTTGTATTTTCCTCAAAGTTAATTAAACACACAAGAAGAAAGCATAAAGAAGAAAATAAACTACCATGGATAGTACAATGAAAAAGTATGAACACCGACAACTGAAATAAGTGTGTGAACATGAATGTAATGTCGGTGAGAAATACTTACTCCCCCAAGCTTAGGCTTTTGGCCTAAGTTGGTCTAGGGCCATGGCTGGCCTAGATAATATGCGAAGTCAAAGTTGGGGTTGTACTAGGCTGCGGCGGCTACCACCTGAACCACTAAAGTGTGAAGGCGAGTGGTTTCTGCATTTCTCCCGTACTCGTTTGCCTCCTCTCCAGTTATAAAATATCTCTGCTTTTCCTGAAAGTTAAAGAAGGCAGGAGCAGGAAGGCTAACATGGCCAACATGTTGCCTGTCAAAAATTAGTCGGTACTAGAGGGATTGTTCGTTTCTTTCAAGAAACTGATAGCGCACCAAAGCCTCAGAATCAAGGAAATCAGGGGTAACTCAATGTCATTCCCTCTTATGGGTACCCCAAGATACTTAGCTACATGGGTGGCATAAATTCCACCAAAGAAATCTCCATCCTTAGCATTATGATGTAACCTCCGGGCAATAATAGCCCCCAAGTTATATCGTCTATCTACCATTACCGCACTCTTAAGAATACTCAGATCAGACACGCAAAGGTGACTATGCTTAAGTTTACCGTTAATACATCTACCTGTGAAGAGAGCAAAATAATGTATAGCCGGAAAGTGAATGCTCCCCAAAGTAGCTTGTGTAATGATTCTAGTTTCTCCCACTGTGATGCTAGCAAGGAAATTGTTATATTCATTTTTATGAGGATCTCTACGACTACCCCATGGTGGAATTTTGCACGCATCATTAAAATGTTCTAGGTCCATGGTATAGAATTTATAATAAAGATTAAATAGAACATATTGAGAATTACGCCTAGATGAAAATTCAAACCTCCACACAAAAGAATCGGTGAGTTGATAGTATTTCTTGCATCGATATGAAATGAAATCCTTAAGGCCAGCATTCCTTATGTATGCATAAAACTCTTCCTTGAATCCGGCGTTGTCCATTGATCCGACGGCCATCCACAAGGCAGTACTCGAGCTTCCCTGGGTAGTTCAAAATCGGGCTCACGTAGCACGAGTATCAGGGCTTTCTTGCTCGAGGAACCACCTTGGTACATTCTCCTCAACATATTTTCTTTCTCTGAAAAATATCTGAATTTTTTAGTGAGTCAAAATAAAGGTGAACAAAACTCAACAAAACTCATAGCAACTACTCCCTCAAGTGCCTAGAGACTATATCATGCATCAAAACTACTTGGGACCATACAAATTTGACATGTAAGCTCAAGAACAAGGTCACCATAACAGCAAAAATTGCAATATATAAGGCACTAGAACAAAAACTAATTGGACCATTGGAGGAGTCACATACTGATGAGCAATCCCCTAAAAAAGATTTGCAAATGGAGCTTTGAGCAAGGAGATCGAAAATGGCAGCAAGATGAGCTAGAACATGGTTTTGAGCAATGGTGGGATTTTTTCTGGAGGAAGATGAAGTGAATGGGTGCTGGAATAAGTGGAGAAGGGCCATGTGGGACCCACAAGCCACAAGGGCGCGCCTGGTGGGGTGGTCGCGACCTCCAGGCTTGTGGCCCACTAGTGCAGCCCCCTGATGCATTCTCAATGCCAAAAATTCTTAAATATTCCAAAAAAATCATACTAGATTTTCAGGGAATTATGGGAACTTTTATTTTCAGGTCATTTTTCTATTGCACGGAAAACTCAAAAAACAGAAAAATAATAGCATTTTTACTTAATTTCATCTAGGTAACAGAAAGTAAAAGTTAGGTGTAGGAAGTTGTGCTTTCTAAATTCATCCATCTCATGCTCATCAAAAGGAATCCATCAATAAGGTTGATCAAGTCTTATTAACAAACTTCTTTCGAATATCATGAAACTGAAGAATTTTTGAATAACACTAAGTTACCTCAATGGGATATGCATTTCCCCAACAATAAGTATATCATATTTCTTCTTGACAGTAGGAAGAGGGAACTCAAAGCCTCCAATAATAATTGTTGGAATTTTTTCAATAGAGTTGACACTATGAACTTGAGGTTGTTTTTTCGGAAAGTGTACCGTATGTCCATTACCATTAATATGAAAAGTGACATTGCCCTTGTTGCAATCAATAACAGCCCCTGCAGTATTCAAGAAGGGTCTACCAAGGATGATAGACATATTGTCGTCCTCAGGAATATCAAGAATAACAAAGTCCATGAAGATAGTAGCATTTGCAACTATGACAAGTACATCCTCACTAATACTGATAGGTAGAGCAGCTGATTTATCAGCCATTTGCAAAGAGATCTCAGTAGGTGTCAACTTATTCAAATCAATTCTACGGTATAAAGAGAAAGGCATAACACTAACACCAGCTCCAAGATCACATAAAGCGGTTTTAACATAATTTACTTTAATAGAGCATGGTATAGTAGGTACTCCACGATCTCCTAATTTCTTAGGGATTCCACCTTTAAAAGTATAATTAGCAAGCATGGTAGAAATCCCAGCTTCCGGTATCTTTCTTTTATTCGTCACAATATCATTCATATACTTAGCATAAGGAAACATTTTCAAAATATCAGTCAAGTGCATACGTAGAAAGACAAGTCTAAGCATTTCAGCAAAGCGCTCAAAATCCTCATCATCCTTTTTCTTGGATGGCTTGGGAGGAAAGGGCATGGGTTTCTGAACCCACAGTTTTCTTTCTCTACCAAGTTTCCTAGCAATGAAGTCTCTTTTATCGTATCTTTTATTCTTAGGTTGTGGGTTATCAAGATCATCAGCAGGTTCAATCTCCACATCATTATCATTACTAGGTTGAGCACCAGCATGAACATCATTATTCATGTTATCACTAGGCTCATGTTCATCACCAGACTGTGTCTCAGCATTAGAAATAGAAATATCATTTGGATTCTCATACGTATCTGTAACAGGTTCACTAGCAGCATGCAAAGTACTATAACCATTATTTGTCCTACTCTTATAGGAAGGAATAGGTGCATTAGTATTAACTCTCTGAGAATCTTGTTCAATTCTCCTAGGATGGCCCTCGGGATACAAAGGTTCCTGAGTCATTCTACCACCTTGTTGGGTAATGCAGTAGAAAAAAAAATTCCAACCTACGCACCATCCCATGACAACTATGGAGACTGCATACAAGGTTTGATCTTTTTCATTACCGACTCGTAGCGCAGCGGAAGTAGAGTCGATGATGATCGGCGATGCAGATCCCCGCAGTTAGGATTTATAACCTCCCAACCGCGAGGATGTATAACCTCATCCTCCCCTCGGACAGCCCTCCGGGAGGCGGCCAGACAGTCCCCCGGACGGTGTCGCGGACAGCCCTTCGGGAGGACCTTCGAAACTCGAACGATCACTTGGACAGCCCTTCGGGGGGACCTTCAAAACTCGGACAGTCACAAGGACAGCCCTTCGGGAGGCACTCACAAACTAAGACCGAAACTATGATCTCTCTACAGAGTTGCACACATACGGTGTCATCTATCCGGCAGGGCTTCGCCGTCCAGAACTAGTTCCTACCGGAACCAAGACAGCCTTTCGGCACTACGAAACTATTTCGTGGGAGGGAGAGAATGCCAGATCATGCATGGCTTGTGTGAGAGAGTTGGAGTGAGGATGGAGATATCCTCTCCACCTCCTTATATACTGGTGGAAGGGGTGAGGGGGGCTGAAATTCATCCCACAAAACATGCACCCACCAAACAAGGAAAACATGTTCCCACCAAACATGGACAAAACATGTTCCCTTGTCCATGGTGTTCCCCCATGGGGCCCCAACTTTCTCCCATCACTCTCCACCTTTTGTGGGGGCTGCCCCCCTCAATGGCCCCCCAACATTTTGTCCAGCCACAAGGGGGCTGCCCCCTAAAGGGGCGCCCCAAAAAACAGCCCCCACGTAACGTGGGATCTTGTCCCCTCACGCTGGGACAAGATGTTTTCCATGACTATTACTCCTGAAAAATTCCGGAAGGTCCCAGAACATTTCTAACACCCTCTAAAATTAACTGGACACGCTCCAGAACATTCCCGGTATGGTGGTTTAATTTAAAACCATCTTCGTTTACCCGGTAAACAATTCCGGCAGCTCTGAAAACCTTTTTCGGTTTTTTCTCCGGAAAAAATCTAGAAATTATCAGACCAATCTGGCAACATCCAAAACATTCCTCGTGCGTGCCGAAACCTTTTATGATCAATGGTTTTATCCGAAACAATTTTTCGATTTTACCGAAACTTTTTTTGTTGTTCTCTCCGGAACTTTTTCGTTGTCTCCGCAACTTTTCCAGTGACTTTCTCTCGGACTCCTTGTCTAGTATTCAGCAGATAGATGACCCTTAAGCATGTGACCCTATAGGTTCGGTGAAGTATAGACATGACCGGAACACCTTTCGATCAATGATCAGCATCGGAGCCGTGGACACCAATATTGACCCCTATACTCACACGAATGAATATTCGAGTGAACCTCCAGTTGCCGTGAGGTATTCCTGTTGCTTCGCGATAGGTCACAAACACCCGAGGTGAGATTTTCTGCATCCCCGTGGATCAACAACTTGTCCACTATGCAAGTTACCTCGTTACTGGTTTTGTTCTCTTTTCTCGTTTTCGTGTTCCGACATCCCTTGATCAAATCACACTGTGTCTGGACAGACGATGATGGATACCATAACATCGAGAGGGCCCGAGAATATATCTCCATTGTCAGAGGAGCAAATCCCAATCTTGAGCTATCAATTTACTTGACATACTTTTCCATGAACCCGTAAGCCGCCGTAATAGCCACCCATTTACGGATGACGTTTAACAAACCCCAAAGTTCATGAAGCAAGCATGAAGAAACTCGATACTCTCATGGTCTAAGGAATCATGCAAACATTAACCATCTCTGTGTTATTAACCATTAACTTGTGACGAATGTATCTCATATCATAACATCAATTCGGGTCGATTCAACACAAATGTTCTTCTAACATTGTGCCCTCAAAGTTGCTGGCATAGACATGCCCATGATCAGGAAAACAGAACCATCATGCAATACTTGAGCTAGTCTTAGAGGCCATACTAGGAATACATTTTACCATTTATTATTCCACACGTGCATATGAGTCTTCCTCTGAGCCTCGTGGTTATTGTAGACTCGAGAACCATAGCAGTTATAGCGTGGAACATAAACCTAATTATGAACAGGGAGATAATCAATAACATTTATTATTGCCTCTAGGGCATATCTTCTATAGACTCCCACTTGCACTAGAGTCAATATATAGTCAATGCTAATGCACTTTACACCTATGGCATACTGGTGTAAAATATGCTTCGCTTGTGGTATAGCCTGATGTCCAACTCATCTAACGACTTCAGCTCCATGTGTAACTTTGAATATCCTTGCGTTTTCACGCTTTCACAAAATTCATATTTTGTGTGGACTTGTCTTTGCATATGTGTGAATCATTGGTTGAAACCTGATTCCTCAGACTGAGCTATGGAGCAACTATCTGTAATAGTGTTCCATATACCAAAGCCATCTTGGAACTATACTAAGTTCATGAATGAACTATATGATTCAACAACTCCTTTGTCGCTTCTAAAGCGTCAGCACATTTATCCTTTGTTATAGAACTCGCCACAGTATCTTGTTTGGAACATCTTCCAACTGCCATGCCACCATATTGTGTACTACACAAAACCCTTAAGTTAGATCGAAAATCGCATGGAGCATTGATGAAGACTGTACCAATGTAATTACTTACAACGAGCACTTCATAATCTCTGCTTGCGAGAAAACATGTCATCAGTACTACTCTAGTACTCAATGACATTTTTCACTGTTGTCCTATGACCGGTACTTTGATCACATTGGTATCCATACTCGCAACAACTTTGGAGTATCAGACATATGTGGTTGTTTCACATACCATGGAATACATGTTTAATCCAAACACAAGAGTGTGTGGAATCTCCATCATGTATTTCACTCATCAGTGTTTTGGGACACTGAGTCTTGCAAAAACTCTTTCCATGTGACTTCGGCAAGAATCACTCCTTGGCGTTTTAAATGCTAAAAGGTTTTAGCATCTTGTCAATATGTATCTTTGCTCAGCCCCATTAGGTAAATCTATCTCCATAGATCATCATGCCTAATATCAAGGCTAATTACCCCAAGCACTTCATCAAAAAAACTATTGTCAAATGAAGTCCTAATTCGTGTCAAGAAATTTATTTCCAATTAATAATGTGTCAAGCACACAAGGTTTTTAGAAATATTATTATGCTCCCACTTACTTTCTTGAATCACAAGCATCTTAGTTACCCATTGATGAAGTCAAAACCCTTTTAACCATTTCATCAAAACATGAAGATTCCAACTCCATTTTGCCCTCTTCTGTCCATCGCTGGAACTCTAAAGTTTGCATACTTACTAGCATCCTCTAGACTGACAAAATACTTTGGACTGTAACACATGCTAGTCCTTGGTTACATTTCCATCATATGGAAATCCTTTCGTCATCCATGTTTCATATCTCATGATTGAAATATGTATTGATTGCTAGTTCAACCCGAACCGACTTTAAGCATCGCTACGGTGAAACAACCTCGTCATACTCAACTCCTTGAACTTGTTATTTCAACAAGTCGAGCTTTATGGATAAAACATTTTATCCACATTAGTTTATATTTTCATAAATATTCGTTAGACTCTAAGTCTTTAGAAAGGTGTATCAAGGTTTTAATCCTGAATCACTTATATGGAAACTATCTCGGGTTGTATTGGCATTTAGCCAATACCGGAGTCAGGGCCCATCAACGCTTCCCTGTGTACCGTAGGTATACTGTTGCCTAACAACAATATCTCATATGCGCACATGAGAGGTTTGCACGAGTTTTTCCTATGTGGTTCAGCTGCAAGTTAGACCGAAGTCCATACATTTTATTGTAGAGACTTCCGTATCAGTCGCGGTAGGAAACTCCGGAATCACTTCCAAGGTTCCTTTCCTTTGACCTGATGATGAAGATACTGGTTATCTCGTCGAGTTGCACTGACCTCCCACTCACCTTTTGTAAGAACTATTCTCTTTAAAAGCATACCATTTTGTGGCAAAATCCTTTGCCTCGGTATAGTGGGGGGGGATACCCAATGACTTGGGATAACCTACAAAGCAGCACTTGTCTAATTTGGAATAGGTTTGTAACCTTTTGCACAAGCCCCATATTCCAAATGTTAAGAAAAGATATAACATGGTTGGGCGTACCATACCATGGCGTCATTTCAACAGACCCGATGGAGCTCTTTTCAGTGTCAAAGCCGCAGTCTCTAAAGCATCACTTTAAAAGGGATAATGGCAAATTTATTTATGTAATCTTTGATGTTACCATGTCATACATGGTTTGATTACATCTTCACGGACTTTCCACTTGCAGTGGTGTTTCAGGAGATGCAAGTTATGAAACTCTTTTCACAACTCATCAGACATTCGCTAAACTAGTAACTCAAATATTCCTTTCCGCAATTAAATTGCAAAAACATAATTTTCTTGTTACAATGACTTCTACTTCATTTTTGAAAACCTTTCGAATGATTTCAAAAGATCCAGACTTACGTCTCATCAAGTAAATATCCATATATCTACTTGAGTCATTTTTGAAGGTAGACAAATCCACTGTTTGCAACAACATTTATCAGACTACATACATCAAAATGTATGATCATCAATAAGTTCTTTGCTCATTCCTTATGTCCTGTGAATGGTATTTTAGTCACTTCACCTTTTGGAGGAAAGTTGCAAGTGTCAGATGATTCAGAATCAAACAACTTCAAAATCCATCATAATGGAATTTTCCATGTGGGTTTCTCCAATGTGACCAAATGCAGTGCCACACATATGTCGAATTCTTTTAGTCTTGCAACATTTAGTGTCAGTGTTATGGATGTATCATATTTCCATCAATATTCATAACATACATCCCATCTAGGATGGAAGCATGGCCCTTCATGTTATTCATAATACTGAACAACAATTGTTGTTTTTATGAACAACTCTTCTGCAACAAACATTGTGCAATGGGCTAGAGTGTATGAAACTCTAAAATGAATTATGAAAGTAAACCCAGAGGTAATGTATTATTATCAACATTCATAACATACATCCCATTCATAATGAAAGTATGGCCCTTATGTTATTCATAACACCGAACATCAAAAGTTCTCTTATGAACAACCTTCTTGCAAGATATGTTATGCAATGGGCTAGAGTGTGTAAAACTCTAAATGAATTATGAAAATAAATACAGATGGTAATACACCGATGGAAGGTATAGTAACTTTTACTATGTTCCATGTGTATACCTAAACCTCATTCCTGGCTAGTCTTTCATGCCATAGTAGTTCTTACATCGAGTTGCAACAGAATGCAATCGAGCGGGTGTCTTTGTGATTAACTCACAATACCCAAGAATTAGTGATTAACATGTTTAACCATAATTCCCAAGAACTATATCTTTTGACCATCCTTCTATACATCAAAAACTTGTATGACATTCATACATGAGCTGGATATTCGAGTCTTCTTTCTTTCTGCTTTTATACTTCTAACAGTTTAACTTTTAGTATTTCTCCTACTCTCAGAAGAAGCATCCAATTTAAGAGTGGTGTTAGCCCCGGACTTCCTAGGCATCAAAGTCTTAGTAACACCCTTCGGACACTTTCTTTCTCTTTAAGTTGTTGTTCTATTCACCTTTCATCATATGAAAGGCGTTTTCCTGGATCCCTCTCTTATCAGTCTAATGCATAGTAAACTCCTTTACTAACAGTTTGCAAACAAACATTGCTTTGGATATCTCATATCTTTTAGCCTTTGTCTGTATCTGAAAATGATTTTCAGATTCCATGAATATAACATAACTATCCAAACTTTCGAAGTTCGGGTCTCATGGAAGCAAACATATTGCACTTGACTGAAACGGAATTCTAGCTTTTGGATCGAAGGACGACAGTCACATGGTCCATAGAATTAGCGGGAGAATACCGAAAGCATGCGATAGGACAAGTCCTTCTCGGCACTCTTGAGGAAAATCCTCACATTACGTTACCAACCGTAAAGTTTTAACCATATATTTAACAGCTATTCAATTTTAATAGGGAAGGTGGAAACGCGAGCCATTATTCTACAACTATTATGCAAACCACACTTAGACAGCGTTCAAAATTAATTGCACTGAGAATTAAACAAGTTAATTTTATAGTGTGCTCCCACTCAAATCAATATCTCTCATAATTGATTGTGAGTGATACAAGATCCATATTTCAATTCAACGCCATTAATGTGGACATCACTGATGACGAGAATTTCAATTGGTGGGCAAACATGTCGATCACATCTCTATGTGACTCCTGTTCATCTTTTGATGGGCGTGTTCTGAGCTCAGGACGATCAAGACAGAACGTCAAGACAACCAAGTGATCTCGCTGCAAGGTCTGACCTCACCCACCTCACACTTCTCTAATCGTTCGTACCCATGTGGACATGACGCACCCTGAAAAGTTAGATGTCGTGACGGTGCTACACTTGGGAGAACACTAAATACTTGATATTTTTGTGAGAGATCACCCTAATAAAAAGCGAGTACCGTTCAATCAAGAAGGGTGTATCATAAGGGATAATCATCTCAAGCAATTCATAATAGCATGATATGGTATAGCCCTTTCTGACGGAGAAGTCTTTTCTTTCTTCGTCTTTGGCTTTCGCATCGGTGTTCACCTTCGCGAAGATTGCCACCACCTTGTCAATGCACCAGATAATATTGCTATCTCTATAGCTAATAAAATAAGTGCATTACTTAAGGTTGACACGCAGGTCATTAAGGTGACAATCATATGGCTCCAGCCATCATGCCAAATCATGACACGCGGCTCATGTGAATATTACATCATATACTCATCTCATACATAATCAAATTAATATGAGCACTGCTATACCACATCATATGCACATGCAAACCATCCTGCAAAACCAAGTTAGACGCCTCTAGTCAGTTCATGAAAAAACTTGTTTTATGTGGCTTCTAAGGTTTCTAAACAAACCAAAGCTACCAACGTCCATCATCAAGCATGATAATCCAAGTCGCTAGATTAACATTGTGGGGTGTATGAAACACGAGATAATAAAATGTCGAGCCCCATACTAAACTTCGTCATACGCATGACCCTCGTGTAAACCATATCTGCTTTGCCTTTTGTCTGCGAAACATCCATCTTTCCTTAACTATGATGGAACCCAAAGAACTGTTAGCACTTTGTTGATCTATCAATCAGCATACTCAGGAGCAGCATGAAAGGATCGTGGATTGCCAGAACTTTGTGAGATTCCACCATGCTGTCAAGATCAGGACTACACAAATTCAGGGGAAGCAACAGGAACATCGGGTAACAGATTTCATCTACTACCCGCATAAATAATTTTAAGCAATAGATCTCATTTACTCCAAAATTATATTATGCAATACCCATACATCTCCATGTATTCTAGATCGTAACCTGCATCTATGCATAGCACGACTCTTGATGCCACTGTTGGGTAACACATTAGAAAACAAAAAAATCCGACCTACGCACCAGCCCAGGACAACTATGGAGACTACATACAAGGTTTGAGCTTTTTAGTTACCGACTCGTAGTGTAGCGGAAGTAGAGTCGATGACGATCGGCGGTGCAGATCCCCGCGGTTAGGATTTATAACCTCCCAACCGCGAGGATGTATACCCTCATCCGCCCCTCGGACAGCCCTCCAGGAGGCAGTCCGACAGTCCCCCAGACGGTGTCGCGGACAGCCCTTCGGGAGGACCTTCAAATCTCGAACGGTCACTCGGACAGCCCTTCGAGCGGACCTTCTAAACTCGGACAGTCGCACGGACAGCCCTTCGGGAGGCACTCACGAACTAAGACCGAAACTACGATCTCTCCACAGAGTTGCACACATACGATGTCATCTATCCGGCAGGGCTTCGCCGTCCAGAACTAGTTCCTACCGGAACCCAGACAGCCTTTCGGCACTACGAAACTATTTCGTGGGAGGGAGAGAGAATGCCAGATCATGCATGGCTTGTGTGAGAGAGTTGGAGTGAGGATGGAGAGCTCCTCTCCACCTCCTTATAGTGGTGGAAGGGGTGAGGAGGGGCTGAAATTCAGCCCACAAAACATGCACCCACCAAACAAGGAAAACATGTTCCCACCAAACATGGAGAAACCATGTTCCCTTGTCCATGGTATTCCCCCATGGGGCCCTGCCTTTCTCCCAACACTCTCCACCTTTTGGGGGGGGCCCCCAACATTTTTTCCAGCCACAAGGGGGCTGCCCCCTAAAGGGGGCGCCCCAAAAAACAGCCCCCATGTAACGTGGGATCTTGTCCCCTCGCGCTAGGACAAGATGTTTTCCACGACTATTACTCCTGAAAAATTCCGGAAGGTCCCAGAACATTTCCGGCACCCTCTAAAATTATTCGGACATGCTCCGGAACATTTCCGGTATGGTGGTTTAATTTAAAACCATCTTCGTTCACCCGTTAAACAATTCCGGTAGCTGTGAAAACCTTTTTTCGGTTTTTTCTCTGAAAAAATTCCAGAAATTACCAGACCAATCTGGCAACCTCCAAAACATTCCCGGTGCTTGCCTAAACCTTTTATGATCAATGGTTTAATCCGAAACAACTTTTCGATTTTACCGAAACTTTTTCGTTGTTCTCTTTGGAACTTTTTCGTTGTCTCCGAAACTTTTCCAGTGACTTTCTCTCGAACTCCTTGTCTAGTATTCAGCAGATAGATGACCCTTAAGCGTGTGACCCTATAGGTTCGGTGAAGTATAGACATGACCAGACCACTTTCCGATCAATGATCAGCATCAGAGTCATGGACACCCATATTGACCCCTATACTCACACGAATGAATATTCGAGTGAACCTCCAGTTGCCGTGAGCTATTCCTGTTGCTTCGCGATATGTTACAAACACCCAAGGTGAGATTTTCTGCATCCCCATGGATCAACGACTTATCCACTATGCAAGTTACTTCGTTACCGGTTTTGTTCTCTTTTCTTGTTTTTGTGTTCCTTCATTCCTGTGATCAAATCACACTGTATCTGGCAAGACGATGATGGATACCGTAACACCGAGAGTGCCCGAGAATATCTCTCCATCGTTGGAAGAGCAAATCCCAATCTTGAGCTATCAAGTTACTTGACATACTTTTCCACGAACCCGTAAGCTGCCGTAATAGCCACCCATTTACGGATGACGTTTAACAAACCCCAAAGTTCATGAAGCAAGCATGAAGAAACTCGATACTCTCATGGTCTAAGGAATCATTCAAACATTAACCATCTTTGTGTTATTAACCATTACCTTGTGACGAATGTCTCTCATAGCATAACATCAATTCGGGTCGATTCAACACAAATGTTCTTCTAACATTGTGCCCTCAAAGTTGCTGGCATAGACATGCCCATGATCAGGAAAACAGAATCATCATGCAACACTTGAGCTAGTCTTAGAGGCCAGAATAGGAATACATTTTACCGTTTATTATTCCACACGTGCATATGAGTCTTCCTCCGAGCCTCGTGGTTATTGTAGACTCGAGAACCATAGCAGTTATAGCATGGAACATAAACCTAATTATGAACAAGGAGATCATCAATAACATTTATTATTGCCCCTAGGGCATATCTCCTACACACCTTGAGTCACAAATTTAACAGAATGATCATTGTCTTTACTATTCATCTCATTAAGCAAATCATTTTGAGCCTTAAATACTTGTTCTACTTGAGTGGTTACCATGGAAGCATGTTTACTCATAAGCTTAAGATCATTGACAGTCCTACTCAAATAATCACCCAAGCGATCAAGCATATAAGACATAAGTTTCAATTGTCTACTAACATAGGCATTGAAATTTTCTTGCTTCATAATAAAATGATCAAATTCATTAAACCATTGGCTAGCAGACTTATTATAAGGAATATCTCTTTCATCAAATCTACTAAGAGAATTTACCTCTACTACCTGTGTCGGGTTATCAAGACCGTGTATTTCTTCAATAGGTGGTAGATTCTTAACATCTTCAGCTTTAATACCTTTTTATTTCATAGATTTCTTTGCCTCTTGCATATCTTCAGGACTGAGGAATAGAATACCTCTTTTCTTCGGAGTTGCCTTTGGAGGTGGTCCGGGAATAGTCCAATCATTATCATTGCTCAATATATTATTCAATAGCAATTCATCTTGTTTAATAGTTCATTCCCTGAAAACACAACCAGCACAACTATCTAGGTGGTCCCTAGAAGCATCGGTTAGTCCATTATAAAAGATATCAAGTATTTCATTTTTCTTGAGAGGATGATCAGGCAAAGCATTAAGTAATTGGCGAAGCCTCCCCCAAGCTTGTGGGAGACTCTCTTCTTCAATTTGCACAAAGTTAAATATTTCCTGGAAGGCAGCTTGTTTCTTATGGGTAGGAAAATATTTTTTAGATAAGTAATAAATCATATCCTGAGGACTACACACAACCAGGAGCAAGAGAATTAAACCATATCTTAGCATCACCCTTTAATGATAAAGGAAACAACTTAAGGATATAGTAATAGCGAATTTTTTTCCTCATGAGTAAATAGGGTGGCTATATCATTCAATTTGGTAAGATGTGCCATAACAGTTTTAGATTCATAACCATGGAAAGGATCAAATTCAACCAAAGTAATTAACTCAGGATCGACAGAGAATTCATAATCCTTATCAGTAACAAAGATAGGTGAAGTAACAAACTGAGGATCATATTGCATTCTAGCATTCAAAGTTTTTTCCTTCCACTTGCGAAGCAATTTCTTAAGATCATCTCTATCCTCACAAGCAAGAAAGTCCCTAGTTACCTCTCCTTCCATAACATATCCCTCGGGTATATCAGGCAATTCATATCTAGGAGAGCTAGGTCTAGCAGATGTATCATAGTGTTCAATTTCAATAATTTCATCAGATTCGGAAATATTATCAGTTTCAGCATTGGCTCTAGCAATTTGTTCATCAAGAAATTCACCCAATAGCACAATACCATCAAGCAAAGTATTATCATAAGCACCATGCATAGCAGAAGTAGCATCATCAATTACTTGCGATGTATCAGAATTACTAGCAGGTGGTGGTGTGGCAAACTTACTCATAACATAAGGTGAATCAAGTGCAGAGCTAGATAGCAGTTCCTTACCTCCCCTCGTAGTAGAGGGATAGATCTTGGTTTTTGGATGTTTCAGATTCTTCATACTGATCAACAGATATATATCCAAAGTGACTCAGAGAATAAAGCTATGCTCCCCAGCAACGGCACCACAAAAAGGTCTTGATAACCCACACGTATAGGGGATCGCAACATTTTTCGAGGGTAGAGTATTCAAGCCAAATTTATTGATTCGACACAAGGGGAGCCAAAGAATATTCTCGAGTATTAGCAGCTGAGTTGTAAATTCAACCACACCTGAAAGACTTAATATCTGTAGCAAAGTGTTCAGCAGCAAAGTAAAATGGTAATAACGGTAACGATGGCAAGTGATAGTAGCAGTTTGTAGTGTTTGTAACAATAGCAATGGAAAAGTAACTGAGCAAAGATCAATATATGGAAAGCTCGTAGGCAATGGATCAGTGATGGATAATTATGTCGGATGGCATTCATCATGCAACAGTTATAACATAGGGTGACACAGAACTAGCTCCAATTCATCAATGTGATGTAGGCATGTATTCCGTATATAGTCATACGTGCTTATGGAAAAGAACTTGCATGACATCTTTTGTCCTACCCTCCCGTGGCAGTGGGGTCCTATTGGAAACTAAGGGATATTAAGGCCTCCTTTTAATAGAGAACCGGACCAAAGCATTAGTACTTAGTGAATACATGAACTCCTCAAACTACGGTAATCACCGGAAAGAATCCCAGTTATTGTCACCCTGGGGGATGCGGCGCGTAATAGGTGTCTACAACTTGCAAGATAGGATCAAGAACACACATATATTCATAAAAACATAATAGGTTCAGATCTGAAATCATGGCACTTGGGCCCTAGTGACAAGCAATAAGCACAGCAAAGTCATAGCAACATCAATCTCAGAACATAGTGGATACTAGGGATCAAACCCTAACAACACTAACTCGATTACATGATAAATCTCATCGAACCCATCACCGTCCAGCAAGCCTATGATGAGATTACTCACAAACGGTGGAGAGCATCATGGAGTTGGTGATGAAGGATGGTTGGTGATGACGAAGGCGTCGATTTCCCCTCTCCGAAGCCAAAAATGGACTCCAGATTTGGTCTCCCGAGGAAGAACAAGAGGTGGCGGCGGTTCCGTATCGTGAAACGCGATGAACTCTTCTCCTTGATTTTTTTTCTCCCCGAATAGGAATATATAGGAGTGGAAACGAGGTCGGAGGAGCAGCGGGGGGCCCACAACCCTGCTCGGCATGGCCTAGGGGGTGGTCGTGCCCACCAAGCTTGTGGTCAGGTGGTGGGTCCCCTGTGGTTGATTCTTTCGCCAGTATTTTTTATTAATTCCAAAAATATTCTGTGTAAATTTTCAGGACGATCCGAGAACTTTTATTTCTGCACGAAAATAAGACCAAGGCAATTCTGCTGAAAACAGCGTCAGATCGGGTTAGTTCCATCCAAATCATGCAAATTAGAGTCCAAAACAAGGGGAAAAGAGTTTGGAAAAGTAGATACGTTGGAGACGTATCACGCAACAAGGCTCGTCTCGTATCCCAAGGATATACGCAAGTCGAAGGTATGGACTACGGTGAGACATATGCCCCCTTGCTAGACTTGAAGCTATCCATATTCTTCTTGCTTATGCTAATCACCATGATATCACGCTTTATCAAATGGACATCAAAAGTGCTTTTAAATGGTGAAATTGAAGAAGAGGTTTATGTTAAGCAACCACCTAGTTTTGTGAACCCTAAGAAACCTACTCATGTTTACAAGCTTCGTAAAGCTCTTTATGGACTTAAGCAAGCCCCTCGTGCTTGGTATAAATGTTTAACGAAGTTTCTCATTGAAAAAAGTTTTGAAATAAAATTGATGCAACCTTGTTCACTAAGAGAGTTAATGGTGAATTATTTTGTGCCAAATCTATGTGGATGATATTACCTTTGGTTCCACTAACCCTCAATTTAGTGAAAGATTTGGAAGGTTGATGTCTGAGAAGTATGAGATGTTTATGATGTGTCAGATGAACTTATTTCTTGGATTGCAAATCAAGCAATCAAGATAAGGAACTTTCATCTCTCAAACTAAGTATACCAAGGACTTGATCAAGAAATTCAACATGCAAGAGTGCAAAGGTACGAAAACTCCCAAACCACTAGTGGACATGTTGACCTTAGCAGGGAGGATGAGCCGGTTGATCAAAAGGTTTATCGATCTATGATTGGTTCATTGCTATATCTATGTGCATCTCGTCCTGATATTATGCTTAGTGTTTGCATGTGTGCTAGATATCAAGCTGCACCTAAAGAGTGTCATCTTTTGGCTGTGAAACGTATTATGAGATACTTGATACAAACACCAAAATTTGGCATTTGGTATCCCAAGGGATCTTCTTTTAATCTTGTTGGCTATTCTGATTTGGACTATGCCGGTAACAAAGTTGATAGAAAGTCCACCTCGGGTACTTGTCAATTTTTGGGTAGATCTCTTGTGTCTTGGTCCTCCAAGAAACAAAACTCAGTATCTTTATCTACTACCGAAGCTGAGTACATTGCTGCTGGATCTTGTTGTGTGCAATTCTATGGATGACACAAACGCTTAAGGATTACAGAATTTATGTTAAAAATGTTCCATTACTTTGTGACAATGAAAGTGCTATTAAAATTGGTCATAATCATGTTCACCATTCTCGAAGAAAGCATATTCAAGTTCGACATCATTTCATTCATGATCATGTTGCCAAAGGAGATATCAATCTTAAGCATGTTCGTACTAACAAGAAATTGGCTGATATCTTTACTAAGCCACTTGATGAGAAAACATTTGTCACTTGATGAGTGAGTTGAACATCATTGATGCTTCAAACTTGAGCTAGACTCACTCGGTTGCAAGCAAGGGCATGAGCTTTCTTGTTATTTCCATGTTCCCGTAACTCGTTATCATATGCCATGGAATTCTATGTTCCCTTGTATTGCATCTAACCTTTTGTAGGTACTTGGAAGAACTCCATTCCACAAGATTGCCATCAACTCCAGTTTTAAGCAAGCTTGTCATTACCAAGTATCCACAACCCCTCTTGATGATGGAAGGAAGACGACAACAAAAATTATCCTTGACATATACTTGATCTTAGCAGCAAAATCTTAAGTGATATCATGTCCATTGGATATATCCATTGTTCTTCCTTGCATGACTAACCTTTGTAGGTGACTAGTCTACAAGAACGAGAAGGATTGCTCCCAATTCAAGATGATTTTCATCAACCTTGAGCATCCTCAACAAGTTCACCTACGAGCAACGTCATCAACATCACTCAAAGGTATGTACTCATATCCTTGAAAAGGCTTTACTCCAAGTCATGGGCTAAAGCAACTCAAGTGATATGAAGACATTAAAATTCTTAATTGAAAAAAGGTAACCCCATTATGAGATTAACATAGAGTATGACCTATGATCAAGTATTCTTGCTTGGCTCCTAAGTCAATATACTTTAATATAGGTGACCTAGTCACTGCCCATCATCTAGTTAAGAATCTTGTGTGGTTTCTCTTTATTTGCGTGATCTGTCGTAACCACTCAAATCTTATCTATTTGATGTTCTTTGTAAAAATTTCCCATTCTTTCTTTTTGAAACTATTTATTTTGTCTATGTGAAAACAGAAACTTGGTCTCTCATTCGGAGCCACCAATATAAATAACTCGGTTCTACTGAATTTGCAGATGAGCTGCACTACACAATCTGAGTACCATCAATTTATTCAGCCCGGAGGCACCGATTTTCTTTGTTTTCTAAATCTATGTTTGTTTCTGTTCTTGTGATATTCTTGTTCCTTCGATGACCCCATTAAAAAATTATTAGGGGGAGAATAACAAACAACACTTCGGGGGAGAAATTTTTTATTCAAGGATCCCTAGATCCAAGGGGAAGAAAACTCAAATTTGCAAAAGGGAGAGAAGTTACATTCAATGATTCCCTTAGTTCATTTCTATGAACCCTACTTTCAATGACCCTTGTTCTCGAGGACTCCTTCCTTGTCAATGATCCATGTCACTACTCCTAAGCTTAACCTTTTTGGTAATTTATGCCAAAGGGGAAGAATATCAAAGCTTCATGCTAAAGGGAGAGTTACACGCTTATGCAAAGGGGGAGATGATTTAGGGGGAGAGAAAAATATCAAAAGTTCGCACTTATATAACAAGGGGAGAATAACAATGTAGGGGGAAAAAACTATTTTTGGAGAAAAGTCTAAAGTAAACAAAGGATTACTTTTTCTCACCCTATCCAATCCCAATATCTACATGTTGAGATTCAGGGGGAGAGGATGTACTACGACCTTCACATCTAAGGGGAGAAAAGATACAAAAGATTAATGCTAAAGGAGGAGACATATCAATCTTAAGGATTATCGTATTTTATATGTTCTCCATATCTTTGTATCCTTTGAGTTCTATTGATTTTGTTTAGTAGAATACTCTTGTGTTTCCTAACAGTTTTTCTTAAGTGTGTCTCTACTACTAGAATGCTCAAGAACTCAAGGTAAGTATATGCATCATATCTTTGATCAAGATGATCTCTTGCTTCTTGCACATATTGTTTGCAAGAGTGAAGTCTTGAACGAGGATACATCTCATTCATATATTTCGATGCATATAGCCAAGATACACATGAATTCCTATATCCTTTAATCCATATGTGTGTCCATGCATTCCAAAGCAACTATCCTTTAAAGGACTGCACACATTTAGGGGGAGCTCATGTGTTTCTCAAAGTCTTCATTACATCTGTGCATATCTTTATTTGAAGCTTTGATTGTATGTTGTCATCAATTACCAAAAAGGGGGAGATTGAAAGCACAACATGCTCCCTTGGTGGTTTTGATAATTCATGACAACATACATGGTCTCTTGTACTAACACCTCTATCTAGTGTATTTCAGATAATAGTCCATGGAGAGTTGGGCTGGCAAAAGGATTGTGCAGATTGTGGAATTACCCCAAGATGCAAGGAAATAGGTTGGCCAAGCTTCAAGCAAGAGGACTCTACATTTTACATTTGTGAGAAATCACTTTGAGTCCATAGGAAAGCCAATACTATTAAAAGGGGGTAAGGTTTTGTTGGTGAACAAAATGCTCATACGTGCACAAGTGATAGTCACCAAACACATCCACAAGCTCTCCCACCAAAGTCTGTCTATAACCAAACATTCAAAATCAGTGCAACCAACATTCTTATCCCGGTGCCACCGATTCCAAAACCTAGACAGACTCAGCCAAACCCTAGCCACTTCAATGCAACCGATTCCATACTGGTGTCGCCGAGTTTTGGTTTCCAACTTTCTGTTATGCTACTTCACATTTTCGGTCCCACAAGAATGTTGGGTCGGCGTTACCGAGATTGGAAATCTGACCGTTGGTCACCTTGTCGGTGAAACCGAGATTCCTATACCGGTCCCTTCGAGATTCAAAAGTTGCCACCTTTTGGTCACTTCGGTACCACTGAGATTAACACATCGGTGTCACCGAGTTGGTCATTTTGTGTGTAATGGTTGGATTTTTGGGGATGCCTATATATACCCCTCCACCACCACTCACTCGAAAGAGAAGCACTCAGAACTATTCCATACCTATCCTATCAGATTTTCTTAGCGAGAACCACCTACCCTTATGTTGAGATAAAGATCTTCCACTCCAACCATATGGATCTTGATTTCTAGCCTCCCCAAGTTGCTTTCCACTAATCCCATCTCTTCTACCAAGCCAAATCTGTGAGAGAGTGATTGTGTGTTGTGGATTCTATCATCTTGAAGCACAAGAGCAAGGAGTTCATCGTCATTACCGAGCCTATTACCTTTTGGAGGGTGGTGCCTCCTAGATTGGTTAGGTGTCGCTTGGGAGCCTCCTACTTCGTGTTGTGGAGTGAACCAATAAGTTTGTAAGGGCAAGGAGATCGCCTACTTCGCGAAGATCTACCCATAGTGAGGCTAGTACTTCGTGGACGGAAGCCATATGGAATAGTCAAGGTTGCTACTTCGTGGACCCTTATGGGTGGAGCCCTCCATGGACTCTCGCGACCGTTACCCTCCTTGGGTTGACGACTCCATAAACATGGACGTACGATAGCACGACCTATCGGAACCACGGGAAAAATCCTTGCGTCTCCTATTGCATTTGATCTTCCTATCTCATCTCTTTACTTCATGTGCTATGTCTTTACTTTCCGCTGCCATATTTGTAGACATGCTTGTGTAGGGTTGTTAGACTTGCTAGACTTGCTAAAATAGTTAGAATCTGCCAACCAATTAACTTGGGAAAAGGTTAGGTTTTATATTCTTGCTAGTAGTCTATTCACCCCCCCCCCCTAGACACTCGTCTAGCGATCCTACAAGTGCTCAACCACAACAGGGCACGCATGCATTTGACATTGATGGCCGACTACTTTGCCCTTGATGCACTATTTGTGACAGGAGCTGCGGAATAAGCGGAGGCTGGCAAAGGATGAGGTTCCGATGCGCGTCGGGAATGGTTCCAAGGTCGATGTGATCGCCGTCGGCACGCTACCTCTACATCTACCTTCGGCATTAGTGTTAAACCTCAATAATTGTTATTTAGTACCAGCTTTGAGCATGAACATTGTATCTAGATCTCGCTTGATGCGAGATGGATACTCATTTAAATCTGAGAATAATGGTTGTTCTATTTACATGAGAGAAATGTTTTATGGTCATGCCCCGCTGGTCAATGGTTTATTTTTGATGAATCTCGAACATGATGTTACACTTGTTCATAGTGTGAGTACCAAAAAGTGTAAGGGTGATAATGATAGCCCCACTTACATGTGGCACTACCGCCTTGGTCATATTGGTGTCAAACGCATGAAGAAGCTCCATGCTGATGGACTTTTGGAGTCTCTTGATTTCGAATCATTTGACACGTGCGAACCATGCCTCATGGGCAAGATGACCAAGACACCGTTCTCCGGAACAATGGAGCGACCAACTGACTTGTTGGTAATAATACATACCGATGTATGCGGTCCAATAAGCGTCGAGGCTCGCAGTGGCTACCGTTATGTTCTCACCCTCACTGATGACTTGAGCATATATGGGTATGTCTACTTAATGAAACATAAGTCTGAAACTTTTGAAAGGTTCAAGGAGTTTTAGAGTGAGGTAGAGAATCAACATGACAGGAAAATAAAGTGCCTACGATCTGATCGTGGCAGAGAATATTTAAGTCATGAGTTTGGCACGCACCTAAGGAAATGTGGAATTGTTTCACAACTCACGCTGCCTGGCACACCTCAGCGAAATGGTGTGTCTAAACATCGTAATCGCACTCTATTGGATATGGTGCGATCTATGATGTCTCTTACTGACTTACCGCTATCATTTTGGGGATATGCATTAGAGACTACCGCATTCACTTTAAATAGGGCACCATCAAAGTCCGTTGAGACGACACCGTATGAACTATGGTTTGGAAAGAAACCTAAGCTGTCGTTTCTAAAAGTTTGGGGATGCGATGCTTACGTGAAGAAACTTCAACCAGAGAAGATCAAACCCAAAGCGGAAAAGTGGTTCTTCATAGGATATCCCAAAGAGACTATTGGGTATACCTTCTACCTCAGATCCGAAGGCAAAGTCTTTGTTGCCAAGAATGGATCCTTTGTCAAGAAAGAGTTTATCTCGAAAGAAGTAAGTGGGAGGAAAATAGAACTTGATGAGGTAATTGTACCTCCACTCGAACCGGAGAGTAGCGCATCATAGGAAGTTGTTTCTGTGGAGCCTACACCGGCTGGAGAGGAAGTTAATGATGATGATCGTGAAACTTCAGATAAAGTTGCTATTGAACCTCGAAGGTCCACAAGGACACGTTCCGCACCAGAGTGGTACGGCAACCCTGTCCTTGAGATCATGTTGTTGGACAACGGTGAACCTTCGAACTATGAAGAAGCGATGGTGGGTCCAAATTCCAACAAATGGCTTGAAGCCATGAAATCTGAGATAGGATCCATGTATGAGAATGAAGTATGGACTTTGGTGGACTTGCCTGATGATAAGCGAGCCAGTGAAAATAAATGGATCTTTAAGAAGAATACTGACGCGGATGGTAATGTGACCGTCTATAAGGCTCGGCTTGTCGCTAAGGGTTATCGACAAGTTCAAGGAGTTAACTACGATGAGACTTTCTCACCCGTAGCGATGCTAAAGTCTGTCCGAATAATGTTAGCAATTGCCGCAGTTTATGATTATGAGATCTGGCAAATGGACGTCAAAACGACATTCCTTAATGGCTTCCCGAAGGAAGAACGGTATATGATGCAGCCGGAAGGTTTTGTTGATCCTAAAGATGCTAACAAAGTATGCAAGCTCTAGTGCTCCATCTATGGGCTGGTGCAAGCATCTCGGAGTTGGAACATTCGCTTTAATGAGGTGATTAAAGCGTTTGGGTTTGTACAGGTTTATGGAGAACCCTGTATTTACAAGAAAAGTGAGTGGGAGCTCTGTAGCATTTCACATATTATATGTGGATGACATACTGATAATGGGAAATGATATAGAACTCTTGGAAAGTGTAAAGGCCTACTTGAATAAATGTTTTTCAATGAAGGACCTTGGAGAAGCTGCTTACATATTAGGTATTAAGATCTATAGAGATAGATCGAGACGCCTCATAGGTCTTTCACAAAGCACATACATTGACAATATATTGAAGAAGTTCAATATGGATCAGTCCAAGAAGGGGTTCTTGCGTGTGTTACAAGGTGTAAGATTGAGTACGACTCAATGCCCGACCTCGGAAAAGGATAGAGAAGAGATGAGTGTCATCCCCTATGCTTCAGCAATAGGCTCTATTGTGTATGCCATGCTGTGTACCAGACCTGATGTGAACCTTGCCATAAGTTTGGTAGGGAGGTACCAAAGTGATCCCGGAGCGGAACACTGGACAGCGGTCAAGAATATCCTGATGTTTCTCGTATATGGAGGTGCCGAAGAGCTCGTCGTAAAGGGTTACGTCGATGCTAGCTTCGACACAGACCCGGACGACTCCAAGTCGCAAACCAGATACGTGTATGTTTTGAACGGAGGGGCAGTCAGCTGGTGCAGCAGGAAGTAAAGCATCATGGCGGCATCTACATGTGAAGCGGAGTACATAGCTGCTTCAGAAGCAGCAAAGGAAGGAGATTGGATGAAGGAGTTCATCCTTGACCTAGGAGTAATTCCAAGTGCGTCGGGCCCGATGACTCTATTTTGTGACAACACTGGAGCTATTGCCCTTGCGAAGGAGCCCAGGTTTCACAAGAAGAAAAGACACATCAAGCGCCACTTCAACTCCATCTATGATTACATTCAGGAGGGAGATATAGATATTTGTAAAGTACATACGGATCTGAATGTCGCAGATCCGTTGACTAAACCTCTCTCACGAGCAAAACATGATCAACACTAGAATGCTATGGGTGTTCAATTCATCACAATGTAACTAGATTATTGACTCTAGTGCAAGTGGGAGACTGTTGGAAATATTCCCTAGAGGCAATAATAAAATGGTTATTATTGTATTTCCTTTTTCATGATAATTGTCTATTGTTCATGCTATAATTGTGTTAACCGGAAACCGTAATACATGTGTGAATACATAGACCACAACATGTCCCTAGTGAGCCTCTAGTTGGCTAGCTCGTTGATCAATAGATGATCAAGGTTTCATGACCATGGACATTGGATGTCGTTGATAACGGTATCACATCATTAGGAGAATGATGTGATGGACAAGACCCAATCCTGAGCATAGCACAAGATCGTATAGTTCGTTTGCTAAAGCTTTTCAATGTCAAGTATCATTTCCTTAGACCATGAGATTGTGCAACTCCCGGATACCGTAGGAATGCTTTGGGTGTGCCAAACGTCACAACGTAACTGGGTGGCTATAAAGGTACACTACGGGTATCTCCGAAAGTGTCTGTTGGGTTGGCACGAACCAAGACTGAGATTTGTCACTCCGTGTGACGGAGAGGTATCTCTGGGCCCACTCGGTAAGACATCATCATAATGAGCTCAATGTGACTAAGGAGTTAGCCACGGGATGATGTGTTACAGAACGAGTAAAGAGACTTGTCGGTAACAAGATTGAACAAGGTATAGGGACAACGATGATTGAATCTCGGGCAAGTATCATACCGATCGACAAAGGGAATTGCATACGAGATTAATTGAATCCCCGACATCGTGGTTCATCCGATGAGAACATCATGGAGCATGTGGGAGCCAACATGGGTATCCAGATCCCGCTGTTGGTTATTGACCGGAGAGGTGTATCGGTCATGTCTACGTGTCTCCCGAACCCGTAGGGTCTACACACTTAAGGTTCGATGACGCTAGGGTTATAGGGAAATGGTATACGTGATTACCGAAGGTTGTTCGGAGTCCCGCATGAGATCCTGGACGTCACGAGGAGCTCCGTAATGGTCCGGAGTTAAAGATTGATATATAGGAAGTCCAGTTTTGGTCACCGGAAAGTTTTTGGGCTCATCGGTAGTGTACCAGGAGTGCCGGGAGGGTGCCGGAGGACCCCGGGAGGGGTGTGACGACCAAAGGACTTCATGGGCCCTTAGAGGAGGTGTACCAGCCCTTATTTGGCTGTCCAAGACCTTCCGGAAGGGCACATGTGGCTAGGGATAAGAGATAAGGCTGAAAAGGATTCAAAAGGAAGAGATCCACCTCCCTTGTGGGAGGTGGACTCCTCCCTAGGTTCGGCCGAACCTCTCCTCCTTGGAGGAGGGGCCAAGGCAGCCCTCCCTCTCCCTCCTCCTATATATATCCAAGGTATAGGGGCTGATTTGAGACACGAATCCTCTCTTTCTCGGCGCAGCCCTACCCTTCCTCTTCCTCGTTCTTCGTAGCGCTTGGCGAAGCCCTGCCGGAGTCCATGTAGCTCCACCGTCACCACGCCATCGTGCTGCCGAAGCTCTCCCTCAACCTCTCCTTCCTCCTTGCTGGATCAAGGCGTAGGAGATGTCATCGGGTTGCACATGTGTTGAACGCGGAGGCGCCTTTGTTCGGCGCTTAGATCGGAGTCCACCGCGATCTGAATCGCTACGAGTATGACTCCACCAACCGCGTTCTTGTAACGCTTCCGCTTAGCGATCTTCAAAGGTATGAAGATGCAATCTCTCCCTAATCGTTGCTGGTTTCTCCATAGATAGATCTTGGTGATCGTAGGAAATTTTTTCATTTACTACTACGTCTCCCAACACGCACCACCTCAGCCCCAACGCCATCCTCTACACCACGGGTTCGTGACGCTGCTCAAGGGCTATTTGGGGATGCTCCCCTTTGTGGATCTCTTCATTAAGCTCTTCTACCTCAAGGCATTGAAGAATGGCGAGGAGTCATTCGCCATCGGGGGCGCTATGGTGTGTTGCCACGGCTCGCGCTTCCTGCACTTCAGCCTGATCGAATCCATCAAGGGTTGGCATCGGACGTTCTTCTACGTGAAGAACGGCGACCCGCAGCGGGACTACATCCGGCTGTCGGCTTAGGTCAACATCCGGTCCTCCGGCACGAACTGGTCGGGGACCGCCCCCCACGGGACCTGCCTCGAAGAGCTAGGCCGGCTCGTGGAGCTGAGGAGCAGGGAAGGGCTGGTTGCCACAGACCTGGTTGCCCCTTCATTGCACGCGGGGTGCTGCCTCTCTAGCTGAGGCCACGCCGGATCTATGACATGTCCAGCTGTCGGGACCCCTGCCGGCTGACGACCATCGACCTGACGCCAGCATAGGTGGCGAAGCGGGTGAACACCATCATGACCTTCCGGCTGGCACCGGCGATGTGGGCTTTTGGCAAGGAGCCGTATGACAGGCACCACCGGGCACCCATGGTACGTTCCATTGAGGCGACCTTTCTTTTCCGAACCCTTCCTGCCGGCTCCCGATCTTACTTTCTATGCTGACCGCATTTGTTCATGCGACAGAACACGCTGGACGGCCTGCACCCCCAGATCTTCGAGGCGGAGCGCGCTCAGTCTGACTCCGAGGACTACGAGAAGGGAGGCACACCCGAAGAGGGGGTCGACTCCTCGAGGGAGGCCGAGGCGGCGGCCGACCCGGGAGCCGGAGGGGAGGGCCCAGCACAGCCGGTGAGTTTCCCCTCGGCCCCGCGATCAGGGATTGGACTGACGATGACGACGATGATGTTCGGGCCCTGAACGCGCCTCCCCTCACAGTTCAGGAGGGCTCGGACAAGCGGAACGAGGAGTAGCCGGTGCGTGCCCCGATGGTCGGGACCTCCAACCGGGGGAAGAGGCCGGCTCAGGAGGAGCCGGCGGCCCAACCGTCGGCTCGCAAGTGGGTGAAGGTGGCCATGTCGAAGCCGCCGGCGCGCGCCAGGCGGGCTCTGCCCGTCGTCACCGGGTAAGTGTTCTATTTCTTGCGTGGGTTTCTCCCTTGGTCGTGTGCTGGCACGCATTTGAGTCCTTTCTGCCCTTAGGACCCCATCGAGCTCCATGACGTGGAGTCAACAGCCGACCTGGCAGAAGCCGCCAGCCAGCTGGCTCGCGAGCACACGGCCACGCAGCACAAGGAGAAGAGGAGGCTCGTGGAGCTACAGGCCTCGAAGTCCGGAGTCTAGGGCGTGCCCTCACACTCCGGGACCTTGAGCGGCAGGAGGCGGAGGAGGTCCACGGACCATGCGCAAGCATCAGACTTGGCAGTAGAGTCAACTCGCATGTCGAGGCCCCCATCAAGCGAGCCGCGAGGAGCGGCCCTGGAGCGGGTCGCGCCTCCGTCCGCGGAGGAAATGGCCCGACCGGGGGCGGCTACTACGGAGCCGGCCCATGAGGAGACCCGTACGGTGGTGCCGGACGCGACGCCGCCTGCCGCCGAGCCGGCCCGTGTCGACGTGCCGGAGGCCCAGATGGCTCCGGAGGCGGCACCGGAGGCGGCGCCGGAGGTGCCGGTCATGGAGACGGAGATGCCAACTATCGCTCTTGTTGCGCCAAGCCGGACGGAGGGGGAGGTGGCATTGGCGCCGAATGAGGGACGACCGGGAGCCGATTCCTGCGCCCTCACTGTTCTCAATCCTCCCCCAACAGGCGGTGTCGTGAGGAATGCTAGGGCGGGCGGCGAGGAGAGCTGGTCCCGGAGTTCCATGCTGGACGTGATCTGAGAAAGGGATGCGCTGGCGCGCGTCCCCGCAATCCCGCCTCCGTTGGCAGGCAGCCCATTCCTGGCGTTGGGGGAGCTGGGCACCGTCCTAGCGCGGTGCCGCGAGGAGCTGGCCCGGTTCGCGGAGGCGGTCGACACACCCTACAGCGCGCGGATGTAGGCCTCGCTTGTCTTTGTTAAATTTTACAGTGGGGGCGCGTGAGCACACCCACTAGGTGTAGGCCCCGATATGCGGGGCGGCTGACCGGCTATGGGGCAACCGGGCTGGATCTCTTCGTGCATAATCTGACTTCGGCCTCCTGTGGCAGGCGGGGAACGCCTGGTGGCAGGAGTTGTTCGACGAGGCGGTCTCCATCCACAACCGTGGCAAGCATGGCTTCTATCGGTTGGAGTTGGAGCTGATGAGGGTCCGAGGTATGCTTAGTCCAGTGGGGGCGTCTAGCCCCCGGGAGTCGGGCCGGCTGCTTGGCAGCCGGGCCGGGTCTGAAATGTTCTCAACGACGCCGGTTTTGCTTTGCAGGGGAGCTGACCACCCTCCGGGGGGAGAATGCCAACGCGGTCTTCGAGCGGGATAGGTTGATGCACAGCATCCAAGCGATCACCTTGGAAAGGGACCGGTTGGGCGCCCTACTGGTGGACGGGCAGGCGGGCCTAGACCACCTGAGAGCCGACGTGGCGCGGGAGGTGGCGGCCAAGGACGAGGCCACCAAGGAGGCGGCCTACGCCGCCCAACGGACCACCGCCCTCCAAAGCAAGTCCTACACCGGGAATATCTTCGGGGGCGCAGGCATGACATTGAGGAGGACGCCGGTTGGGACATGGCAGAGCTTGGGCTAGCCATGGAGAACCAGATGATCCACCTCGAGCGGACCATGGAGCGGCAGAAGACAACCGGCAAGGAGGTGATCGCCGCCCTGTGGCCCGGTCGTGGGGCTCCGGAGAGACGCGTGGCCTTGTGGCTGGAGAACATGGTGGCTCGGCTCGAGTTTGGGAAGGTTTTAGCAGCTCAAGCCGGTGCGCAGATGGCGCTCTGGTTCGTCACGTCATGGTATCATGGCATTGACTTGGACCGGCTAGCCACCATGCGGGATGAGCCAGAGCAGGAGAGGGCGGCGCGCGAGACCGCCCTAGTCCGTCGGGCCAATGAGCTTGCCTTGTATGTTGACCCAGATGAGCTCCTTCCGACTCTCGGTGAGGATGGAGAATCGGTCGTCCAGGATTCATTCGGCAACCCCCAAGGTCCGGAGGACGAGGAGGTCGCCAATGAGAGTACCAACTCCAGCACTAAAAGCACATTTGCTCCCTTGGTGGTTTTGGTAATTAATAACAACATATAAGTCATTGAATGTTTTCACCAAGTATATTTCAGGAAAAGTTCAATGATGGGAATGGCTAAAGGATTGTGGAATTACCCCAAGATTCAAGGAAATAGGTTGGCCAAGCTTCAAGCAAGAGGACTCTACAGTTTACATTTGTGAGAAATCACTTTGAGTCTATAGGAAAGCCAATACTATTAAAAGGGGGGTAAAGTTTTGATGGTGAACAATATGCTCAAACATGCACAAGTGACAGTAAACAAAACATCCACATACTCTCCCACCAAAGTCTGTCCTAAGCCAAACATGTCAAATCGGTGCAACCAACTTTCCTATCCCGGTGCCACCGAGTTTTACACTTCGGTGTCACCGAGTCTAACTTATTGTGTGTAACAGTTGAATTTTTGGAGATGCCTATATATACCCCTTCACCACCACCCACTCGATAGAGAAGCACTCAGAACTATTCCATACCTATCCTACTCAATTTTCTAAGAGAGAACCACCTACCCTTGTGTTGAGGTCAAGATCTTCCACTCCAACCATATGGATCTTGATTTCTAGCCTCCCCAAGTTTCTTTACACCAATCCCATCCCTTCTACCAAGCCAAATCTGTGAGAGAGAGAGATTGTGTGTTGAGGAGTCTATCATCTTGAAGCACAAGAGCAAGGAGTTCATCGTCATTACCGAGCCTATTACCTTTTGGAGCGTGGTGCCTCCTAGATTGGTTAGGTGTCTCTTGGGAGCCTCCTACTTCGTGTTGTGGAGTGAACCAAGAAGTTTGTAAGGGCAAGGAGATTGCCTACTTCATGAAGATCTACCCATAGTGAGGCTAGTCCTTCGTGGACGGAAGCCACATGGAATAGTCAAGGTTGCTTCTTCGTGGAACCCTCCGTGGGTAGAGCCCTCTATGGACTCTCGCAACTGTTACCCTCCGTGGGTTCAAGACTCCATGAACATCGATGTACGATTGCACCACCTATCGGAACCACGGGAAAAATCATCGTGTCATCACTTGTGTTTGCATTCCTAACCCTCTCTTTACTTATATGTGCAATGTCTCTATTTTCCGCTTCAATACTCTTAGATATGCATGTGTAGGGTGTTACTTGATATGCTATGAATGCTAAAACTTGCCAAGAATTAAAATTGGGAAAAGGAAAAACTTTATTTGGTCAAGTAGTCTAATCACCCCCCCCCCTCTAGACGTACTTTCAATCCTACAAGTGGTATCAGAGTTTTGGTCTCCATTGCATTGGTTTCACAACCTAGGAGAAGTATGGCATCTAGTGAGGGAAATTATCACCGTAGAGGTTCGTACTTTGATGGCACTAATTTTGCTAGTTGGAAGCATAAAATGAAAATGCATTTGCTTGGTCATAATCCTGCCGTTTGGGCTGTTGTTCGTGTTGGCTTGCAAGGTGAATTCTTTGTGGATGGAAAGCAACCGGATCGTGAAGCATCTGCGGATGAATTGAAGATGTTGCAACTCAATGCTCAAGCATGTGACATACTCTTCAACTGCCTATGTCCTAAAGAATTCAACAAAATCAGCCTTCTTGAACACGCAAAAGAGATACGGGATACTTTGGTTGATATGCATGAAGGAATTGAGTCCGTGAGAGAATCCAAGTTAGATGTTCTTCAAGGTCAACTTGACAAGTTCAAGATGAAGGATGGTGAAGGAGTCGTCGAAATGTACTCTAGGCTATCTCTCATCACCAATGATATTGCCAGCTTAGGAAGCAAAGAAATGACTGACAAGTTCATCATCAAGAAGATACTTCGAGCTTTGGATGAGAGATATGACACCGTGTGCACATTGATCCAAATGATGCCCAACTACAAAGATCTCAAACCAACGGAAGTGATTGGTAGAATTGTTGCTCATCAGATGACACTCAAAGACAAGGAAGACCTTCATCACAAGTCTAGCAGTGCATACAAAGCCACAAGTGATGCTCCCGGTACCTCAAGCGACAACCTTGTCACAAATGAAGAGATAAGCCTCATGGTCAAGAAATTCAACAAGTTCTACAGGAATAGAAGCAAAGATCGCAGCTCCAACTCCAGATATGAAGAGAAGTGTTTGTCAAGTCATGATCGAAACTACTACAATTGTGGGAAGCCCGGACACTACTCCAATGAGTGGTCGGCTCCCTACAAACGAAGAGAAGAGTCATCAAGAAGACGAATCTCAAGAGATGAATCACCTCGAAAAGAGAGAAGGAGTAGAGATGATCGTTATGAACGAAGACCCTCAAGAAGAAGTAGGTACTCGAAGAAGAAGGACAAGCAGACCAAGAGCTACTCAAGAAGGAAGCATCAAGCTTATGTTGGTGAATGGGTTTCTGGCTCCGACTCCGACAACCACTCCGAGAGAAGCTATCACTCCAACTCTGACTATAGTCAAGATGATGGTGTTGCCGGAATTGCACTAATGACAACCAACTCCTATGATATATTTGATTCACCAAATGAAGGAGGTGGAAGTTTCTTCATGGCTAAAGGCCCCAAGGTATCACACCCCGAATATCTTGATTACGATAGTCATGAAGATGATTTGCTTTACGATGATGACTTGCTATGTGATAAAACTAGTGATGTTAATCATAATGAATTTGATATTACTCATGCTAGTCAAGATAAGTCTATTGATGATGATAAGATGAAAATAGAAGAACTAACTAAAGAACTCAACACTCTTAAGTTATCTCATGAATCTACTCTTGAAGATCATAGAGAGCTTGTAAGAACTCATGAGAAGCTACGCTTCGAGAAGCTCAACTTGGAGCAAGAACATGAATTTCCTAAAGCTATCAATGACGATCTCCGAAAGAAGACTTATATTATATTGCCAAAAGACTACTCTTGTCTACATTCATGCCACAAGTCAAATCTAAGAAAACTAGTAACAAAGGAAATAAAGGTTCTTCATCTAGCAGCAACAATAAAATTGCCAAACCAAATGATGTTGCTCCTAGTAGTTCTATTGATTCAACTAATGATGATTCTCTTAGCCAAGTTACACTTGTGCAAGAAAATGCTTTATTGAAAGGAATTGTAGAGAAAGATATCTACAAGAGTCTTGAAGGGTACAAACAATTTGATGAGATTGTACGCAAGCACGAAGGATACTGGAAGAATCATGGTGTTGGCTACTTCAACGCTAATGGAGTTGAATGGGAAGAAGGTCAATATCCCAATCCCAAGTTTGTTCATCAGAAGGAGAAGTATGAAAATACTCTTCCCAAGGGGAAAAACACTCAATATGACCTTCCACTACAAGACACCAAGCTCAAGGGCAAGAACAAGCTTCAAGAGGACTTTGACTCTTATGAAGATGAATCCCAAGCTTTGGTGAAGTGGGTTACCAAGGCTACTTCTACAAGTGCTACTTCAACACCAAGAATCCCCATCAACTTGATGTGGATTCCCAAGAAGAAGAACTAGAGAGTTCTTGAGGGGTGACTCCGCCAATGAAATTCACTCACATTCATTATTGGCAAGATCTATTTGCAATCAACATCTACCCTATGCAATAGATCAAGGAGTCACACATTCCCTCAAAGATAAGCAAGGGACAAGGTAATCAACAAATCAATGGACATCATTACACATGCTTTGCACTCAATGTCCATAGATATCCTTGTATTTGTCTCCTGTGTGTTGGTACTAACCCATGTAGGCGAGAAGAGTAGGGAAACAACAAGGATGCTCCCAACTCTTGGTGATCTTCATTAATCTTGAGCATCCACCACTACCTCACCAACATGAAGTCTTCATCGACAAAACCCAAGGTTAGTTTATCCCTCTTATGGGGGGATGTCACATCAAGGGGGAGCTTTACTCTAAGACATGAGTCAAAGCATCTCTTAGTATGTGACATACATCAAATGCTTTATGTAAAAGTGGTAACCCCACTTGTGCTTAACGATGAGTATGACCTATGATCAAGTACTCTTACTTGGCTCCTAAGTCAAATACTCATATATATATATATATATATATATATATATATATATATAAAGATGACTTCGTCATCGCCCAAGCGCTTGTTAGATGTTAGAGTATTTGTGCATGTTTATCATGATTTCATTTGACATCTTATTGTGTGAGCATGTTGGTCTGCATTTATTTTCTCATTCGAGGATATCCAATTGTTCCTATTTGGCTTTTGATTTATATTTTTCCAATTGGATGTACAAGAATCCCTAGGACCACTTCTTTAGCTATCTATGCTCTCTCACCTCATACTCTATTCATGATGCATCACAAAATTTGAACAAGTGCTTTTCAATCCCTCTGTGTGTGGAGCACTCAGAGTTCTGTATCGACAAGGGCTAACCATTAAAACATCGCAAGTGCATCTCGGTGGAACCAACCACAAAATCTCGGTCTCACCGAATGCCTAGGGTTGATCTAGTTTTTCAATCTTGGTACCAACGATCACATTTTCTCGGTTACACTCAATGTCCCTATTAGTGGACAGTTGATGCACTCGGCGACAGCGAAAACTTAGAATCGGTGTCACCGATAGTGGTGGGTATATAAGTTTGGACCCCGACGATTTGAAATTTCCACCTTCAAACGTCATGCTCCACAACCCTAAGCTGCCGCTTCAAGGACCCCTGGTCGTCGCCCTTGTCTCACTGTGCTCCTCCGCCACTGGGAATCGCCATCGCCGACAAAATCCACTCCCTCGTCACCGCCGTAGAGGATCCGCGCCAAGTTAGGGTACAGATTCGATCTCTAGTGCGCTCTCTATCCGATTCTTGCGCATTAGATACTTGTTAATCAGCATTGCACCCTTTGCACATGTTCCTATCCTCTCAAATCCCCAAAATCTCGCGTTAGATGGATTTTCTAGGGTTTTTCCGTCCGCCCAATAAATCTTGGTGGAACCAAAACAAAAATATCGGTCTCACCGATATGCTTTTCAGTGAGGTTGAGAACTAACTCGGTGGAACCGAGTAGTTCTTTTCGGTCCGATCAAAAAGGCTGCCAAGTTTCTGTTAAAGAGTGAGTATGTCTCGGCCCCACCGAAAATTTCTTTTCGGCTACACCGATATCTATTTGACAGATTGGAAAACTTTTGAAAATTCATTGCTCAAATTTCAAAAACCAGCCTCATTTTGTGATGACTCATCTTCTTCTTCTCTCCTATACTCTATTCACAGGGTCAGTATGTGAGGCTCAAAAGACAGTCAGAATTTTCCAAAGCAGGGAGTTGATATGAGTTCTAGAACAAGCCCAGAAGCCAGTTCTTTATCAGGTCCAGTCACCCCCAGCTCTCATGGGTTGCCCAAGGCTGCCACCAGAACCAGGAAGCATCTCAAATCGGATGAAGAAGACTCAGATTTCATTCCTGAGGAGATTCTTGCTAAGAAGCAAGAAAAGGCTACCAAGAAGTCAGCAACTAAAGCTACTTCATCTTGTAGAGTTGTCAGCAAAGTCTATGCTCCTGCTGAGACTATCAAGGCACATGAGAGTGCAAGAGCCACTGTGTCAGTTGAGGTCCCCAAGAAAGCTATGCCTAAGAAGGCAAGGGAGAATAAGTCCCGAAAGAGGATTGTTCATGTTATGGGCAGGCCTACCTCTATGTTTGAGGATCCAGAGGAGGCTGCTGGTGCTGCTACTGAGGAGGAGGAGAAAGAGCATGCTGAGATTGTGCCTCCCAAGAACAAAGTCAAAAAGCACATGGCTGATGCTATGCCAAAGACTGGCACCTCCAAGAGCACCAAGCATGCATCTAAGAAGGCTGGAGTGCAAAAGTCCAAGAGGACCACCAAAGACATTCTTGCTTCAAAGAAGAACAAGGGGACTACCTCTAGAACTGAAGATGATGATGACCTAACCACATTGATGAAGCTCAGACTACATCTTCCAGTGCATGATGCCAGCCATTTGATAGCTGAGGACATGAAGAAGTGTAAAGACTCAAGCTTGAGACCCTGGAGAGCCTTAGACCCATATGCTCAAAGGAGGAAGACCGCTGTTGACTACAGGTTCTATACCAGAGAGCAACATGATTTCAATGATATCGTTCTGCTTGACAAGAGCTGTAACGCCCCGGACACACCCGCCGGTGGTCGTTACTCCTGGCGGGATCTAGACTGGCCTCACAGGTCAATACTAGTCTTTTCTGCGCACTTTGTCCTCACTCATGCGCACCCGGGACCAACTTCTCGGTCAGTCACACATCCTAGAACTACTCCAGGCCAAGCACACTTAACTTGGGGGTTGTATTTGAATGGGCTCCCGGAAAAGAAGGAATTCCTTATTCATATGAGTAGTCTATCATCCCTAATAAGGCAGGCTATCACATACACCACCACTCAGAGGAACCGACGTCCTCGTCAGGTCAAAGGAACGTTCCCTCTTGGCACAAACGTATGTGCTTCGTCCAATACATGTGTCATTCCGTGTGCCATGACGGGTCACAAACTTCATGAACAACATGATCGGGCACCTGTCGACAAACATCCGTGTAACCATGACGGTCGGCTCTGATACCAACTTGTCACGCCCAAGATGCGGTCCTATCCTTATTTTGGTATGAGGGCCTCGACGGGGATAGAAGCACATCTCGATGCGTTCGCAAGAATGGATATCATTACAAGTACATGTACAGAAGAGATGAGTATATGGAATTGGTTTACACTCGCCACAAGCTACATCAGAGTCACATCAATACAATAACATACTCAAACCTCATACATAAGAGCAGAGTCTGACTACGGACGAAATCAAACGATAAAATGATATCCACCCTTGCTATCCCAGGCTGCCGCCTGGAACCCATCCAAGATTGATTAAGAAGAAGAAGAAGAACTCCAAATCAAATCAAGCAACGCGCTCACGTCAAATCATCGCATTACCTATACCTACAACTGTTGTTGTAGTAATCTGTGAGCCACAGGGACTCAACAATCTCATTTCCAAGGGTATCAAGACTATTAAAGCTTAATAGGTGAGGTATGGTTAAGCGGTGAGGCTGCAGCAAGCGACTAAGAATTTATTTGAGTGGCTAACTTACGAGTACAGAAAGTAAAGTATGGTGGTCTACGCATAACGGACGTGAACTAGTAATGATCACTAACTGATCCTGAACACCTACTTACGTCAAACATAACCCCACCATGTTCTCTTTCGGATAAGGACTCACGAGAAGAGATAGTCACGGTTACGCACACAGTTGGTGTATTTTATTAGAGTTTACTTCAAGTTTGCTATGACTGGGTGTTAAACAAAGTATACAAGTTTGCCACATAACCGCAGGCACGACTTCTCGAAAAGATTTAACCCTGCATGGGTGCTCCAACTCATCCATCACAAATTAACCACACTCAGCGGGAATAACCTCAACCACGGATCTCGTGCTCATCCTAGGCAATTCCAAAGGAAATCCGACACCTCGAGATAGCCCGAAAAAGATCAGAGTTCCTCACTCAAGACGTTCGAGAAAGGTAAAACAAGTCCAGCAAGGCCTCCCGACGTGTCGAGAATCCCGATAGGAGCCGCGTATCTCATTCTCAGGACACGACGGATAAGCGACACGTACAGTGGCCTGATAGAAAGCTCCCGAGTTGCCCCGGGTTGGCCCAGCACAGTGCTCTATTTTGGACCAACACCAGCAGCACTTGCCCCCTGTATTATGTTAAATCAATCCACGAGGGGGCGACCCTCTATGCATTAAAAAGGTGATCAGTTTTATTATGATGGGCAAATGTAGTACCAAAGTTGGGCCTTGCCAGACACGTTTTATCCTAAAACGAAAATCAAGGGGGTCCCCATAACAACCCCGAGCATGTTAGGAGCGCTCATTTATGGAACATAACACCGGTTCACAAGTAACTAGGGGCGGCAAGAGTGGAACAAAACACCAAGCAAAAGGCCAAGCCTTCCACCTTTACCAAGTATATATGTGCATTAAATTAATTAGCAGTAATAATGTTATATAACAAGGAATGCCCATGTTGACACATGGAAGCAATTGCACCTGCAACTAGAAACGCTATAAGAAGGGTTGAGCGAGCGGTAACATAGCCAAACAATGGTTTGCTGGGATATGAAAGGGTTAGAGGCTTTTCATGGCAATGTTGGGAGGCTTATCAAACAAGTGGTAGGTAGCGAGACATAGCAAAGAAAATGAGACATCTATCATGGCAATGATCGAAATGGTATCCAGGGAAATGTGTCATCTTGCCTGAGATCCTGCTCGGAAGAAGATCGAGTCCATGAAGAAGATGAGCCAACGTAGTCGAACGAATCCTCACACTCCGAACGCTTTCAGAACTCTATCGAGAAGAAGCAATCCGAAACAAACAATCAACACAAGATACACCACAAAATATGCAAGACACGATGCACAAACAATATGATGCATGTCCGGTTTAATATGCAATGCATGACAATTCACACCAAACAACTTCTACACATTAAAGTGAAGCTCAATATGCAACGAGTTGCATATTGACGAAACTCCACGTTCGAATTATTTAGTTCACTCTTGTTAGGTACACAATAATATTAAATGTTGGTAAATATGGCAAGAGGTGAAGCATAAGTAATATAGCTATCTAGGCATCTTAAATGAGGCCGAAAACAACTTGTAGCATTTCGGAAACGACCTCATATGTTAATTTCGAAATTGGTCCAGATCTGAACTAATCATATTTTATATTTGTTAAACAACAAAATAAATATCACCATATTATTTTACATGTCATTCTAGTCGATTTACATATATAGAACGTCTCAAACGGAGCTACGGTCTAAAAGATATTAGCAATACAAGATGCACATGCCATGGATGCAAATGCATGGGAAAAACCACCACAAACATTTCACCTCATGAATGCAGCGAGTTATTATGAAACTACATAATATTCTAAGCAAGTTTCATATATGGAATGTCCAAAACGGAGCTACGGTTCAACCACAATCAACAAAACAAGTTTTAGTTGAAATCTGCCAAAAACAGCAACTTAGCATTTTGCACACATGAAAACAACAAGTTACATTATTCTAAAATGCACAAACTAAGCATGGAGCAATAGTATATAACACACACTTCATTTCATTTTTACATATCATATACAAAACATGCATGGATCACATGGTAGGAAGCTCACAAGGTAGCTACTTGAAAACAGTTTCAGACTTGGTGAAAATAGCAGTTTTGACAGTGCAGTTTTTATCACGAAGGCATATTTACAGCAGTAAAACTATATGCTACAGAGCATATTATGGCATGAAACTTAACAGCGTACTAAAGGACAATATCAACAACAAATTACTCCATTACACCTACCACAGAAGAGTTCTAGATCACTAGCATATCGCATGGCAAGATAGCAACAAAATATATCAGATTTCCAGACTTAGAAATATTTTGGACCCTCAAAATAGCAGAATTTTATAGCAAGTTGACAACAACAAAAGAACACCTAAACATGCATTTCTATTACAAACAAAATGTGCATGGGCTAGGACACATATCAACGGGCATTTCTCATGTTCAAAGTTATTTCAAAATATGCATGGATTAAATCCCACAAAAATAACAAAAGGGCACCACGGCAATAATGACATGCACACAAAATGCTCAAATGACAAAACTAAATGCACAGAATAATTTTATGGATTTTTTTACCCCGAAAACATATATAATATGCTTGGGTTCATGTGGAAAATTAATCATAATTAAATATGCGAGTAATAGGACTAATCACGTTATAGCAATTCAATAATGCAAATAATATGCAAACATCATGCCAACAGTTATCTCATGCATGAAAATGCGATGCCGATGAGATAGAACATTTTTAATATATAGTTGGATTAATTTCGATGCACGTTAATTAAATATGACAATGCAATATTATGACAAATGTGCAAAATGACAGAAAATGACATGTTAATTATTTTAGACATGGATGCAAATGGCATATTATTACTCTACACATTATTCTAAGCATTTTACATGTTCAAAACATTCAATTATGATGAACGGTTAATTATATATAGTTGTTTTTAAAATGCAATTGGGCCTACACGTTAATAAAAACAAAAGAAAACGCAGGAGGGGGAGAGCTGGGCTCACCCTGGCCCATGGGACGGTCGGTGGAGGCAGGGGAGGCTGGCCTGCTGGGCCGCGGGGCGAGGCCGGCCCACGCTGGCGACGCGGTCGCTCGGGGTCAACGGGCGAGCGGGTGCTCGATCCTGAGCTCGATCGGAAGGCCATGGCGGCTCAGGGGATGGCAGGGCTGCACCGGCGAGGGACGGTGCGGGGCGACGAGATCCGGAGGTGGGGATGGCCGGGACGAGCCGGGGACGACCGGATCCGGCCGGAGGGAGGCCTAGCGGCCGGCGGCGGCGGCGACCTACGGGAGAAGAGAAGCCGGCAGGGTGAGGGAGGAAGCAGGGAAGGAGAAGGGAGGAAGGGAGAGGGCGGCGGCGAGGTCCTGGCGGCGGGGACCGGCGACGGCGGCGGCGGCTCCAGCGGTGCTCCGGCGAGGCCGGCCGGTGGGACTGCTCGGGCACGGGCAGATCGAGGGGCTGCCATGGGAGCACGGGAGGAGCTTGGGGACGGGGCTGATTCGGGCCTGGTCGGGCCCAGATGGGCTTCGGCGGGCCTGACGACTGGAGGAGGGAGAGGAGCTGGTTTGACACGGGATTCTAGGGGGGATTAGGGCTGGCTGCCCAATTAGGAAGGGAAGGGGGTCTATATATAGGTTTCGGGGCTAGGGTTAGCGTCGTTGTCCGTTTTCGGACCGTCGGGTGTCGACTCGACGGACCGGAAGCGGAGAGGGGCTACGATGGCTATGCAGAGGGGCTAAGTGGGGAAGAGAGAGAGAATGGTGACCCGTGGCACGGAGGTTTTAAAACACCGACAAACGTGCGACGAAAAACCGATAACCTCACTGCTACGACTATCCGACGGGGTATCTAAGGAACTCAGAACGCGACGAAATTCAACGGGCGGTCTACCTACAATATAACAAGACCGCACGTCAAGTTTCAACTCGATCCGAGAATATTTTGCGCGCACTTAAAAATGGTTTTATTTAAAGTGATGTCGCGGGCACGGGCGTGTGTGGTTGGTCTCAACGAGCAACGGCAAGAACGAAGAGAATCGGCAACTACGAACAGATGCAAGTTTCTAAAACGGGTGACGATGCAATGTATATGATGCGAATGATGCGATGACGAATGCAACAACCAAAACGAAACACAGACGAGAACGGAAATAAAAGGGGAATCTTCTGGAATCTTCTGGAGCGTCAGTCCCGGGCTGTCACAACTCTCCTCCACTACACGAGGATCTCGTCTCGAGATCTAGAATGAAAAACAGGAAGAGAAAGGGCAAAAGGTAAAACTTAGTTGCTTCGTGACAAACGAGTGAAACCATGATCATTGAAGGATGCAAGAGACGAAGAATGACAAGATGCACAAGCAAGAATTCATAAGAAATTTCGGCAGCACTTCGGTAGGATAGAGAGGAAAAATTTTATATGATGGAAACAAATTGAAAGAGAGGCACCAAACTTTGGTTGGAACACTCTGGTTAAATGAATAAGCAAAGAAAGAACATGATCTTGATAAAACGAGATGACAGATTGAAAAGAGCAACATCACAAGGCCTCCGAAACAAAGAATAAAAGCTAGATCCTTGGGAAGAAGAGAACTGAGAAGAAATGACAACTTCCAGCATCAATGGATTTGAGAAGCATATTTAGGAAGAAGAGATTGAACGGAGTTGTAGGAACACCAACAACGAAAAGAACAAGCTTGTTGCGGACTTATGGAAAACATCTCAACATTATGAGGTGACACCCTGCCACAATAGAAACAATTAATTGCTTGAGAGCAACAAGATATGCAAAACTTCTTTCACCAAGAGAGGAGGAGAAAACATGAATCATTTATGACACCATGATAGAAACAATCCTTAGGAAATGCTTTAGGTGAAATCCAATCCAAGATAACTCCGAGAAAGGAATGACGGGTTTACTTATCCCATTCTTGACAGTTTTCCTTCGAGACTCCTCATAATCGAGAGTTTAATAACACCATCTTAAAAGACAATGGAGAAGGAATTGAACTTAGAAATTCAAGATAAAGAACACTTGAGCACCTCCAAAAAGAATCTTGAAGAACACTTCGAGAATGAAAGAAATCTTGATGAACCACCGTGAAGAACCTCCAACAAGACTCTCACACGAAAGGATGATATCAAGAATTGAAGGATGCAAAAAGAAAAAGATTGGGCCTTCTAATGATTAAGATGAAGCTTAGAAACAAGATACTTGAGAAAAACTAGGAACTCCGGAAAAGAAATATGACCACTTGGGATAAGGAATTTGATATCTGAACAACTCCGGAAAAACAATTGAAATCACTTGAATGAACAAGAATAAGAATTATGACATGACTATCCTTCATCAAGTTAAATTGATGACAAGCAACGGATTTCACACACCACTTATTCTTCTTGAAAAAAATGAATAGAGAGAGATAGATCACACACTTGAAAAAGTCTTGAATGAGAACACCGGTAAGATTCAAAATGAAAGAGGATAATGCAAATGGATGATATAACATGACAACGAAGAGAGCATGATCCACCTAACAGGAAAACTACAACAAGGCACCGGAAAGAATTAGAAACTAAAGAGGACACAAGAGAATGAAGGGATCAAGATTTGCCTAATAGAAACTAAAAAAGGCACCGGAATAATTGAGATATGAATGAAGGGACAACAATTGAGAAGAATTTGAGAACAAAAGCTGAAAGCTAAGAACGAAGAAATCTTTTGAAATGATGACCTTCGGAGGATCAAGAAATGAAAACAATTCTGAATACATCGGATAGATATGGGAGAAATTACTCCTGATCAAAAACAATTTGAGATGAAAGCAACAACTTGAACCCATGAATCTTTGGAAGAACGAACAACGATTTAAGAAAAACTCTCCTTCGGTCTACAATGCAGACAATGATGACGAGAAACATCATCATGAATTACTGAGATACTCCAGAATAATGAATAAAGAAAAGGTTGAGCCAACAATGAAAATGATTTAGAAGCAATCTTCAAGAAGGCATATGACTGATGAAATTCATTCTTACGTCATATTGAAGAGAACTTGAGGACAACTCCAGAAAGATTAGAAGAGTCAGGTAGGATCCTGGGGAAAAACCTGTGGGTTATGGGCCCACTCAAAATAAACCACCGTTGAGACAATTGATTAAAAGAGAGATTGCACCGGTACAAATAAGAACTTGATGATATGAGACCCTTGAAATAATTTAAGAGGACAAGAATGAAAATGAATGTCTTCTGAGATATCTTTAACACTCTGGATAGAAAAAGAGAGGGGCGAATAAACAAGAGAGGCTTGATAAGAATTACAACATGGGAGAGCAAATAGAGAATGAAAATGATATGATGAACACCAAGAACTAGAATTGAATCCACCGGAAAAGAAAAACAAAGATGAATACAACTAAATGATAACTTGAGCACTGAGCATCTTCATAAAGAATCACCGGAGAAGAATAACAATGAGAACAAGGAATATGATGATAGATCTTGAAATGAAACACTTGAGAATCTCCACAAGAATCACCGGAAACAAGATGGAAGAAAAGATAGCGGAAGCATTACATGAACAGAAAGGCACTTGGATGAGAATTAATCATGAAGAAAAAGGGCGGGAGGGTGGGAAAAACAAAGAAAACTTGGAACAGATGAGACAACTCCGGAACGAAACATGAGGATTGATCTTGCAAATATTGGAGATGATAGAACTATCTTGAAGAGAAGCACACCGGTTGAAAAGAATTGATATGATAACTTGATTGGGCAAAAGAATTAGCATTCCCACAGAAATATGAGAACACTTCTTAGGAAAGATATGAGATTACCACTTGACATCGAAGCAACTCAAATTACCATATTCAAAACAAAACAAAGGATGGGGCTTACGAAACAAGCCAGAACAAATACATACCCACTATGAAATTGTTGGATACATAATTCTAGGTAACTACTTGAATTCCCACCTAAGAACTTCCGAAAACATTCTTGTTTATGCGATTCGGGTTGCGGACCCAGGAACCTACCCTAGGTAATCAGCTACAACTGCACCCGCAACCTTCCACACCATAATTCGAGAAACTCCGCAAACTTGTCTAATCTCAAATCCTCGAACTCACAACGATACTAAACCATGGTGGTACCCCGCACGCCTCCCCAGTACTGGGTGACTCCGACCTTATCTCACCACGATAAGTATTGAAGCAATTTTGAATATCCTCCGTCCTGAGATATCAAGAAAACTGAATGATAACGATGTGTCAAGAATCCCTCGGAGCTCAACTCCCCGGAAGAAATCAAGTCAGACAGGAGGCACCAAGACAGAACTCCGTCACATCGGCATCATATAGTTTCCAAAATACCCGTGTGATCTTAAAACAATTTTGAGCGAGAATAGGAGTAGAATCAAAATTCCTAAGTCGAATACCTCATCAGAGCATAGAAGAGGAGTAAAAAGAATCGTACTCTCCGATATAACTAGACTCAAAATAGTTTTTCACTAGACACGACTCGGCCAAGTTCGATCAATCAAGGGGGCTCCTAGGTCGGTACAGGCTCTGATACCAACTTGTAACACCCCGGACACACCCGCCGGTGGTCATTACTCCTGGCGGGATCTAGAGTGGCCTCACAGATCAATACTAGTCTTTTCTGCGTACTTTGTCCTCACTCATGCGCACCCGGGACCAACTTCCCGGTTGGTCACCCATCCTAGAACTACTCCAAGCCAAGCACGCTTAACCTAGGGGTTCTATTTGAATGGGCTCCCAGAAAAGAAGGAATTCCTTATTGATTTGAGTAGTCTATCATCCCTAATAAGCCAGGCTATCACAAGATCTCTACTGTTAGCGACATGAGATATGTCGATTGGAAGTTTATCAAGGATAATGTGGACTACTTCCCAAGTGTCCAAGATAACTTTCATTGCATTAGTCTAGATAAGTTCATTGGCAGAGAACTTACATTATGGAACGACGAGATGATCATGCAATTATACTCCACCGCTCATTTCTATGGAGATGGTAGAATTGTATGGATGACTGAAGGTGCTAGGTACGAATCCACTGTTGAGGAATGGTCTACTCTACTGCAAGTTCCTGAAGCTCAGGAAGGAGATTTGGATGTATACTCTGAACCCAAGGCTAGTCACAATGCCATGAAACACATCCTATCCCCATTGACAAGGTGCAATCACACAAGCTAGGATCTATCTACTATCTGCAAGTTGGCCTCCGGACTATGAACACTATACTCAAGCATACCTTGATGCCCAAGTCTGGAGATGACAAGGTGATCCGAGGCTACTCCATTAATATGTTGATCTACCTTGACAGGAACACCAGGATTAGAGTCATGGATCAGATTGTTGAGAAAATCAAGAGGGTTCCTGCTGACCAAAAGCGCTCATGCTGCTATGCACCCTACATCCAGTTGCTCATCAACTCATAGTTGGAGAAGCACATTTTTTCTCTTGATCGTCCACACCTACCCCTATAGCCAGAGTTCAAGGATAACATTGTGGTGATGAACCCAGATCATCCCACATGTGCTACAGCACAAGCAGAGGCAGAAGCTGTTCGAGCCGCTAGTGCTCAAGTCTCCAGATCCAAGAACGAGCAAATGGATATTCTGATCACAGCTGTCCAAGGCATGCAGAAGGATATCAAAGGGATTCTGGATAACCAGAATAGCCTTGTGAGGATATTCGAGTCAAGGTTCAAAGTGCTTGGAGATAAGGTAGACAAGTTGTCCAAGACAATGATTGAGCTCCAGAAGGAAGTTGACTTCGTGCACATTCCCCGGGTCTCCACTACCTCTTCTGATGATGATAATGATGATGATGATGATGTTGATGAGGAAGAATCACCTCTCGGGCCAGGCACCCAGTTCACCACTCAGATGAGATCAGCCATAGTGCCTACTCCGGAATCGAGGCCCTCTTCATCAGCTCCAGCTACTGTCCGCACAGCTCCTGCTCCATTAGCTCCTGTTCCACGAGTGTCCACTCCAGCTCCTTCCACGACATCTACAGAGATCTTTGCCGGCGCCGTGCTCTCGACTCCTTCGTCGATAACGAGAGGAGATCAGCCCAAGAACGCTTAGATAGATACCTTTGAAATTTTTGGTAACTTGTTGCCAAAGGGGGGAAGTGTACATAGATCATTAGGCTTCGAGAGAGAGGGGCATTTGGTGTTTTCTGTTTTTCAAAAACAATTGCTTTTGGTTGCCATGATATTCTTTTGTCTTTCTTGTGATACACGTTCAATGATGTTTTATCATACGCTTTGATGTGTGATGCTACTATTTCCTATCATCTTAAATGCTTATGTGATGATCTTTCATCTTTTGGTTGATTGTGTTGTGCTATGTTATTCATTACAATTACTCTCGCACACCACCAAGTGGTATGTGACATGTGAGAAGTGACCCTTGTACCTAATCGATTGTGCATTTGCATTCAAACGCAAATTTAATATAATGCACAAATTTAGGGGGAGATCTTACTTATCACATACTTCTCAAAGCGACGATTATATTCATTGATTATATCTTTGTCGACGCTTTGATCTATATGTTGTCATCAATTACCAAAAAGGGGGAGATTGAAAGCACATTTGCTCCCTTGGTGGTTTTGGTAATTAATAACAACATATAAGTCATTGAACTAATGTTTTCACCAAGTATATTTCAGGAGAAGTTCAATGATGGGAATGGCTAAAGGATTGTGGAATTACCCCAAGATTCAAGGAAATAGGTTGGCCAAGCTTCAAGCAAGAGGACTCTACATTTTACATTTGTGAGAAATCACTTTGAGTCAATAGGAAAGCCAATACTATTAAAAGGGGGTAAAGTTTTGATGGTGAACAATATGCTCAAACATGCACAAGGGACAATCACCAAAACATCCACATACTCTCCCACCATAGTCTGTCCTAAGGCAAACATGTCAAATCGGTGCAGCCAACTTTCCTATCCTGGTGCCACCGAGTATTAAACTTCGTTATCACCGAGTCTGACTTATTGTGTGTAACAGTTGTATTTTTGGAGATGCCTATATATACCCCTTCACCACCACCCACTCGATAGAGAAGCACTCAAAACTATTCCATACCTATCCTACTCAGTTTTCTGAGAGAGAACCACCTACCCTTGTGTTGAGGTCAAGATCTTCCACTCCAACCATATGGATCTTGATTTCTAGCCTCCCCAAGTTGCTTTCCACCAATCCCATCTCTTCTACCAAGCCAAATCTATGTGAGAGAGAGCTTGTGTGTTGAGGAGTCTATCATCTTGAAGCACAACAGCAAGGAGTTCATCGTCATTACCGAGCCTATTACCTTTTGGAGGGTGGTGCCTCCTAGATTGGTTAGGTGTTGCTTGGGAGCCTCCTACTTTGGGTTGTGGAGTGAACCAAGAAGTTTATAAGGGCAAGGAGATTGCCTACTTCGTGAAGATCTACCAATAGTGAGGCTAGTCCTTCGTGGACGGAAGCCGCATGGAATTGTCAAGGTTGCGTCTTCATGGAACCCTTCGTGGACTCTCACGACCGTTACCCTCCGTGGGTTGAAGACTCAATGAACGTGGACATACGATAGGACCACCTATCGAAACCACGGGAAAAATCATCGTGTCATCACTTGTGTTTGCATTCCTAACCCTCTCTTTACTTATATGTGCAATGTCTTAATTTTCCGCCGCAATACTCTTAGACATGCATGTGTAGGGTGTTACTTGATATGCTATGAATGCTAAAACTTGCCAAGAATTAAAATTGGGAAAAAGGCAAAACTTTATTTGGTCAAGTAGTCTAATCACCCCCCCCTCTAGACCTACTTTCGATCCTACAAGCACCGACAGCGGCAACAAGACGGCGGGGACCACGGAAGCTGACCCGAAGGCTCCAGCCTCTTCCGGGCCATGGGTGAGCCGGCTGGCGGCGCGCCGGCTGGCGACGCGAGCCCCAGCGCGTTTTTACTTTTGTTTACTTTTGATGTATGTTAGACTCATTTCCACCCATTGGGGGTGTATTTTAATGAACGTATGGCCGGTGGCCTTTTATATCTTTTACTTGTGCTCTGAATGCTTAATGTGTTTGTTTATCATGCGTGTCGGCTCGTCCTTACCCCTTTTTTGCCCTCATGGTTCCGTCTGCTCGGACCCTTTTCCCCTTTGGTTTCGGCCCCGCCAGCCCGACAGCTGGGAGCCGGTCTGTAGATGGGCCGGGGCGTCCGCCTCGAGGGAGCCGGTTCTGAGCTTAGGAACCGCGAGAGTTTTCTGGGTAAGTTGAGTGGCAGAGGCAAGGAGGTGGTCCGGCTAGACCTAGCCAGCAACCCCTTGGCGATCGATTTTTTGTGTGTGCTAAGTTTTGCCGCCCCAAGGCCCCGTCAACCAGACAGCCGAGAGCCGGTATGTAGCTGGGAGGGGTGGGAGGGCTTGTTTATCTCACGCTACTTGGTCGGTTTCGGGGGAGGAGGCCTAGGACTAGCAGGAGAGCCCCCGGGCCCGAGAGCCGGGTCCGGAAGCCGGTGAGTGAGGAAAACCTTGGATGGAAATGAAAAGGGCGTGTCCCAAGAGCCGGCCTGGGGCACCCATTGCATTCATAAGCTCCGAAGAGGGAAAGATACATACATACATTGGTTTTTCAGCAGTAAAATGGGCAGAGGAGCGCCGTGTTCTACGGGCGCTCCATCTCCTCGTCGGAGGCGTCTCTCTTGCGCTTCTGCGACTTCTCAGCGTCTATTAGGTAGTACGCGTTGTTGTGCAGTGCCTTGCTAATGACGAATGGGCCCTCCCATGGCGAGAAAAGCTTGTGTTGGCCGAATGTTCGTTGGATCCGCCTGAGCACCAGATCCCTTTCGCGGAAGGAGAGTGGCCGAATCCGCTTATTGTGGTAGTGCCGGAGCTTTTGCTGGTAAATGGTCATCCGGCTCAAGGCCAGCTCGCGTGCTTCTTAGAGTAGATCGACGCCGTCTTATCTTGCCTCCCTTGTATCCTTCTCCATGTACAGGGCAACCCGGGGCGAGTCGAACTCGATGTCAGTGGGGATGATCGCCTCGGACCAGTACACGAGAAAGAAAGGGGTGAAGCCGGTCGATCGGTTGGGCATGGTGTGACAACCCGAAACTGACGTTCCAGAAGATTCCAGAAGATTCCCCTTTTATTTCCGTTCTCGTCTTGTGTTCGTCTGGTTGTCGCATTCATCATCGCATCATTCGCATCATCTGCATTGCATCGTCCCGTTTTCAAACTTGCATCCGTTGTCAGTTGTCGGTTCTCTTTCGTTCTTGCCGTAGCCGTCTTGAGACCAGCCACACACGCACGCGCCCGCGGCACCATTAAATAAAACAGTTTTTAAGCGTGCGTAAAAATATTCTCGGATCGAATTGAAACTTGTCGTGCGATCTTGTTATAGTCTAGGTAGACCGCCCGTCGATTTTCGTCGCGTTCTGAGTCCGTTAGATGCCCCGTCGGTCATCCGTAGCAGTGCCGTCATCGGTAGTTTATCGGATGTTTCTTGGTGTTTTAAACTCAGTGCCACGGGTCGCCGTCCTCCCTCTCATCTCTCCCTAGCCCCTCTGCACAGCCGCCATAACCCCCCCCCCTCTCCCCTTCCGGATAGTCGGACCGACACCCGACAGTCCAAAAACGGACAGAGCCGTAGCCCTAGCCTGAAACCCTAGATATAGCCCTAGCCCCCTCGTTCCGCGTGCAAACCCTAGCCAGCCCTCTCCTTCTCCCTCCTCCAGCCTCCAGCCCGCCCGAGCCCATCTGGGCCCGTTCGAGCCCATCCGGGCCCAAATCGCGTCCCGGAGCTCCCGAGCCTCCCATGGCCACTGCTCCTGCAGCCCTCGCGCGTCCCAGGGCAGCCACCTCGCCGGAGCCGCCCCTGGCCGGAGCCGCCGCCGTCGGCCGCCGCATCGCCGGACCTGGCCGGACCCCCTCTCTCCCTTCTTCCTCTCTTCTTCCTCCTCCCTCTCGCTCACCCCGCGCCTCTCCCTGTTGCAGGTCGGCCCCGGCCGCCGCCAAGTGCCGCCGCCTCCCTCCGGCCAGCCGCCGGCCGGATCCCGTCGCCCCGCCACTGGATCCGTCCGTTCCTGCCTCCTCTCGCCGCCCTGAGCTCCGCCCCTCGCCGCCCCTTGCCGCAGTCCACCGCTGCCGTTCCCTGCGCTCGGGAGGAGCTGCGGGACGAGAGAGCCGCTCGCCCGAGCGGGCGTTGACCCTGCGCTCGCCCCGCGTGGGCCGAGCCAGGCCCAGCCGGCTCCTCGCCCCAGCCTCTGCCTCCCACCGAGCCGGCCCATCGGCCCAAGTGATCAGCCCCTTTTTCTTTTTTTGTGTTTTGTGTTTTTTTTAATTTTCAGGCATTGTTATTTAAAACGTTGATAAATAATTAACCGTGCATTGGATTGTAATAATTTAAACATGTAAAATGTTTAGAAAATTGCATAGATTAATATTATGTCATTTGGATCCCTGTTTAAAATATGTTTAACTTGTCATTTCGCATAATTGCATTTAATAGCATTTTCATGATTATTTAACCGTGCATCGAAATTAATAAAATCATAAATTAAAAATGTTCATCTCATTTGCACCACATTTTCATGCATGATAAAAATGCGGTCATGATGTTTGCATTTATTTTGAATTTTTGAATTGCTTTAAGTTGATTAGGCCATATAACCGCATATTTAATTATGATTAATTTTCTACATAAACCTAAGCATATTATAAATGTTTCCGGGGTAGAAAAACCCATAGAAATTATCTATGCATTTAGTTTTGCCATCTGAGCATGTTTGTATGAATGTCATTTATGCCGTGATGTCCTTTTGTCATTTTCGTAGGATTTAATCCGGACATGATATGAATTAATTTTCAACTTGTAAGTTGCTCTTTGATATGTGTCCTAGCCCATGGACATTTTGCTTGTCATAGATATGCATGTTTAGGTGTTGTTTTGTTGTGGTCAACTTGCTATAAAATTCTGTTATTTTGAGGGTCCAAAATATTTCTAAGTCTGGAATCTGTAATATTTTGTTGTTGTCTTTCCATGTGATTTGCTAGTGATCTAGACTCTTTTATGGTAGGTGTAATGGAGTTATTTGTTGCTGATATTGCCCTCTAGCATGCTGTTAAGTTTCATGCCATTTTATGATTTGTAGCATATAGTTTTACTGCTGTCAATATGCCTTCGTGATAAAAACTGCATTGTCTAAAACTGTTATTTTCACTAAGTCTGAAACTGTTATCAAGTAGCCTTCTTGTGAGCTTCCTACCTAGTGATCCATGCATGTTTTGAATATGATGTGTGAAGATGAAATGAAGTGGATGTTGTATGATATTTCCCCATACTTAGTTTGTGTATTTAGATTGTTGAAAACTGTTGTTTTCATACGTTCAAAATGCCATGTTGCTGTTTTTGGCAGATTTCATCAAAAACTTGCTTTGATGATTGTGGTTGAACCGTAGCTCTGTTTTGGACATTCCATATATGAAACTTGCTTAGAATCTCATGTAGTTTCATAATAACTTGTTGCATTCATGATTTGAGATGGTTGTGGTGGTTTTTCCCATGCATTTGCATTCATGCCATGTGCATCTTGTGTTGCTCATATCTTTTGAACCGTAGCTCCGTTTGTGATGTTCTATATATGTAAATCGACTAGAATGACGTGTAGAATAACATGGTATGCTTTATTCTGCTGTTTAACCAATATAAATATGTTTATATCAGATCTGGACCAAATTCATAATTAACACATGCGGTCATTTCGGAAATGCTATAAGTTGTTTCCGGCCTCATTTAACATGCTTAGATAGATAGTTTACTTATGCTTCAGCTCTTGCCATGTTTAACAACATTTAATATTGTCGTGTACCTAATGGGAGTGAACTAAATAATTCGAGTGTGGAGTTTCGTCAATATGCAACTCGTTGCATATTGAGCTTCACTTAATGTGTAGTATTTGATTGTTGTGAATTGTCATGCCTTGCATATTAAACCGTACATGCATCATATTGTTTGTGCATCGTGTCTTGCATATGTTGTGGTGTATCTTGTGTTGATTGTTTGTTTCGGATTGCTTCTTCTCGATAGAGTTCCGAAAGTGTTCGGAGTGTGAGGATTCGTTCGACTATGTTGGTTCGTCTTCTTCATGGACTCGATCTTCCTCCGAGCGGGACCTCAGGCAAGATGACACATTTCCCTGGATACCATTACTATCATTGTCATGCTAGTTGTCTCGTCTTTTATCGTTATGTCTCGCTACCTACCACTTGTTTGATAAGCCTCCCAACACTGCCATGATAAGCCTCTAACCCCTTCACATCCCAGCAAAACTTTGTTTGGCTATGTTACCGCTTGCTTAGACCTTCTTATAGCGTTGCTAGCTGCAGGTGCAAATGCTTCCATGTGTCGACATGGACATTCTTTTGTTATATCACAATATTGCTGCTATTTAATTTAATGCACCTATACACTTGGTAAAGGGTGGAAGGCTTGGCCTTTTGCTTGGTGATTTGTTCCACTCTTGCCGCCCCTAGTTACTTGTGAACCGGTGTTATGTTCCAAAAATGAGCGCTCCTAACATGCTCGGGGTTGTTATGGGGACCCCCTTGATTTTCGGGTCAGATTAAAACTTGTCTGGCAAGGCCCAACTTTGGTACTACATTTGCCCATCATAATAAAACTGATCACCTTTTAAATGCATAGAGGTTCGCCCCCTCGTGGATTAATTTAACATAATACAGGGGGGCCAGTGCCGCTGGTGCTGGTCCAAACTAGAGCACCATGCGGGCTACCTGGGGCAACCCGGGACTTCAGTTACTGTACTCTTAGCTCATCCGCCGTGTCCTGAGAACGACATACGCGGCTCCTATCGGGATTGTCGACACGTCGGGAGGCCTTGCTGGATTTGTTTTACCTTTCTCGAACATCTTGAGTGAGGAACTCTGATTTTCTTCGGGTTATCTCGAGGTGTTGGATTTCCTTTGGAATTGCCTAGGAAGATCACGAGATTCGTGGTTGAGGTTATTCCCGCTGCGTGTGGTTAATTTGTGACGGATAAGTTGGAGCACCCCTGTAGGGTTAATCTTTTCGAGAAGCCGTGCTCGTGGTTATGTGGCAAACTTGGATACTTTGTTTAACACCCGGTCATAGCAAACTTGAAGTAAACTCTAATAAAATACACCAACCGTGTGAGTAACCGTGACTGTCTCTTGTCGTGAGTCCTTATCCGGAAGAGAACATGGTGGGGTTATGTTTGACGTAAGTAGGTGTTCAGGATCAGTTAGTGATCAATTCTAGTTCACGTCCGACATGCGTAGACCACCCTACTTTACTTTCTGTACTCGTAAGTTAGCCACTCAATTATATGCTTAGTCGCTTGCTGCAGCCTCACCACTTAACCATGCCTTACCTATTAAGCTTTAATAGTCTTGATACCCTTGGAAATGAGATTGCTGAGTCCCTGTGGCTCACAGCTTACTACAACACCAGTTGCAGGTTCAGGTAATGTGGTGATTTGACGTGAGCGCGCTGCTTGATTTGATTTGGAGTTCTTCTTCTTCTTCGTCTTCAATCTTGGATGGGTTCCAGGCGGTAGCCTGGGATAGCAAGGGTGGATGTCATTTTATCGTTTGATTTTGTCCGTAGTCGGACCCTGCTCTTATGTATGATGTTTGAGATGTTATTGTATTGATGTGACTCTGATGTAGCTTGTGGCGAGTGTATATACTCATCTCTTCTATACATGTACTTGTAATGATATCCATTCTTGCGAATGCAACGAGATGCGCTTCTATCCCTGTTGAGGCCCTCGTGCCAAATAAGGATAGGATCGCATCTTGGGCGTGACAAGTTGGTATCAGAGCCTGTACCGACCTAGGAGCCCCCTTCATTGATCGAACTTGGTCGAGTCGAGTCTGGTGAAAAACTGTTTTGATTCTAGTTATATCGAAGAGTAGGTTTCTTTTTACTCCTCTTCCATGCTCTGGTGAGGTGCTCGACTTAGGAATTTTGATTCTACTTCTCTTCTCGCTCAAAAAAAATTAGGATCACGTGGGTATTTTGGAAAGTATATGATGCCAATGTGACGGAGTTCTGTCTTGGTGCCTCCTGTCTGACTTGATTTCTTCCAGGGAGTTGAGCTCCGAGGGATTCTTGACACATCGTTATCATTCAGTTTTCTTAGTATCTCAGGACGGAGGATGTTCGAAATTGCTTCAATACTTATCGTGGTGAGATAAGGTCGGAGTCACCCAGTACTGGGGAGGCGTCCGGGGTACCACCATGGTTTATTATCGTTGTGAGTTTGAGGATTCGGGATTAGATGAGTTTGCAAAATTTCTTGAATTATGGTGTGGAAGGTTGCGGATGCAGTTGCAGTTGATTGCCTAGGGCAGGTTCCTGATTCCGTAACCCGAATCGCATAAACAAGAAAGTTTCGGAAGTTCTTAGGTGGGAATTTAAGTAGTTACCTAGAATTATCTTTCCAACAAGTGCATAGTGGATATGTATTGTTTCTGGCTTGTTTCATAAGCCTCATCCTTTGTTTCGTTTTGAATATGGTAATTCAAGTTGCTTCGATGTAAAGTGATGATTTCATATCTGCTAAGTGGTGTTCTCATATTTCTGTGGGAATGCTAATTCTTTTGCCCAATCAAGTTGTCATATCAATTCTTTTTAACCGGTGTGCTTCTCTTCAAGATAGTTCTATCATTTCCAATATTTGCAAGATCAATCCTCATGTTTCGTTCTGGAGTTGTCTCATCTGTTCCAAGTGTTCTTTGTTTTTCCCACCCTCCCGCCCTTTTTCTTCAATGATTAATTATCATCCAAGTGTCTTTCTATTCATGTAATGCTTCCGCTATCTTTCTTCTATCTTGTATTCGGTGATTTCTTGTGGAGATTCTCAAGAGTTTCAATTTCAAGATCTATCCTCATATTCTGCATTATCATTGTATTCTTCTCCGGTGATTCTTTATGAAGATGCTCAGTGCTCAAGTTATCATTTATTAGTATTCATCTTTGTTTCTTTTCCGGTGGAATCAATTCAAGTTCTTGGTGTTCATCATATCATTTCATTCTCTTTTGCTCTCCCATGGTGGAAATTCTTTATCAAGCCTCTCTTGCTTATTCTTATCTCTATTCTATCCGGAGTGTTGAAGATATCTCAGAAGACTTTCATTCCCATTCATAAACCTTTCAAATTATTTCAAGGGTCTCATATCATCAAGTCTTAATTTGTACCGGTGCAATATCTCTTTTAATCAATTGTTTCAACGGTGGTTTCTTTTCAGTGGGCCCATAACCCACAGGTGTTTTTCCCAGGATCCTACCTGACTCTTCTAATCTTTCTGGAGATGTTCTCAAGTTCTTTTCATATATGATGTAAGAATGATTTCATAAGTTTCCTTTTCCATGATCGCTTCTAAATCATTTTCATTGTTGGCTCAATCTTTTGTTTATTCATTGTTTCGGAGTGTCTTAGTAATTCATGGTGTTGTTTCTCATCATCATTCTTAGCTTGAAGACCGAAGGAGAGTTTCTCTTAAATCTTTGTCTGTTCTTTTCAAGAGTGTGGTCTCAGCTTCATGCTTTCCTCTCAAATTGTTTTGATCATGAGTAATTCCATCCTTATCTGTCCGGTGCATTTCATAATTATTTCCATTTCTTGATCCTTCGAAGGCCATCATTTCAGAAGATTTCTTCGTTCTCAGCTTTCAGCTTTCGTTCTCAAATTCTTCTCTATTGTTGTCCCTTCGTTTGTATCTTAATTTTTTTCCGGTGCCTTGTTCAGTTTCTATTAAGCAGATCTTGTTCTCTTCATTCTCAGGTGTCCTCTTTAGTCTCTAATTCTTTCTGGTGCCTTGTTCAGTTTTCTATCAGGTGGATCATGCTCTCTTTGTTCTCGTGATATATCATTCATTTGCATTATCCTCTTTTGTTTTGAATTCTAACCGGTGTTCTCGTGCAAGACTTCTTCAAGTTTGTGATCTATCTCTCTCTCTCTCTTCAATTCTTCAATTCTTTGCAACAAGAATAAGTGATGTGTGAAATCCGTTGCTTGTCATCAATTTAACTTGATGACGGATATTCGTATCATAGTTCTTATTCTTGTTCATTCAAGTATCTCAATCTTTCTTCCAGAGTGTTCATGATATCAATTCCTTATCCCAAGAGGTCATCTTTCTTTCCGGAGTTCCTAGTCTTTTCTCAAGTATCTTATCCCGAAGCATCATCTTAATCATTGGAAGGCCTCAATCTTGTTATTTTTGCATCCTTCAATTCTTCTATCATCCTTTCATTTCAAAGTTAGGTTCTTCATGGTGGTTCAGCAAGATTTCTTTCATTTTCAAGTGTTCATCAAAATTCTTGTTGGAGGTGCTCAAGTGTTCTTTATCTTGGATGTCTAAATTCAATTCCTTCTTCATTGTGTTTTGAGGTGGTGTGATTAAATTCTTGACTATGAGAAGTCTCGAAGGAAATTGTCAAGAATGAGATAAGTAAACCCATATTGTTTCTCGGAGTTATCTTGGGTTGGATTTCACCATGATAGCAACAATCCTTATCATGGTGTTATAAGTCATCCAAGTTTTCTCCTTCTCTTCTTGGTGAAAGAAGCCTTGCATATCTTGTTGCTCTCATTCAGTCAATTGTTTCTGTTGTGGCAGGTTGCACCTCATAATTTTGAGATGTCTTTCATAAGCCCACAATAAGCCTTGTTCCTTTCGTTGTTGGTCTTCCAACAACTCTGTTCTTCCATGCTTCTCAAATCCATTTGTGCTGGAAGTTGTCATTTTCTTTCAGTTCTCTTCTCTTCAAAGATCAAGCTTCTATTCTTTTGTTCCGGAGGCCTTGTGTTGTGGCTCTCTTCAATCTATTATCTTGCTTGTCAAGACTATGTTCTTTCTTGCTTATTCATTAACCGGAGTGCTGTCAAATCTTTTCTTGATCCTTCCATATTATGAAGTTGATTCTATTACAACCAAAGTTTGGTGCCTTTCTTTCAATTTGTTCCCATCATATCATTTTTCATCTCTTTCCTACCGAAGTGCTGCCGAAATTTCCTGTGAATTCTGTTTGTTCTACATTCTTCATCTCTTGCGTCCTTCAAGATTCATTGGTTTCTCTCGTTTGTCAAGAAGCAACTAAGTTTTACCTTTTGCTCTTTCTCTTCCCCCTTTTTCGTTCAAGATCTCGGGACAAGATCCTCGTGTAGTGGAGGAGAGTTGTGACAGCCCGAGACTGACGTTCCAGAAGATTCCCCTTTTATTTCCGTTCTCGTCTTGTGTTCGTCTGGTTGTCGCATTCATCATCGTATCATTCGCATCATCTGCATTGCATTGTCCCGTTTTCAAACTTGCATCCATTGTCAATTGTCGGTTCTCTTTCATTCTTGCCATAGCCGTCTCGAGACCAGCCACACACGCACGCGCCCGCGGCACCGTTAAATAAAACTGTTTTTAAGCGCGCGCAAAAATATTCTCGGATCGAGTTGAAACTTGGCGTGCGGTCTTGTTATAGTCTAGGTAGACTGCCCGTCGATTTTCGTCGCGTTCTGAGTCCGTTAGATGCCCCGTCGGTCATCCGTAGCAGTGCGGTCATCGGTAGTTTATCGAATGTTTCTTGGTGTTTTAAACTCAGTGCCACGGGTCAACGTCCTTCCTCTCATCTCTCCCTAGCCCCTCTGCACAGCCGCCATAACCCCCCTCTCCCCTTCCGGATAGTCGGACCGACACCCGACAGTCCGAAAAACGGACAGAGCCGTAGCCCTAGCCTGAAACCCTATATATAGCCCTAGCCCCCTCATTCCGCGTGCAAACCCTAGCCAACCCTCTCCTTCTCCCTCCTCCAGCATCCAGTCCGCCCGGGCCCATCTAGGCCCGTTCGAGCCCCTTGCCGCGTCCCGGAGCTCCCAAGCCTCCCATGGCCCCTCCTCCTGCAGCCCTCGCGCGTCCCCGTGGCAGCCACCTCGCCGGAGCCGCCCCTGGCCGGAGCCGCCGCCGCTGGTCGCCGCATGGCCGGACCCCTCTCTCCCCTCTTCCTCTCTTCTTCCTCCTCCCTCTCGCTCACCCCGCGCCTCTCCCTGTTACAGGTCGGCCCCGGCCGCCGCCAAGCGTCGCCGCCTCCCTCCGGCCAGCCACCGGTCGGATCCCGTCGCCCCGCCGCTGGATCCGTCCAGTCCTGCCTCCTCTCGTCGCCCTGAGCTCCGCCCCTCGCCGCCCCTTGCCGCAGTCCGCCGCCGCCATTCCCTGCGCTCGGGAGGAGCAGCGGGACGAGAGAGCCGCTCGCCCGAGCGGGCGTTGACCCTGCGCTCGCCCCGCATGGGCCGAGCCAGGCCTAGCCGGCTCCTCGCCCCAGCCTCTCCCTCCCACCGAGCCGGCCCATCGGCCCAAGTGAGCAGCCCCTTTTTCTTTTTTTTGTGTTTTGTGTTTTTTTTTTAATTTTCAAGCATTGTTATTTAAAACGTTGATAAATAATTAACCGTGCATTGGATTGTAATGATTTAAACATGTAAAATATTTAGAAAATTGCATAGATTAATATTATGTCATTTGCATCCCTGTTTAAAAATATGTTTAACTTGTCATTTTGCATAATTGCATTTAATAGCATTTTCATGATTATTTAACCGTGCATCGGAATTAATAAAATCATAAATTAAAAATGTTCATCTCATTTGCACCACATTTTCATGCATGATAAAAATGTGGTCATGATGTTTGCATTTATTTTGCATTGTTGAATTACTTTAAGTTGATTAGGCCATATACCCGCATATTTAATTGTGATTAATTTTCGACATAAACCTAAGCATATTATAAATGTTTCCGGGGTAGAAAAACCCATAGAAATTATATGTGCATTTAGTTTTGCCATTTGAGCATGTTTGTATGAATGTCATTTATGCCGTGATGTCCTTTTGTCATTTTCGTAGGATTTAATCCGGACATGATATGAATTAATTTTCAACATGTAAGTTGCTCTTTGATATGTGTCCTAGCCCATTTACATTTTGCTTGTCATAGATATGCATGTTTACGTGTTGTTTTGTTGTGGTCAACTTGCTATAAAATTCTGTTATTTTGAGGGTCCAAAATATTTCTAAGTCTGGAATCTGTTATATTTTGTTGCTGTCTTGCCATGTGATTTTCTAGTGATCTAGACTCTTTTGCGGTAGGTGTAATGGAGTTATTTGTTGTTGATATTGCCCTCTAGCATGCTGTTAAGTTTCATGCCATTTCATGATTTGTAGCATATAGTTTTACTGCTGTCAATATGCCTTCGTGATAAAAACTGCATTGTCTAAAACTGTTATTTTCACCAAGTCTGAAACTGTTATCAAGTAGCCTTCTTGTGAGCTTCCTACCTAGTGATCCATGCATGTTTTGAATATGATGTGTGAAGATGAAATGAAGTGGATGTTGTATGCTATTGCCCCATACTTAGTTTGTGTATTTTAGATTATTTTAACCTGTTGTTTTCATACGTTCAAAATGCCATGTTGCTGTTTTTGGCAGATTTCATCAAAAACTTGCTTTGATGATTGTGGTTGAACCGTAGCTCCGTTTTGGACATTCCATATATGAAACTTGCTTAGAATCTCATGTAGTTTCATAATAACTTGTTGTATTCATGATTTGAGATGGTTGTGGTGGTTTTTCCCATGCATTTGCATTCATGCCATGTGCATCTTGTGTTGCTCATATCTTTTGAACCGTAGCTCCGTTTGTGATGTTCTATATATGTAAATTGACTAGAATGACATGTAGAATAACATGGTATCCTTTATTATTATGTTTAACTAATATAAATATGTTTAGATCAGATCTGGACCAAATTCATAATTAACACATGCGGTCATTTCGGAAATGCTATAAGTTGTTTCCGGCCTCATTTAACATGCCTAGATAGATAGTTTACTTATGCTTCACCTCTTGCCATGTTTAACAACATTTAATATTGTCGTGTACCTAACGGGAGTGAATTAAATAATTCGAGTGTGGAGTTTCGTCAATATTGCATATTGAGCTTCACTTAATGTGTAGTATTTGATTGTTGCGAATTGTCATGCCTTGCATATTAAACCGGACATGCATCATATTGTTTGTGCATCGTGTCTTGCATATGTTGTGGTGTATCTTGTGTTGATTGTTTGTTTCGGATTGCTTCTTCTCGATAGAGTTCCGAAAGCGTTCGGAGTGTGAGGATTCGTTCGACTACGTTGGTTCGTCTTCTTCATGGACTCGATCTTCTTCCGAGCGGGACCTCAGACAAGATGACACATTTCCATGGATACCATCACTATCATTGCCATGCTAGTTGTCTCGTCTTTTATCGTCATGTCTCGCTGCCTACCACTTGTTTGATAAGCCTCCCAACACTGCCATGATAAGCCTCTAATCCCTCCACATCCCAGCAAAACTTTGTTTGGCTATGTTACTGCTTGCTTAGACCTTCTTATAGCGTTGCTAGCTGCAGGTGCAACTGCTTCCATGTGTCAACATGGACATTCTTTTGTTATATCACAATATTGCTGCTATTTAATTTAATGCACCTATACACTTGGTAAAGGGTGGAAGGCTTGGCCTTTTGCTTGGTGATTTGTTCCACTCTTGCCGCCCCTAGTTACTTGTGAACCGGTGTTATGTTCTAGAAATGAGCGCTCCTAACATGCTCGGGGTAGTTATGGGGACCCCCTTGATTTCCGGGTTAGATTAAAACTTGTCTGGCAAGGCCCAACTTTGGTACTACATTTGCCCATCATAATAAAACTGATCACCTTTTAAATGCATAGAGGGTCGCCCCCTCGTGGATTAATTTAATATACTACAGGGGGGCCAGTGCTGCTGGTGCTGCTCGAAACTAGAGCACCGTGCAGGCTACCTGGGGCAACCTGGGACTTCAGTTACTGTACACTTAGCTCATCTGCTGTGTCCTGAGAACAAGATACGCGGCTCCTATCGGGATTGTCGACACGTCGGGAGGCCTTGCTAGATTTGTTTTACCTTTCTCGAATGTCTTGAGTGAGGAACTCTTATTTTCTTCGGGTTATCTCGAGGTGTTGGATTTCCTTTGGAATTGCCTAGGAAGCTCACGAGATTCGTGGTTGAGGTTATTCCCGCTGCGTGTGGTTAATTTGTGATGGATAAGTTGGAGCATCCTTGCAGGGTTAATCTTTTCGAGAAGCCGTGCCCGCGGTTATGTGGCAAACTTGGATACTTTGTTTAACACCCGGTCATAGCAAACTTGAAGTAAACTCTAATAAAATACACCAACCGTGTGAGTAATCGTGACTGTCTCTTCTCGTGAGTCCTTATCCGGAAGAGAACACGGTGGGGTTATCTTTGACGTAAGTAGGTGTTTAGGATCAGTTAGTGATCAATTCTAGTTCACGTCTGACATGCATAGACCACCATACTTTACTTTCTGTACTCGTAAGTTAACCACTCAAATATATGCTTAGGCATTTGCTGCAGCCTCACCACTTAACCATGCCTTACCTATTAAGCTTTAATAGTCTTGATACCCTTGGAAATGAGATTGCTGAGTCCCTGTGGCTCACAGATTACTACAATACCAGTTGCAGGTTCAGGTAATGTGATGATTTGACGTGAGCGTGTTGCTTGATTTGATTTGGAGTTCTTCTTCTTCTTCTTCGTCTCCAATCTTGGATGGGTTCCAGGCGGCAGCCTGGGATAGCAAGGGTGGATGTCATTTTATCGTTTGATTTTGTCCGTAGTCGGAACCTGCTCTTATGTATGATGTTTGAGATGTTATCGTATTTATGTAACTCTGATGTAGCTTGTGGCGAGTGTAAGCCAATTCCATATACTCATCTCTTTTGTACATGTACTTGTAATGATATCCATTCTTGCGAACGCAACGAGATGCACTTATATCCCTATTGAGGCCCTCGTGCCAAATAAGGATAGGATCGCATCTTGGGCGTGACACGTGGTCCTAAGGCTCCAAAGGACGGCCGACAACTCGTCTATGTAGCAGCCGGCTAACCTGACCAGTGGCGTTACAAGCCGGGGCTTGATGCCGGACAGAATTAGGTCATTTTCCCTTTCGACCCTAGCCGTTTGACTATGGATGCACGACGGACGCCAGGTCGAGCCGGATGCCTTGTTTGGAGCAGAAACGCGCTAGCGCGCCCTTGGCAAAGTTCGTGTGTTGTCGGTGATGATGCTGTGGGGGACGCCGTAGGGAACCGTGATATCTTCGATGAACCGGACGGTCATGGGGCTGTCCATATTCTTTATCGGCCTAGCCTCGATCCACTTGGTGAATTTGTCGACGGCCACCAACAGATGCGTCATGCTGCCTCATGCGGTCTTGAAGGGACTCACCATGTCCATCCCCCGGACGGCAAAGGGCCACAAAAGGAGGATGGTTTGGAGGGCCGTAGCCGGCAGGTGGCTCTACGTGCTGAAGCGCTGGCAGCCCTCACACTCGTCGACCAACTTCTTGGCCTCTTCCAGGGCGGTCGACCAGTAGAAACCATGGTAGAAGGCCTTGGCTACCAGGGTCCTGGAGGCAGCATGGGTCCCGCACTCGCCTTGGTGGATGTCGAGGAGCATCTCCTAACCCTTTTTCGGCTCGACGCACCGTTGGAAGACATCGTGGTGCTGCGGTGGATGAGCTCGCGGTTGATGGTGCTATAGGCCGGAGCCCGGCGCTGGATTTGTCTTGTTGCGTCCTCGTCCGGAGGGAGCTCGCCACGTAGAAGGAACACCAGGATCGACTGGGCCCATGAGGGAGCCGAGATGGGGGGCGGCTCCGGAGCCCCCGTGCCTGGGTGATCAGCCCCCAGGACCGGCTCGCCAGCCCCCGAGTTGGAGATGGTGGGAGGGGCGTCCATCGTCATCATGATTGTCGTGGTGTCGGAGCCGGCTGCATCGGATGCAGCCGGCTGAACCGATGGAGTTGGTGCCGGCAAGTCATCTGAGGTTGATGGAATCGACGGTGAAGATGTCGGGGGAGCAGCCGGAGCTGCTAATGGGCCGGCAGCATCAGCCCGCATGAAGATGGACTCCGATTCTAGGGAGGTCTTGATCGATGGTTTGAGCATCCTCTCGAGGGAGACGCCGGCTGGGATGGCCTGCCGGGTGGAGCCGATCTTTGCCAGCGCATCGGCTGCCTCGTTGTCCACCCGTGGGATGTGATGGAACTCACAGCCCTCGAAGGAGCCGGTGAGCTGCTGGACGAGGAAGCGATAGCTGGCCATGTTGGCGTCTCTAGTGTCCCATTCGCCAGAGACCTGTTGCACCACGAGGTCGGAGTCATCGAAACACAGGATGTGCCTGATGCCAATTTCCCTGGCGAGCCGGAGGCCATGGACGAGCGCCTCTTACTTGGCCACGTTGTTGGAGGCAAGGAAATGAATCTGGAGTGCGTAATTGAGTTGGTCACCTTTTGGAGAGGAGAGGACTAAGCCGGCACCCAGGCTGGTCCTCATCTTCGAGCCGTCGAAATGCATGCGCCAATGCGTGGAGTCCGGAGGTGGCGGCACGAACTCGGTCTCCGCCCAGTCGACGAGGAAGTTGGCCATCGCCTGCGAGTTAATGGCGGCATGCGGCTCGTACCGGATTTCGTGGTCGGCGATGGCGATGACCCATTTGGCGATCTGGCTGGTTGAGTGTCGGTCGCTCATAATCTTGCCGAGCGGGGCCGTGCTCACCATGGTGATGGTGTGCTCCTGTAAGTACTGCTTGACCTTCTTGGTAGCAAAGTCGATGCCGTAGCACATCTTCTCGTAGAGGGGGTAGTTCTGCTTGGAGGTGGAGAGGACCTCGCATAGGTAGTAGACGGGGCGTTGGACCGGTAGGGACTTTCCTTCCTCCGACCGCTCGACCACCAGGACGACGCTGATGACGCGCGTGGTTGCCCTGATGTAGGCGAGCAATGGCTCCTTCTTAGCCAGCATGGCCAGGATGGGCGCGTTGGTGAGGGCCCGCTTGAGGCCATGGAAGGCCTCATCCGCCTTGGCAGACTAGTCGAACATGCCTGACTTCTTCATGTGGCTCGGCTCTACCAAAGTCGTCTTGCGAAGGAGCCCGTAGAGGGGCAAAGCTTTTTTTTTCCCAGCCGGCTGATGAACCGACTGAGGGAGGCGAGGCAGTCGGTGAACTTCTGGACGTCGTGGAGCCGGGTCGGCTTGGGCATGCGCTTGATCACGCTGATCTTCTCCGGGTTGGCTTCGATGCCGCGAGCGGACACGAAGAAATCCAAGAGTTGGCCGGCTGGGACGCCGAAGACACAATTCTCGGGTTGAGCTTAATCTTGTATTCGCACAGGTTCGCGAAGGTCTCCCGGAGATCATCAAGGAGTCTGAAGTGCTTCTTGGTCTTGACGATGATGTCGTCGACGTAGACGTGGACGTTCTTGCCTATCTGAGGCAGGAGGCACTTCTGCATGCATTGCTGGAACGTAGCGCCTGCATTCCTCAGGCCGAAGGACATGGTGATGTAGCAGTAGGCCCCGAAGGGCGTGATGAAGGAGGTCTTGAGCCGATCCTCTGGGTCCAGCTTGATCTGGTGGTGTCACACCCAAGATGCGCGCCTATCCATATTAAGTCACAAGGGCCTCGCAAGGGATAGAGGCGCATCTTGTCATTCGCAGGTATAGTATCATTACATCATACATTACAAAAGAGATGAGTATACGAGTTGGCTTACACTCGCCACATACTAAATTACAATTCCACACAAGTGTCTCAAACATCAAGATGAAGATAGGGTCCGACTACGGATGAAAGCAAACGATAAAAGCAGATGCAAATGATACTATCTCGCTATCCCAAAGATCACGACCATGGTCCTCTACTCATCCGGGTAAGTCACGTACATCATGCCTCTTTCCTCGTCATATTCCCACTAGAGCTGTGTCAGATCATCGTGCACGTACTCATCTGTACCTGTACCTGGATTGTTATAGTAATCTATGAGCCACAAGAACTCAGCAATCATGCGCCCGGGTACTGAGACTATTCAAGCTTAAAGGTTGGGATGGGGTATGTGTTTAGTTTGCAGCAGCACAAAGCATTTATGGTGGCTAAATTTACATAACATAAAGATAAATGTGAGTGGCCTACGATGAGCGACCGAATCTAGAATGACCTAGATCCTGAACACTTGCTTACGTCAATCATAACCCCACTTTGTTCTCTCTCGGATCATGTTCACGAGCAGAGACGATCACAGTTACTCACACAGTTGGTGTGTTCTATTAGAGTTTACTTCAAGTTTACTATAACAGGGTGTTAAACAAACATCCAAGTTGTCACATAACTGCGGGCACGGCTTTTAGAAAGATTTGACCCTACAGGAGTGCTCCAACTAGTCCATCACAAATTAACCACACTCCGCAGGAATAGCCTCGACCACGGATCTCGTGATCATCCTAGGCAACTCCAAAGGAATTCCAACACCTCGAGATAACCCGAAGAAAGTCAGAGCCCTCACGCAAGACACTCGATAAAGGTAAAACAAATCTAGCAAGACCACCCGACGTGTCGACGAACCCGATAAGAGTTGTGTATCTCGTTCTCAGGACACGACAAATGAGTAGTACATATGGTGGCCTGATAGAAATCCCTCGAGTTGCCCCGAGGTGTCCCCGCAAGTGGCTCTAGTTTGGACCAACACTCATGAGGAGCACTAGCCCGGAGGTTGATTAATTATCCATGGGGTTGCAAAGCCCTATGCAAATTTTATTAAGTTATTAAGCAAATGTAGTACCAAAGTTGGGTTTTGCCAGACAAGTTTTAATCTCGACCGAATAAACAAGGGGGTCCCCATAACAACCCCGAGCATGTTAGGAGTGCAAAGTATGGAAACATAACACCGGTAACAAGAAACTATGGCGGTAACAGTGGAACAAAACACCTAGCAAAAGGTCAAGCCTTCCACCAATTCCAAGATATATATGTGCATTAAATTAAATAACATATAATATTGTGATATGCCAAAAACCATGTTATCACATGGAACAACCTGCACCTGCAACTAAGAACGCTATAAGAGGGGCTGAGCAGCGGTAACTTAGCCAATCAAAGGTTTGCTAGGATGTGGAGGGTTAGGAGCTATCATGGCAATTAGGAGGCTGACATTCAAGTGGTAGGTAGCGCAAATTGTAACGAGAAGAGCAAGACACTAAAAAGCAAAAATAGTATCCTGATCCGGGTACGATTATCTTGCATGTTGGTTCTTCAGTGGAACAAGTAGCGGGATCCTCGTAGTTGTAGTCGCTTGGCTCTTCATACTCAGGTTCAACGTTCGCGTCTACCCAAAAGAAACAGCAAGAATAAACAAACAACCATGGTGCAATGCACAAGCAAGAATGAAGCATGCTTAGTTGAAGAGTTTTTAGCATGGCAATCCTAACTAGTCATCTTTCACATGCAAGGATTGGTTATTAATGAATCTGTAAAGATCCTTATGTTAATTTATTTAGACATGCATGAACATGGAAAATATGGATGCATCATGTGAGAACGATAAAAATGCATATGAAGAACGTAAGAAACGGAGTTACGGTTCTCACGATACGCTCTCGACAAGATACGAAGGCAAAATACAAGACAAGATAGACCTGGGATATATATATTGGCATTTCAAGGTAGCCACTGGTTAGCCAATGGAAAACCAACCACAATAGAGCCAAATATCAAGCAATTCCATGGAGCATAGCTCCCACAAGTGACAAAACATTAAAACAACAATCTGTCACAAAACAGCAACATAGCAACTTTCACAGCTAACAACTTGAGCTACAGGAATCCTACAACCACAAACAAGGCATTGACAGAAACTACATAACATGCTTATCAACTTATCCAACTACACAATCTGGAAAGGAGGCACACATCAATAAGCATGAAGCTCACAAGTTGGCATGATGAAACAGATTTCTGGGACTTAGTGAAAATAACAGTTTTCTGGAATCTGAGTTAATCTGGTAGCATGTTGACAGTAGAAGTTAAAGGTGTTAGATACCACCTAATGGCATGAAAATTAACAGGATGGTAGTATACAACATCTACTTCAAAACACTAGCACTGAGCATGAGCTAATTCACAACATATCTCAAGATAGCAACCACTCTTCATGGCATAAAAATAATAGGAGATTCTAAGGCTTAGAAATATTTAGCATGGTGAAAACAGTAACATTAAGTTAGCTACTTTGCAGCAAGTTTCCCACTTATATGAGTGATTCTCATGTCAAACAAAAATACCATGGCATAATAGACATAAAACACTAACACTTCCATGTTGGCACATGCCCCAAAGCAAGCATGGATTAATTCATGCAAAAATGTGTCATACTCATATATACATGTGAAGCAACATGGCACATGCATCAATGGATTCCTTGGCTCTTTCTACTTCCATGTTGGCACATGCACCAATGGATTCCTTGGCTCTTTCTACTCCAAAATCATGTGCCGTACTCATATATACATGTGAAGCAACATGGCACAAACTATACTAGCAAAACAACCACCTCTCTTATAAGTCAAAACTTACTTAAAATGCAGATGAGCATATTTGATCATGACCAGATTTGGAAACTTTGCTTAAACTAGAAATTATCTCACAATTCCTACAAAACATGGCATATACCACAAACAAAGTGTATGGCAAGTGGGGAAAGAACCCACTTGTCACCCACACACACAGACTCTACACACACACTACACAAGCATGCACACACATGGCTCCATATGCCCAAGGGCATATGAGCACAACCACACCCATGAACACACCACCTAAGAGGGTGGGTGTTCATCACACTCACACATATGCACCATATATGCATAATGCATATAGGCACATACACACTACACACATGCACAAGTGCACATGGCACTTCCACACTCATGAAATACACATACTCATGTATGTGGGTGTTCATCCACACACACATATGCACCCATATATGCACAATGCATATATGCATATATATATATATGCATGTGACACCACACTCACACACACACTCATTCACAAACACACATGCATATATGCATACTCACATATATGCACTACACACCACACTACACCACTCCACACGCACATACAACAGAAAAAAACACATACACTCATGCAGGTATGCACATACACATATTCATGCAATAGCAAAGGAGAGAAACAAAAGAAAACAAAAGAAAAAACAAAAGGGGGAGGGGTTCGGGCTTGAACCCATGACCTCTGGTCATTTCCCACGCACAAACACAACTACGCTGAGCTTCGGTTCTCGACAGAAAGGGGACAACTAGCCCACTAGTACTAACGAGGCACGACTACACTGACCAAACTGAAGAAAAAGACACCTACGGCGACAGCAAACGCAACGGCCACTCCGACGGTGACAGGGCATCTCCGGCAAGGGGAAACGGTGCAGGGGGAAGCTGCACCTACGGGGGGTCGCAATCCCACACCTAATGCACGACGAGACCCACGGCAGCGGCACCTACAGCTACGGCAGAGCTACAGTGGAAGCGAGCACGGGCTCATCGGACACGACGACCACGTGCATGCATCGGTGCAGAGGGGGGCATGGCGGTGGAATGGCTGCTCACCACGGGGTAGCTGCAGGAGAAAACAATGACGGAGGGGGGTCGGAGACGAGCGCCGGAGTGGAAGCAGGGTGAGTCAACGGAGCAGAGCGTCGCCGATGAAGACGAAGAAGGGGTCATCGCTGCAGAGCTTCTTTGAGGCTCCTAGCGGTGGGAATGGAACGCGGGGAGGTTCCCCGAGCTTCTGGACGTCATGGACGTCGATGAGGTCGACGGAGATGACGAGCAAACGCCGGCTATCTTCTCAGTCTCTCACTGAATTTCTCTCTGAAGCTGACCTGACAGAGGAAGAAGGAGAGGAAGGGGAGAAGAAAGGAGGAGGAAGAGAGGGTGCCGGCGGCACAAGGAGGGAGAGGGGAAAACCTATAGGAGCACGCACGCCGAGGGGGAGTTTAAAAGGGGGGAAGCTCATGGCGCTGCGACGGGGAAGGACACGGCGGCGACGCGCTCTCTCTGATGTCTCTCTGCTTTACTGACGGAGAGACAACAGAGCAGGTGGCCGCTTGGCACCTGGCTGGGCCGCGCAGGGAGGAGCCGGCCCAGTTCTTCCTCTCTCACACAGAAAAAGAAAACACGGAGAGTTTTCTATTTATTAAAACAGCAAGAAAAAGGAAAACTCCCAAAGAAAATCAGAAGGATTTTTGAAAAGGCAAAATTACTTTTGACTAAAAGAATATGAGAACTATTTAATAAAATTGTCAAGGGGAATTTTGAAGCAAGTATTTTAATAGTTTTTAAAATAACAGCCCCCTGGTTATTTAACCCACAATGCATATTAACTCAAACAACAAAAGAACCACACTCATAATTTGTAAAACATAATACGCTACCTCTTGAACATTTTATCTCAAATTTATTAGCAAGTTATTACTGATGATAAAAAACAAGGGAATGGAAAAGGGGGGCATTTGGTTGGCTTTAGTTGAAAAGAAAAGAGAGGGGAAATGAGAAGTAGATGCACCACCCACACTCTGACCACATCACAACACACAAGGACAAACTCATCCACAACAAGTCACATCACAAATAAGGCATGGCATGATGAATGGATGATGCATGATGTATGAATGCATGAACAAGACATGGCATAACAAGGTTCAACTCATAACATTAAACTCATGGCAACAAGGTTCACTTAAGATACATGCCCAACAAGGTAGGGATAGCACTTGGGCTGTCACAACTCTCCCACACTACAAGAGGATCTCGACCCGAGATCTAGGAATGAAAGAAGTCGAGAAATTCGGAACAGAGAAGGTCCTCGCGTTCCCAACTAGCTTCTTTGTCATAATGATGAGACCACTTCACCTTGAGGAACTTGATAGACTTGTTGCGAGTCTTACACTCAGTTTCTTCGAGAATTGCAACTGGATGCTCACGATAAGAGAGGTCTTCTTGGAGATCAATGTCTTGGAGGTCAATGGTGCGCTCTGGAGTCTTGAAGCACCTTCAGAGCTGAGAAACATGGAAGACATCATGCACATTTACGAAATTTGGAGGAAGCTCTAGTTGATATGCAAGTCCACCTCTCTTGCCAACAACTCTGAAAGTACCAAGAAAACAAGGAGCTAGATTCCCTTTTATTCCAAACCGCTGAGTGCCCTTCATGGGAGAGACTCTGAGATAGACTAGATCATCCACTTGAAAGGAAACATCCCGATGTTTGTTATCATAATAACTCTTCTGTCGGGACTGAGCTGCTTTGAGGTTCTCACAAACGACACGACACATTTCTTCTGCTTCAGTGATCATGTCATTGCCCAATATCTGATGCTCACTGGTTTCAGACCAGTTAAGCGGGGTACGACACTTCCTGCCGTAGAGAATCTCGAAAGGGGCCTTGCCTGAGCTAGCCTCAAAGCTATTGTTGTATGAGAATTCAGCATATGGAAGGCAGTCTTCCCATTTCATGCCGAACAAATTCACACAGGCTCTAAGCATATCTTCAAGGATCTGATTGACTCTCTCAACTTGACCACTTGTCTGCGGATGGAACGCAGTGCTAAAACGGATCTTGGTACCCATAGCAGTCTGGAAGGACTCCCAAAACTTGGAAGTAAAGAGGCTTCCACGGTCAGATGAGATGAGCTGAGGAATACCATGCAAAGATACTATCCTTGACGTATACAACTCTGCAAGCTGAGCTACCGAGATAGATTCTTTGACTGGCAGGAAATGAGCAACTTTTGTCAGCTTGTCGATAACCACAAAGATGCATCGTTGCATCTCTTGGACTTGGGAAACCCAGTGACAAAATCCATCTCCACATGATCGAATTTCCACTCTGGGATAGGCAAAGGCTGAAGAAGACCTACTGGACGTTGATGCTCCACCTTCACTCTATGACAAACATCACACTCGTTCACGAACTGAGCAATTTCACGTTTCATGCGAGTCCACCAAAAGGTTTGCTTGAGATCTTGGTACATCTTGGAACTGCCTGGATGAATAGATAGAAGAGAATTGTGTGCTTCGTCCATGATAACCTTTCTGAGATCACCTTTTGGAACCACAAGACGGTCCTTAGAGAACAAGGTGTCTTTGTCATCAACTCGAAAGCACTTATACTTCGGAATGCCCTTGGCCACACCTTTCTTCACTTTCTTCACCATAGCATCAAGAAGCTGCGCTTGGTGAACCTGATCTTCCAGAGTTGGAGAAACTTGAAGATTGGCAAGATATCCTTGCGGAATCATTTGAAGGTTGAGCTTGCGGAAGGCTTCACAAAGCTCGGGTTGAAGAGGCTTCAGGATGAGACTGTTGCAGTACGCCTTACATCTGAGCGCGTCTGCAATGACATTTGCTTTCCCAGGAGTATACTCAATGCTTGGATTGAAGTCCTCAAGCATTTCCACCCAATGAGACTGCCGAAGATTAAGATTGGGTTGATTGAAAATGTACTTCAAGCTCTTGTGATCGGTGTATACCTCAACTGGTCTACCCAACAACAAATGCCTCCAAGTCATTAGAGCATGCACAACTGCCGCCAACTTGAGATCATGAGTGGGGTAGTTCTTCTTGGCAGGCTTCAACTGACGTGAGGTATAAGCAACAATCTTCTTATCTTGCATGAGAACACCACCAAGACCTTGGAGAGAAGCATCACAGAATACTTGGAAAGGCTTTGACTGCTCAGGAGGAACAAGAACTGGAGCTGAAGTCAGTCTCTGTTTGAGCGTATTGAACGCCACATCACACTCAGGAGACCAAACATACTTGACACTCTTCTGGAGGAGATTGGATAGAGGCTTAGCAATTTGAGAGAAGTTCTCCACGAATCTTCTGTAATAACTAGCAAGCCCGAGGAAACTCCGAAGTTGCTTCACATTCTGAGGAGGTTACCACTTCAAGATTGCCTCCACTTTCTCAGGGTGCACTTTAATTCCCTCGGCAGAGATCACATGCCCAAGGTACACCACTTCATTGAGCCAAAACTCACACTTGGAGAACTTGGCATAGAATCGATGTTCCCTTAACTTGTCAAGCACAAGGCGGAGATGCTCTGCATGCTCTTCTTCTGACTCCAAGAACACAAGGATATCATCCAGATAGACCAAGACGAACTCATTCTTGAAAGGAGAGAAAATGAAGTTCATCATTCTTGAGAAGGTTGGAGGAGCATTAGCAAGACCAAACGACATGATGGTGTACTCATAAGAGCCAAAACTCGTCCTGAAAGCGGTCTTAGGAATGTCTTCTTCGCGAATGTGAATCTGATGATAACCCATGCAAAGATCAAGCTTCGAGAAAACCTTGGCACCTTTTAGTTGTTCAAACAACTCATTGATGTTGGGGAGTGGGTACTTGTTTCTGATTGTCTTCTTGTTCAATGGACATTAGTCGACACAAAGACAATCTGTGCCATCATTCTTCTTGACAAACAAAACACCACAACCCCATGGAGAAGAACTTGGTCTGATCAGACCCAGACGTTCTTGCTCATCTAGCTGCTTCTTCAACTCTTTCAGCTCTTTGGGGCCAAGTTTATATAGGAGCTTGCAAACCGGTTTAGTCACGGGCTCAAGATCAATCACGAACTTGACTGGCCGGTGCGGAGGCATTCCTGGCAATTCTTCTGGAAAGATATCTTCATACTCATTCACCACCGGAATTTGAGAAATCGCCGAGATTTCACCCTTCTCATTAAGATCAAAGAGATGGATTGTGTCATCGCGAGCCGTGAAAATAATCACATCTTCTGAAGGATGAGTCAGCTTGACTTCTTTTGCTTGGCAATCAACATATGCCTTATTCATAGCCAGGAAGTCCATGCCCAAAATGAGATCAATGTCGGAATTACCAAGAACAATTGGAGAAGCCAGAAAAGAATAATTGCCCATCTTGATAGAAGCATCTTGGACCATCACACGAGAAGTCATTTGCATTCCCGGAGAAATAATTTTCAGGGGTCTAAGGGTTTCCTCAGTCACAAATTCATGCTTAGCAACAAAAGGCCTAGAAATGAATGAATGCGATGCACCAGTATCAAACAACACTTTTGCCGGAATAGAATTAACTGAGAGATTACCCATAATCACATCATTGGACTGCTCTGCTTCAGCTGCTTTCACCATATTCACTCTTGCGGTCTTGGGATTATGCTTCACCATTGCATTGCATGGAGGCCTGACTGGAGGAGGAGGCGGAAGACGCCGCTGGTTGCACTTGTTTGCATAGTGACCCTTCTGGCCACACTTGTGACAAGTCACCTCAGAAAGCGAACGAACATTGCCTGGAGGAGGAATAAGAACTGCCTTGGACGCCTGGGGTCTCTGCTAAAATCCTGGGTTGGGTGAGTGGGAAGAACCACAGCCACCGAACTACTTCTGCTGTTGAGGAGGACGGAACGAAGGAGGATTTGGCACCCAATACTTCTGCTGCTTAGGAACCATCTAAGAGCTTGAAGAAGACGAATATGAATCCCTTGAATGCTTCCTTGAGTTCTCCAACTTGAGCTGAGTTGCCTCAACCTTCAAAGCCATGTTGTAGAACTTATCAAACTCACGAGGATCTTGAAGAACTAGGCCTGGCAGAAGCTCATCCTTGAGACCACCTCTGAACTGATAGATCATCGCCTTGTCATCTGGAACATCTTGCTTAGCATAGCGGGCTAGATTCTGGAACTTGATGTTGTACTGGTAGACAAACTTGCTTCCCTGCTTCAGGTGCCTGAACTTCTAACGCATCTCCTCGACAAAGCTTGTCGGAATGTAATGAGCCCTGAAGTCATGACAGAAATCGTCCCAAGTAACAACACGATCGCCTCTAGAATCCTTGTACTACTGCCACCAATCAGCTGCTTGACCCTTGAGCTGGAACGATGCAAATCTGACAAAGTCCTCTGGCCTGACATTGCTGCACTCAAAATGCTTACTCATATCACGGAGCCAATCATCAGCATCAAAAGGCTGCTCACAACAGGTGAAAGATTTGGGCTGGTTGGCAAGGAACTAATTGAGCGTCGCAAACTGAGGTTGATTCTAAAAATTCCCTTGAAAGCCTTGCTGACCCTGCTCCTTTTCTTGCAATAGACTGAGCAACATCTGAGTTTTCGCATTGGTTGCGGCCATCACAGCTTGCCAAGCTTCTGGAGGAGGAGGTCGCGACAGCGGTGGTGGTGGAACATCAGCCTGCTCCTCACCACGACCTGGATTGTTGCGAGTTGGTGGAGCCATCCTGAAGATGGACAAAACGCATGAGCACCTCATTGATAAGATGAATTCAAAAGTTGAAACAAATGCTTGAAAGAAATTGAACAAATAACAACACAGCCTTCCTACTGAAAAATTAGTAAGAATGCTTCTTCGGTTTATGATAACATCATCAGATATTAGAAGCCACTTGCAATAAAACAAAAGTATTGAGCTAACTGCTCGGAACAAATGTATATGCACATATACATCTGAAGAAGATGATCCTAGATAACTACAAGATTTCCCACCGAAGAACTTCCGAAAACTTTTTGGTTATGCAATCCGGTGTGGGGGATACAAGGAGGAAATATCTCACACAACTAGCAATCCTACACCCCAACTGTATCCATCCATCAACACATAACCAGAGGCTTTCGCAAATTCATCTAACTCAAATCCTCGAACTCACAATGATACTAAACCATGGTGGTACCCTGGACGCCTCCCCAGTACTGGGTGACTCCGACCTTATCTCACCACGACAAGTATTGAAGTAATTCTGAACACTCTCCGTCCTGAGATATCAAGGAAGTTGAATGATAACGATGTGCCAACGTTCCCTGGAGCTCGACTCCCTGGAAGAAATCAAGTCAGATAGGAGGCACCAAGACAGAACCCTGTCACATCGGTATCATATAGACTCCAAAATACCCGCGTGATCCTAAAAAAATTTTGAGCGAGAAGAGGAGTAGAATCAAAATTCCTAAGTCGAATACCTCACCAGAGCATAGAAGAGGAGTAAAAAGAATCCTACTCTCCGATATAACTGGACTCAAAATAGTTTTTACTAGACTCGACTTGGCCATGTTTGATCAAGCAAAGGCTCCTATGGTCGTATGGCTCTAATACCAACTTGTCACGCCCAAGATGCGCGCATATCCATATTAAGGCACGAGGGCCTCGCAAGGGATAGAGGCGCATCTTGTCGTTCGCAAGTATAGTATCGTTCCATCATACATTACAGAAGAGATGAGTATACGAGTTGGCTTACACTCGCCACATACTAAATTACAATTCCACACAAGTGTCTCAAACACCAAGATGAAGACGGGTCTGACTACGGACAAAAGCAAATAGTAAAAGCAGATGCAAATGATACTATCTCGCTATCCCAAAGATCACGACCATGGTCCTCTACTCATCCAGGTAAGTCACGTACATCCTGCCTCTTTCCTCGTCATATTCCCACTGGAGCTGCATCAGATCATCCTCCACGTACTCATCTGTACCTATACCTGGATTGTTGTAGTAATCTGTGAGCCACAAGGACTCAGCAATCATGCGCCCGGGTACCGAGACTATTCAAGATTAAAGGTTGGGATGGGGTATGTGTTTAGTTTGCAGCAGCACTAAGCATTTATGGTGGATAAACTTATGTAACATGAAGATAAATGTGAGTGGTCTATGATGAGCGACTGAATCTAGAATGACCTCTATGAGATCCTGAACACTTACTTACGTCAATCATAACCCCACCGTGTTCTCTCTCGGATCATGTTCACGAGCAGAGACGATCACGGTTACTCACACAGTTGGTGTGTTTTATTAGAGTTTACTTCAAGTTTACTATAATCGGGTGTTAAACAAACATCCAAGTTGCCACATAACCACGAGCAGGGCTTTCCGAATGATTTGACCCTACAGGGGTGCTCCAACTAGTCCATCACAAATTAACCACACTCTGCGGGAATAGCCTCGACCACGGATCTTGTGATCATCCTAGGCAACTCCAAAGGAATTCCAACACCACGAGATAACCCGAAGAAAGTCAGAGCCATCACGCAAGACACTCGATAAAGGTAAAACAAATCCATCAAGACCACCCGACATGTCGACGAACCCGATAAGAGCCGTGTATCTCGTTCTCAAGACACGACAGATGAGCAGTACGTACGGTGGCCAGATAGAAATCCCTCAAGTTGCCCCGAGGTGGCCCCGCAAGTGGCTCTAGTTTGGACCAACACTCATGAGGAGCACTGGTCTGGGAGTTGATTAATTATCCACGGGGTTGCAAAGCCCTATGCAAATTTTATTAAGTTATTAAGCAAATGTAGTACCAAAGTTGGGTCTTGCCAGACAAGTTTTAATCTCAACCGAATAAACAAGGGGGGCCCAGAACAACCCCGAGCATGTTAGGAGCGCAAAGTATGGAAACATAACACCGGTAACAAGAAACAATGGCGGTAACAGCGGAACAAAACACCTAGCAAAAGGCCAGGCCTTCCACCAATACCAAGATATATATGTGCATTAAATTAAATAACAGATAATATTGTGATATGCCAAAAACCATGTTATCACATGGAACAACCTGCACCTACAACTAAGAACGCTGTAAGAGGGGCTAAGCAGCGGTAACTTAGCCAATCAAAGGTTTGCTAGGATGTGGAGGGTTAGAGGCTATCATAGCAATTAGGAGGCTGACATTCAGGTGGTAGGTAGCGCAAATTGTAATGATAAAAGCGAGACACTATCAAGCGAAAATAGTATCGGGATCCGGGTACGATCATCTTGCCTGTTGGTTCTTCAGTGGAACAAGTAGCGGGATCCTCGTAGTTGTACTCGCCTGGCTCTTCGTACTCAGGTTCAACGTTTGCGTCTACCCAAAAGAAATATCAAGAATAAACAAACAACCATGGTGCAATGCACAAGCAAGAATGATGCATGCTTAGTTGAAGAGTTTTTAGCATGGCAATCCTAACTAGTCATGTTTCACATGCAAGGATTGGTTATTAATGAATCTGGACAGATCCTTATGTTAAGTTATTTAGCATGCATGAACATGGAAAATATGGATGCATCATGTGAAAACGATAAAATGCATATGAAGAACATAAGAAACAGAGTTACGGTTCTCACGATACGCTCTCGACAAGATACAAAGGCAAAACACAAGACAAGATATACCTGGGCTATTCCTTGGCATTCCAAGGTGGCTACTGGTTAGGCAATGAAAAACCAACCACAATAGAGCCAAAGATCAAGCAATTCCATGGAGCATAGCTCCCACTAGTCACAAAACATTAAAACAACAATCTGTCACAAAACAGCAACATAGCAACTTTCATAGCTAAAAACTTGAGCTACAGGAATCCTACAACCACAAACAAGCCATTGACAGAAACTACATAACATGCTTATCAACTTACCCAACTACATAGTCTGGAAAGGATGCACACATCAATAAGCATGAAGCTCACAAGTTGGCATGATGAAACAGATTTCTGGGACTTAGTGAAAATAACAGTTTTCTAGAATCTGAGTTAATCTGGTAGCATGTTGACAGCAGAAGTTAAAGGTGTTAGAGACCACCTCTTGGCATGAAAATTAACAGGATGGTAGTAGACAACATCTACTTCAAAACACTAGCATTGAGCATGAGCTAATTCACAACATATCTCAAGATAGCAACCACTGTCGTCGTTTTCTCACTACAGATGCCATGGGGAGGCTTATCGAAGGTGTTGGGGCCAAAGGACGCTGATGGGCTTCGGGTGCGAGATTGGGCACAAGAGGTGATGACACACGATGTACCCAGGTTCGGGGCCCTCTAAGGGAGGTAACACCCCTAGTCCTACTTGGTTTCTTTGGATGGATGGGTATGTTCACACATATGCTCCTGGAGCTATATCTAGAGTTGGAAGAAGGAGCAGCCGGATCGTCTTCCTCTTCTATGATAAGAGTTTCGTGGATGTGAGCGTGAGTGTATATGTTTTTCTCTCCGTCCGTGTTGCATGGGGGGCTCGGGGGGCTTTATAGGCCAACCCCCCGGCTCTTACAATATGCTATAAGTACAATGGTGGAGGGACCCAGCTGGTAGTCTCTCCGGCCAGCCAGAGGGTCCCGCCGCTTGCGTCATCTTATCGTGGGCGGGGCCCACCTGCCGAGCGGTCCCATCTCCCATTGGGGGCCGCCAGCCGACTCTATGATTGGTCCTTGCCCACCTGCCACGGCAAGGGCCGCCCGAGGGGCGTCGTCTAGCGCCAGCCGGCCGAAGTCTCCGGTATGGCCGGCGGTACTGTAGCCACGCCGGGGCAGGTAATCAAGTGGCGAGGGCATGCCGGCACTGTTCCCCCGCCCGATCGCTCTCACCAAGGTCAGCGGCCAGGACGGTTGGACTGTAGCCATGTGCTGCGGTGCATAAGCGGCCACTATAGCCACAGGGCTGCCCGTCGTGTCGGTCATGTCGCGTCATCGTACCTACGCGCAGAGGGACGGGACGGGGCGTGTCTGTCCCGATGTCAACAGAAGAGCCATCCCGTGGGCAGCCGGCCAGGCCCAGCCGGCCGAGGGCCAAACCGGCTTCTTGATCAGATGGCCGAGCGCCAGCCGGCACTGGCTTGCGCTGAACGTCCTCCAGCCGGCCACGGCCAGCTGGCCGCATAGTTTTTCTTCGAAGCAGAAAGGGGGAAGACCCCGTTGCTTTGGCCTACCTAGGGTATAAACCCCGTCAGTAGCCCCCGAAGCCGGCGGGGGCCCGCGTCTGGCGGACGGTGGGGAGCCGGCGGCTTCCCCTCAGCACCAGCCGCCCCCGGCTTGAAGGCGAAGGGGCAGCCGGGTCGGCCGTTGGATCCGACGCATCGGGTTCCGACGCGCCGCCCCGGGTCCCGCACCGGCACACGGCACGCCATGTGGCGAGTAATGATGTCATGGGTCCCACGCACGCGGGGAGACGGGACGTCGCCCAGGCCTAGCCCGGTAGGACCCAGGCATAGCCCTCGTAGGCATCGGGGCGCAGGACAGGATCGTCTGCGCCTCGAAGCGGCCGTTACGGCCCGAGGCCACCCACGTGCACGGAATTTCTTGGAGGAGTGGGCGCAAACGATCCCACGTCCCCCGGTCGTGGCCTCCCCTATAAAAGGGGAAGAAGGGCAGGAGGCGGAGGTACCCATGCCCCACTCGCCTCCTTGCTGCCCTGCTTCGTCGTTGCTCTTTCTTCTCCACACACTGTCGCACCTGAACCTGCGCCCGCGCCCACACGTCGCAACACCGCCGCGATGGCCGACGGACACGGCGGTTGTTGGGGCGGCTCCTTTGTCACCGAGGCCGACATCGCCGAGCTGCGCAAGGCGCGAACGCTACCATCGGCAAAGTGGGTGGCCGCTCGCGCGTCGGGCAGCGAGGTAGTGCCGGCACCGCAGCCAAGGGAACGCGCCGTGTTCCTCTGGCACTTCTCTTGGGGCTTCGGCCTTCCAGTGAGCCTCTTTTTCTGTCTTCTTCTTGACACGTTCGACCTTCAACCTCACCACCTTGGTCCGAACTCGATCTTGTACCTCTCCGCCTTCGTGGCGCTGTGCGAGGGGTACCTTGGCATTCTCCCCTTCCTCGAGCTTTTCAACGCCCTGTTCTATCTCAAGTCTTTGAAGAGCAATGCGTGCGGGGGCACGGTGGTGTGCTGCCGCGGCATCGCTCGCTTTCCCCCTCTCTCTCTGATCGAGTCCTTCAAGGGGTGGCACCAATCGTTCTTCTATGTGAAGAACGTCGACCCGAGGACGGATTACATCCGGTAGCCGCCATTCGAGGACCGGCAGTCCTCCCAGCAGAACTGGCAGGGACCTGCCCCGCGCGGCATGGCCTTGGACGAGCTCGCCCGGCTCTCGCAGCTGAAGAGCACCGAGGGGCTGGTTGCCATCGACCTGGTGGCGGCCTTTGTCTCGCGCCGGGTATTGCCCCTCCAGATGAGGCCACACCGGATCTCCGACATGTCCGGCCGGCACGACCCCTGTTGGCAGTCCATCGTCGAGATGACGTCGGCTCAGGTGGCGAAGCGGGTGAACGCTCTCACGACATTCAAGCTGAAGCTCGCCTCGTGGTCCGTCGGCATGGAGCCATACGACCGCATCAACCAGCCTCCTCTGGTGAATTTTTTTCGTCAAGGCGGTTCTTTCTCGTTTGGTATTCCCTAGCCGGCAGCCGGCTGGAGAACTTACGTTTAAGTGCTGACCGCAGCTGCTGGTGCGATAGAGCACGCCGGACGGCCCGCACCCACAGATCTTCGAGGCGGAGTGCGAGGACTCCGACTCTCGAGACTTCCAGACGGGAGGTCCCCCGGAGGAAATAGTGGACTCCTCGGGGGGGCGACGAGTCGGCGGATCTGCGAGGCGGCACTCCTAGCAGGGCCGGAGGGTCCGGCGCAGCCGAGGAACCCAGCGGAGCGGGTGAGTTCCCTCTTGCCCCCTCCATCCGGGACTGGACAGATGACAACGATGATGATGATGATTTGATGATTCTAGACGGGCCTCCTCCCGCGGCGCGCCAGGACTAGAGGAGCGAGGAGCAGCTGGCTCGAGGCCCGGTAGCCGAACCGGCCGGGCAGGGGAAGAGGCCGGCCCTAGAGGGGCCAGCGGCCCTGTTGCCTGGCTCGAAGTGGACCAAGGCGGCCGCACGGAAGCCGCCGCCTCATGCCAAGCGGGTCTGCCCCTTGTCGTTGCGTAAGTTCTTTCATACTCGCGCTAGTTTTCTTTGTTGTTGTTGCCTTGCAAGCCGGTCGATGACCAGCCCTTAGGCGTTGCAGCGACCCGATCGAGCTCCATGAGGAGGAGGCGGCGGGGGAGCAGACAGATGCCGTCAGCCGACTAGCCCGCGAACACGCGGCCACCCAGCGGGAGGAGAAAAGGAGGCTCGTGGAGCTGTGAGCCTCTCGGTCCGGGACGCAGGGAGGGGCCGCGCACTCCGGGACCTCGAGCGGCCGGCGGCGAAGGGGGCTGACCGAGCCTCCGTGGGCCTTGGACTTCGTAGCGGAGTCCACTCGCATGTCGAGGCTCCCGTCGAGCAAACCACGAGGGGCGGCTACGGACCCGCCCGTGCCTCTGCCCGCGTAGGAGGCGGTCCAGGCGAGGGAGGTGGCGACAGCGACGGCACCTGAGGCGACCCAGCCAGAGGTGCCGGAGGTGACTCCGCCTGCAGCCGAACCGGTCCGGGTCGAGGCGCCGGAGGTGCCGGCGGCCCCGGAGGCGACACCGGAGGTGCCACCGAAGGCGGCAGCCATGGAGGTGGAGGTGCCCTCCGGTGACCGACACGCCGGAGCGGCCAGGAGAAAAGGCAGCGACGATGCCGGGCGGGGGGCGGCGGGAGGCGACTCCCGGCCCCTTGCCATCATCAACTCGCCCCGAGCGACCGGAGCCTTGGCGAGTCTGGGTGGCAGTGACGGTCAGGCCCGGAGGGTCCTGCGGTCGATGCAAAAGGTCTCCCGGGACTGGGACGCGTTGGCGAGTGTGCCGGCCTTGCCGGCTCCCCAGCAGGCGGCCCGGTCCCCTCCCTCATGGATTTGGGGAGCGTCCTAGACCGGTGCCGGCAGGAGCTGGCCCGGTTTGCGGAGGCGGTGGACGCCGCCCTTCAGCGTGTGGAGGTAAGCAGGCAACTTTCCTTGTGTATTTAGTGGGGGCGCGCAAGTGCACCCACTGGGTGTAGCCCCCGAGATGCGGGCCAGCTGACGGGCTGACGAGCAGCCGGGCCGGATCTCCTTCGAGCACTTCTTGATCTCTTGCTTCTTTTTCTTGTGATAGGAGGTATCTCAGGGCCCACTCGGTAATACAACATCACAATAAGCCTTGCAAGCAATGTGACTAAGTGTTAGTTGCGAGATCTTGTATTACGGAACGAGTAAAGAGATTTGACAGTAACGAGGTTGAACTAGGTATGGAGATACCGACGATCGAATCTCGGGCAAGTAACATACTGAAGAACAAAGGGAACATCATACGGGATTAACTGAATCCTTGACATAGAGGTTCGACCGATAAAGATCTTCGTAGAATATGTAGGAACCAATGTGGACATCCAGGTCCCGCCATTGGTTATTGACCGTAGAGGTGTCTCGGTCATGTCTACATAGTTCTCGAACCCGGAGGGTCTGCACACTTAAGGTTTGGTGACGTTTCGGTAGTATAGAGTTATGTATGGTGGTGACCGAAGTTTTTTCGGAGTCCCGGATGAGATCCTGGACGTCACGAGGAGCTCCGGAATGGTCCGGAGGTAAAGATTCATATATAGGAAGTCTTGTTTTGGTCACCGGAAAAGTTTCGGGCTCATCGCTAGTGTACTGGGAGTGCCGGTAGTGTACCGAGAGACCTCCGGGAGGGGTATTTCGACCCAAGAGGCTACATGGGCTGTCAGAGAGTGGAAACCAGCCCTTAGTGGGCTGGTGGAACAACCACACAAGTCCCATGTGGCTGGAAGAAAAAAAATAGGAAAAGGTGGGAAAAGGGAAAAAAGGACGAATCCTAGTCCTACTAGGATTGGAGGAGAGTCCTTCAATCCTAGTTGGTTCGGCCGAAGCCCTTGGCTTGGGAAGCCAAGGCTGCCTCCTCTCCTCCTCTCCTCTTATATATACCGGAGGTTTTAGGGGTTTTGCACTAGAATTTCAGCCACGTGCTACTCGTTCCTCAAGTGCATAGTTTCTCCTCTAGATCGGATTTCTGCAGTGCTTAGGCGAAGCCCTGCCGAAATTGCTCCACCACCATCGCTGGAGCACCGTCAGACTGCCGGAGAACTCTTCTTCCTCTCCACTCCTTCTTGCTGGATCAAGACGGTGGAGATCGTCATCAAGTTGTACGTGTGCTTAACGCGGAGGTGCCATCCGTTCGGTGCTAGATCGGAAGGATCGTGATCAAGCTCGTGGGACGGATCGTGATCAAGTTCGTGGGACGGATCGTGATCGGATCGCGGGACTAATCGTGATTGGATCGCGGGATGCACGGTGATTTGGATCGCGAAGACGATCGACTACACCAACCGCGTTTCTTAACGCTTCCCGCTTAGCGGTCTACAAGGGTATGTAGATCCACTCTCCCTCTCGTAGATGCTCATCACCATGGATAGATCTGCGTGTGCGTAGGAAAAATTTTGTTTCCCATGCAACGTTCCCCTACAGTCGGGGTGGACGACGCAATCGAAGGTATGTGCCAACCTCTCCCCTTCCTCTGCCGGTTGCACTTTTCTTTGCCGTTTATCGTGTCTTCATCTTGCTTTTTCTGTTCTTATCTTCTTCTTTCTTCCGGCGCGTTTCCTGGAGACTCATCATCGCACCGCGTGCGCCGTTAAGGAGCACCGAGAACACCTTCGTGGGTATGGTCGCTCCATCGAGGAGCACGCCGCGTGGGACATGGACGAGATTGGGATCGCCGTAGAGATGCCGATGACCCATCTTGAGCGCGGCGTGGAGCGGCTCAAGACCGCCGGCAAGGAGGTCATTGCCGCGTTGTGGCCAGGCCGCGGAGGAGCTCCGATGCATCACGTGGCACAGTGGCTTGAGCCGCCGTCCCCCGCCTTGAGGCCTAGAAGGCATCGGCTGCCCGAGCCCGGGCACAAATGGTGCTCCGGTTCGTTACTTCTTGGTATCGGGGGGTAGACCTGGGCCGGCTGGCGACCATGCGGGACGTGTCTGCCATGGAGCAGGAGGCCCACGAGCCGGCCCTCGTCCAGCGGGCCAACGAGCTCGCGCCGTACGTTGACGCGGATGAGTTCCTGCCGCCCCTTGGCGAGGACGGCGAGGCGCTACCGAAGGACTCCTTCGGCATCCCTCAGGGCCCGGACGATGCCGAAGTCGCCGACGAGAGCACCACTCGAGCGGCGAGATGGCTAAGGTCGAGGAGCCCGCCTCGAAGGACAAGGGTGCCGACCCGAAGGCCGCGACCACCTCCGGGGCGAGGACCGAGCCGCCCCGCGACGCGTCGGTTGAGGGCACGCCCGCTGGCGACGTGCCGGCGGCCTGAGCCTCCGGGCATCCTTTTTATCTTTGTTCCTACATGTAAGACTTGATTCCACCCACTAGGGGTGTTTTGAGTAATGAACTAAATGCTAGCCGTGGGCCATTCTATCCTTAATGTTTATGTCGTGAGTCGTGTTTCGCCTTATGACTCATGCCGCCCTATCATTATCCCTTTTTCACCCGCCTTGATTCTTTCCATTTCTATTCCTTTTCCCCTTTGGCTTCGACCCCACTAGCCCGACAGCCGGGATCCGGTCTGTAGCTGGGTCGGGGCGTCCACCTCGAGGGAGCCATTTTGAAACTTAGGAATTGCGGGAGGGTGGGATAAGTAGAGCGACAGAGACGCGGCGAGGGTCCGGCTAGGCCCAGAAGAGCCCACCCCCCCCCCCCCCCGTTTTGACCTTTTGTGTGAGCCAGACCTTGCTGCCCCGAGGCCTTGTCAGCCGGACAGCCGGGAGCCGGTCTGTAGCTGGTAAGGGTGGGGAAGTTTGTCCAGCCCGCATTACTTAGCCATTTTTCGGAGAGGTATTTCTAGGTCCAGCCGGCTAGCCCCCGGGCCCGGAGCCGAACCGGGGAGCCGATGAGTGAGGAACACTTTGAGAGAAACATAACGGGGCGTGCCCCAAGAACCGTCTTGGGGCGCCCATTGCATTCATAAGCCCAAATGGACGGGGGTACATACATACATTGATTCTCTTCAGCAGTAAAACGGGCGCAGGAGTGCCGCGTTCCATGGGCGCTCCGTCTCTTCACCGGAAGCATCTCTTCTGCACTTCTGCGGCTTCTCGGCGTCTATCGGGTAGTACGTGTTGTCGTGTAGCGCCTTGCTGATGATGAACGGGCCTTCCCATGGGGAGGACAGATTGTGCTGCTCGGCGGTTCGCTGGATCCTCCTAAGGACCAGATCCCCCGCGCGGAACGAGAGCGGCCGAATCCGCTTGTTGTGGTAGTGCTGGAGCTTCTGCTGGTAGATCGCCGTCCGACTCAAGGCCAGTTCACGATCTTCCTCGAGTAGATCGACGTCGTCTTCTCTTGCCTCCTTGGCGTCCTTTTCCGTGTATAGGGCGACCCGAGGCTAATCGAACTCGACGTTAGTGGGGATGATCACCTCGGACCCGTACACAAGGAAAAATAGAGTGTAGTCGGTTGACCGGTTCGGCGTGGTCCTGAGACTCCAAAGGACAGCCGGCAGCTCGTCGATCCAGCAGCCGGCCGACCTCACCAGCGGCGTCACGAGCCAGGGCTTGATGTCGGATAGGATGAGGCCGTTTGCCCTCTCGACCTGGCCGTTTGACTGTGGATGAGCGACGGAGGCCAGGTCGAGCCGAGTCCCTTGCTTGGAGCAGAAACGTGCGAGCGCGCCCTTGGCGAAGTTGGTGCCATTGTGGGTGATGATGCTGTGGGGAACGTTGTAGCATACCATGATGTTCTCGATGAACCGGACAGCCGTGGGGCCGTCCAGCTTCTTAATTGGTTGCGCCTCGATCCACTTGGTGAACTTGTCAACGGCCACCATCAAGTGCGTCATGCCGCCTCGAGTGGTCTTGAATGGACCCACCATGTACAGCCCCCAGACGGCAAAAGGTCACGAGAGGGGGATGGTTTGGAGGGCCGTCGCCGGCAGGTGGCTTTGCATGCTGAAGCGTTGGCAGCCCTCACACTCGTCGAACAACTTCTTATCCGCCTCGAGAGACGTGGGCCAGTAGAAGCCATGGCGGAAAGCCTTGGCCACCAAAGTCCGGGAGGAAGCATGATGCCCGCACTCGCCCTGGTGAATGTCGAGGAGGATCTCCAGGCCTTTTTCCGGCTCGACACATTGCTGAAACACGCCAGTGGTGCTACGGTGGACAAGCTCGTTGTTGATGATGCTGCAAGCCGAGGCCCGGCGCTGGATTTTCCTAACCAGAGCCTCGTCCGGAGGCAGCTCGCCTCGCAGAAGAAATGCCAAGATGGGTTGGGCCCACGAAGGGGCCGCAACGGCGGCTGGCCCGGAAGCCCCCGGGGCTGGTTGATCAGCCCCCGGGGCCGGGCCGCCAGCCCCCGGGACCGGCTCGGGAGCCCCCGAGGCTGGTTGGTCAACGATCATCATGACGGTCGTGCCGCTGGGGCTGGCCGTCTCGGGCACCACCGGCTCGACCAGGGCCGGCTAGATGGCCGACGATTCGAGAGCCGCTAACGAAGTTGTAGGGGAGGCGGCCGGAGCCGTTGATGGGCCGGCGGCGCCTGCTGGCACGAAGATTGACTCCGATTCTAGGGACGGTTTGATCGACGGTTTGAGCAACCATTTGAGGGAGACGCCGGCTGGGATGGCCTGCCGGGTGGAGCCGATCTTCGCCAGCACATCCGCCGCCTCGTTGTCTGCTCGGGGGACGTGATGAAACTCACAGCCCTCGAAGGATCCGGTGAGCTGTTGTACGAGGAAGCAGTAGTTGGCCACGTTGGCGTCCCTGGCGTCCCATTCGCCAGAGACCTGCTGCACCACGAGGTCGGAGTCGCCGAAGTAGAGGATGCGCCTGATGCCGATCTCCTTGGCGAGCCGGAGGCCATGGACGATGGCCTCGTATTCCGCCACATTGTTGGAAGTGGCGAAGTGCATCTGGAGGGAATACTTGAGCTGATCACCTTTCGAGGAGGAGAGGACTATGCCTGCACCAAGGCCGGTCCTCATTTTTTGAGCCGTAGAAGTGCATGCGCCAATGCGTGGAGTCTGGGGAGGCGGAACGAACTCCGTCTCTGCCCAGTCGACGAGGAAATCCGCCAAAGCCTGTGACTTGACGGCGGTTCTTGGCTCGTACCGGATCTCGTGATCGGCGAGGGCGATCACCCACTTGGCAATCCGGTCGGTGGAGTCCCGGCCGCTCATGATCTCGCCAAGCGGGGCCGTGCTCACCATGGTAACAGTATGCTCTTGGAAGTATTGCTTGACCTTCTTGGCGGCAAAATATATGTCGGAACACATCTTTTGGTAGTGGGGGTAGTTCTTCTTGGACGCGGAGAGGACCCCGTTGGACCGGCAGGGACTTGCCCTCTTCCGGACGCTCGACCATGAGGACGACGCTGATGACGCGGGTGGTTGCAGCGATGTAGGCGACCAGCGGTTCCTTCTCAGTCGGCGCGGCCAGGATGGGTGCGCGGGTGAGAGCCTTCTTGAGGCCGCGGAAAGGCCTCGTCCGCCTCGTCAGGCCTGTCGAAGATGCCCAGCCTCTTGGTTTGACCCTGCTCGATTAGAGCCGTCTTGTGAAGGAGCCCGTAGAGGGGCAGAGCCTTCTCTCCTAGCCGGCTGATGAACCGTCCAAGCAAGGCAAGGCAGCCGGTGAACTTCTGGACGTCGTGGATCCGGGTCGGCTTCGGCATGCGTTCAATCGCGTGGATATTCTCGGGGTTAGCTTCAATGCCGTGGGCGGACACGAAGAAACCCAATATAGTTGAACGAAGGGAACGCCGAAGACACACTTCTCCGGGTTGAGCTTGATCTTGTATTCACGCAAGTTCGCGAAAGTCTTCCGGAGGTCGTCGAGGAGGCTGAAGTGCTTCTTGGTTTTGACGACGATGTCGTCGACGTAGACGTGAACGTTCCTGCCTATCTAAGGCAGGAGGCACTTCTGCATGCACCATTGGAAGGTGGCGCCTGCATTCTTCAGGCTGAAGGACATGGTGATGTAGTAGTAGGCCCCAAAGGTCATCATGAAGGAGGTCTTGAGCCGGTCTTCTGGGTCCAGCTTGATCTGGTGGTAGCCGAAGTAGGCGTCCAGGAAGGACAGCAAGTTGCAGCCGGCTGTGGAGTCGATAACTTGATCGATCTGCGGCAGGGCGAATGGGTCCTTGGGACACACCTTGTTCAGGCTAGTGTAATCGATGCACATGCGCTAGGTCTTGTTCTTCTTCAACACCAGGACTAGATTGGCCAGCCAGTCCGGATGGAACACTTCCATGATAAACCCGGCCGTGAGCAGCCGGGCGATCTCTTCTCCGATAGTGTGTCGCTTCTCCTCAAAGAAGCGGCGCAGGGGTTGCTTGACCGGATTGACGTCCGGCCGGACATTTAGTTTGTGCTCGGCGAACTTCCTCGGAACACCCGGCATGTCTTTGGGAGACCATGCGAAGATGTCCCGATTCTCACGGAGGAAGTCGACGAGCTCGCCTTCCTATTTGCTGTCGAGGCGGGAGCCGATCATGACGCGTTGAGCCGAGTAGGCTGGGTCGAGCGGGATTTGCTTGGTGTCTTTGGACGGCTGGAGGGAGGCTCACCGGTGGATTGCGAGGTAGGGCCGGCACGGCCGGCTGGCTGGTCGCAAGGGCCATGAGCCGGTTGAGTTGTCGCTTCTCCTCAGCGATTTCCAGGGCCTCGGCCAACCGGCTGCCGTCTCGAGCGCACTTGAGTGCCATCTTGTAGTCGCCCTTGATGGTGATGATTCCCTTGGGGCCCGGCATCTTGAGCTTGAGGTAGGCGTAATGTGGAACCGCCATGAAGCTGACAAGGTCCGGCCGGCCCAACAGCGCGTGGTAGGGGCTCGCGAGGTCCACGACCTCGAACAGCACTAGCTCGCGGCGGAAGTGGCTGGGTCCACCGAAGAGGACGTCACGGGTGATCTTGCCGATAGGGGAGCAGGATTTCCCAGGCACGATGCCATGGAAAACCATCCGGCTCGCTTGTTGGTCTTCTACCTTCAGCCCCAGCTTGTCCATCGTGTCGAGGTAAAGAATGTTGACGCTGCTGCCGCCATCTATCAGCACCCACGAGAAGCGGCGGGCTCGCTCCTTGGAGGCGATGGTGGGATCAAGGACCAAGGCATAGCTGCCGGGATTCGGCATCACGGCAGGGTGATCGGCCTGGCTCCAAGTGACTGGCTTCTCCGGCCAGTGCATGAACTGGGGAGTTGCCGGCATGGTGGCATTCACCTCACGGCAGAGCCGGTGCTCCGTGTGCTTGCTCGTCTCTTCACTGGTGAAGACGACGTAGCAACTGTTCAGGTTGGGGAACTGGTCGATTAAATGACCGTCGTTCGGTGCCATTGCCGGCGCCGGGGCGGCACCTTGGACCGGGGCCGGCGCGCGGGCTGGCGGCACAGGAGGAGCCGAAAGGCTATCCCCCCGGGCCAATCGCTGTGAGAAGCTGCACTGCCAAAGCGTGTGGGTAGAGGGTTTGGCCCCTGAATGGTTCTTGCATGGGAGATCGAGCATTTGCTCAAAGGTGAGCTTTGGCTGCCAGGCACCCTTGGCGGTGCGCTGGCGCTGGCCAGAAGGCTGGGTAGCCGGCTCTTGATCCTCGACGGTGTTGACTTGCCGGCTCCCGTAGCGGGGATCCGGCTGGTCGTTCTTGCGCTTGTTGTTCTGCGGATGCCGGTTGTCGGCAGCCGGCCGGGTCACGGCCGGCATTGTGGTCGCCTTGGCCGGCGGGGTCGTCTTGACCCGAATGGCCGAGTCGGCTGTGGCGTACTTGTCTGCCTTGGTCATGAGCTCGGTCAGCGTGGCTGGCTCGGAGCACAGGAGTTTGTGCTTGAGGGGGGGTGCCATCCCGACAGCCCTCGATGAAATATTGCACAGCTTGTACCTCGTGCACCCCTTCGCAGGAGTTGCGGAGCTTGGTCCACCGAGTGAGGTAGTCCCGGAGGGATTCGTCCGGCCCCTGGACGCACATAGCGAGTTCACGGGGACGGCCAGGCCGCTTGTAGGTGCCGGTGAAGTTGCGGACGAAGGCCTCCTCGAAGTCCATCCAGGTGTTGATGTTGTTGACCGCCAAGCTGTTGAGCCAGGTGCGGGCCAAGCCGATCAGCATGAGGGGGATGTAGCGAACGGCAACACGCTTATTCCCCCTGGCAATACCCACCGCGGTGGTGTAGTCGATCAGCCATTCCTCGGGCTTGGCGGCCCCGTTGTATTTTGGGGTGTCCCTAGGGAGCGTGAAGCCGGTTGGGAACGGCTCGGTGCGAATCCGGGGGCCAAACCAGGCCGGCCCAGTCGAACCCTCCTCCTCGAGGAGAGCAGATTGCGCAAGTATGTCGATGCGGTTGCGGGCGTCGTCCTTGCTGCGGGGGACACGCGGTCCGAGCCGGGTCGAGAGTTCGGGACAGATGGTAGGTGGCGTCGACTGCCGCGACTCCCGTTGTGGAGGCGGTGTGTGCACCCGACTGCGCCGGCTGTCGGATGCCGGTGCTTCGTGGTGGCGACCATTGTGAGGCGGCTCGTTGGTGCGCCGGCTGCTCACTCCATGCGTATGAGAGGGCCGGGGGTTGTTCGCTTCGACTTGGCGGCCGGAGACGCGAGGGGAGCAGGAGTACTGGGCCGCCTGACGGCCGGCAGCTCCCGTGCCCTCGTGTTCGGGCCAGGAGCCTTCAGTGGCAGCGCCACCGGGCGCGAGAAGATGTTGCTGCGTATCAGCAGCATCGATGAGCTCCTTGATGTGGTGCTCGTGGGCGGCACGATCTTCGCCCTCCAAGGTGGCCAAGTCCTCGTAGACCACCTTGAGGGCCCGCAAGTTGGCTGCGGGTGTGTCGTATACGGGCATTTTGTTGCCGAGAATCTCGGTGACCACGCGGCCGCGGTCACGCACGGCCCCACGCCGGCTGGGCTCGGCGCCAGCCGGGGTGAGACCGTACGCGGAAGCATACTCCCGCTGCGCCGCCTCCATGCGGCGCCGCGTGGCCGCGAGGTTAAAGGTGTTAGAGATCACCTCATGGCATGAAAATTAACAGGATGGTAGTAGACAACATCTACTTCAAAACACTAGCACTGAGCATGAGCTAATTCACAACATATCTCAAGATAGCAACCACTCTTCATGGCATAAAAATAACAGCAGATTCTCAGACTTAGAAATATTTAGCATGGTGAAAACAGTAACATTAAGTTAGCTACTTTGCAGCAAGTTTCCCACTTATATGGGTGATTCTCATGTGAAACAAAAACACCATGGCATAATAGACATAAAACACTAACACTTCCATGTTGACACATGCCCCAAAGCAAGCATGGATTGATTCATGCAAAAATGACAAAGTAGCATCACAGCAGAAAATGACAGTTTTATAAACTTGCTCAAAAGTGAAATATGTTTCCACCAATGGATTACTTGGATCTTTTTACCCCAAAATCATGTGTCATACTCATATATACATGTGAAGCAACATGGCACAAACTATACTAGCAAAACAACCACCTCTCTTATAAGTCAAAACTTACTTAAAATGCAGATGAGCATATTTGATCATGACCAGATTTGGAAACTTTGCTTAAACTGGAAATTATCTCACAATTCCTACAAAACATGGCATATACCACAAACAAAGTGTATGGCAAGTGGGGAAAGAACCCACTTGTCACCCACACACACACTCTCTACACACACACTACACAAGCATGCACACACATGGCTCCATATGCCCAAGGGCATATGAGCACAACCACACCCATGAACACACCACCTAAGAGGGTGGGTGTTCATCACACTCACACATATGCACCATATATGCACAATGCATATAGGCACATACACACTACACATATGCACAAGTGCACATGGCACTTCCACACTCATGAAACACACATACTCATGTGTGTGGGTGTTCATCCACACACACATATGCACCCATATATGCACAATGCATATATGCATATACATATGCATGTGACACCACACTCACACACACACTCACTCACAAACACACACGCATATATGCATACTCACATATATGCACTACACACCACACTACACCACTCCACACACACATACAACAAAAAACATACACTCATGCAGGTATGCACATACACATATTAATGCAATAGCAAAGGATAAAAACAAAAGAAAACAAAAGAAAAAAACAAACAAAAGGGGGAGGGGTTCGGACTTGAACCCACAACCTCTGGTCGTTTCCCACACACACACACACCACTACACTACGCTTCGGTTCTCGACAGAAAAGGGACAACTAGCCCACTAGTACTAACGAGGCATGACTACACTGACAAAACTGAAGAAAAAGACACCTACGGTGACAGCAAATGCAATGGCCACTCCGGCGGCAACAGGGCATCTCCGGCGAGGGGAAACGATGCAGGGGGAAGCTGCACCTACGGGGGGTCGCAATCCCACACCTAACGCATGACGAGACCCACGGCAGCAGTACCTACAGCTACGGCAGAGCTACGACGGAAGCGAGCACGGGCTTGTCGGACACGACGACCACGCGCATGCATCAGGGCAGAGGGGGGCACGGTGGAGGAACGGCTGCTCACCACAGGGTAGCTGCAGGAGAAAACGACGACGGAGGGGGTCGGAGACAATCGCTGGAGTGGAAGCAGGGGGAGTTCACGGAGCGGAGTGTCACCGATGAAGACGAAGAAGGGGTCGTCGTTGCGGAGCTTCTCTGGGGCTCCTAGTAGTGGGAATGGAATGCAGGGAGGTTCCCCGAGCTTCTGGACGCCATGGACGTCGATGAGGTCGACGGAGACGACGAGCAGACGCCGGCGATCTTCTCTGTCTCTCACTGAATTTCTCTCTGAAGCTTACCTGACAGAGGAAGAAGGAGAGGAAGGGGAGAAGAAAGGAGGACGAAGAGAGGGTGGCGGCGGTGCGAGGAGGGAGAGGGGAAAACCTAGAGGAGCATGCATGCCGAGGGGGAGTTTAAAAGGGGAGAAGCTGACGGCGCTACGACGGGGAAGGACACGGCGGCGACGCGCTCTCTCTGTTGTCTCTCTACTTTACTGACAGAGAGACAACAGAGCAGGTGGCCGCTTGGCACCTGGGCTGGGCCGCGCAGGGAGGAGCCGGTCCAGCTCTTCCTCTCTCACAGAAAAAGAAAACACAGAGAGTTTTCTATTTATTAAAACAGCAATAAAAAGGAAAACTCCCAGAGAAAATCAGAAGGATTTTTGAAAAGGCAAAATTACTTTTGACTAAAAGAATATGAGAACTATTTAATAAATTTGTCAAGGGGAATTTTGAAGCAAGTATTTTTAATAGTTTTTAAAATAACACCCCCTCGTTATTTAACCCACAATGCATATTAACTCAAACAACAAAAGAACCACACTCATAATTTGTAAAACATAATAGGCTACCTCTTGAACATTTTATCTCAAATTTATTAGCAAGTTATTACTGACGATAAAAAAATAAAAAACAAGGGAATGGAAAAGGGGGGCATTTGGTTGTCTTTAGTTGAAAAGAAAAGAGAGGGGAAAGGAGAAGTAGATGCACCACCCACACTCTAACCACATCACAGCACACAAGGACAAACTCATCCACAACAAGTCACATCAGAAATAAGGCATGGCATGATGAATGGTATGATGCATGATGCATGAATGCATGAACAAGACATGGCATAACAAGGTTCAACTCATAACATTAAACTCATGGCAACAAGGTTCACTTAAGATACATGCCCAACAAGGTAGGGACAGCACTTGGGCTGTCACAGGTGGTAGCCAGAGTAGGCATCCAAGAAGGACAGCAAATCGCAGCTGGTCGTGGAGTCGATGACTTGATCGATCCGCGGCACGATGAATGGGTCGTTGGGGCACACCTTGTTCAGGCTGGTGTAGTCGATGCACATGCACCGGGTCTTGTTCTTCTTTAGCACCAGGACTGGGTTGGCTAGCCAGTCCAGGTGGAAAACTTCCATGATGAAGTCGGCTGCGAGCAGTCAGGCGATCTCTTCTCCTATATTACGCCGCTTCTCCTCGAAGAAACGGCGTAGGGGTTGCTTGACTGGTTTAGCGTCCGGCCAGACGTGAAGCTTCTGCTCGGCGAAATTCCTCGGAACACCCGGCATGTCCTTGGGGGACCATGCAAAGATGTCCCGATTCTCATGGAGGAAGTCGACGAGCTCGCCTTCCTATTTGTTGTCGAGGGGGGAGCCGATTGTGACGCATTGCACGGGGTTGGCCGGGTCGAGTGGGACCTTCCTGGTGTCCTTGGACGGCTGGAAAGAGGCCTTACCGACCGACTACGAGGGAGGAGCCGGCACGACCGGCTGGCTAGCAGCAAGGGCCACGAGCCGGTCGAACTGCCACTTTTCCTCAGCTATCTCCAGGGCCTCATCCAGCCGGCTGCCGTCCCAAGCGCACTCGAGCGACACCTTGTAGTCACCCGCGATGGTGATGATTCCCTTGGCGCCCGGCATCTTAAGCTTGAGGTATGCGTAATGGGGGACCGCCATGAACTTGACGAGAGCCAGTCGGCCCAACAGCGCGTGGTAGGGACTCTCGAGGTCCACTACCTCGAACCATACCGGCTCGCGGCAAAAGTGACAGGGGCCGCCGAAGAGGACGTCAAGCTTGATCTTGCTGACAGGGGAGCAGGACTTTCCCGGCACGATGTCGTGGAAAACCGTCTCGCTCGCTTGCATGTCTTCTATTTTCAGCCCCAGCTTGCGCATCGTGTCGAGGTAGAGAATGTTGATGTTACTACCACCGTCAATCAACACCCGCGTGAAGAGGCAGGTGCGATTCTCGGTGGCGATAGTGGGGTCGAGGACCAGGGCATAACTGCCAGGACTCGGCATCACAGCCGGGTGGTCTGCCCAGCTCCAGGTGACCGGCTTTTCTGACCAGTGCATGAACTGGGGAGTTGCCAGCATAGTGGCATTCACCTCACGATGGAGCTGGTGATGAGCATATTTGCCTGTCTCTTCACTGGTGAAGACGACATAGCAACCGTCCTGGTTGGGGAACTGGTCGTGTAGGCGACCGTCGTTCTGGGTCGGAGCCGGAACCGGCGCCGGGGCGGCAGCTAGTGCCGGGGCCGGCCTGTGGGGGAGCTGGAAGGTCGTCCCCCCGGGCCAATCGCTGTGAGAAGTTGCACTACCGGAGCGTGTGCGTGAAGGGCTTGGCCCTAGAGTGGTTCTTGCAGGGGAGGTCGAGCATCTGCTCGGACGTGAGCTTGGGCTGTCAGGCAGCCTTGCCAGTGTGCTGGCGCTGACTGGAAGGCTAGGCAGCCGGCTCCTGCTCCTCAATGGTGGCGACCTGCCGGCTCCCATAGCGGGAGTCAGGCTGGTCATTCTTGCGCTTGTTGTTCTGCGGCTGCCGGTTGTCGGCAGCCGGCTGGAATGCCGCCGGCGTTGGTGTTGCCTTGGTAGGCGGGGTCATCTTGACCCGAATGGCGGAGTCAGTCATGGTGTACTTGTCCGCCTTGGTCATGAGCTCGGCTAGCATAGCCGGCTCAGAGCACAGGAGCTTTTGCTTGAGGGGAGTGTCGTCACGACAGCCTTCGATGAAGTACCATATGGCTTGCACCTCATGCACCCCCTCATAGGAGTTGCGGAGCTCGATCCATCGGGTGAGGTAGTCGCGGAGGGACTCGTCTGTCCCCTCAACACACATGGCAAGCTCACGGGGGCGGTCGGGCCGCTTGTAGGTGCCGGTGAAGTTGTGGACAAACGCTTCCTTGAAGTTCATCCAGGTGTTGATGCTGTCGCCCGCCAGGCTGTTGAGCCAGGTGCGGGCCGAACCGATCAGCATGAGGGGAGCATAGCAAACGGCCACGCGCTTGTTCCCCCTGGTGATGCCGACTGTGGTGGTGTAGTCGATCAGCCAGTCCTCGGGTTTGGCGGCTCCATTGTACTTCGGGGTGTCCCGGGGGAACGTGAAGCCAGTCGAAAAATGGCTCGTTGTGGATCCGAGGGCCGAAACATGCCGGGCCAATCGAGCCCTCCTCCTCGAGGAAGGCTGACTGCGTGAGCCAGTCGATGCAGAGACGGGCATCATTTTCGCTATGGGGGACCCGCGGTCCGAGCCGGGCCAAGAGTTCGGGGCGGATGATAGGTGGGATCGACCGCCCCGGCTCGTGCCGCGGAGGCGGTGTGTGACCGTGGCTGCGCCAACTGCCGGCGGCCGGCGCCTCGTTGTGGCGGTTGCTGCGAGCCGGGTGGTTGGTGCATCAGCTGCTCACAGCCGACTACTCGTTCCCCGGCAGTTGGGAGCGTCGAGGGTTGCTTGCCTGGACCCACCGGCCTGATATGCGAGGGGAGCAGGAGTGTTGAGCCGGCTGACGGCCAGCAATCCTAGTGCCCTCGCCCTTGGGCCGAGGGTCTTCGGAGGCGACTCCGCCCGCCGCGAGCTAGTGCTGCTACACATCGGCTGCATCGATTAGGTCTTTGAAGTGACGCTCGCGGGCGGCACGTTTTTCGCCCTCCAAGGTAGCTAGATCTTCATAGGCTACCTTGGCGGCCCATAGGTTGGCCGCGGGGATGTCGTAGACGGGCATGTTGCCGCCCAAGATTTCGGCGACCACGTGACCGCGGTCGTGCACAACCCCATGCTGGCTAGGCTCGGTGCCAGCCGGGGTGAGACCGTAGGCGGAGGCGTACTCCCGCTGACCAGCCTCCATGCGGCACCGTGTGGCCATGAGGGCGTTGGCGTCCTCGAATAGGAGGCGGCGAGCCGCCTCCACCTCAGTCGTGGCGACGTCAGGGTTCGTCGTCGAAGCGATGGGGGTGCTCAGGCCCCGAAGGGCCGTGCCGAGCGGATCGGAGGTGCCGATGTAGGCCGCTACGGCGTCGGCCTCGGCCCGCGCTCGGCCAAACGAGGTGGTGGAAGTGATGACCATCACCCTGACGCAGGGGACCGTTGGACTTAGCAGCCGCGAGTGCGCCCATAGCCGTGGGAGGGTCGGCGCAGTCGAGCACCCGGTCGGGGTACTCGTCGGTCGCCGGTGCGTCGGCGAGGCTCAGCCTGCCGACACACTCGATGAGCGAGTCGATGTCGAGCCTGGGGTCGACAGCGCTACCCGCAGGGCCTGCCGGAGCAAGCCCCACGAGCCTGTGGTTTCGCTTGGACGCGCGGCGGACAAGGGAGGTGGTGAAGGATCCCGCCCGGAGCGTGACTCCGGCCGGCGCCGCGTACGGCCCCATGGTGGGCGCCAACTGTCGTCGTTTTCTCACAACATACGCCATGGGTAGGCTTGTCGAAGGTGGTTGGGGCCGGAGGACGCCGATGGGCTCCGGGTGCGGGATTGGGCACAAGCGGTGGTGACGCGCGATATACCCAGGTTCACGGCCTTCCGTGGGAGGTAATACCCCTAGTCCTGTTTGGTCTAGTTGATAGATGGGTATTGTTACAAGGTTGCTCCTGGAGCTGTTGTCTAGAGGTGGGAGAGGGAGCAACCGACTCGCCTTCCTTCGCTACATGGGTGGATGTAACAGCCCGGGACCGACACTCCAGAAGATTCCCCTTTTATTTCCATTCTCATCTATGATTCGTCTGGTTGTCGCATTCATCATTGCATCATTCACATCATCTGCATAGTATCATCACATGTTTTTGAAAACCTACATCCGTTCGTAGTCGCCGGTTCTCTTCATTCTTGCTGTTGCCCGTTTCGAGACCAACCACACATGCACGCGCCCGCGGCACCATTTTAATAAAACCGTTTTTAAAGCGCGCAAAATTATTCTTGGTTTGGGTCGAAACTTGGCGTGCGGTCTTGTTATAGTCTAGGTAGACCGCCCGTCGAATTTCGTCGCGTTCTGAGTTCGTTTGATGCCCCGTCGGTCAAACGTAGCAGTGAGGTTATCGGTTATCGTCAGACGTGTCGGTGTTTTAAAACCTTCGTGTCACGGGCCACACTTATCTCTCTCTTCCCCACCGAGACCATCTGCATAGCCACCGTAACCCCTCTCTATTTCCAGACGTTGAATCGAAAGCCGACATTCCGAGAGCGGACAGCGACCGTAAACCCTAGACCCGAAACCTATATATAGCCCCTAGTCCCCTCGTTCCCCGTGCAAACCCTAGCCTTCCCACTTCTCCAGCCGCCAGCCCGCCCGAGCCCAGATCTGAGCCCGGGAAGCCCATCTGGGCCAGTTCCCGAGCTCCTGCCCGAGCTCCCATGGCAGCCCCGATCCCGAGCTCCTCCCGAGCCGCAGCCCCTCTAACCGGCCTCGTAGGAGCGCAGCCCTTGCCAGAGCACCGCCGGACCAGCAGCTCCTCGTCGCCGGCCCTCCCCCCTCTTCCTCCCCTTCCTCTCCTTCTCTTCCTCTCACCCCGCCGGCCTCTTCTTCTCGCAGGTATTCACCGCCGTGCCCAAAGCTCGCCGGCCCGAGCCTCCGCCGCCGGGAACGGGTCTCCCCCCGCCGGATCTGGGCGTCCCTGCTCCCTTCGGCCGCCCCGTCGCCGGAGATGTGCCGCCCCGTCGCCGGTTGCCTGCGCCGCCGCTGCCTCCACTTGGGAACGAGCGGGGAGGACGAGCCGCTCGATCCCGAGCCATTGACCGTGCGCCCACTCGCCAGCGCTCGTGGCCGGCCTCTCTCCCTCGGCCCGCCTGCATTGCCAGCCTCCCCAGCCGCCTCCTGCCGATTGGGTCGGCCCATAGTGAGCAGCCCCCCCCCCTCCTTTTTGTGTTTTTTTATATTTAGGCCATTGCAATTTAAAACGCTAGTATATAATTAAACGTGAGTCGGAATTAAATATTTTGAACATGTAAATGGTTAGTAAATTGCGTAGTTTAATTACATGTCATATTCATCCATGTCAAATATTTAACTTGTTGATTGCATCATTTTGCATATTTGTCATGATATTGCCTTATCATCATTATTTAACCGTGCATCGAAATTAATAAAATCACATGTTAAAAATGTTCATCTCATTGGCATCGCATTTTTATGCATGAGAAAATTGTTGGCATGATATTTGCATATTATTTGCATTAATGAATTGCTATAAGGTGGTTAGGCCTAATACTTACATGATTAATTGTGATTAAACTTTCTACATGAACCTATACATATTATATATGTTTTCGGGGTAGAAAAATCCATAGAAATTATTTGTGCATTTTGTTTTGCCATTTGAGCATTTTATGTGCATGTCATTTAGGTCGTGATGCCCTTTTGTCATTTTTCGTGGGATTTAATCCATGCATGTTATGAATTAATTTTCAACATGAAAAGTGTCCTTTGATATGTGACCTAGCCCATGGACATTTTGCTTGTCATAGAAATGGATGTTTAGGTGTGGTTTTGTTGTTGTCAACTTGCTATAAAATTCTGCTGTTTTAGAGATGCTAAAATATTTCTAAGTCTGGAATCTGTAATATTTTGTTGTTGTCTTGCCATGTGATTTGCTAGTGATCTAGAACTCTTTTGTGGTAGGTGTAATGGAGTTATTTGTAGTTGATATTGTCCTTTAGTATGCTGTTAAGTTTCATGTCATATTATGATCTTTAGCATATAGTTTCACTGCTGTCAATATACCTTCGTGATAAAAACTGCACTGTCAAAAACTGTTATTTTCACAAAGTCTGAAACTGTTTTCAAGTAGCTACCTTGTGAGCTTCCTACCTTGTGATCCATGCATGTTTTGTATATGATTTGTGAAGATGAAATGAAGTGGATGTTGCATACTACTGCCTCATGCTCAGTTTGTGCATTTTAGAATAGTGTAACTTGTTGTTTTCATATGTTCAAAATGCCATGTTGCTGTTTTTGGCAGATTTCAACTAAAACTTGTTTTGTTGCTTGTGGGTGAATCGTAGCTCTGTTTTGGACATTCCATATATGAAACTTGCTTATAATCTCATGTAGTTTCATAATAACTTGCTGCATTCATGATTTGAAATGCTTGTGATTGTATTTCCCATGTATTTGCATTCATGACATGTGCATCTTGTGTTGCTCATATCTTTTAGACCGTAGCTCCGTTTGGGATGTTCTATATATGTAAATCGACTAGAACGACGTGTAGAATAACATGGTATGCTTTATTCTGTTGTTTAACAAATATAAAATATGAATAGTTTAGATCTGGACCAATTTCGAAATTAACATATGGGGTCGTTTCGGAAATGCTATAAGTTGTTTCCGGCCTCATTTAAGATGCCTAGTTAGTTAGTTTACTTATGGTTCACCTCTTGCCATGTTTAACAATATTTAATATTGTCGTGTACCTAACGGGAGTGAACTAAATAATTCGAACGTGGAGTTTCGTCAATATGCAACTCGTTGCACATTGAGCTTCACTTAATGTGTAGTATTTGATTGTTGTGAATTGACATGCCTTGCATATTTAAACCGGACATGCATCATATTTGTTTGAGCATCATGTCATGCATATGTTGTGGTGTATCTTGTGTTGATTGTTTGTTTCGGATTGCTTCTTCTCGATAGAGTTCCGAAAGCGTTCGGAGTGTGAGGATTCGTTCGACTACGTTGGTTCGTCTTCTTCATGGACTCGTTCTTCTTCCGAGCGGGATCTCAGGCAAGATGACTCATTTTTCTGGATACCATTACTATCATTGCCATGCTAGATGTCTCCTCTTTTTATCGTTATGTCTCGCTACCTACCACTTGTTTGATAAGCCTCCCAACATTGCCATGAAAAGCCTCTAACCCTTCCACATCCTAGCAAACCTTTGTTTGGCTATGTTACCGCTTGCGCAGCCCTTCTTATAGCGTTTCTAGCTGCAGGTGCAATTGCTTCCATGTGCCAACATGGACATTCTTTTGTCATATCACAATATTGTTGCTATTTAATTTAATGCACATATATACTTGGTAAAGGTGGAAGGCTTGGCCTTTTGCTTGGTGTTTTGTTCCACTCTTGCCGCCCCTTTAGTTACTTGTGAACCGATGTTATGTTCCATAAATGAGCGCTCCTAACATGCTCGGGGTTGTTATGGGGACCTCCTTGATTTTCGGTTTGGGATAAAACTTGTCTGGCAAGGCCCAACATTGGTACTCCATTTGCCTAATAATTAATAAACTTGCATAGGGACCCGCCGGCACCCGTGGATAATTTAATCAACCCCCTGGCCAGTGCTCCGCATGAGTATTGGTCCAAACTAGAGCAGCTTATTAACGCTACCTGGGGCAACTCGGTGTTTGGCGTGGTAACCATCGCTCATCCGATTGTGCCCTGAGAACGAGATACGCGGCTCCTATCGGGATTGTCGGCACGTCGGGCGGCCTTGCTGGATTTGTTTTACCTTTCTCGAACGTCTCGAGTGAGGAACTCTGATTTTCTTTGGGCTATCTCGAGGTGTTGGATTTCCTTTGAAATTGCCTAGGAAGATCACGAGATCCGTGGTTGAGGTTATTCCTACTGAGTGTGGTTAATTTATGATGGATGAGTTGGAGCACCCCTGCAGGGTTAAATCTTTTCGAGAAGCCGTGCCCGCGGTTATGTGGCAAACTTGGATACTTTGTTTAACACCCAGTCGTAGCAAACTTGAAGTAAACTCTAATAAAATACACCAACTGTGTGTGTAACCGTGACTGTCTCTTTTCGTGAGTCCTTATCCAAAAGAGGACACGGTAGGGTTATGTTTGACGTAAGTATGTGTTCAGGATCAGTTAGTGATCATTACTGGTTCATGACCGTTATGCGTAGACCATCATACTTTATTTTCTGTACTCGTAAGTTAGCCACTCAACTAAATGCTTAGTCGCTTGCTGCAGCCTCACCACTTAACCATGCCTTACCTATTAAGCTTTAATAGTCTTGATACCCTTGGAAATGAGATTGTTGAGTCCCTGTGGCTCACAGATTACTACAACAACAGTTGCAGGTACAGGTAATGCGATGATTTGACGTGAGCGCGTTGTTTGATTTGATTTGGAGTTCTTCTTCTTCTTCATCATCAATCTTGGATGGGTTCCAGGCGGCAGCCTGGGATAGCAAGGGTGGATGTCATTTTATCGTTTGATTTTGTCCGTAGCCGGACCCTGCTCTTCTGTATGATGTTTGAGTATATGGTTGTATTGATGTGACTCTGATGTAGCTTGTGGCGAGTATAAGACAATTCCATATACTCATCTCTTTTGTACATGTACTTGTAATGATATCCATTCTTGCGAACGCATCGAGATGCGCTTCTATCCCCGTCGAGGCCCTCGTGCCAAAATAAGGATAGGACCGCATCTTGGGCGTGACAGTGGATGTGTGGGAGGTGTCCCGTGGATGTGTGTGCGAGACTTTGTCGTCCTCGTTGCATGGGGAGCTTGGTGGGTTTTATTGGCCAACCCCCTGGCTTACAATATCCTTAAGGTACAGAGTGGGGGGCGGCTGGCAGCCAATCCGACTGGCCAGGGGGCCCTGCCTCTTGAGCCGTCTCGTCGTCCGTAGGGTCCACCGGCTGCGCGGTCTCATCGCCCGCTGGGGCCTGCCAGCCAGCTCCGCGATTGGCTCGCGCCCACCTACCACGGCACGGGCCGTCCGGGCGGCGGCGTCTTGCGCCAGCCAGCCGAGGTCTTCGGTACGACCGGCTGCACTGTAGCCACGCGGGGGCAGGTAATGGAGTGGGCGGAGGCGTGCCGACACTGTTGCCCCGCCCAGTCGCGGTCGGCCAAGGTCAGCGGTACGACCGGCTGAACTGTAGCCATGCGCACTCGCGCGTCAGCGGTCACTATGGCTACACTGGGCCCGTCGTGGGGGTCTCGTCTTGTCATCGTACCCGTGTGCAGAGGGATGGGACGGGAGCCTGTCCGTCCAGGGGTCAACGGAGGAGCCAGTCCGAAGGCAGCCGGCCGTGCCGGCTCCTTGGACAGCTGGCCTCGAGCCAGCCGGTAACGTGCATGCCGGCCGCGCGCCAGCCAGTCGGGAAGCAGCCGGCTATGTGTTTTTTTCTTGAAGCGGGAGAGAGTACGCCCGTTGCTTTGGCCTACCCAGGGGTAATAACTCCATCAGTATTTGTCATCTAGTCACTCATCACTTTCAGAATAGTGCATGAGGGTCCTTGTGGGCTTGTTCAGCTCGAGGCGACATCAAAGGTGAATAATTAAATTGACTGCATCCCCATGTACTGTAAGAAAAAAAAATAGGGAGGGTGGCAAACCGAACCTTTTTTATGGCAATTTTTGTTGATGCGAGAATGGCAAGTTTAGCTGTCAAGCATGGTAATTTCCTGCAAAAAACAAACTGACGGCAGAATTGACATGCCTACCAATTGTAAATTACCACAAAAAAGTATGATTTACCATGAAAAAATTCCGAAGATCCGAGACCTATGGACGTCCAAACTTAAACCCCTAAAGGACTTGTCCGGTTAGACAGGGTTTGAAGAGGTTTGAAGGGATTGGAGGGGATTAAATCCTTTGCAAGTCAAAATTTTCCTCAAACTCTTCAATCCCCTTCGATCCCTTTGACAAGGGGATTAATCGAACAGGGACTAAATTTCCTTGTGGCAGAGACCAACTCCAAAGAAAGCTTTAAAAATCCGCACAAACTTTTTAGTGGTGCACTCATTTGGATAAGCATCATGATCTTACTGAAATCCCTTGTCATTCGAAGTGAATAGTCCAGGCACTCACACACCACCACAGAATCCATTACGGCATTACCTGTAAACTTTATCTATCTTATAACTTGCATTTGACCAGAGGGCCCGTTGTTTCAAAAGAAATATATGCTTGCAATTGCAAAGCAGCTTTTTTATAACATGGATGTAACAAGCAATTGAAGGGAGGTTAACTCCATGGAAGCTGCCTTAAAACATGTAGCTCCATGAGAGCTCCCCCCACAACGCTCAACTACCTTATTGTTGCTGTGTACAATGAATCACCTTAATTTGTATGAAATCAAGTATAGTTATCACCATGCATGACCAGTTGTGGTCTTCGCTTGAGGAACGATTTTGTTGTCAGTTTCTTCGGTGCTCCGGCTTGCCGGACTCCGGCTCAGTCCATTGAGAAGCTCCAGAGCGCAATGTCGCCTTCTTCCTCCCAGCTGCACTCGTCCTCCATGGCCATCGGCGCCGGGGCGAAGAAGGCGCTGCACGGGTCCATCATGGCGTACTCCATGCACTTGGGCGACTGGAAGAACGCCTCGATTTCCGCGAGCGAGCACTGGCTGTAACCGTAACCCAGGAGGTCCACGCCGTCGAGGTCGGCGGCGCCACTGCTTGCCGTCTCCGGGGAGCTGACCGGCGAGGCATTGCTGGAGGAGCTGCAGTACTCCGGGGTGACAGCGCCGGCGCTGTCCTCGGCAATGGTGAAGTCGACGACATTAGCGCTGGCACTGTCGTCGGCACCGGCGAAGTCGACGACATTAGCGCCGGCACCGGCGGCGGCGGCGGCGGCGACGCGCTGGATGGACTTGGGCGACATGGCGGCGGCAGGGAGGTCGAACGGGAATCGCACGGGGAAGTTGAGGTCGGCGGCGGCGGAGGCGCCCTTGAGGCAGAGCAGCGCGGCGTCGTAGGCGCGCGCGGCGGCCTCGGCGGTGGAGTGGGAGCCGAGCCATATCCGCGTCTTCTGCCCCGGCGCCCGGATCTCCGACACCCACGCGCCCCAGCTCCTCATCCGCACCCCCTTGTACGTCCTCATCTTGCCCCCAAGCTGCTGCTTCCCCGCCGCCGCCGCGCCATTGCCATTGCTCCCTGCTGCCATAGTCTTCACCATTGCTGTACCGCTACCTTCTCGGCAAACCTCCTCCTAGCTCAGTCGGTTGCTCCGATGCGACGGACGATCGATGGTTTGGTTTGCGACGCAAGGCTTGTTGCTGAATGCTGATCTGTGTGCGGCGCTCACTGGTCTGGCCGATGCTCCGGCGGGCTACTTCCTACTTATAGGGCACCGAGCCACAGCCCAAAACAGCGTGTGCCTCGTCCACGGATTTGTTTACTGGCTGAACAGAACTAACAAACCATTACGTTCACATCGCAGCGATACTCTGACAAAACAGCGCACATAAACAAATCTCCAGTCGTACAATTTGGCAATAATGCATGCAGCAAATAATACTCTAGCATAAGATAAGAAAATCCAAGGGAGGAAGCATCCTGCGTGCCACTAGCCTACTAGTACCATGTCCATTAAGGTAGTCGACGCTGCATCTCCGAATCAGCAGCTTGTGGTACTGTGTTAGCATAAAAAAACAGTGGCCTGATTCGATTCGGGGGTGGCTTGGCTTGCCCGGGCACGGCTCACAGCTGTGGCATTGGCATGCATGATGCACTTGCCTTTTGCCTGCCTGCCTGCCTGGCCAAACCGAGTGGAGACTGCATGCGGAGTGCATCGAGTGTCAACAACACCAGTCTGTCACTTGGAACAGAGGCTGCGTAGGTGAAGAAAGACCCGGTGGTGATTGGTGACGGCCGGCCCATGTCTCTGCGCTTTCCTCTGAGCGGGCCATGGTAAACGCCGCCCTGGGCGTTGTGTGGGATGGCAAGTCGCGGCCGGGCCACTGGTGTCGATGGACTTCCGTGGCACTTTCACATGTGGCACGTTCGTCAGTTAGTAGTTAGGACTAGTGCTGAACATCAGAACATGGCCCGGCATGTGGCGTCGGGGTAAAAAAAAAACTAAAAATCCAGAGCTAGATTGTGCGAGTATCAAAGCAGAAACACCATGGACGTTGACATTAAGGCGCTGTCAAATACTACCAGTAATGTTAACTTCTCTGACTTATGTGACCCTTTCACATGAGGCACGTGGCGTCGGAGTGAAAATCCAGAGCTAGGATCGTACTATGACGTGCGAGCATCAAAGCACAAAACACTACGGACATTGACATTAACGTCTCGATCCTGGTGCGACTAGATTAACCAACCCCCGTGGCCGCATGTGTGATTAGCAGCTCGGTTGATTCCAGCTGTGATTAACTGTTAACTAATCAACTCACGGTACACCCTGCCGACGAGTTGACTGCGCGTGATTAGAGACGTGCTCACCCCTGGCGAAGCGAGACTAATGTCCTCCCTCCCTCCCAAGCAGCACAGCAGTGGGAATTCACGCGCACGGCAACGGCAGGGTAACATGGGCCGGAGGAGCGGAGCAGGCCATTTGCTCGCCATTGTTTATCCGGCGCGGCAGCTTCGCGGATTTGGGGGCCGTGGGGACGGTTCAGACGGCGACAGGGGTTCGGTTGGGGAGGGGGATGCGGCGGCGGCGTACGGCGTCAGCACAGCGGCATCAAAGATGCAGCAACCAACCCGTACGAAGTCGCGTCGCCGTCGATCGCCCGATCATCCGGACAGCGGCAGAGCCAGGCTAGCTGGAGCCAGCCGGCCGCACTGGCTACGCTGCAAGTTGCACGCGTCCGGTGCAGCGGCGTCCCAAAGCGCGTGAGTTGAGCTCGTGAGAGTCTTTGGTGACTGTGCCGTGCGTAGCTTAGCTCGGACCTCGGAGCAGTGGAAGATGAGGACGGCGACGTCGATCGACTGAACCGCCTCGAGCTGGCCGCTGGCCTGGGTACCTGCCGACGACGATGTCACACAGCGGTGGGGCGCGCGTGCACACTTGTGTAGTATTCACTCCGTTCCTATATATAATTTTGTTTAAACGTTTATAATACAGCCTACATACGAACGTATATAAACATATCTTGAAATGTAGATTTATTTATTCTATTCCGTACGTAATATATCTAAAAGGATTTATACTTACAAACAGAAAAAATAGTTTAGTAATTTAAATGTTTTTATATTCCTTTATAGAGGAAGCAGTACCCGCCGACGACGATGTTACCCAGCTGCCGACTAACCGTCCGAAAGCACTGGGTGATGATAATTCCGGGCTAATTTATCCAGGTAGGATCTCCATGAAAGTAACCCCGCCGTGAAAAGAATTGCTATCGAGATGATGATTAGTACCACATGAATCTGGACGCATGTCATCTAGCCCCAGCAGGGTCAAAACGTCACGTGGTTACATTGCTCCGCCGGATTCCCATTGCCCCGACCAAGAAAGGTCTCTACTCTACTCCCTCCCTCCCGTGTCCTGATTGGTTATGCTATTTCCTTCTTTCTTCTGATTTTTTTCATGGAGACTACTACGCGTCCGCCGACCGATCTTTTCGCAGGTCGTCTAAACCTGACACATCGACATTCTTCATCATTGCAACATACTTATTGTTACGAAAAATTTCTGCAACAAAGCTCTTGTTGTATATTTTTTTCGCAACAGAGGCTTTGTTGCAGAATTGCTTTTTTTGTCGTTATTTTTTGAGAAAATATTTTTATAACTAGTATTTTCATGCAGTTATTTTTTCAACAGAGATTTTTTTTGTATAATTTTTTGCAACTTGAGTTTGTTGCAGATTTTTTTCGTAACAAAAGATTTGTTGCAGAATTGTTTTTCATTGTAATTGTAGCCATCGTATCTGACGTAAGCCCAACAATAAAAAACATGATCAGCCTCATCGCACGGTGCAGCGAGTGACGGGTCGCGAACAGTCAGATTGCTGCATCAAGCTATCGGGCATGCCTTCATTATTGCAATACAAGTCTTGTTGTAGAATTATTTTTGTAACACACATCTTGTTCCAGAAATAATTCTGCAACACACGTCTTGCTGCCGAAAATTTTGCAACAGATGTTCTGTCAGAAAAAATTTGCAACCAGTGTTTTGTTGCAAAATCATATATATTCTAAGTGAGATCTTGTTGCGGAAATAATTCGTAAGAGAGGTTTTGTTGGAATATATAGATCCGTTATAAACCATTGCAACATCGCATATATTTCAAGAGCATGGTCTTTGTTGCAAAAACGTATTCGAAGAATGGTATGCTCATGTTAACACGTGTCATGCAGGGAAGCTGGCGGACGCGTAAGTGTTTTCCTTTTTTATTTCTAAAATTGTGCGGTTGCTGCGTATGGTGAGATTATATGCTTTCCTTGCATATTTTGGTTCGGGAATTACGACGACTTCTTGCTTTGGAGTGTATCTTGTGAGTTTAAACCTAGAATAGAGTTTGTTTGCAAGGTGTTTGTGGCAATGCACGTACGAAAAAAAATTGTATTCTGCAAAAAATGACAATAAAAATTCAATCCGTCACATTATGCGGGATTTGCTGCTCATGCCTCACAAGTTATCAACACCGGATGAACGCCCAAAACAATGGATCATCGTCGGCATGACGTCACACATCGAAGGAGCTAGCACTACGCGCTTGTACCCGCCTGCCTGCCGACTCGACTTGGATTCAAATAACCCTTTAGTTAGATGCTCGAGTTATATTGGCTTTTTAGTAATACGGAGTTTCTAAGGTTCTAGGGCCTTGCTTTCCATTTCGCACCGACGCCGCAAATTTTCAAAGACGGCCATGGATGTGGCTGCTGACCAACCGTTTGAGAGCAATGGGTGATGATATAATCACGGTTAATTTACGCAGGCAGGATCTCCGTGAAACTAACCCCACCGTGAAAAATTGTCATCCAGCGATGATGATACTGGTACCAGAATCTGAACGCATGATAACCCTAGATCGGAAGGGAATTTCGGTGGGGTGACTAGCAGCACGATGAACCTCGTACCGTGTGCCCCGATCCCCACCTCTTTATATATCGCATGTCACATGGGCCCACCAATCATAAGAGGGTTGGACACCCCCAATCAGAACGCGAATAGAACAGGGGTCCGGTGAACCGTCGGGCTCATACGGGAAAGATCAACCTAACAGGATCTTCATGAAAGTAACCCCACCGTGAAAAATTGTCATCCAGATGATGATACTAGCTAGTACCTGAATCTGAACGCATGTCACCCAGCCCAACAAGAAGGTCAAAACGCCACGTGGTCACGTCACCATGTACGCACGCATTTTCCCTCGTACCACAACCAACAAACCTACATGTAACATGCACGTCCACTTCACGGGGGGGCGCTCTCTCGACCGGATCGACACTCTCTCTTTCTTCGGACACTTTGAGAGACAGCTGGGCGTGGGCAGGAGGAAAAACGACCTAATCATAACAAAGCCCGCATTAGATTTCTCAGATCCCTCTCGCTCGGGAGAGAGCAAATCAGATGGGCACCCCTGGCAGGTTGCGTGCGTGCCCCTGCCCCACCCTCACGCGTTTTAACAGCCTAGCTCGCGGGACTTAAACCCCTGACTGATACTCCTAGATTGATAGATAGACATGACGTAACTCTGATCGGCATCCTTTTCCTCCTCTGATCTTTTACGACAGGCTTATCTTTGAGGCGTCAGCGTGCAGCTGGAAGGCATCAGGACTTGAGGAGCGGGGTGACAGAAGGCATGGAGTGGATGGGCCGGAAGGAGCAGAGAAGCTTCCCCGGATGAGGAGCAAGACTGCTAGTGGTGCCTTTTTTATAGTAGGATTATTCGCATGATTAGAGCCGTTTTCTTGTCACTGCTACATGGTCTCCTGTACCATGAAGGAACCCTTTGATTAGATTCAAGCCCAGTTTCGAACTGGAGGGTGCTGCAGCGCTGGTCCGACGCGCTCAACCGCTCATCGGAATGAGTGATGGTTTCGTGTTCGGCACGAACGATCTCAACTCTCCAGAGCTACCATATGTGCACTGCTTCAATAACTCATGACGAACAGCTGCAGCCTGGAACATCAACGTGCTGCATTTTCCCACCATCCAACGGACCCTTGTCGACATCTTTACCTCGGATGCCAATGATCTGCTCAACTCGCTACACAAGCTCTGCTTTCTGTAAGACGGCGCCAACAGCAAATGCAGCACAACAATTTTTACAGTGCTGGACATACTAAGCAGCACTGCTGCTTTTCCCCGGCAGACATGAGACTAGTGGAGTACAATCGAGATATATCAGTTCATCTGTGGTCTTTTACAAATCATCTTGTTATATACAGCCTGTAACTTCGTATGTACAGTACATTACATGCAAATCAACCTGCTGAGAGAGATCAGCGTCAGCAGATTTCGTTTGTTTCAGAAAAGTTTATTCTGGGTGTGGTTGAGCCCGAACCAGTTTAGCTGTGGCTTGGAGCATGATGGTTGTGGCATCACACACGGGCATCTGAGTTATCTTCCCTATAATTAATAATTTTCATCTGATCGGAATACAATATGGTAGCACAATTTATGTGCTTATTTTGAATCAGCCTTTGAAGGAGCTCAGAGCTCTGATAAGATGTTGATACACTTCGATGCCCCTCAGGAACACTTTATCCTCCAGAAACTGTAATGTTGAGATAAAACTGAGCTCAGCCATCACACTACGTAAAAAGGAATACGATAGCAGGCAAAGATTGTTCACCTCATTATGGTCATGAAGCAAGATTGGAGTGTTGATCATTGGAGAGAATCCAAGGGCCGGAACACCCATCTGCCTCACGAATCGGGCATCCGTGGTTGAAGATAAGATCTCAGGCTTTGCTAGTTTTCCACCCGAAGAGATAATAGCCTGTTCAAACACAGACCACCATGGGTTTGACGCATTGGCTGGTGTAAGTAAGGGGCGCCCTGAGACATCGCTCACTGGTCCTTTCTTGAACAGCTGCCCAATACAAAGACAGGAATTTAGAAAATCAAGTAATAGAAGAAAATTGGCAGTGCAAAGTTCGATTTGTTTTCCATTATATCCACATAGCAGTTAAACTATATTCACCTGGTAAGTCAAGTTCTTATGAGCTGGTGCCCATTCTTCTTTGATTCTTCTTTCGATCTGTTCAATATCTTCGGTTGGAGGAAGGCGGAGATCAAAGCCCACCTCTGCTTCTGAAGGTTGCATATTCATCACAAAGCCCTGCATCGATTAGTCTTTAGAGACTACCAGAAGCCATGTAGAAATGAATATATTGTTTGACAATGTTGGTTTTTGGCGTGTGCCCCTGTCTATACTAGATCTCTATTAATTTGTCTTATTGTAATGAGTTTGCCGTCTCGAGAAAGTTACAAAGATAGCAGCGGTGCAGATAATGTGCAATAAAATATAATAAGAGCATGCCTAATGCAGGTTTTCATATGAGTGCATAGGGGGTGGGGGGGTGACTTGTATTTGTTGGGTGCTTGCAAACAGTGAGAAGCGTGTTCTTTTGCTTCAGTGCCTCACTGACATTGGTAGTTAGACCTTTGACCAAGTGCATGCTTGCTTAAAAGAACTGCAGCTGCTGAGCTCTGGACCAATGTGTAGACAGTTGAGCAAATCAACTTTTGCTCAGATTTGATGGTAAGGAGCAACCAACCAGATGCATACATCCCTACTCTGGGTTAATGAATCACCAATTCACCATTCACCAAATTGCAAGCCAGAGGACCACTTCCACTCCACTATCGTTGGGCTAGATCAAACACAAAATTATTCTCCTGACTACATGCATGATGAGAAATAATCATGGTGAATAAGCTCACACGACCTATCTCTATACATAGCCTAAAAGTTCTGATAGTTTTTAAAGAACCCAGCTTGTCACAATCAGATTGATTCTAACTTTGGCTTCAAAAATTAGTCTACTACCTACATGCATGATGATAAATACTCCTCCGTCCCATAATGTAGGATGTTTTTTGACACTACACTAGTGTTGAAAAACGTCTTACATTATGGGATGGAGGGAGTAATAATTATTGTGAATAAACTCACACGAAGCCCTATCTCTATACATAGCCTAATGGCTGTGGTATTTTTAAATAACTCAAACTTTCAACAACCAAATTGATTCTAACATTGGCTTCAAGAATTATTCTAACTTTTCCATAGCGAAAAGTGGAACGAATACACATACGGAACAACAAAAAAGTATAGCCTTGCTAATGCGGAAATGAAGTAGATCTCAGTAAATTCGTGAAGCCAAAGTTAAAATTAATTAGATAGCAAAATACTGGATTTTAGCAGAAAATATTATAAATGGTAGGTTACACAAAGAGATGGGACTCCCAACGATCTCATACATGTACTAAGATATATATTCATGTCTGATCTAAGCAAGGACATTGGAAATAAGTACTGGAGGTGCAGAACTAAGTGGGTATTAAGCCTTGTAGCTTGGTCAATGGTGATTAATTCGGCAATTTGGATCAGAGTATGGTCTATGCAAGCAGTTTGTTGCTCCTAGCCATATAGCAAAACTGCACTTGATCAGTGCTCTACTCATCGTCCAGCAAGCTCACGTGCATGCAACATCATGCTGGCATGCATGCTAATATCGTACTACATGAACTACATACTTGCATGAACATAGAACATTTAAGTAAATCACACAAGAATGTTCTGTGTTTAGATAATTCAAATGCCTTTACCAAGTGTTCAATTTTTTCAGACGATAAATCAGTTAACTGGCTGATTAATCCCTGCTCGGTGGGTCACCGAGTAGCCGATTAACTGATTTATCATCCAATTAATTGTCGGATTTGCCTACTAATTGTCAAGAACCCAACGTTCTGCACAATTCTTCAGTTAGCACACCAGCTTCAGATAACACTTCACGACTCATCCGACGGCCGTCATTGCTCCTTCTACGTTGTCGTCGCTCGACGGTCCAGATTAGTGGGGGCATTGTTTAATTTCTATTGCCGTAGTTACTGTAGAGCTTTCTTACCATTTGGGGTAAAACCTCTCGCCTATAAAGACAGCCGAGCTGTGGGTCTGTGGCTGGCGTTGGCATGCTTTGTCCCTTCATGTACTCGGCCTAAATGGCTAGAAACCTTATATAGATAAATATAGGGCCTCTTAGCTCGCACAGATCCCCAATTTCATCCAAAGACTTCGAACAATTGAGCCTAAATTCCCTATAGAATTCATTGGGATCTGACAAATTGGTAATCAGAGCTTGGTTCTTCTTCATTGGCGGCGATCGAAGAGGAAAATCGACGGAATATTTCCCACCTCCCTCCTCTCCCTGATCTATGGCGTTGGCGCATGCAGCGCGGCGTTGGCGGCGGTGGATTCATTCGGCGGCAACTCGTTTGGCGGAACTGGTTCCCGGATCTCACCAATTCCGGGGCAAAATCCCAGGTTCACGGGCGAGCGGTGCTGTTTCTCGGGGGCGCATCTCGGAGGGGGGCAGAGATTCGAGCACAGAGATCCGGTTTCTGGATCACCAGTGGTAAAATTCCTCTCTCTCTCATCGAATTAAGGTGATGGGGTGCACATCCAAGCCGGTGTACGACCCCGACCGGCAGGAAGTTCTGTCCATGCGTGACGGATTTGCGGAGCAACAGCAAGTGACGTACGATCTATAGTCAGAGGTGCAATCTCTCAAGGCAGATGTGCATTCAATTCGTTCGTCGCAAGGAGATATCTCTGAACAAGTCGGAGCAGTCCAGGGTGCAGTATTAGAACTGGGAAAACAATTAGCTGCTATGAAGATGAATTACATGGAGCATTTTTTTTTCAAACTAGATTTAGGATCAGGTTATCACCAGATTAGAATGCATGAAGATGACATCCACAAAACTGCATTCAGAACATTTAGTGGCCATTATGAATTTCTGGTTATGCCTTTTGGATTGGCTACTGCTACAGGCACATTTCAGGGAGTAATGAACTTCATATTTGATCCACTCAGAACGAGGGAGTAGGAGTGCTGGTATGTTTTGATGACATACTGGTGTTTAATGCTACAGTAACTGATCACGTGAAGTCCTTACTGTTTTAGGAGAAATCAACTGTTTGCCAAGAGATCTAAATGTGTCTTTGCTGTTCCACAAGTGTAATATTTGGGCCATGTTCTCTCTGCTGAAAGGAGTATCTACTGATCCTTACTGTTTCAAGTAAATCACACAAGAATGTTCTGTGTTTAGATAATTCATATGCCTTAACCAAGTGTTCAAATTTCCGGCCGATAAATCAGTTAACTAGCTGATTAATCCCTGCTCGGTGGGTCATCGAGTAGCCGATTAACTGATTTATCATCCGATTAATTGGCCGATTCGCCTACTAATCCCCTGATAGTCAGTTGACCTAGCAGTTACCAGTTAACAATTTCCTGAACATTGGCCTTAACAAAAACGCTAGTAGGAGTATGAGAGAAAGTGGAACATAAGTTTAGTTAATAAATCAGAGATGGCACTGGTTCTACATGTTGTTTCTCCAACAGTTTGGGCCCGAGACCTGATTTGATCAGTCGGTTTCTTGTTAGTGCTCCGAACTCTTTTACTCTTTTACCTTTTTGCTTGTTCTGATCTGCTTGTTTCTATGTTGGAAGTAATGGAAAATGGTAATGATCTCAGTTCATAGAAAAGTTGATAATAAAACAAAAGGAATGGAATAGGCATAGAACAGGATGATATGCTGTGTTGTGGTACTGTTTGGCATGTGTGACAGCGAAGTACAGTCATGCTGAAGTGTGCCTTGTTCTGCTACTTTTAGTTGGAAACTAGACATAAGAGTAATAAGCACCGTTGTTAGTTGAGTTTATTTCCTTGATATATTCCATGTAAAGTAAAAGTTTCGTTACAGTTCAGATTGTAACCTAGGGATTACATAGAGTTACGCAGTCCCTATCAACATGCATCTATTATTAAAGAAGAATTAATCTATTCCTTGCTAATCTTCTCACATTCTAATCTATGTTCTTCTACCCCTCCTCCCTTCCACATATTTCCAGTTCCCTTGAAGCAATGCCTTCTAGGCTTTCCCCGTTAGTTATCCTCATCATATATGCGTGGGTTTTGCAGTTAGCGCCCAAACATTGTTTCCTGAACATTGGCCTTAACAAAAACGCTAGTAGGAGTATGAGAGAAAGCAGATGGGCGGTGCGGATGCGCAGGTAGTCCTGAAACCCTATCTGGTTTCGCAATTGTCTCCCACAGCATTGACTTACTGACGAAGTGCATGACAGCATTGCTTCAAGTCTTCATTTTGTACTAGATCTCTTGAACAAATTAATAAGGTTTACTACTTCGTATAGAGGATATGCACCAATGCTTACATGTGAATTTGCTACAAGTGGGTAGAAGTACTAATAGTCCGACAATCTCACATGCTTGCATGCTTTCAATTGTTCATTTGCTCAGGTATGTACCTCTATACCTCTGTAGCACTGAAGCTGGTAATATTACCTCTGTACATCAAGAATAGCAGTAACACATGGACGCGTCCAAAATTGATGTATGTTTTGTAGAATAATTTAGGATAAGTATATGAAGTTGGTCAGTTTGCATTGGCTGACAGAGCTGCTCTCAGCTGTGCTCATTATAGATGCTCTAAATGATGTTATCTGACCATCTCAAATTATGATCATTGCTCACTAGTCACTACTATTGTATCAGTGTGCGCTGAACTAAACAGATACAATAAGGAATAAGGAGCAGCAGTATCCTTACCGTGGGGCTCGGCGTGCCGGCATTGATGTACACAGGATTCACGGACACCACCTCTCCGGGACCATACTTGCCCGACTTCACCTTCTCGAACTGTGCATCCCTGTACCCAGCCACGGTCTCAATGCAATCCATCAGGTTCCCCACGGCAGCCCCATCGAACATCTTCGACCCATGTCCGGGAGGCCCCGTGGCCTTCACGATGAGCTTCCACACCAGCCTATCTGCGTAGAAAACCCTGTACACGTCCGTGGGCGACGCCTGCCCCTCGTCGAGCATGAACCCGACATTGAGGGCGCGGAACTCCTCCGACCGGACGAACTTCTCGTGGCCGTCCTCGCCGCCGATCTCCTCGTCGGGGACGAGCGAGACGTGGACGGTGCGGGCGGGCGCGAAGCCGGCGGCCCGGAGGGCCCGGACGGCCTCGAGGTACTGGACGGGGAGGCACTTGTCGTCCTGCGCGCCGCGGGCGTAGACGCGGCCCGTGGACGGGTCGCGGTGCGCGGCGTAGGGCGGGTGGGTCCAGTGCTCGGGCTCCGCGGGCACGGAGTCGAGGTGGGAGTTGAGGAGGATGGAGGGGAGCGACGGGTCCGTGCCCGGCCAGGTGAGCAGGAGGAGCGGCTTCGACTTGCAGGGGCTGAAGTGGAGCGTGGTGGTAAGGAGGCCGAGCGACGCCGCGTAGGGGAGGAGGAACGCGGCGGCGCCGGCGTAGTCCGGGGCCGGGTGGGCGGTGCGGATGCGCAGGTAGTCCTGGAATCGCCGGATTTGGGAGGCCTCGAGCTCGGTGAGGGGGTGAGCCGGGTGCGGGGCCGCCGCGAGGAGGGCGGCGGCGAGTAGGAGGGGGAAGTGGCTGAGACGACGCATGGTGCGCGGTTGGTTGTGGTGCGGCCTGACGCTGCGGAGTGAGTGTTTGGACTGCCTTGTTTGACCGACTGTGATTCGTCGTCTATCCGGTGGAGCCAACGATTTTTCAGGGAAGCCCCAGCCCCAGCCCCATTGTCTCTGTGCCTGTTCCACTAAAGCTTAGAGCATCTTGGATACGTAAAAATAACTATTTTTTACATATCCGAGGCTGAAAACACTTTTTCAACAGATGGTGTAGATATAAAAAAAGTTAATCTCCATGTCTCGAAGATGTAAAATATAACACCTCATGATGCTTTTTCAACCGAGTGTGTAGATGTAAAAAAGTTAATCTTCGTGTCTCGGAGATGTAAAATATAACATCTCATGATGCTTTTTCAACCGATGGTGTAGATGTAAAAAAGTTACATCTCCGTGTTTTGGAAATGTAAAATATAATATTTCACGATGCAAATTTGCATCTTCACCTTTAGAAGATGTAAAAGCGTAACCATCCATCAACCCACCAACTATCCTTCAGTTGCCTTCCACGCGAATAGCCGCCGCCCGACTCCCAACTGTACGCCTCCGCCGGCTGATGCCGATGACCCCGCCGCCGGTGCCCTGCCCCACCTCGCCACGACTGCTGCCTTCGAGCCAATCGCTCCACATGCGGCCTCCGCCGCCGCCAGCTCGACGCCTTGATTTGCCCCCACCCCAATTGCTCGCCGTCGAGTCGGACACTGCAAAGAAGAAGCAGTCGGTCAAGCCTCGCGGTGGAGGCGTCAAGCGACCGGCGGGCCATGGCCATAACCCGACGGTAAACCCTCGGCCAACGAGAAACTCGAGGCCGGACGCAGCTACCACGGGCGATTTTGCAGTCGTGTCGGACCTTGTTGTCCTCCTACTGCCATGGAGCTCATCTTCCACCTCCACCGCTACTGGCGACCATTGATGAACATGTGGCTACACCGAGCACAACCACATCCAACGTGTTCAATGATATGTTGCGCAGCCGGCGGCCGATTTTTACATCTCTAGTTTGCATCACCTATTGGAGTAGCTCCGATTTTTACATCTCTAGTTTGCATCACCTATTGGAGTAGCTCTTTTACATCCCCGTTTTACATCATCTGTTGAAGTTAACCCTTTTTTGAAGATGTGAAAAGCACTTTTTGAAGATATAAAATTTTACATCTCCTGCTTTTACATCTCCAAATTTGCAACTTCTATTGGAGATGCCCTTAGTACAATCCCAGATTCAAGTGGATAGATGACATACATTTTAATATTTCAATTCCCCTGGTACCAAAAAAAAGTTCACATGAGTGAGACAAGGATAAAGTTTCACAATTTATGTATGTCATACATACAAAGGCCAAATAATCCCAGAGATTTGAACATGCTTCTATTGCACATAATATATCATGTATTGAGTGCCAACCACCAAGGAACTGCTTCCTATATTGAAATCATGTATATTGTACCAAGGAACTGTTTTGTCCATGACATGAGTCTGTCGAAATAAATACGACAAAACTGCCCTCTTGCTAAGGCGGTTAACAAGTAACAACACACGAGTACATGGTGAAGCGAGTGAACTCAGATGAGCTTCTTCTTCTGGAAGAAGCCTTGCAAATGCCATAACTGCAGGACGGAGACCACGACGCACACACCCAGTGACAGGATGCTGAACCAAGCAACCCTAGAGTTTGTTTTCTCGCTCACTTCCCGCATATCCGCTTCCCTGCATAGACATATCAAGATCACGCATTGCTATGCATTGCCCGTTCGAAATGTTTGCACTGTTAGTAAAGCTGGTAGTTTTGTTTGTCTATATCCCAAACATCTCATCCAGTACAAAACAGTAACACCACCTAAGAGTTTCAAATAGCAGTTCAATATACACCTTCCCAAGACAGATGAAGATGATACCAGTAGGTTCTGTTTCACAGTGCTTTAGCTTTACAATCACCATTTTTTTTCTGTAAATCAGTTTATTGGAAGCATATTTATTTACCTACCTAAAACATCCAACTGGAAATAGTACAGACTACCAAACACCTGGCGCAGTATAGCACAACAAGCACAATCTATTATCTGGCTATTAAAACACACAAAAAGTAGAATAGATAACTTGCCTTGCTTTCAGATACAATAAGTTGTGATGAATGGATTCCACTGCAGCTTCAAGTTTCGCAAGCTCTAATTCAACACCCTGAACACAGAAATTTCAGATTACAAATAATCCGGAACAAAGAACAATGCATTACATTGAAGTATAGTGTCATTTGGATTAGGTTGCGTTTAAATAGTGGACACACCTCAATTTTCTCCTTCTTGGCAACAGAATCCCAGTCCTTTGTCGCAATCCCTATCTTCCAATCAAGACTTAGAGATATTCCCGATCCTTTCTCTGCACTGTCTAGCCAGAAGCAAGCAAGGTAGTTTCCAGCTTCTGCAGTTGTAAATGCAAATTGGCCCACTGTGGCATTTTCTTTCTGATGTACAGTATTGCCATATGGTGAGGTAACCTACACAAAACACAAACATGTACAATACAAATGAGTAACTAAGCAAGAATAAAAAATAGTCTTCAGAAATCAGCATTTCAAAGAAATCTTCCATAATATACACTCAGCATGCCAAAGCACCATTTAGCCACCACAAAAGTTTTACAGAAGAAAACATAGTCACCGCAAGAGTACAATAGAACATCCATGTGTTGTTTGCAGAATTCTTGGACATATGAACGACAGAGTTGTGAACTTGTGGCTAATCCCAGTTACGGGTACTTTTTTCAGTTATGAGCTACGATACACATGTATCATCAAATCTCTGGTTCCCTGGATTGCGCAAAATACATCATGAGTCTGAAATCTGAAGTTCCCCTTATCTACAACAGGGTGAGTGAGAAGTGGAATCGTATGTCTTGTCATCTCCCTGTATGTTCACCCGTCTGCCCATATGCAAACACGATTGCATCTTACCGGAATCTCATCAGCCCATCCATGGCAGTGATAACGAATAGCAATCCATCCCTCACTTGTTTTCCCTTGTTATGGTTATCCCCAATCATCTTTTATTAGTCTCGGTACCTACGACCATGCTATTCTAACAATAAACAGGATGCCAGGTGCCCAAAGAGAAGGTGGAGTCCTGCAGCTGCAGGTCACGTTACTTAGGATATTGCTATCATTCATAGAAATTATCAATCCACAGCATGTTGCCCGGATTTGAAGCAATGAGGAAGTGGCACTTTGAGTCAATTCGCATCAAGTCCACCAAGTCTAGCTCAACGGTTCAAACCTCAGCTGCTTCCTCCAGAACAAAGCACGGGACTGGAGCATATGAGTAGATTCATGACAAACAACTGGAGTACTGGATTAACAGCATTTATCCTTACCATAATCCATATAACACGGACCCTGTGGACCAGCTTACACTAAATGTAAAACTTTTGCCTGTTGACTTCTCTACTAGAAGATGGTTAACTTAAACCGGTCAGTTTCCTCTTCTATTCCCTCAATTCTTCTAAACGCCTAAAATCAATTGCCACAGAGGCTCTGCTTTTGACTCAAAAAGTTCAAAATCAATTACCAAATTCTTCTAACTTAACACAAATAATTAGACCAAGCTATAGTATCTGTCGCCCCCCAAATTCGCCTACGCCTGGATCCCAACACGAGGGAGCTCACCGGTCCAGATCAAGATCAAACCACTGGAACCAGCCAGAAAGCAAACGGGCGAAGACGAAGGGAGGGAGTCGCGCCGCGCTTACCTTGACGGCGACGGTGGGGTGGGCGGTGGCGTGGGCCTCGTACATGAGCATGTAGTCGGCGACCACCACCACGTTGGGCTGGATCTCCTCGGAGACGCACTTGGTCCCCGTCGGCGGCAGGTCGAGCCACACCGCCTCAGAGCCCAGCATCATCAGCGCCGCCACGAGCGCCCCCACCACCAGCGCCGGCCGGGTCGCCGCTGCCGCCGCCATCTGGTCCGATCTGGGCGACCCTGTCTGTCCGAGTCTCCGGTGGGGAAGTCGCGTGGAGCTTGCTTGGACTAGCGTTGGACGGTAGTAATGGCGTGGCGTTGGCCCGAGGGAGGGTATTTTCGGAATTATGTAGATCCCGTTTGGGTGCACGCGAAGAAATTCCTTACCCACGCGACATATGCTGCCTTCGGCCCGAGGGACGGAGGGCCGGTTTCTACTGTTTTCGTAGAAGGCGCAGCTACTGGGCTGGACCATCTGTATCGCCTGTATACCTGGGCATTTCCGGCCCGGCCCGGTCGGCCCATCCAGGCCCGGCCTCAAAATCCAGGGCCTAGGCCTGACGAGGGCCGGGCTTGGGCCTAAGTTTTGAGCTCACCCGCAGGGTCAGGCCGGGCTTGGGCTTGATATATTGAAATTTTAAGGAAGAAGCCCGGCCATGGCCCCCAAGCCCGACGGGTTTTTTAGGACATGGGTCGGGCTTGGGCTTCAAAGTAGACCCAATGACAGAGCCTGGGCCAGGCCTGGCCCTCAATTTTCTGTCGTGGGCTTTTTAGGGCTCGACTCAAGCCCGGTCCGGACCAGCCCATGGCTAGATATAATCGCTTGTAATGGGTAAGTTTCGGTTTTGTGAAGAACCGATTTTTCTTCTTTTTGGATGTTTTTTCGTTCGGTTTTTTATCTCCGTTTTGATTTTTATTTTAAAATTCCATGAATATATTTTTAAATACATGTTTTTCCAATTCATGAACTTTAAGAAAAAATATGAAGACTTTTCAAATCCGTATTTTTTTCGTATTTGTTTAATTCACAAAAAATGAATTTGTGAATATATTATTGAGTTCGTCGCTTTTCAAATTCATGAATTTATTTAGATCATGAACATTTTTGATATTTTGAACTTTTAAAACTCGTCAACATGTTTATTTGAATTTGTGAACTTTTTAAAAATCTAACAAAAAGATTGACATCTGTTTTTTAGCTAGCAGCCAGAAGCTAGCGCAAAAAAAGGCCATGCAAGCTAAACCACCCGAGCAAAGCAGCGAGAGAGGAGCTAATGGGATGCAACCTAACAACTTCCGCATGGGTGTTGGTTCCCCAATCGGCGCTATAAGTGATGAGGAGGAGCACTTTGTGCCAGCTGCATTGGGCTATGCAGAAGAACAAAACTAGGTTTCATGCATCAAGCACAAAACTGAGCTTCTTCACCAAATTCCCATGGGCCAAATCGTGTTGCATTCATCCTAGATGGGATTGCACCAAGACCAAGAACTACGAAGATCAATGTCGATGTATGGATATCTAAGAATAGTGCGTTGATTCGATGGCAGCAGTGGTAACAAACGACAATGGTGTCTTCTTGGGAGCAACTACACTGTTCTTTGAGGAATTGTCCAATCTGTAAACCCTCAAAGCATTGCCATGTCGAGAGTTGTTGTAACGGAATATCTTCTAATACATAAAATCATGATCTCAAGCGATTGTCGGGTTATTGCGATGAATCTTCAGACGTCACCATCGATTTTGTATGGACACATGTTGATGGTGATACAAGAGAGGGATAAGACTTTCCATGAGGTTCATTTCGTGTACGAGAACATGAAGTCAAATAGATATGTTCATAACTTAGCTCGTAGCGCTTTGTAGCTTAAGTTGGCTGTAATATTTGGTAATAGTTCAGTGAGGAAACTTTATTCATCAAACTATCATTAGCCAATAAAGAGCAGGTGCACTCTAATGAAATTGTGTTAGAGTCACCGCGTCCAAGAAGGTATCTGTCTAAACATAGTGATATAAATCTGCACTGATAGCATTTGGTTTTCTCCTACAATAGATCACATGCCATTACAAACATCACAATATTGAGCTCGATTTCATCTGAGGAGGAGAAGGAGCTGATGGTTGATATAGACTTCGGTGATGATGGCAGCCCCAACACTGACGCGTAGAAGGGGGTGGGCACGGACCAGGTGGAGGAGGTGGTGACAAATACGAAGGAAAAAAGTTTTCGGTTGGGGGGGGGGGGGGGGTAGGCATGATCCTGGCTCATAAAGGAGACATATTGACTTCAAAGACCGCATGAGAGAGAAATTTATGATGGAGATGCAAACACCAAATATTATCATGCAAAGGCAAAGGGCAGACATAGGGGGAATACTGTTCAAATTGCAACATGATGATAGGTTGATTGAAGGACCAAAAATCCTTAAGATATATGTCACCAAATTTTATAAAAACATATTTGGCGAGCCCAAGGTTTTGTTCCATAACTATGAACCATGTTGGAGTAGAGCATTTGACTAGAGAAGAGCAAGTTTTTTTAACTATAAGATTTTCTACGGAAGAACTGCACTCAAGAGTTTTTAGCATGGACTCTTAACAAACCAGCTGGGCCGATTGAGTTTAACATTGAGTTTTACCAGAGATTCTGGGAAATCATCAATACTGATGTGTTTGCCTAGATAGACTGGGCATTCGGTCTAACCGAAGCTTTTGGTCTGGTTTTCCGAGTTACAAAACTTTTCGGTTTTCTAAAGATGCAGACCGATATTTTTCTAAACCGAAAACTCGGTTCTGTGATCGGTTCTGACTGAACAACCCAGAAGTTCAGGCGCAATATATTATTTTCCTTTTTAGCCAGCATGTACGCGTCAGTAGAAGCGGCGGACGAGATGAATGGCTAGCTCGTACTCCTACTACATTTTATTGTCTTGCCTACGGTACCTTTCCCAGTGGCTGTCCCGTGGTACTAAACTGTGGTACACTATAGGATAAAAATTATAAGCCGTGTTCGAAACACTAGGCTTATGCCGCTTTGCACTCGGTTTATTGCACTCGGTTTATGTATAAACCAAGTGTTTTCCTCAGCTTACAGGACACAGCTTACTAAGGACCGACTTATCAGGAGTAAGCCGAGAGCAACTATGAAAACACTCGGCTTATATATAACGGTAGCACCACGTGTCCGTCTATATAAGCCAAGGGCCATAGCAAGCCACACGGTTTATATATAAATCAAGGGCCCTCCCGTCAGCTTATAGTTACAAGGGTCGTGGCATGAAGGCTTATAAGCCGGGTGCCTAGCCCTGGACACACGGCTTACAGGCTGCTAGTGGCATATATGCCCTGTAAGCCGGGTGCCATTTGCTAGGACACGCGACTTACCACAGCCAATAGCATTTTATTTGCTTGCTTCTCGGAGCAGCAACAACATATATGACTAACAATATATTAGAGGTTGACAACCATAACAAACCGATCATGAGCGTTCACACATGCATACATATCCAACAAAGGTTTACAATAACATGTCTACATATGAAACAAGAGTTCACACATGAAAGGGCCATGAGTTCGAAGTCCACATGCATACATATTCAACCAGAACAGTCATTGAACAAGGCTCCTCCAAACGGCAAGGCCTTCCATAACGTTCCAAATCAGCCGTCTCTTAGCGCTGCCAGCTGGGACTGGAGCTGACGTGGAGTGGTGATTAATTAAGAGAGAGAACACTGCCATATGTAAGCGGAGAGCCGGGTCTTGTCCCGGGAATCTAGGAATAGTAATTCTCGTTGATCCTTTGTGGCCTGCGTGTGGATTCTCCTTCCTTTCTCTCATATTGTGCTGGTACGGTGGTATAAAAGATCCTCATATGAATTTAATGCGCATGGATGCAAAGAAATGATGCATGGGACACTTCTTCGTCTCAGCTATTCACGTAACCTGGCAGCTTAAGAAACGACATGTAAGAAACGACCATTACGGATAGCCTAAAAGCTCAAACATTATGAAATACTAAGTATCCAATCCCGCGTGAAGCCTCGCCTGAAATGGAGGAATCAAGACATAGAAAGGTGCAAATCATGAATACAAAGGTACCGAGATCATGCAGAATTTGTTATGTAATCTACAACGATATAATATTGGCAAGAATCAATATTTTAAATGCCACCATAAACTAAGAGAAAATTTCAACCTAAACAATTTATTATGTGCGTGCCATTTTCAATAGCAGGCAAAATTTACAATCAGTACAATGTAAGAACTGAATAGGACATGGCTAGATATATTGAGACAACGACAACTTGAATCTCAGTCCAGCCAAACCGTCACCCTTTCTTGGCAACTAGATCATTGATGGCACGCGTTGCTGGACGCTCCCTTTCTTCAACGTAATATGAATTTATTTACTTAGCTATATGATGATATGAGTGAGAGCCAATCTATATTTTACATCTAGGAATGATTGTACAGACAGAGAAGCAACTACAATCACATCTTTGTAGGCACTGTCAATGAATAGTCATACGTGTGCAAGAGATGGTCAAATTGTACGATAAAAAACAAGTCGACTGAGGATTTTCAAAAGGCTTACCTTCAAGTGTGTTCCATGTTTAAATAAAGCTGACTTCAATGAAACTAAAAGGAAAGTTGTATATACCTCTAAGATCTTCTTGGTGGTTTATGTCATCAAAACATCATACAGTTCAACATATGAAGTGAAAATCTCAGTATCACCTTGGTTCCTGTATAATGCAGTCATGATAGAAATTACACAGCAAGAAAGAAAGCATGAATGGTTCCATAAAAACAGATTGGGAGTTGACCTCCAGGTTTCTTGTCTATTTGTGGTAGATCCATCATTGGCGGAGTTCAATGGCAGGTGAAGAGATTGTTGGCATATGAAGAAAACTGTCGGTGTTGTAGGACAAATTAAAATGTATTTTCTCCAAGAAATGGTTAGAAGAATGTTCTTATACCAGGGAAACAAGGAAGAGCCGAAGAGGTGATGTGCTTTTGGTAGAAGAGGACTGCAAGGCATTTTCTTATCATGTGACCAAGTTGGAATCCTCGCTTGGTTGAATCCGAATCTGGCATGAAAAAATAATCTAGTGAAATTTTGTGAGCAAGTTAAATTTTCATGATGATATTTATTTGTATTTACCCAAATATATGAATGTATCCAATATAAAATTGTTTTTTTGTCAAGGAATATATATATATTTGGAAAAAAGAAATATATTAAACCTCTACTGAACCAGGCACAACACCAATCTAGCAAAATCACCCTTCTAAGGTCCAAGTTTGAACTGCAAACAAAATCGAGAAAGCAAGTACTATTTCCCAAGGGACATCCCCAAACCTCAGTACAAGTACGAACCGATACAAACCATCCAGTTCACCTCCTCACCAAACAAACTGATCGCAGGCGCCACTGTATGCATGCCCTCCATCGGCCAAGACGTCTCCAGTTCCAGAACTCCTGCAGGAACTCGCTAGAACCAAAACAACGTAGAATCCTGCAAAAGTTCAAGTTAATTTATCAAAATTGTTCCTAAAGAGTGTATAGAGCAAACCAGTACACAGCTTACAGTCTTCGCGAAGTAGAATCAACAGATCGGCATTGGATTTGCCACCGGCCTTAGTGCTCACTCCTAAAACAAGCACATATGGATTGCATTTGCCACCGCTGCTGCTGCGTGCACTTGAGGATGACTCCAGGAGGACCATCCTGCTCGTTGCGTTTCCACGTAAATCTGGCGCTCTACTGCAAGGCAGCAGCATGCCCAATGGGGTCCCCACTCGGGGAGGTATGACGAGCACGCCAAAGCCGCAAGCCTAACCCGAAAACAGGGCCTGTAGCCCCAATTCCGTCGCCACTCCGGTCGTCATCACCACATCCAGCGAAGCTTCCGAACACGAGATCCACTGCACCTTGCCGCCGGAGGAGCCGAACCTGGTGAAGACAGAAGAAATAGGACGGGCAGAGAGAGAGAGAGAGAGGGAGGGAGGGAGAAAGAGAGAGAGAGAGAGAGAGAGAGAGAGAGAGAGAGAGAGAGAGAGAGAGAGAGAGAGAGAGGAGAGAGAGAGAGAGAGAGAGAGAGAGAGAGAGAGGGGTACCTTCCGGCGGAGGGAAGGTGGCGCGGCGGAGACGGCCCGGCGACCTCAACCCTAGCGGATGGGGAGGGGCCGCGGCACCGATGGGAGGGCCAGCTCGGGGTAGCTCATGGTCGGGGAATGGGCGGGGCGAATCTGCTGAAGTGGAGGAGGGCGCGGCGCCGGCAACGCGGCCGGTGGGTGGAGGGTGGGCGGCGGCGCGAGACAGGGGGCGGCGCGGGGAAGAGTGGGGGCAGCGCAGTTTTGGGGCGAAAAAAGAGCTCTGCGCGGTCGATTTGGGACAAATTGAGCTCTACGCGCGTCTGTTTTGGCGATTTCGGGCAAAATGAGCTCTACGCGCGTCTATTTTGGGTATGTCCCGCGCTCACAGCTAAGCCCAGAGCACAGGTAAGCCAAGTGTCAAAGTGAACTACATGGATTACATTTCTTTTTTTCTTTTTTTTTCAATACAAAAAGTTTATCACTTTACTTTTAAGATTTTCTATGTTTTAATTTCTTGTATTTTTATTATACTTAATAATTATTGTATTTGTATTTTATTGTTTCTATGTTTTCGGAGATTCACCTATCCATCTATAGCTGGCCAAACGGGACTGGCTAATTGGGCCAGCCCACGAGCACGCCGGCACGGCCTGTCATGGGCCGGGCACGGCACGACCATAAACGGGCCGGGACCGGCACGCGGCCCGCCTCGGGCCATGCCTGGGCCTGGAGGCTGGGCACGCGGGCCGGAACGGTACGACCCGTTTATTTTTTTATGTATTTTCTAATTTTTTTTAATACATATATACTTAAATATAGCTCAATAGGCATTAAAATGAGCCCAATTGGCTAATTTTTTAGCCCAGCGTGCTAAACGAGCCAACGGGCCGGCCCGTTTAGTAATCAGGCCGTGGTTGGGCCTGGAGGCGCAGCCCATGGGCTGGCACGGCACGACCCGTTTACTAAACGTGCCTAGGCGGACCGTGTCGGGCCAGGCCGGGCCGGGCCGACCCGTTTGGCCAGGTCTGCATCCATCGGGCCCACGCGATCTTCGACCGGACTCATGAGAGGTTTGACTGTAAACTGTCATATGTGATGTATTAGCTACATATGTGCAGACAAGGAAGGAGCAGTCCCAGCCACCGGGAGCAAAATTACCTCGGCAGCAATGCCTGATCCAACCGTTTTAATCCTTAGAAAATCTAACGACGTTGGAAATCCTCGGGATCTGGCGCGGTGTTATCACATGGCCCCTGTAGGGTGTGGTAAAAGTTTGACCGCGTTTCCAATAAGCTTCACCTCAAGATGTTTGTAAACTGCACCATCCCCGAGGTAGCCTTTCGGTATCGAGAGGGAACGTGTCGGGTTTGTGAAGGAAGTGTTGGTCATGCTGCTCTGTTGGCCTCGAAACTTCTCGTGCCATCAAAGGAGGCCATTGGATGACACGTGCCAGGCCCTCGTATTTTTTTGACCCGCCTGTAATATTTGTGAAATTTATTGCACTTTTAGGGTTTTAGCATCGGAAATTGCAGATCTGCAAGGTGGCACATGAAATCATGCCTAGAAGCGGCATGAAAAATCCGATGTGATATACTTGTGACATGTGTATGCCTTGTGCAGATGAGGGAGGGGCAGTCCCAGCCATCCGGGGTTAGACATTACCTCAGCGACAACCCTAAACCAATCGTTTGAATCATCGAAAAATCGTACGATGCCAGGAATCCTCGGGAGCTGGCACAACGTCATCACATGCCCCCTGTAAGGTGTGGTAAAAGTTTGGGTGCATTTTGAATAGGAATCGCCCGAGGCCGCTTGTAAATTGCACCATCTTCGAGGTAGCCTCTCAGTATCGAGAGGGAACGTGTTGGTTTTGTGAAGGAAGTGCGGGTCCTATTGCTTTGTTTGCCTCGAAACTTGTCGTCCTCTCAAAGGAGGCCATTGAATGAAACGTGTCATGCCCCCACATTTTTTTTGACCTTCCTGCAATATTTAAGGCATTTATTGCACTTCTAGGGTTTTAGCGTCGGAAATTAGAAATCTGCAAGGCGACACATGAAATCTTGCCCATAAGCGACATGGGAAATCCTATATGATGTATTTGCGACATGTGTATGCCTTATGCAGATGAGGGAGGGGCAGTCCCAGCCATCCGGGGTTAGAAATTACCTCAGCGACAACCCTAAACCAACCGTTTGAATCATCGAAAAATCGTACGATGCCAGAAATCCTCGGGAGCCGGCACAGCTGTTGGGAGACGTAGTAGTAAATCAAAAAAATTCCTACGTGTTCACCAAGATCTATCTATGGAGAAACCATCAACGAGTAAGGGAAGAGTGTATCTTCATACCTTTGAAGATCGCTAAGCGGAAGCGTTACAAGAACGCGGTTGGTGGAGTCGTACTCGTAGCGATTCAGATCGTGATGGACTTCGATCTTAGTGTCGAACAACGGCGCCTCCGCGTTTAACACACGTGCAGCCCGGTGACGTCTCCTACGCCTTGATCCAGCAAGGAAGAAGGAGAGGTTGAGGGAGAGCTCCGGCAACACGATGGCGTGGTGACGGTGGAGTTGCGTGGTCTCCAACCGGGCTTCGCCAAGCACTACGGAGAACGAGGAGAGGGAGGAGCAAGGTTGCGCCGTGGAAGAAAGAGATGCGTGTCTCAAACAGCCCCAAGGGCACCACTATATATAGGAGGAGGAGGGAGGGCTACATCCTAGGGTTCCCACCCTAGGGGCCAGCGGCAGCCCTAGATGGGACTTGGGTGACGACCAAGGGAGGGAGAGGTGGTGCGGCAGCCCTAACTGTTGGAAATATGCCCTAGAGGCAATAATAAATTAGTTATTATCATATTTCCTTGTTCATGATAATCGTTTATTATCCATGCTATAATTGTATTGATCGGAGACTTAAATGCATGTGTGGATACATAGACAAAACCATGTCCCTAGTATGCCTCTAATGGACTAGCTCGTTGATCAAAGGATGGTTAAGGTTTCCTAGCCATGGACATGAGATGTCATTTGATAACGGGATCACATCATTAGGAGAATGATGTGATGGATAAGACCCAAACTACAAACATAGCATATGATCGTGTCAGTTTATTGCTACTGTTTTCTGCATGTCAAGTATATGTTCCTATGACCATGAGATCATGCAACTCACGGATATCGGAGGAGTGCCTTGTGTGTATCAAACGTCGCAACGTAACTGGGTGACTATAAAGGTGCTCTACAGGTATCTCCGATGGTGTTTGTTGAGTTGGCATGGATCGAGACTGGGATTTGTTACTCCGTGTAACGGAGAGGTATCTCGGGGCCCACTCGGTAATGCAACATCACAATAAGCCTTGCAAGCAATGTGACTAATTGTTAGTTGCGTGATCTTGTATTACGGAACGAGTAAAGAGACTTGCCAGTAACGAGGTTGAATTAGGTATGGAGATACCGACGATCGAATCTCGGGCAAGTAACATATCGAAGAACAAAGGGCACGTTATACGGGATTAACTGAATCCTTGACATAGAGGTTCGACCGATAAAGATCTTCGTAGAATATGTAGGAACCAATGTGGACGTCCAGGTCCCGCCATTGGTTATTGACTGTAGAGGTGTCTCGGTCATGTCTACATAGTTCTCGAACCCGCAGGGTCTGCACACTTAAGGTTCGGTGACGTTTCGGTAGTGTAGAGTTATGTATGGTGGTGACCGAAGGTTGTTCGGAGTCCCGGGTGAGATCCCGGACGTCACGAGGAGCTCCGGAATGGTCCGGAAGTCCCAGTTTGGTTTCCGGAAAAGTTCCGGGCTCATCGGTAGTGTACCGGGAGTATCGGTAGTGTACCGGGAGTGCCGGTAGTGTACCGGGGGACCTCCGGGAGGGGTATTTCGACCCCAAGAGGTCCATGGGCTGTGGGAGAATAATAACCAGCCCTTTGTGGTCTGGGAAAACAGCCACAAAGGCCCATGGCACAGGAGAGAAAGTCCTAAAGCAAAAAGTGGAAAATCAGCCAATAGGAGGCAATCCTACTCCAACTAGGATTGGAGGTGAAGTAGGATTGCTCCCACCTCCTATTTCGGCCGACCCAAAGGCCTTGGCTGCCTCTACTCTCCTCTCCTCCTATATATACTAGTGGATTGGGTGGTTTTTGGACAGAATTTCCGGCCACGTGCTACCCATTTCACCGGTGCACAGTTTCTCCTCTAGATCGGTTTTCCGCAGCGCTTAGGCGAAGCCCTGCCGGAATTGCTCCACCACCATCACCGGAGCGCCGTCACGCTGCCGGTGAACTCTCTCTCCTCTCCACCTCCTCTTGCTGGATCAAGACGGTGGAGATCGTCATCAAGCTGCACGTGTGCTGAACGCGGAGGTGTCGTCCGTTCGGCGCTAGATCGGAAGGACCGTGATCGAGATCGCGAGACGGTTCGTGATGAGATCGCGGAACGGATCGTGATGAGTTCGCGGGACAGATCGTGATCAAGATCGTGAGACGGATCGTGATGAGATCGCGGGACGGATCGTGATGAGTTCACGGGACGTATCGTGATTGGATCGCGGGACGGATCGTGATGAGATCGCGGGACGCTTGGCGATTTGGATCGCGAAGATGTTCGACTACACCAACCGCGTTTCTTAACGCTTCCCGCTTAGCGATCTACAAGGGTATGTAGATCCACTCCCCCTCTCGTAGATGCTCATCACCATGGATAGGTTTGCGTGTGCGTAGGAAAATTTTTGTTTCCCATGCGACGTTCCCCAACAGTGGTATCAGAGCTAGGTTGATGGTTCGATGAGATCTCGAGTAGAACACAAAAGGTCTGTGGGCGTTGATGCTTAGATTGCTTCCTCCCTTGGTCGTATTTTGGTTCAGCGGGATTGTGAGATGAAGCGGCCCGGACCAACATTACTCGTACGCTTACGAGAGACCGGTTCCCTCGACGCAACTTGTTGCCTAGATGGCTTGCGGGTGACAGTTTCTCTCACTTTAGTTGGATCGGATTCGACAAAGGCGGTCCTTGAGAAGGTTGAAAAGCAAACTAGTGTATCACCGTTGTGGTTTATGCGTAGGTGAGAATCGTTCTTGCTAGATACCCATAGCATCCACGTAAAATATGCAACAACAATTAGAGGACGTCTAACTTGTTTTTGCAGGGTATGTTGTGATGTGATATGGCCAATTACATGATGAGATATATGTGATGTATGAGATGACCATGTGATGTATAGATTATCACGACTTGCATGTCGATGAGTACGGCAACCGGCAGGAGCCATAGGGTTGTCTTTAATTATTGTATGACCTGCGTGTCAATCATTAAGCGCTATGTAATGCTTTACTTTATCGCTACGATAGCAATAGTAGTAGAAGCATGCAGGGCGTGACAACCCCGATGGCGACACGTTGATGGAGATCATGGTGTCATGCCGGTGACGATGGAGATCATGCCGGTGCTTTCTAGATGGAGATCAAAAGCACAAGTTCATGGCCATATCATGTCACTTATGATTTGCATGTGATGTTAATCCTTTTTATGCACCTTGTTTTGCTTAGGACGACGGTAGCATTATAAGGTGATCCCTCACTTAATTTCAAGATAAATTGTGTTCTCCCCGAGTGTGCACCGTTGCGAAAGTTCGTCGTGTTGAGACACCACGTGATGATCGGGTGTGATAGACTCTACGTTCACATACAACGGGTGCAAGCCAGATTTGCACGCGCAGAACACTCGGGTTAAACTTGACGAGCCTAGCATGTACAGACATGGCCTCGGAACACAAGAGACCGAAAGGTCGAGCATGAGTCATATAGTGGATATGATCAACATAATGATGTTCACCATTGAAGCCACCTTAACTCACGTGATGATCAGACTTGAGTTGGTGAATTTGGATCATGTATCACTTGAATGGCCCGAGGGATGTCAATTTCAGTGGGAGTTCTTAAGTAATATGATTAATTGAACTTGTTATCATGAACATAGTCAAAGTGTCTTTGCAAATTATGTTGTAGATTACTAGTTCGCGCTGTAGCTCCCTTGTATTTTTATATGTACCTAGAGAAATAGAGTTGAAAGATGTTGGTAGCAATATTGCGGACTGGGTCCGTGATCTGAGGATTGTCCTCATTGCTGCACAGAAGGCTTATGTCCTTAATGCACCGCTCGGTGCGCCACCCCCTCTAGCGTCGTCTATAGATGTTGTGAACATCTGACAGGCACGTTTTGATGACTACTTGATAGTTTAGTGCGTCATGCATTACGGCTTAGAATTGAGGCTCGGAAACGTTTTGAACGTCACGGAACATATGAGATGTTCTAGGAGCAGAGATTGTGATCTCAGGCTCGTGCCTGTGTTGCGAGATATGAGATCTCCAACAAGATTCTTTGCCTGTAAGATGAAGGAGAATAGCTCAATCGTTGAGCATGTACTCAGATTGTCTGGGTACTACAATCGCTTGAATCAAGTGGGAGTTGATCTTCCAGATAAGATAGTGATTGATATAGTTCTCCAAGTCACTGTCACTAAAGCTACTAGAACTTAGTGATGAACTATAATACACCAGGGATAGAAGTATTGATCCCTGAGCTGTTCGCGATGTTTGACACCGCGAAGGTAGAAATCAAGAAGGAGCGTCAAGTGTTGATGGTTAATCAAACCACTAGTTTCGAAAAGGGCAAGAGCAAGGAGGGAAACTTCATGGATAGCAAGTCAGTTGCTGCTCATGTGAAGCAACCCAAAGTTGAACTCAAACCCAAGACTAAGTGCTTCTATTATGAGGTGAGAGGTCGCTGAAGCAGAACAACCCTAGATACTTGGTAGATAAGAAGGCTGGCAACATCGACAGAAGTATATTTGATATACGAGTTATTGATGTGTACCTTGCTAGTACTCCTAGTAGCACCTGGGTATTGGATACCGGTTCGGTTGCTAAATGTTAGTAACTCGAAATAAAAGCTACGGAATAAACGGAGAACTAGCTAAGGGTGAGGTGACGATGTGTGTTGGAAATGTTTCCAAGGTTGATGTGATCAACATCGCACGCTCTCTCTACCTTCAGGATTAGTGACGAACCTAAATAAATGTTATTTGGTGTTTTGCGTTGAGCATGAACATGATTAGATCATGTTTGTTGCAATACGGTTATTCATTTAAGTCAGAGAATAATAGTTATTCTGGTTACATGAATAATACCTTCAATGGTCATGCACCCAGTGAGAATGGTTTGTTGAAATCTTGATCGTAGTAGTACACATGTTCATAACATTGATGTCAAAATATACAAAGTTAATAATGATAGTACCACATACTTGTGGCACTGCCGCTAAATGTCATATTGGTATAAAGCGCATGTAGAAACTCCATGTTGATGGATATTTGGACTCATCGATTTCGAATCGGTTGAGACATGCGAACCATGCCTCTTGGGCAAGATGACTAAAGGACCCCGTTGGATGGAGCGGGCAAGTGATTCATTGGAAATGATACATGTTGATGTATGCAATCTAGTGAGTCTTGTAGCGTGCAGTGGATATCGTTATTTTCTTACCTTCACTGATGATTTGAGTAGATATAGTGTATATTTACTTAATGAAACACAAGTCTGAATCGTTTGGAAGGTTCAAGCAAATTCAGAGTGAAGTTTAAAGATCATCGTGACAAGAAGATAAAAATGACCGCGATATGATCGTGGAGGTGAATATCTGAGTTACGAGTTTGGCATACAACTTAAGACAACGTGAAATTTGTTTCACAACTAACGCCACCTGGAACACCATGGTGTGATGGTGTGCCCGAACATCATAGTCATGCTCTATTGATATAGTGCATAATGTGATGTCTCTTATCGTTTTACTACTATAATTTTTGGGGTTATGCATTAGAGACAACTACATTCACTTTAAATAGGGCATCATCTAAATCCGTTGAGATGACACCATGTGAATTATGGTTTGATAGAAACCTAAGCTGTCATTTCTTAATGTTTGGGGCTGCGATGCTTGTGTGGAAAATGTTTTCACATAATAAGCTAGAACCCAAAGCGGACAAATGTATCTTCATAGAATACCCTAAGAACAGATGGGTATGCCTTCTATCTCAGATCCGAGTGCAAAGTGTTTGTTGCTAGAACTGGGTCCTTTCTCGAGAAAAAGTTTCTCTCGAAAGAATTGAGTGGGAGGAAGATAGAACTTGATGAGGTTGTTAAACCTTTGTTCAACCAGAGAGTAGCACAGCGCAGAAAGATGTTACTGTGAAGCCTACGTTAGTTGAAGAGGAAGTTAATGATGATGATCATGAAGCTTCAGGATCAAGTTACTATCAAACTTCGTAGGTCGACAAGGATGTGTACTGCTCCTAAGTGGTACGACAACTCTGTCTTGGAGGTCATGTTGTTGGACAACGATGAACCTACGAGCTATGGAGAAGCGATGATGGGCCCGGATTCCGACAAATGGTTGGAGGCCATGAAATCCGAGATAGGATCCATGTATTAAAACCAAGTGTAGACTTTGGTAGACTTGCTCGTTGGACGGCAGGTCGTTGAGTACAAATGGATCTTTAAAATGAAGACAGACATTGATGGTGAATGTCACTATTTGTAAAGCTCGACTTGTTGCAAAGATGTTTGTGACAAGTTCAAGGAGTTGACTATGATGAGACTTTCTCACTCGTAGCGATGCTAAAAGTCTGTTGGAATTATGTTAGCAGTTGTTGTGTTTTCAATTATGAAATCTGGCAGATGGATGTCAAAACATCGTTTCCTTAATGGTTTACTTGAGGAAAGGTTGTATGTGATACAACCAGAAGGTTTTGTCAGGCCTAAGGATGCTAAAAGGTGTGCAAGCTTCGGTGATCCTTCCATGGACTGAAGCAAGCATCTCGGAGTTGGAATATACGCTTTGATGAGGTGATCAAAGTTTTGATGTTTATACAAAGTTTATGAGAAACTTGTATTTGCAATAAAGTGAGTGGGAGCACTATAGAATTTCTGATAAGTATATGTGGATGACATATTGTTGTTTAGAAATAATGTAGAGTTTCTGGAAAGCATAAAACGGTTATTTGGAAAGTGATTTTCAAAGGAAGACCTGGATAAAGCTACCTAATTGTTGAGCATCAAAATCTATAGAGATAGATCAAGATGCTTGATGAGACTTTCAATGAGTGCATACCTTCACAAGATTTTGAAAGAGTTCAAAATGGATCGGCCAGAGAAATAGTTATAGAGATAGATCAAGATGCTTGATGAGACTTTCAACGAGTGCATACCTTCACAAGATTTTGAAAGAGTTCAAAATGGATCAGCCAGAGAAATAGTTCTCGTCTGATTTGTAAGGTGTGAAGTTGAGTGAGACTCAAAGCTCGACAACGGCAGAAGAAAGAGAAAGGACGAACATCGTCCCCTATGCCTTAGCCATAGGCTCTATATTATGCCATGTTGTGTACCGCACCTATGTGTGCCTTGCCATGAGTCTATCAAGGGGTACAAGAGTGGTCCAGGAGTGGATCACTGGACATCGGTCGGAATTATCCTTAGTAACCAGAGGACTAAGGAAATGTTTCTTGATTATGGAGGTGATAAAGAGTTCGTCGTAGAGAGTTACGTCGATGCAAGCTTTAACACCTATCCGGATGACTAGTAGTAGCAATCTGGATACGTATAGTGGAGCAGCCATTTGGAAATAGTACCAAGTGGAGTGTGCTAGCAGTGTTTACGGTTTGACATAGAGATATGCAAAGTACACACGGATATGAATATCGCAGACCCGTTGACTATAAGACCTCTCTCACATGCAAAGCATGATCGAGCCCCAGAACTCATTGGGTGTTAGATTCATAACAATGCGAATCACATGGTGATGTGAACTAGATTATTGACTCTAGTGCAAGTGGGAGACTGTTGGAAATATGCCCTAGAGGCAATAATAAATTAGTTATTATCATATTTCCTTGTTCATGATAATCGTTTATTATCCATTCTATAATTGTATTGATCGGAGACTTAAATGCATGTGTGGATACATAGACAAAACCATGTCCCTAGTATGCCTCTAATGGACTAGCTCGTTGATCAAAGGATGGTTAAGGTTTCCTAGCCATGGACATGAGATGTCATTTGATAACGGGATCACATCATTAGGAGAATGATGTGATGGATAAGACCCAAACTACAAACATAGCATATGATCGTGTCAGTTTATTGCTACTGTTTTCTGCATGTCAAGTATATGTTCCTATGACCATGAGATCATGCAACTCACGGATATCGGAGGAGTGCCTTGTGTGTATCAAATGTCGCAACGTAACTGGGTGACTATAAAGGTGCTCTACAGGTATCTCCGATGGTGTTTGTTGAGTTGGCATGGATCGAGACTGGGATTTGTTACTCCGTGTAACGGAGAGGTATCTCGGGGCCCACTCGGTAATGCAACATCACAATAAGCCTTGCAAGCAATGTGACTAATTGTTAGTTGCGGGATCTTGTATTACGGAACGAGTAAAGAGACTTGCCAATAACGAGGTTGAATTAGGTATGGAGATACCGACGATCGAATCTCGGGCAAGTAACATACCGAAGAACAAAGGGAACGTTATACGGGATTAACTGAATCCTTGACATAGAGGTTCGACCGATAAAGATCTTCGTAGAATATGTAGGAACCAATGTGGACGTCCAGGTCCCGCCATTGGTTATTGACTATAGAGGTGTCTCGGTCATGTCTACATAGTTCTCGAACCCGCAGGGTCTGCACACTTAAGGTTCGGTGACGTTTCGGTAGTGTAGAGTTATGTATGGTGGTGACCGAAGGTTGTTCGGAGTCCCGGATGAGATCCCGGACGTCACGAGGAGCTCCGGAATGGTCCGGAGGTAAAGATTCATATATAGGAAGTCCCAGTTTGGTTTCCAGAAAAGTTTCGGGCTCATCGGTAGTGTACCGGGAGTATCGATAGTGTACCGGGAGTGCCGGTAGTGTACCGGGGGACCTCCGGGAGGGGTATTTCGACCCCAAGAGGTCCATGGTCTGTGGGATAATAATAACCAGCCCTTTGTGGGCTGGGAAAACAGCCACAAAGGCCCATGGCGCAGGAGAGAAAGTCCTAAAGCAAAAAGTGGAAAATCAGCCAATAGGAGGCAATCCTACTCCAACTAGGATTGGAGGTGAAGTAGGATTGCTCCCACCTCCTATTTCGGCCGACCCAAAGGCCTTGGCTGCCTCTCCTCTCCTCTCCTCCTATATATACTAGTGGATTGGGTGGTTTTTGGACAGAATTTCCGGCCACGTGCTACCCGTTTCACCGGTGCACAGTTTCTCCTCTAGATCGGTTTTCCGCAGCGCTTAGGCGAAGCCCTGCCGGAATTGCTCCACCACCATCACCGGAGCGCCATCACGCTGCCGGTGAACTCTCTCTCCTCTCCACCTCCTCTTGCTGGATCAAGACGGTGGAGATCGTCATCAAGCTGCACGTGTGCTGAACGCGGAGGTGCCGTCCGTTCGGCGCTAGATCGGAAGGACCGTGATCGAGATCGCGAGACGGTTCGTGATGAGATCGCGGAACGGATCGTGATGAGTTCGCGGGACAGATCGTGATCAAGATCGTGAGACGGATCGTGATGAGATCGCGGGACGGATCGTGATGAGTTCACGGGACGTATCGTGATTGGATCGCGGGACGGATCGTGATGAGATCGCGGGACGCTCGGCGATTTGGATCGCGAAGATGTTCGACTACACCAACCGCGTTTCTTAACGCTTCCCGCTTAGCGATCTACAAGGGTATGTAGATCCACTCTCCCTCTCGTAGATGCTCATCACCATGGATAGGTTTGCTTGTGCGTAGGAAAATTTTTGTTTCCCATGCGATGTTCCCCAACACTAACAGCCCTAGGGTGGGCCTAGGGCCCATCTCGACCTAGGGTTTGTCCCCCCTCTCTCCTTGCTGCGCCTTGGGCCGGGTGAGAGGGGCGCACCAGCCCACCTAGGGGCTGGTTCCCTCCACCTTTGGCCCATGCAACCCTTCGGGGCCCATGGCCCCTCCCGGTGGACCCTGAAACCCTTCCGATGGTCCCGGTACGTTACCGGTGACGCCCGAAACATTTATGGTAACAAAAACCTCACTTCCTATATAACAATCTTTGTCTCTGGACCATTCCGTAACTCCTCGTGATGTATTGGATCTCATCTGGGACTCCGAACAACCTTCGGTAACCACGTCCACTATTTCCCTATAACCCTAGCGTCATCGAACCTTAAGTGTGTAGACCCTACGGGTTTGGGAGACACGTAGACATGACCGAGACACCTCTCCGGTCAATAACCAACAGCGGGATCTGGATACCCATGTTGGCTCCCACATGCTCCATGATGATCTCATCAGATGAACCACGATGTCGGGGATTCAATCAATCCCGTATACAATTCCCTTTGTCTACCGGTATGATACTTGCCCGAGATTCGATCGTTGGTATCCCTATACATTGTTCAATATCGTTACCGACAAGTCTCTTTACTCGTTCCGCAACACATCATACCGTGGTTAACTCCTTAGTCACATTGAGCTCATTATGATGATGTGTTACTGAGTGGGCCCAGAGATACCTCTCCGTCAAACGAAGTGACAAATCCCAGTCTCGATTCGTGCCAACCCAACAAACACTTTTGGAGATACCCATAGTGCACCTTTATAGCCACCCAGTTACGTTGTGACGTTTGGCACACCCAAAGCATTCCTACAGTATCCGGGAGTTTCACAATCTCATGGTCTAAGGAAATGATACTTGACATTGGAAAAGCTTTAGCAGACGAAGTACACGATCTTGTGCTATGCTTAGGATTGGGTCTTGTCCATCACTTCATTCTCCTAATGATGTGATCCCGTTATCAACGACATCCAATGTCCATGGTCATGAAACCGTGACCATCTATTGATCAACGAGCTAGCCAACTAGAGGCTCACTAGGGACACATTGTGGTCTATGTATTTACACATGCATTATTGTTTCCGGTTAACACAATTATAGCATGAACAATAGACAATTATAATGAACAAGGAAATACAATAATAACCATTTTATTATTGCCTCTAGGGCATATTTTGTGACAGCCCAAGTGTTGTCCCTACCTTTTATGGCATGTATCTTATGTGAACCTTGTTGTCATGAGTTAATGAAATGAGTTTGCTCCTTGTCATGCTTTGTCACATGCATTCATGCATCATATCATTCATCATCATGCATGCATATTGATTTGTGATGTGCTCTTGACTTGTTGCATATGTGAGTGTTGTTGTGGTTGGGTTGGAGTGGGCTTCATCTCCTTTCCTCTCTCTTAATATTTTTCAAACAAACCCAGCCTTATAACCCTTTTATTTCATTTGCATTTTATCAACAGTTTTAACTTGCTATTAAAATTGTTTAAAAATGTTCAGGAGATAGCCTATAATATTTTAAGCATGTGAGTGTTGTTCTTTAGATGTTTTGAGCTTTATGTATTTGGGGTATTTAAATAACTAGGGGCTGTTGTTTTTAAAAAGTATTTAAATTAGTTGCTCTAAAAATCAACTAGTTATTTTTATAAAAAAGGTCTTATTTCTTTGTAGATAAAAGTGTTTGTGTTTTGTTAAAAGACCTTTTATATAATTCTATGGGGGTTTTGCAAGATGGCTGTTGTTTTTAATTAGTAGCCTTTTATTTTCGGAGAGAGGAGAGAGAGGTCATAGCCGGGCCTTCTCCTCGTGTGGCCCGGTCAGCCTCGCACTAGCGGCGACCTGCCCTGCCGTTCGTCTCCGTCAGCTTCAGGGAGGAGAGCAGAGAGAGAGAGCTTGCGTCGCCGTGAGCTTCAGCCGTCCATCGACGTCTCCCTCGGGCCTTTTAACCCCCCTCGGCGTGCGTGCCCCTTCTCTAGGGTTTCGCGCTTCTCCTTGCGCCGTCGCCATCGCGTTTCTTCTCCTCCTCTCCATCTTCCCTCCTCCTTCTTCTTCTGTCAGGTAAGGATTCAGAGTGAGCAGAGTTTCAGAGATCATCGTCGGTCCTCCTCACCGACGTCCTTGTGTCTCCGGTGGTCCTCCGCCGCGCCTGGCATGTCATGGAGGCCGCAGACCATCCCCGCAGTCCATTCCCATAGCTAGGAGGCGCCGGGCTTCCCCTCCTCGATGGCCTCGTCCTCGCCAGAGCTACGGACAGGGTGCTCCCGCGCCGCTTCTTCCTCTGCTTTGGGCCAGCGTCATCGTCCTTCTTCCTCCTCTTCACCACGATCCAAGCCGTCATCGACCCCCCCCTCGGTGAGCCGCCGCGTCCCTGCTTCATAGCATGTCCAGCTTCGGACGCCGTAGCTCTATGCGTCGCCGCCGTTCCATCCAAGGCAGGGCCTTGAGGGCCTCGCCTTTGTCCCCCTCGTCGCGAGACGAGCCGAGGAACGTCTCCCCGTAGATCCCCGCTTTCTCCTCTGCCAGCTCGCGCCGCAGGAGAGCCCCTCCGTCGCCGGAATTCACCGCCGCCGTTCTTCGTCAGAGCGGGTGTGCGCGGCTTCAGTTTTGTCAGGTGCGCCCGTGTGTGTTAGTAGAAGAAGTGAGAGAACCCCCTTCGGTAAGTAGTTCCCGCCTATCGCAGTGGCAATCGACTCGGGCCGACGACCTCGCGGTCGAGGGATCGAATCCCAGGCTTCCCCCTTTTGTTTCTTTTTTCCATTGGCTGTTGTGCATGTGTGATGTTCGGATCTAGTGCGGACACAACCCGGATCTGGTGTGGCCGTGCACATGGTGTGTGTGTGTGTGTGTGCCTGCATGTGTGTATGCTTGTGTGGATCTGCTGTGGTAGCAGGATCCAGAGATGTGTGTGTTGCTGTGTATGTGTGTGTGTATTGTTGTGTATGTGTGTGTGTGGTGTTGTGTGTATGACAAGTGGGCTTGGCCCCACTGTCATCCACTACGGGGCCCTGGTGAGTATGCCAGGTGGGTCCCCCTCCTATTAAATTGATTTCTTTTAGTTTTGTTTTGCTTTTATTAGTGTTTAATAGACTATTTTTATTTCTGGTAAATTGCTAAATCTGGATATGTACAGATATGTACATGAGCATTTTTAGTAAGTTTCAACTTATAGGAATTGTTGGTATTTTTCTAGCTAGTGTTTTGCCATGTCGCTCCATACAAACATAAGAGTGTGATATATGATTTTGGGGTAGAATCTGTTGGAAATATGCCCTAGAGGCAATAATAAAATGGTTATTATTGTATTTCCTAGTTCATGATAATTGTCTGTTATTCATGCTATAATTGTGTTAACCGGAAACCGTAATACATGTGTGAATACATAGACCACAATGTGTCCCTAGTGAGCCTCTAGTTGGCTAGCTCGTTGATCAATAGATGGTCACGGTTTCATGACCATGGACATTGGATGTCGTTGATAACGGGATCACATCATTAGGAGAATGATGTGATGGACAAGACCCAATCCTAAGCATAGCACAAGATCGTGTAGTTCGTTTGCTAAAGCTTTTCAATGTCAAGTGTCGTTTCCTTAGACCATGAGATTGTGTAACTCCCGGATACCGTAGGAATGCTTTGGGTGTGCCAAACGTCACAACGTAACTGGGTGGCTATAAAGGTACGCTACGGGTATCTCCGAAAGTGTCTGTTGGGTTGACACGAATCGAGACTGGGATTTGTCACTCCGTGTGACGCAGAGGTATCTCTAGGCCCACTCGGTAAGACATCATCATTATGAGCTCAATGTGACTAAGGAGTCAGTCACGGGATGATGTATTACGGAACGAGTAAAGAGACTTGCCGGTAACGAGATTGAACAAGGTATGGGGATACCGACGATCGAATCTCGGGCAAGTACCATACCGATAGACAAAGGGAATTGTATACGGGATTGATTGAATCCTTGACATCGTGGTTCATCCGATGAGATCATCGTGGAGTACGTGGGAGACAACATGGGTATCCAGATCCCTCTGTTGGTTATTGACCGGAGAGGTGTCTCGGTCATGTCTACGTGTCTCCCGAACCCGTAGGGTCTACACACTTAAGGTTCGATGACGCTAGGGTTATAGGGAAATAGTGTACGTGGTTACCGAAGGTTGTTCGGAGTCCCGGATGAGATCCCGGACGTCACGAGGAGTCCCGGAATGGTCCGGAGACGAAGATTGATATATAGGAAGTGAGGTTTTGGTTACCGGAAGTGTTCCGGGTGTCTCCGGTAGTGTACCGGGACCACCGGAAGGGTTCCGGGGGTCCACCAAGTGGGCCCACCTGCCACGGAAGGTTCCATGGGCCAAGAGTGCGAGGGAGCCAGCCCCTAGGTGGGCTGGTGCGCCTCCCACCCCAGCCCAAGGCGCAGCAAGGGTGGAGGGGGCAAACCCTAGGCTTAGATGGGCCTTAAGGCCCACCCTAGGGCGCCTCCACTTTTCCCTGCCCTGGCCGCCGGCCAGATGGGTTTCTGGAGGCTGCCGCCACCCCTAGGGTGGAACCCTAGGGCGCAGCACCTCTCCTCCCCTCCTCCTATATATAGTGGAGGTATTTGGGGCTGCACAACACACGAGTTCATCTCCTCCCTGGTGCAGCCCTACTCCTCCCTCTCCTTGTTCTCCGTAGTGCTTAGCGAAGCTCTATCGGAGTACCACGCAGCTCCACCGTCACCACGCCGTCATGTTTCCGGAGCTCTCCCTCAACCTCTCCTCCCTCCTTGCTGGATCAAGGCGTAGGAGACGTCACCGGGCTGCACGTGTGTTGAACGCGGAGGTGCCGTCCGTTCGGCACTTGATCAGATCTACCGCGATCTGAATCGCTGCGAGTACGACTCCATCAACCGCGTTCTAGCAACGCTTCCGCTTAGCGATCTTCAAAGGTATGAAGATCCAATCTCTCCCCGCTCGTTTGCTGGTTTCTCCATAGATAGATCTTGGTGACACGTAGGAAAATTTTGATTTACTACTACGTCTCCCAACAGTGGCATCATGAGCTAGGTCTATGCGTAGAATCTATGCACGAGTAGAACACAAAGCAGTTGTGGGCGTCGATTTTGTTAATATGCTTGCCGTTACTAGTCTTATCTTGATTCGATGGTATTGTGGGATGAAGCGGCCCGGACCAACCTTACACGTACGCTTACGTGAGACCGGTTCCACCGCCTGACATGCACTAGTTGCATAAGGTGGCTAGCGGGTGTCTGTCTCTCCCACCTTAGTCGGATTGGATTCGATGAAAAGGGTCCTTATGAAGGGTAAATAGCAATTGGCATATCACGTTGTGGTTTTGGCGTAGGTAAGAAACGTTCTTGCTAGAATCCTATAGCAACCACGTAAAAACTTGCAACTACAAATTAGAGGACGTCTAACTTGTTTTTGCAGCATATGCCTTGTGATGTGATATGGCCAGAAGGATGTGATGTGATGCATTGTGATGTATGAGATTGATCATGTTCTTGTAATAGGGTTCACGACTTGTATAGGAGCCATAGGAGTTGTCTTATATTATTGTATGACTTGCGTGTCAATCATAAACGCCATGTAATTACTTTACTTTATTGCTAAGCGTTAGCCATAGTAGAAGAAGTAATAGTTGGCGAGACAACTTCATGAAGACACAATGATGGAGATCATGGTGTCATGCCGGTGACAATGATGATCATCGTGCCCCGAAGATGGAGATCATAGGAGCAAGATGATATTGGCCATATCATGTCACTATATTGATTGCATGTGATGTTTATCATGTTTACATCTTATTTGCTTAGAACGACGGTAGTAAATAAGATGATCTCTCAATAAAATTTCAAGAGAAGTGTTCACCCTAACTGTGCACCGTTGCTAAGGATCGTTGTTCCGAAGCACCACGTGATGATCGGGTGTGATAGGTTCTAACGTTCGCATACAACGGGTGTAAGCCAGATTTACACACGCGAAACACTTAGGTTGACTTGACGAGCCTAGCATGTACAGACATGGCCTCAGAACACGGAAGACCGAAAGGTCGAACATGAGTCGTATAGAAGGTACGATCAACATGAAGATGTTCACCATGGATGACTAGTCCGTCTCACGTGATGATCGGACACGGGCTAGTTGACATGGATCATGTGTCACTTAGATGACTAGAGAGATGTCTATCTGAGTGGGAGTTCATTGAATAATTTGATTATGTGAACTCGATTATCATGAACTTAGTCTAAAATTGCCTTTAATATCTATATTGTAGATCCAATGGCCAACGCAAATGTCAACCTCAATTTCAACGCGTTCCTAGAGAAAACCAAGCTGAAAGATGATGGAAGCAACTATGCGGACTGGGTCCGTGGCTTGAGGATCATCCTCATAGCTTCCAAGAAACTGTATGTCCTTGATGCACCGCTAGGCGACCCACCCATTCTCCCAGCGGACCAAGACGTTACGAACGCTTGGCAGTCGTGCTGCGATGATTACTCCCTTGTTCAGTGCGGCATGCTTTACAGTTTAGAATCGGGGCTCCAAAAGCGTTTTGAGCAACACGGAGCATATGAGATGTTCCAAGATCTGAAACTGATTTTCCAAGCTCATGCCCGAGTCGAGAGATATGACATATCCGACAAGTTCTTTAGTTGTAAGATGGAGGAGAACAGTTCTGTCAGTGAGCACATCCTCAAGATGTCTGGGCTTCACAACCGCTTGACTCGGCTGGGAGTTAACATCCTGGATGACTCGGTCATTGACAGAATCCTCCAGTCGCTTCCACCTAGCTACAAGAGCTTTGTGATGAACTACAACATGCAAGGGATGGAGAAGTCCATTCCTGAGTTGTACTCGATGCTGAAATCAGCAGAGGTCGAGATCAGAAAGGAGCATCAAGTGTTGATGGTAAACAAGACCACTAGTTTCAAGAAAGGCAAGGGTAAGAAGAACTTCAAGAAGGACGGAAAAGCCGTTGCCGCGCCCGGTAAGCAAGTTGTCGGGAAGAAGAAGAACAAGAATGGACCCAAGCCTGAGACCGAGTGTTTCTATTGTAAGGGTACCGGTCACTGGAAGCGGAACTGCCCCAAGTACTTAGCGGATAAGAAGGACGGCAACATTAAAGGTATATGTGATATACTTGTTATTGATGTGTACTTGACCAGCGCTCGTAGTAGCTCCTGGGTATTTGATACCGGTGCAGTTGCTCACATTTGTAACTCCAAGCAGGAGCTGCGGAATAAGCGGAGGCTGGCCAAGGACGAGGTGACGATGCGCGTCGGGAATGGTTCCAAGGTCGATGTGATCGCCGTCGGCATGCTACCTCTGCATCTACCTTCGGGATTAGTTTTAAACCTTAATAATTGTTATTTAGTACCAGCTTCGAGCATGAACATTGTATCTGGATCTCGCTTGATGCGAGATGGCTACTCATTTAAATCCGAGAATAATGGTTGTTCTATTTATATGAGAGAAATGTTTTATGCTCATGCCCCGCTGGTCAATGGTTTATTTTTGATGAATCTCGAATGTGATGTTACACATGTCCATAGTGTGAGTACCAAAAAGTATAAAGTTGATAACGATAGTCCCACTTACATGTGGCACTGCCGTCTTGGCCATATTGGTGTCAAACGCATGAAGAAGCTCCATGCTGATTGACTTTTGGAGTCACTTGATTTCGAATCATTTGACACTTGCGAACCATGCCTCATGGGAAAGATGACCAAAACTCCGTTCTTCGGAACAATGGAGCGAGCAACTGACTTGTTGGAGATAATACATACCGATGTTTGCGGTCCAATGAGTGTCGAGGCTCGCGGTGGCTACCGTTATGTTCTCACCCTCATTGATGACTTGAGCAGATATGGGTATGTCTACTTAATGAAACACAAGTCTGAAACCTTTGAAAGGTTCAAGGAATTTCAGAGTGAGGTCGAGAATCAACGTAACAGGAAAATAAAATGCCTACGATCTGATCGTGGCGGAGAATATTTAAGTCACGAGTTTGGCACGCACCTTAGGAAATGTGGAATTGTTTCACAGCTCACGCCGCCCGGCACACCTCAGCGAAATGGTGTGTCTGAACGTCGTAATCGCACTCTATTGGATATGGTGCGATCTATGATGTCTCTTACCGACTTACCGCTATCATTTTGGGGATATGCATTAGAGACTGCCGCATTCACTTTAAATAGGGCACCGTCTAAATCCGTTGAGACGACACCGTATGAATTATGGTTTGGAAAGAAACCTAAGCTGTCGTTTCTAAAAGTTTGGGGATGCGATGCTTATGTGAAGAAACTTCAACCTGAGAAGCTCGAACCCAAAGCGGAAAAGTGCGTCTTCATAGGATATCCCAAAGAGACTATTGGGTATACCTTCTACCTACGATCCGAGGGCAAAGTCTTTGTTGCCAAGAATGGATCCTTTCTCGAGAAAGAGTTTCTCTCGAAAGAAGTAAGTGTAAGGAAAATAGAACTTGATGAGGGAATTGTACCTCCACTCGACCCGGAGAGTAGCGCAGCACAGGAAGTTGTTTCTGTGGAGCCTACACCGGCTAGATAGGAAGTTAATGATGATGATTATGAAGCTTCAGATCAAGTCGCTATTCGAAGGTCCACTAGGACACGTTTCGCACCAGAGTGGTACGGCAATCCTGTCCTGGAGATCATGTTGTTGGACAGCGGTGAACCTTCAAACTATGAATAAGCGATGGCGGGTCCGGATCCCGACAAGTGGCTTGAGGCCATGAAATCCGAGATAGGATCCATGTATGAGAACAAAGTATGGACTTTGGTGGACTTGCCTGATGATAAGCGAGCCATTGAAAACAAATGGATCTTTAAGAAGAAGACTGACACGAACGGAAATGTGACCGCCTATAAGGCTCGGCTTGTCGCTAAGGGTTATCGACAAGTTCAAGGAGTTGACTACGATGAGACTTTCTCACCCGTAGCGATGCTAAAGTCAGTCCGAATCATGTTAGCAGTTGCCGCATTTTATGATTATGAGATCTGGCAAAAGGACGTCAAAACGGCATTCCTTAATGGCTTCCTCAAGGAAGAACTGTATATGATGCAGCCGGAAGGTTTTGTCGGTCCTAAAGATGCTAACAAGGTATGCAAGCTCCAGCGCTCCATCTATGGGCTGGTGCAAGCATCTCGGAGTTGGAACATTCGCTTTAATCAGGTGATTAAAGCGTTTGGGTTTGTACAGGTTTATGGAGAACCCTGTATTTACAAGAAAGTGAGTGGGAGCTCTATAGCATTTCTTATACTGTATGTGGATGACATGCTGATAATGGGAAATAATATAGAACTCTTGGAAAGTATAAAGGCCTACTTAAATAAGTGTTTTTCAATGAAGGACCTTGGAGAAGCTGCTTACATATTAGGTATTAAGATCTATAGAGATAGATCGAAATGCCTCATTGGTCTTTCACAAAGCACATACCTTGAAAAGATATTGAAGAAGTTCAATATGGATCAGTCCAAGAAGGGGTTCTTGCCTGTGTTGCAAGGTGTGAGATTGAGTACGACTCAATGCTCGACCACGGCAAAGGATAGAGAAGAGATGAGTGTCATCCCCTATGCTTCAGCCATAGGCTCTATCATGTATGCCATGCTGTGTACCAGGCCTGATGTGAACCTTGCCATAAGTTTGGTAGGGAGGTACCAAAGTGATCCCGGAGCGGAACACTGGACAGCGGTCAAGAATATCCTGAAGTACCTGAAAAGGACAAAGGACATGTTTCTCTTTTATGGAGGTGCCGAAGAGCTCGTCGTAAAGGGTTACGTCGATGCTAGCTTCGACACAGATCCGGACGACTCCAAGTCGCAAACCGGATACGTGTATATTTTGAATGGAGGGGCAGTGAGCTGGAGCAGCAGCAAGCAAAGCGTTGTGGCAGCATCTACATGTGAAGCGGAGTACATAGCTGCTTCGGAAGCAGCAAAGGAGGGAGTATGGATGAAGGAGTTCATCACCGACCTAGGAGTGATTCCGAATGCGTCGGGCCCGATGACTCTACTCTGTGACAACACTGGAGCTATTGCCCTTGCGAAGGAGCCCAGGTTTCACAAGAAGACAAGACACATCAAGCGCCGTTTCAACTCCATCCATGATTACATTCAGGAGGGAGACATAGATATTTGTAAAGTGCATACGGATCTGAATGTCGCTGATCCGTTGACTAAACCTCTCTCACGAGCAAAACATGATCAACACCAGAATGCTATGGGTGTTCGATTCATCACAATGTAACTAGATTATTGACTCTAGTGCAAGTGGGAGACTGTTGGAAATATGCCCTAGAGGCAATAATAAAATGGTTATTATTGTATTTCCTAGTTCATGATAATTGTCTGTTATTCATGTTATAATTGTGTTAACCGGAAACCGTAATACATGTGTGAATACATAGACCACAATGTGTCCCTAGTGAGCCTCTAGTTGGCTAGCTCGTTGATCAATAGATGGTCACGGTTTCATGACCATGGACATTGGATGTCCTTGATAACGGGATCACATCATTAGCAGAATGATGTGATGGACAAGACCCAATCCAAAGCATAGCACAAGATCGTGTAGTTCGTTTGCTAAAGCTTTTCAATGCCAAGTGTCATTTCCTTAGACCATGAGATTGTGTAACTCCTGGATGCCGTAGGAATGCTTTGGGTGTGCCAAACGTCACAACGTAACTAGGTGGCTATAAAGGTACGCTACGGGTATCTCCAAAAGTGTTTGTTGGGTTGACACGAATCGAGACTGGGATTTGTCACTCCGTGTGACGGAGAGGTATCTCTGGGCCCACTCGGTAAGACATCATCATTATGAGCTCAATGTGACTAAGGAGTTAGTCACGGGATGATGTATTACGGAACGAGTAAAGAGACTTGCCGGTAACGAGATTGAACAAGGTATGGGGATACCGACGATCGAATCTCGGGCAAGTACCATACCGATAGACAAAGGGAATTGTATACGGGATTGATTGAATCCTTGACATCGTGGTTCATCCGATGAGATCATCGTGGAGTATGTGGGAGCCAACATGGGTATCCAGATCCTGCTGTTGGTTATTGACCGGAGAGGTGTCTCGGTCATGTCTACGTGTCTCCCGAACCCGTAGGGTCTACACACTTAAGGTTCGATGACGCTAGGGTTATAGGGAAATAGTGTACGTGGTTACCGAAGGTTGTTCGGAGTCCCGGATGAGATCCCGGACGTCACGAGGAGTCCCGGAATGGTCCGGAGACGAAGATTGATATATAGGAAGTGAGGTTTTGGTTACCGGAAGTGTTCCGGGTGTCTCCGGTAGTGTACCGGGACCACCGGAAGGGTTCCGGGGGTCCACCAAGTGGGCCCACCTGGCCCGGAAGGTTCCATGGGCCAAGAGTGGGAGGGAGCCAGCCCCTAGGTGGGATGGTGTGCCTCCCACCCCAGCCCAAGGCGCAGCAAGGGTGGAGGGGGCAAACCCTAGGCTTAGATGGGCCTTAAGGCCCACCCTAGGGCGCCTCCACTTTTCCCTGCCCTGGCCGCCGGCCAGATGGGTTTCTGGAGGCTGCCGCCACCCCTAGGGTGGAACCCTAGGGCGCAGCACCTCTCCTCCCCTCCTCCTATATATAGTGGAGGTATTTGGGGCTGCACAACACACGAGTTCATCTCCTCCCTGGTGCAGCCCTACTCCTCCCTCTCCTTGTTCTCCGTAGTGCTTAGCGACGCTCTACCGGAGTACCACGCAGCTCCACCGTCACCACGCCGTCGTGTTGCCGGAGCTCTCCCTCAACCTCTCCTCCCTCCTTGATGGATCAAGGCGTCGGAGACGTCACCGGGCTGCACGTGTGTTGAACGCGGAGGTGCCGTCCGTTCGGCACTTGATCGGATCTACCGCGATCTGAATCGCTGCGAGTACGACTCCATCAACCGCGTTCTAGCAACGCTTCCGCTTAGCGATCTTCAAAGGTATGAAGATCCAATCTCTCCCCGCTCGTTTGCTGGTTTCTCCATAGATAGATCTTGGTGACACGTAGGAAAATTTTGATTTACTACTACGTCTCCCAACAGTGGCATCATGAGCTAGGTCTATGCGTAGAATCTATGCACGAGTAGAACACAAAGCAGTTGTGGGCGTCGATTTTGTTAATATGCTTGCCGTTACTAGTCTTATCTTGATTCGACGGTATTGTGGGATGAAGCGGCCCGGACCAACCTTACACGTACGCTTACGTGAGACCGGTTCCACCGCCTGACATGCACTAGTTGCATAAGGTGGCTAGCGGGTGTCTGTCTCTCCCACCTTAGTCGGATTGGATTCGATGAAAAGGGTCCTTATGAAGGGTAAATAGCAATTGGCATATCACGTTGTGGTTTTGGCGTAGGTAAGAAACGTTCTTGCTAGAATCCTATAGCAACCACGTAAAAACTTGCAACTACAAATTAGAGGACGTCTAACTTGTTTTTGCAGCATATGCCTTGTGATGTGATATGGCCAGAAGGATGTGATGTGATGCATTGTGATGTATGAGATTGATCATGTTCTTGTAATAGGGTTCACGACTTGCATGTCGCTGACTATGACAACCGGCAGGAGCCATAGGAGTTGTCTTATATTATTGTATGACCTGCGTGTCAATCATAAATGCCATGTAATTACTTTACTTTATTGCTAAGCATTAGCCATAGTAGAAGAAGTAATAGTTGGAGAGACAACTTCATGAAGACACAATGATGGAGATCATGGTGTCACGCCGGTGACAATGATGATCATCGTGCCCCGAAGATGGAGATCATAGGAGCAAGATGATATTGGCCATATCATGTCACTATATTGATTGCATGTGATGTTTATCATGTTTACATCTTATTTGCTTAGAACGACGGTAGTAAATAAGATGATCTCTCAATAAAATTTCAATAGAAGTGTTCACCCTAACCGTGCACCGTTGCTAAGGATCGTTGTTCCGAAGCACCATGTGATGATCGGGTGTGATAGGTTCTAACGTTCGCATACAACGGGTGTAAGCCAAATTTACACACGCGAAACACTTAGGTTGACTTGACGAGCCTAGCATGTACAGACATGGCCTCGGAACACGGAAGACCGAAGGTCGAACATGAGTCGTATAGAAGATACGATCAACATGGAGATGTTCACCATGGATGACTAGTCCGTCTCACGTGATGATCGGACACAGGCTAGTTGACATGGATCATGTGTCACTTAGATGACTAGAGAGATGTCTATCTGAGTGGGAGTTCATTGAATAATTTGATTATGTGAACTCGATTATCATGAACTTAGTCTAAAATTGCCTTTAATATCTATATTGTAGATCCAATGGCCAACGCAAATGTCAACCTCAATTTCAACGCGTTCCTAGAGAAAACCAAGCTGAAAGATGATGGAAGCAACTATGCGGACTGGGTCCGTGGCTTGAGGATCATCCTCATAGCTTCCAAGAAACTGTATGTCCTTGATGCACCGCTAGGCGACCCACCCATTCTCCCAGCGGACCAAGACGTTACGAACGCTTGGCAGTCGCGCTGCGATGATTACTCCCTTGTTCAGTGCGGCATGCTTTACAGTTTAGAATCGGGGCTCCAAAAGCGTTTTGAGCAACACGGAGCATATGAGATGTTCCAAGATCTGAAACTGATTTTGCAAGCTCATGCCCGAGTCGAGAGATATGACATATCCGACAAGTTCTTTAGTTGTAAGATGGAGGAGAACAGTTCTGTCAGTGAGCACATCCTCAAGATGTCTGGGCTTCACAACCGCTTGACTCGGCTGGGAGTTAACATCCTGGATGACTCGGTCATTGACAGAATCCTCCAGTCGCTTCCACCTAGCTACAAGAGCTTTGTGATGAACTACAACATGCAAGGGATGGAGAAGTCCATTCCTGAGTTGTACTCGATGCTAAAATCAGCAGAGGTCGAGATCAAAAAGGAGCATCAAGTGTTGATGGTAAACAAGACCACTAGTTTCAAGAAAGGCAAGGGTAAGAAGAACTTCAAGAAGGACGGCAAAGCTGTTGCCGCGCCCGGTAAGCAAGTTGCCGGGAAGAAGAAGAACAAGAATGGACCCAAGCCTGAGACTGAGTGTTTCTATTGTAAGGGTACCGGTCACTGGAAGCGGAACTGCCCCAAGTACTTAGCGGATAAGAAGGACGGCAACATTAAAGGTATATGTGATATACATGTTATTGATGTGTACTTGACCAGCGCTCGTAGTAGCTCTTGGGTATTTGATACCGGTGCAGTTGCTCACATTTGTAACTCCAAGCAGGAGCTGCGGAATAAGCGGAGGCTGGCCAAGGACGAGGTGACGATGCGCGTCGGGAATGGTTCCAAGGTCAATGTGATCGCCGTCGGCATGCTACCTCTACATCTACCATCGGGATTAGTTTTAAACCTTAATAATTGTTATTTAGTACCAGCCTTGAGCATGAACATTGTATCTGGATCTCGCTTGATGCGAGATGGCTACTCATTTAAATCCGAGAATAATGGTTGTTGTATTTATATGAGAGAAATGTTTTATGCTCATGCCCCGCTGGTCAATGGTTTATTTTTTATGAATCTCGAACGTGATGTTACACATATCCATAGTGTGAGTACCAAAAAGTGTAAAGTTGATAACGATAGTCCCACTTACATGTGGCACTGCCGTCTTGGCCATATTGGTGTCAAACGCATGAAGAAGCTCCATGCTGATGGACTTTTGGAGTCACTTGATTTCGAATCATTTGACACATGCGAACCATGCCTCATGGGCAAGATGACCAAGACTCCATTCTCGGGAACAATGGAGCGAGCAACTGACTTGTTGGAGATAATACATACCGATGTATGCGGTCCAATGAGTGTCGAGGCTCGCGGTGGCTACCGTTATGTTCTCACCCTCACTGATGACTTGAACAGATATGGGTATGTCTACTTAATGAAACACAAGTCTGAAACCTTTGAAAGGTTCAAGGAATTTCAGAGTGAGGTAGAGAATCAACGTGACAGGAAAATAAAATGCCTACGATCTGATCGTGGCGGAGAATATTTAAGTCACGAGTTTGGCACACACCTTAGGAAATGTGGAATTGTTTCACAACTCACGCCGCCCGGCATACCTCAGCGAAATGGTGTGTCTGAACGTCGTAATCGCACTCTATTGGATATGGTGCGATCTATGATGTCTCTTACCGACTTACCGCTATCATTTTGGGGATATGCATTAGAGACTGCCGCATTCACTTTAAATAGGGCACCGTCTAAATCCGTTGAGACGACACCGTATGAATTATGGTTTGGAAAGAAACCTAAGCTGTCGTTTCTAAAAGTTTGGGGATGCGATGCTTATGTGAAGAAACTTCAACCTGAGAAGCTCGAACCCAAAGCGGAAAAGTGCGTCTTCATAGGATATCCCAAAGAGACTATTGGGTATACCTTCTACCTACGATCCGAGGGCAAAGTCTTTGTTGCCAAGAATGGATCCTTTCTCGAGAAAGAGTTTCTCTTGAAAGAAGTAAGTGGGAGGAAAATAGAACTTGATGAGGTAATTGTACCTCCACTCGACCCGGAGAGTAGCGCAGCACAGGAAGTTGTTTCTGTGGAGCCTACACCGGCTAGAGAGGAAGTTAATAATGATGATCATGAAGCTTCAGATCAAGTCGCTATTCGAAGGTCCACTAGGACACGTCCGCACCAGAGTGGTACGGCAATCCTGTCCTAGAGATCATGTTGTTGGACAACGGTGAACCTTCGAACTATGAAGAAGCAATGGCGGGCCCGGATTCCAACAAATGGCTTGAGGCCATGAAATCCGAGATAGGATCCATGTATGAGAGCAAAGTATGGACTTTGGTGGACTTGCCTGATGATAAGAGAGCCATTGAAAACAAATGGATCTTTAAGAAGAAGACTGACGCAGACGGTAATGGACCGCCTATAAAGCTCGGCTTGTCGCTAAAGGTTATCGACAAGTTCAAGGAGTTGACTACGATGAGACTTTCTCACCGTAGCGATGCTGAAGTCAGTCCGAATCATGTTAGCAGTTGCCGCATTTTATGATTATGAGATCTGGCAAATGGACGTCAAAACGGCATTCCTTAATGGCTTCCTCAAGGAAGAACTGTATATGATGCAGCCGGAAGGTTTTGTCGGTCCTAAAGATGCTAACAAGGTATGCAAGCTCCAACGCTCCATCTATGGGCTGGTGCAAGCATCTCGGAGTTGGAACATTCGCTTTAATGAGGTGATTAAAGCGTTTGGGTTTGTACAGGTGTATGGAGAACCCTGTATTTACAAGAAAGTGAGTGGGAGCTCTATAGAATTTCTTATACTGTATGTGGATGACATGCTGATAATGGGAAATAATATAGAACTCTTGGAAAGTATAAAGGCCTACTTGAATAAGTGTTTTTCAATGAAGGACCTTGGAGAAGCTGCTTACATATTAGGTATTAAGATCTATAGAGATAGATCGAAACGCCTCATTGGTCTTTCACAAAGCACATACCTTGAAAAGATATTGAAGAAGTTCAATATGGATTAGTCCAAGAAGGGGTTCTTGCCTGTGTTGCAAGGTGTGAGATTGAGTACGACTCAATGCCCGACCACGACAAAGGATAGAGAAGAGATGAGTGTCATCCCCTATGCTTCAGCCATAGGCTCTATCATGTATGCCATGCTGTGTACCAGGCCTGATGTGAACCTTGCCATAAGTTTGGTAGGAAGGTACCAAAGTGATCCCGGAGCGGAACACTGGACAGCGGTCAAGAATATCCTGAAGTACCTTAAAAGGACAAAGGACATGTTTCTCATCTATGGAGGTGCCGAAGAGCTCGTCGTAAAGGGTTACGTCGATGCTAGCTTCGACACAGATCCGGACGACTCCAAGTCGCAAACCGGATACGTGTATATTTTGAATGGAGGGGCAGTGAGCTGGAGCAGCAGCAAGCAAAGCGTCGTGGCAGCATCTACATGTGAAGCGGAGTACATAGCTGCTTCGGAAGCAGCAAAGGAGGGAGTCTAGATGAAGGAGTTCATCACCGACCTAGGAGTGATTCCGAATGCGTCGGGCCCGATGACTCTACTCTGTGACAACACTGGAGCTATTGCCCTTGCGAAGGAGCCCAGGTTTCACAAGAAGACAAGACACATCAAGCGTCGTTTCAACTCCATCCGTGATTACATTCAGGAGGGAGACATAGATATTTGTAAAGTGCATACGGATCTGAATGTCGCAGATCCGTTGACTAAACCTCTCTCACGAGCAAAACATGATCAACACCAGAATGCTATGGGTGTTCGATTCATCACAATGTAACTAGATTATTGACTCTAGTGCAAGTGGGAGACTGTTGGAAATATGCCCTAGAGGCAATAATAAAATGGTTATTATTGTATTTCCTAGTTCATGATAATTGTCTGTTATTCATGCTATAATTGTGTTAACCGGAAACCGTAATACATGTGTGAATATGTAGACCACAGTGTGTCCCTAGTGAGCCTCTAGTTGGCTAGCTCGTTGATCAATAGATGGTCACGGTTTCATGACCATGGACATTGGATGTCGTTGATAACGGGATCACATCATTAGGAGAATTATGTGATGGACAAGACCCAATCCTAAGCATAGCACAAGATCGTGTAGTTCGTTTGCTAAAGCTTTTCAATGCCAAGTGTCGTTTCCTTAGACCATGAGATTGTGTAACTCCCGAATACCGTAGGAATGCTTTGGGTGTGCCAAACGTCACAACGTAACTGGGTGGCTATAAAGGTACGCTACGGGTATCTCCGAAAGTGTCTGTTGGGTTGACACGAATCGAGACTGGGATTTGTCACTCCGTGTGACGGAGAGGTATCTCTGGGCCCACTCGGTAAGACATCATCATTATGAGCTCAATGTGACTAAGGAGTTAGTCACGGGATGATGTATTACGGAACGAGTAAAGAGACTTGCCGGTAACGAGATTGAACAAGGTATGGGGATACCGACGATCGAATCTCGGGCAAGTACCATACCGATAGAGAAAGGGAATTGTATACGGGATTGATTGAATCCTTGACATCGTGGTTCATCCGATGAGATCATCGTGGAGTACGTGGGAGCCAACATGGGTATCCAGATCCCGCTGTTGGTTATTGATCGGAGAGGTGTCTCGGTCATGTCTACGTGTCTCCCGAACCCGTAGGGTCTACACACTTAAGGTTCGATGACGCTAGGGTTATAGGGAAATAGTGTACATGGTTACCGAAGGTTGTTCGGAGTCCCGGATGAGATCCCGGACGTCACGAGGAGTCCCAGAATGGTCCGGAGACGAAGATTGATATATAGGAAGTGAGGTTTTGGTTACCGGAAGTGTTCCGGGTGTCTCCGGTAGTGTACCGGGACCACCGGAAGGGTTCCGGGGGTCCACCAAGTGGGCCCACCTGCCACGGAAGGTTCCATGGGCCAAGAGTGGGAGGGATCCAGCCCCTAGGTGGGCTGGTGCGCCTCCCACCCCAGCCCAAGGCGCAGCAAGGGTGGAGGGGGCAAACCCTAGGCTTAGATGGGCCTTAAGGCCCACCCTAGGGCGCCTCCACTTTTCCCTGCCCTGGCCGCCGGCCAGATGGGTTTCTGGAGGCCGCCACCCCTAGGGTGGAACCCTAGGGCGCAGCACCTCTCCTCCCCTCCTCCTATATATAGTGGAGGTATTTGGGGCTGCACAACACACGAGTTCATCTCCTCCCTGGTGCAGCCCTACTCCTCCCTCTCCTTGTTCTCAGTAGTGCTTAGCGAAGCTCTATCGGAGTACCACGCAGCTCCACCGTCACCACGCCGTCATGTTGCCGGAGCTCTCCCTCAAGCTCTCCTCCCTCCTTGCTGGATCAAGGCGTAGGAGACGTCACCGGGATGCACGTGTGTTGAACGCGGAGGTGCCGTCCGTTCGACACTTGATCGGATCTACAGCGATCTGAATCGCTGCGAGGACGACTCCATCAACCGCGTTCTAGCAACGCTTCCGCTTAGCGATCTTCAAAGGTATGAAGATCCAATCTCTCCCCGCTCGTTTGCTAGTTTCTCCATAGATAGATCTTGGTGACACGTAGGAAAATTTTGATTTACTACTACGTCTCCCAACAGTGGCATCATGAGCTAGGTCTATGCGTAGAATCTATGCACGAGTAGAACACAAAGCAGTTGTGGGCGTCGATTTTGTTAATATGCTTGCCGTTACTAGTCTTATCTTGATTCGACAGTATTGTGGGATGAAGCGGCCCGGACCAACCTTACACGTACGCTTACGTGAGACCGGTTCCACCGCCTGACATGCACTAGTTGCATAAGGTGGCTAGCGGGTGTCTATCTCTCCCACCTTAGTCGGATTGGATTCGATGAAAAGGGTCCTTATGAAGGGTAAATAGCAATTGGCATATCACGTTGTGGTTTTGGCGTAGGTAAGAAACGTTCTTGCTAGAATCCTATAGCAACCACGTAAAAACTTGCAACTACAAATTAGAGGACGTCTAACTTGTTTTTGCAGCATATGCCTTGTGATGTGATATGGCTAGAAGGATGTGATGTGATGCATTGTGATGTATGAGATTGATCATGTTCTTGTAATAGGGTTCACGACTTGCATGTCGATGACTATGACAACCGGCAGGAGCCATAGGAGTTGTCTTATATTATTGTATGACCTGCGTGTCAATCATAAACGCCATGTAATTACTTTACTTTATTGCTAAGCGTTAGCCATAGTAGAAGAAGTAATAGTTGGCAAGAAAACTTCATGAAGACACAATGATGGAGATCATGATGATGGAGATCATGGTGTCATGCCGGTGACAATGATGATCATCGTGCCCCGAAGATGGAGATCATAGGAGCAAGATGATATTGGCCATATCATGTCACTATATTGATTGCATGTGATGTTTATCATGTTTACATCTTATTTTCTTAGAACGACGGTAGTAAATAAGATGATCTCTCAATAAAATTTCAAGAGAAGTGTTCACCCTAACTATGCACCGTTGCTAAGGATCGTTGTTCCGAAGCACCACGTGATGATCGGGTGTGATAGGTTCTAACGTTCGCATACAACGGGTGTAAGCCAGATTTACACACGCGAAACACTTAGGTTGACTTGACGAGCCTAGCATGTACAGACATGGCCTCGGAACACGGAAGACCGAAAGGTCGAACATGAGTCGTATAGAAGATACGATCAACATGAAGATGTTCACCATGGATGACTAGTCCGTCTCACGTGATGATCGGACACGGGCTAGTTGACATGGATCATGTGTCACTTAGATGACTAGAGAGATGTCTATCTGAGTGGGAGTTCATTGAATAATTTGATTATGTGGACTCGATTATCATGAACTTAGTCTAAAATTGCCTTTAATATCTATATTGTAGATCCAATGGCCAACGCAAATGTCAACCTCAATTTCAACGCGTTCCTAGAGAAAACCAAGCTGAAAGATGATGGAAGCAACTATGCGGACTGGGTCCGTGGCTTGAGGATCATCCTCATAGCTTCCAAGAAACTGTATGTCCTTGATGCACCGCTAGGCGACCCACCCATTCTCCCAGCGGACCAAGACGTTACGAACGCTTGGCAGTCGTGCTGCGATGATTACTCCCTTGTTCAGTGCGGCATGCTTTACAGTTTAGAATCGGGGCTCCAAAAGCATTTTGAGCAACACGGAGCATATGAGATGTTCCAAGAGCTGAAACTGGTTTTCCAAGCTCATGCCCGAGTCGAGAGATATGACATCTCCGACAAGTTCTTTAGTTGTAAGATGGAGGAGAACAGTTCTGTCAGTGAGCACATCCTCAAGATGTCTGGGCTTCACAACCGCTTGACTCGGCTGGGAGTTAACATCCCGGATGACTCGGTCATTGACAGAATCCTCCAGTCGCTTCCACCTAGCTACAAGAGCTTTGTGATGAACTACAACATGCAAGGGATGGAGAAGTCCATTCCTGAGTTGTACTCGATGCTGAAATCAGCAGAGGTCGAGATCAGAAAGGAGCATCAAGTGTTGATGGTAAACAAGACCACTAGTTTCAAGAAAGGCAAGGGTAAGAAGAACTTCAAGAAGGACGGCAAAGCCGTTGCCGCGCCCGGTAAGCAAGTTGCCGGGAAGAAGAAGAACAAGAATGGACCCAAGCCTGAGACTGAGTGTTTCTATTGTAAGGGTACCGGTCACTGGAAGCGGAACTGCCCCAAGTACTTAGCGGATAAGAAGGACGGCAACATTAAAGGTATATGTGATATACTTGTTATTGATGTGTACTTGACCAGCGCTCGTAGTAGCTCCTGGGTATTTGATACCGGTGCAGTTGCTCACATTTGTAACTCCAAGCAGGAGCTGCGGAATAAGCGGAGGTTGGCCAAGGACGAGGTGACGATGCGCGTCGGGAATGGTTCCAAGGTCGATGTGATCGCCGTCGGCACGCTACCTCTGCATCTACCTTCGGGATTAGTTTTAAACCTTAATAATTGTTATTTAGTACCAGCTTTGAGCATGAACATTGTATCTGGATCTCGCTTGATGATGCCAAGGAATCCATTGATGCAACTTGTTTGGTCATTTGAGCAAGTTTGTAAAAATGTCATTTTAGCTCATAGTGCCATTTTGTCATTTTTGCCATGTTTAATCCATGCATGCTATGTTGTTTGTGCCAACATGAAAATGGTAGTCTTTGATGTGTAGAATGCCATAGTATTTATCTTTGTCATGATAAACTTGAAAATGAGTGGAAACCATGCTCTAAAGTAGCCACTAAAATGTTGCTATTTTCAACCATGCCAAATATTTCTAAGTCCGAGAATCTGTTGTTATTTTTATGCCATGAAGAGTGGTTGCTATCTTGAGATATGTTGTGAATTAGCTCAATCTCAGTGCTAGTGTTTTGAAGTATATGTTGTCTTCTAGCTTCCTGTTAATTTTCATGCCATGGGGTGGTCTCTAACACCATTAGTTTCTGCTATCAACTTGCCATCAGGTTAACTCAGATTCCAGAAAACTGTTATTTTCACTAAGTCCTAGATTTCTGTTTCATCATGCCAACTTGTGAGCTTCATGCTTATTGATGTGTGCCTCCTTTCCATATTGTGTAGTTGGATAAGTTGATAAGCATGTTGTTTAGGTTCTGTCAATACCTTGTTTGTGGTTGTAGGATTCCTGTAGCTCAAGTTGTTGGCCGTGTAAGTTGCTATGTTGCTCCTTTGTGGCAGATTGCTTGTTTATTGTTTTGTGACTTGTGGGAGCTATACTCCATGGAATTGCTTGATATTTGGATCTATTGTGGTTGGTTTTTCATTGCCTATCCAGTGGCTACCTTGGAATGCCAAGGAATAGCCCAGTTCCTTCTTGCCTTGTGTTTTGCCTTCGTATCTTGTCGTGAGCGTATCGTGAGAACCGTAACTCCGTTTCTTACGTTCTTCACATGAATTTTTATCATTTTGCATGATCCATCCATAATTTCCATGTTCATGCATGTCTAAATAACTTAACATATGGTTCTATCCAGATTCATTAATAACCAATCCTTTGCATGTGAAACATGACTAGTTAGGATTGCCATGCTAAAACTCTTCACCTAAGCATGCATATTTCTTGCTTGTGCATTGCACCTTGGTTGCTTGTTTGTTCTTGTTGTTTCTTTTGGGTAGACGCAAATGTTGAACCTGAGTACAAAGAGCGAGGCGAGTACAACTACGAGGATCCCGCTACTTGTTCCACTGAAGAACCAACAGACAAGATGATCGTACCCGGATCCCGATACTATTTTCGCTTGCTAGCCGTCCACTCTTATCATTACAATTGCGCTACCTACCAATTGAATGTCAGCCTCCTAATTGCCATGATAGCCTCTAACCCTCCACATCCTAGCAAACCTTTGATTGGCTACGTTACCGCTGCTCAGCCCCTCTTATAGCGTTCTTAGTTGCAGGTGCAGGTTGTTCCATGTGATAACATGGAGTTGGCATATCACAATATTATCTGTTATTTAATTTAATGCACATATATATCTTGGTACTAGTGGAAGGCTTGGCCTTTTGCTAGGTGTTTTGTTCCGCTGTTACCGCCATAGTTTCTTGTTACCGGTGTTATCTTTCCATACTTTGCGTTCCTAACATGCTCGGGGTTGTTATGGGGACCCCCTTGTTTATTCGGTTAAGATTAAAACTTGTATGGCAAGATCCAACTTTGGTACTACATTTGCTTAATAACTTAATAAAATTTGCATAGGGCTTTGCAACCCCGTGGATAATTAATCAACCCCCGGGCCAGTGCTCCACATGAGTGTTGGTCCACCCACCTAGTAGTTGGTGGTGCCACCTCGGGGCAACTCGAGGCATTTTCAGGCAACCGTCCACTTCACATAGATGGATGATTCCCTTTGATAGAGAGTGCACGACTCTAGAAGCGGATCGGGCTCACCGGGAGGTCTTGCCGGACTTGTTTTACCTTTATCGAGTGTCTTGCGTGAGGGCTCTGACTTTCTTCGGGTTATCTCGAGGTGTTGGAATTCCTTTGGAGTTTCCAAGGATGATCACGAGATCCGTGGTCGAGGCTATTCCCGCGGAATGTGGTTAATTTGTGATGGACTAGTTGGAGCACCCCTGTAGGGTCAAATCTTTCGGAAAGCCGTGCCCGTGGATATGTGGCAACTTGGATATTTGTTAACACCCGGTTATAGTTAACTTGAAGTAAACTCTAATAAAATGCACCAACTGCGTGAGTAACCGTGATCGTCTCTGCTTGTGAACATGATTCGAGAGAGAACACGGTGGGGTTATGATTGACGTAAGTAAGTGTTTAGGATCTCATAGAGGTCATTCTAGATTCGATCGTTCATCCTAGCCCACATATATTTATCTTCATGTTACGTAAGATTAGACACCATAAATGCTTAGTGCTGCTGCAAACTAAACACATACCCCATCCCAACCTTTAAGCTTGAATAGTCTTGGTACCCGGGCGCATGATTGTTGAGTCCTTGTGGCTCACAGATTACTACAACAATCCAGGTACAGGTACAGATGAGTTCGTGCAGGATGATCTGACGCAGCTCTAGTGGGAGTATGACGAGGAAAGAGGCAGGATGTACGTGACTTATCCGGATGAGTAGAGGACCATGGTCGTGATCTTCGGGATAGCAAGATAGTATCATTGCATATGTGTTTATCGTTTGTTTTCGTTCGTATCCGGACCCTGTCTTCATATTGGTGTTTGAACTCTTGCGTGGAATTGTAATTTAGCATGTGCCAAGTGTAAGCCAACTCATATACTCATCCCTTCTTTAATGTATGATGTAATGATGCTATACTTGCGAACGACAAGATGCGCCTCTATCCCTTGCGAGGCTCCGTGCCTTAATATGGATAGGCGCGCATCTTGGGCGTGACAAGTTGGTATTTAGAGCCATACGACCATAGGAGCCTTTGCTTGATCAAACTTGGCCGAGTCGAGTCTAGTAAAACTATTTTGGAGTCTAGTTATATCGGAGAGTAGGATTCTTTTTACTCCTCTTCTATGCTCTGGTGAGGTATTCGACTTAGGAATTTTGTTTCTACTCTTCTTCTCGCACAAATTGTTTTTAGGATCGCATGGGTATTTTGGAGTCTATATGATACCGATGTGACAGGGTTCTGTCTTGGTGCCTCGTGTCTGACTTGATTTCTTTCGGGGAGTCGAGCTCCAGGGAATGTTGGCACATCGTTATCATTCAACTTCCTTGATATCTCAGGATGGAGAGTGTTCGGAATTACTTCAATACATGTCGTGGTGAGATAAGGTCGGAGTCACGTAGTACTGGGGAGGCATCTGGGGTACCACCATGGTTTAGTATCGTTGTGAGTTCGAGGATTCGAGTTAGATGAATCTGCGAAAGCCTCTGGTTATGTGTTGAAGGATGGATACAGTTGAGGTGTAGGATTGCGAGTTGTGTGAGATATTTCCTCCGTGTATCCCCCCCACTGGATTGCATAACCAGAAAGTTTTCGGAAGTTCTTAGGTGGGAAATCTTGTATTTATGTAGGATCATCTTCTTCAGATGTATGTGGGCATGTACATTTGTTCCGAGCAACATTGGCTCAATACTTTTGTGTTATTGCAAGTAGCATCTAATATGTGATGATGTTATCATAAACCAAAGAAGCATTCTTACTAATTTTTTAGTAGGAAGGCTGTGATGTTATTTGTGCAATTATTTCAAACATTTGATTCAACTATTGAATTCATCTTATCAATGAGGTGTTGATGTTCTTGTCCATCTCTAGTATGGCTCCACCAACTCGCAACAATCCGGGTCGTGGTGAGGAGCAGGCTGTTGTTCCACCACCCCCGCCTCCGCCTCCTCCTCCAGAAGCTTGGCAAGCTGTGTTGGCCGCAACCAATGCGAACACTCAGATGTTGTTCAGGCCGTTGCAAGAAAGAGGTCAGGGTCAACAAGGCTTTCAAGGGAATTTTTAGAATCAACCTCAGTTTGCGATGCTCAATCAGTTCCTTGCCAACTAGCCCAAGTCTTTCACCTGTTGTGAGCAGCCTTTTGATGCTGATGATTGGCTTCGTGATATGAGTAAGCTTTTTGAGTGCGGCAATGTCAGGCCAGAGGACTTTGTCAGATTTGCATCATTCCAGCTCAAGGGTTAGGCAGCTGATTGGTGGCAGCAGTACAAGGATTCCAGGGGCGATCGTGTTGTTACTTGGGACGATTTCCGTCATGACTTCAGGGCCCATTACATTCTGACAAGCTTTGTCAAGGAGATGTGTGAGAAGTTCACGCACCTGAAGCAGGGAAGCAAGTCTTTCTATCAGTACAACATCAAGTTCCAGAATTTGGTCCGCTATGCTAAGCAAGATGTTCCAGATGACAAGGCGATGATCTATCAATTCAGAGGTTGTAGCGAACCGACTCAAAACGAGTCAAGCCTCTGTGTGTTCTGTGCCATCCCTGGATCAGTATGCTGGCACACACAATACATCAATGTATATATCAAAGTGCAATCACATGTAAATAACATAAAACTGATATATACCTTAAAACGGCAGCAGATACAGTCAACGGGAGTGGAGTCCCAATAACACCAACGGCAAGTTGAGTGCGGACCGTAACCCTGAATCGTACTCTTACCCGTCGTAGAAGAGTATCTGCAACATAAGACGTTGCAGCCATATAGGTCAGTACATTGAATGTACTGGCAAGATCACCATAGTAGAACAGAAGAATAAAGACTATTCTATATGCAAAGGCTTTGTGGCCCTGTGTCTAAGTTTTTGCGTAAAAGCTGATTTTATTTTTCCTACAACAAAGGAATATCAGGAAATTTCACTACGGAGTTACCTATCATGACATGGTTCCGCCAACCAATGTCTCAATTGCCCACAAGTATCATTAAGTTGCCCACAATTAGTTATCAGTCCAGTGTTGAGAGTTCAGAGATAGATCCAAGTCTAGAAGCTCAAATTGTCCGTAACCGGGGACACGGCTAATCGATTAGGTTTAACTTTGTAGAGTGTTGTGTACTTTACCCACAAGATTCTTTCCCTCCTGGTAACTCCTCGCACTGCCTGGTGTTTGAGAACAGGATGAAAGAAACATGGTCTTTCAGAGTGCTTCCCTGACTGTCCGGCAGTGCCCATCCAATCCTAACGTCGACTACATCTCGTAGCACTGCCCAGCAGAGTCACAACAAAGATCAACCAAGCCAGAGCCCATAATGACTTGTGGCTACACAGGTAAGCTTCCGGGCATGAAGTATTCATCCTTCTCTTTGAGTCTGGGTGAAGCTTTCCGCAAGATGTCATGGCGCTTCTCCATGCATCCCGACCACTCACTGGTTTCTCCAGGATGCCCATCAATTCCATCCTTCACCCAGTAGTGTGTATTGAAAACTTGTCTTCTCGAGTATTGAAGACTAGAGGTCTTGAAGATGCAGGACTTGAAGATGTCTTCATGAAGTTGTCGTCTTGACGTAGAGTCCTTCTTCACACCACTCACGAACACTCATACCAAACCCCGTCTACTTTAGCATAGCATAAAAGTAACTAACGTTCCCGGGGCTTTAGTAACCAGTGGTGGGTTCCTACCTCATGCATTCTACTCAACTACAAGAATTTCAATAACACTACGGGAGGGATGTGTTGAATGATGCCACTACATGCAATAAAAACATAGGTATTATATAGATGGTCAAAGTGAACTTGCCTGTACTGTTGATGAAGATAAAGATCGCTCTCAGAAATAACTTGATAGACTATTCGTTACTCTCCGATGAAAATCTATAACAAACATTGCATTCATAAGCAAACACTTCTAGCAATCAAAACTGACAATCACAATGTAACACAAGAACAAAAGCAACAAGGTTGATGAAGGAAACACTTAATACAAAACTCAAAGCCAAGAAAGTTTTCATAAAAACAACCAAGGTAGTTTTCCTCTACAACAACTAGTAACAAAACAAAAACAAAGTAAAATATAACAACAGGATTTTAGTAAATATTTTACTAGCAAAAAGAATTACTTTTGAAGAACAAGTAAAACTATGAAAACATTATCCTAAACAACAAGAGTGTTTGTCTAATGAACTTAACTACAAGCACAACCATAAACTAAGAGAAAACAAATTATGAAACAACTAAGTTAACAGAAAATAATTAAATAAAATCTTTATTACAAAACATAATTAGATCATCTAAAAACTTTGTGAGAATAATCTCTACTAAAACTAAGTTGTTTTATAAAACATTACCTAATGATAAAGAATATAGTTTCCTATAATAGAGTAAAACTAAACCATTTTTATTGACAAACATTTCTTAACAGAAAATATTACTACAAATTTTATTTGAAAACAGAATCTAATTATATAAAACTTTAGTTAAAAGAATTGTTACTAACAAATTTGCTTTTAAAACAACTATACCTATTTGAAAGAGGGTAAAGATCCCTACAACAAAATTTATAAACTAAACAAATTAACTTTTGTTAACAGCAAGTAAATTACTAAGGTTTGGAACAACAAAACTAAATGAAATCTGAAACTTAATATAAATCATATTCAGATTTTCAAAATAAAACAAAGTAAATCAATATAAATAAACTAATATGAAACTAAACAGATTCTGTTTGGTTTGAAACCACTATTTAAAATTATTATAAAAAAGTTCTCAAACTCTTCCTAATGATAACTAATATCACTAGTGACAAGTAGCAAAAAGAATCAATCAAAAATACATTTTAAAACTCAAGATATTCAGAAAACAAAATTTAAATCAAATCTGTTCAAATTCAAATTTAAATGTTCAAACATGGTCAAATTTGGTATTCGCAGAAACTAGATGAAATTTTTGATCTAATGCAAAAGAAATCAATTAAAAACATTAAGTAGTTTAAAAGATATAAAGAAAATAAAATCAGAACTTTCTCTGTTTTCTAAAACAAAACAGAAAAAGAGAAAACTAAACTAACGGTCAGGGGGGTGACGTGGCGTTCTCTGGTTGGTCCAGGTGTGTGCGGGCTAGTGTGATTTGGGCGGACGACCGAACTATAATGCGTACCGGTTCGCAAATAAAAAAAATCTAATCTAAACCGTTTATCCTAGATCCGACGGCTGAGGGAGAGATGGGGGCTTACTGAGAAAGGGTCACCGGCGAGGGAGCTTCTCCGGCGAGGCAGGGACGGCGAGGTGCTCGTGGAGGTGGCGCCGGTGATCCTTTGGCACGGTTGATGGCACCAGGCGACACAGGGGAACACGGCGGAGAGGATGGTGGCGTCGGAGAGGTGAGGGGGCGATGGTGTTGACGACCACGAGCTCGGAGGCGGTTCGGTGGATGTGGAGCTTCGGCGAGGTTGATGGTTGCGCCGTTCTGGTGGGTCTCCGGCGAAGCAGAGGGGTGGGGAAAGTGCGCACGGGCGAGAGGAGGTGGATGGAGGGCTCGGTGGCGCTCGGGGAAATCGGAGTGGAGCAGCAAGACGACAATGGCGCGGCGATGGCTCTCGGCTCCGGCGAGCGATTAGGCGGGGCAGAGGGCACGGAAGGAGGGGGAAACAAGGGGAATGGAGGCGCGAGGGTATGCGGCTACTTATAGGAGTCTCAGGGGGGTCAGGGAAGTAAGGAGGGAGGAGATCACGGGAGAGAGATCACCGGAGGTCGTCGGGGGCGTGGAAGGATGAGGATGACCGGCGACGGTTTCGGTCGGGCGGCGGGTCCCACATGTCAGTGAGAGGGGAGCGACGGTTGCGCGTCGGTCAGCCGACCGGTAACGGTCTCGGCTTAAATTCACTAGTAAAGCCTGTGGGCCGGCCTGTTTAATACATGTGAATAAATTTCCCTTATTAATTTCCAGAGAAATAAAAACCTATTTAAAGCATTCGAATAAATTCCAAATATAGTCAAATTTTATATCAAAATTAACAGAATAATAAATGCCATTTAATGGACATTTTTATTCTGGCAGTTGAATACATTAGAAAAATCATTTTTCAGAAAATGCCTTAATTGGCTTTATTTACTTTTGCAAATATTTTTCAAATAACTTTTTGGGTTTGATGATTCAAAAAAACTTCACAAATTACCCCCTGGCTTGGAGTGTCATGTTACTCCTTTCAAATTTTTGTCAGGGGTTTGAATACTTTGAAAATTTTGAATAGGGACCAAATATGAAATGGATTTTCAAAATAATCCAGAGGTTTTCAAAAGCTCTTTCAATTCCTTCTTTTAAACTTCCAACTCATATTTCTTAAAATTTGAGGAAGTCATATTATCCTCTCTCATGAAAATCATTGAGTTGCATAAAGTTTTCTGAATTTGAAATATTTTTCAAATGAAATTCAAATTCTTTTCAAATCCCTTTTCATTTATTTAAATGGAAGAAGTCATGTCATCTTCACTCTAGGGTTTTGTGATGAAATGAATTTGAATTCTTGGTGAGAAAAATGCAAAGTGAAAGTTTGGGAAAGTCATTTCATTCCCTCTCATTAAACTTTCAAAAGTTTCAAAAAGTTTCGAATTTTCACTCAAATTCAATTACTACATCAAACAAACAATCATTCTAATATTTATTATAACATTCCAAAGTTTGGGATGTTACAGAGGTGGTCTCAAGGATGAGCTTCTACCAGGCCTAGTTCTTCAAGAGCCTCATGAGTTTGATCAGTTCTACAACATGGCTTTGAAGGTCGAGGCAACTCAGCTCAAGTTGGAGAACTCAAGGAAGCTTCAAGGGATTCATATTCGTCTTCTTCCAGCTCTCAGATGGTTCCTAAGCAGCAGAAGTATTGGGTGCCAAATCCTCCTCCGTTTCGTCCTCCTCAGTAGTAGAAGCAGTTCATTGGCCGTGGTTCTTCCTACCCACCCAACCCAGGATTTCAGTAGAGACCCCAGGCATCCAAGGAGGTTCTTGTTCCTCCTCCAGGCAATGTTTGTCCGCTTTCTCAGGTTACTTGTCACAAGTGTGGCCAGATGGGTCACTATGCAAACAAGTGCAACCAGCGGCGTCTTCCTCCTCCTCCTCCTGTCAAGCCCCCAAACAGTGCTATGGTGAAGCATAATCCCAAGTCGGCAAGGGTGAACATGGTGAACGCAGCAGAGGCAGAGGATTCTTCTCAAGTGATCATGGCTAATCTCTCAGTTAATTTTATTCCTGCAAAAGTTCTGTTTGATACTGGGGCATTGCATTCATTAATTTCAAGGCCATTCGTCAAGTTGCATGATTTGTGTCCTGTTAGTCTATCCAAGCCTTTGTCAATAGTTTCTCCCGGCAAAGTGATGAATTCTCGTTTGGTTGTTCTGGATGTTTCTATCAAGATGGACAATTATTCTTTTTTGGCTTCTCCAATTCTTCTCGGAAATTCCGACATTGATCTCATTTTGGGCATGGACTTCCTGGCTATGAACAAGGCTTATGTTGATTGTCAAGCAAAAGAAGTCAAGCTGACTCATCCTTCATAAGATGTGATTATTTTTGTGGCTCGCGATGACACAATCCGTCTCTTTGCTCTTAATGAGAAGGGTGAAATCTCGGGGATTTCTCAAATTCTGGTGGTTTGCGAATATGAAGATGTCTTTCCAGAAGAATTGCCAGGCATGCCTCCGCACCGGCCAGTCGAGTTCGTGATTGATCTCGAGCCCGGAACTGAACCAGTTTGCAAGCACCCTTATAAACTTGGCCCTGAAGAGCTGAAAGAGTTGAAGAAGCAGCTAGATGAACAAGAACGTCTAGGTCTGATCAGACCAAGTTGTTCTCCATGGGATTGTGGTGTTTTGTTTATCAAGAAGAAAGATGGCACGTACCGGCTTTGTGTCGACTACCGTCCTTTGAACAAGAAGACAATCAGAAACAAGTACCCACTTCCCAACATCAATGAGTTGTGTACACAACTGAAAGGTGCCAAGGTTTTCTCGAAGCTTGATCTTCGCATGGGTTATCATCAGATTCACATTCGCGAAGAAGATATTCCTAAGACCGCTTTCAGGACGAGTTTTGAATCTTATGAGTACACCGTCATGTCATTTGGTCTTGCAAATGCTCCTCCAACCTTCTTAAGAATGATGAACTTCATTTTCTCTCCTTTTAATAATGAGTTCGTCTTGGTCTATTTGGATGATATCCTTGTGTTCTTGGAGACAGAAGAAGAGCATGCAGAGCATCTCTGCCTTGTTCTTGACAAGCTAAGAGAGCATCGATTCTATGCCAAGTGTTCCAAGTGTGAGTTTTGGCTCAATGAAGTGGTGTACCTTGGGCATGTGATCTCTACTGAGGGAATTAAAGTGCACCCTAAGAAAGTTGAGGCAATCTTGAAGCGGGAGCCTCCTCAGAATGTGAAGCATCTTCGGAGTTTCCTCGGGTTTGCTAGTTATTGCAGAAGATTCGTGGAGAACTTCTCTCAAATTTCTAAGCCTCTGTCCAATCTCCTCTAGAAGAGTGTCAAGTATGTTTGGTCTCCTGAGTGTGATGTGGCGTTCAATATGCTCAAGCAGAGACTGACCTCAGCTCCAGTTCTTGTTCCTCCTGAGTAGTCAAAGCCTTTCCAAGTTTTCTGTGATGCTTCTCTCCAAGGTCTTGGTGGTGTTCTCTATTGGAAATATGCCCTAGAGGCAATAATAAATTGGTTATTATTGTATTTCCTTGTTCATGATAATTTTCTATTGTCCATGCTATAGTTGTGTTAACCGAAAACCGTAATGCATGTGTGAATACATAGACCACAACATGTCCCTAGTGAGCCTCTAGTTGGCTAGCTCGTTGATCAATAGATGGTCACGGTTTCATGACCATGGACATTGGATGTCATTGATAACGGGATCACATCATTAGGAGAATGATGTGATGGACAAGACCCAATCCTAAGCATAGCACAAGATCACGTAGTTCGTCTGGTAAAGCTTTTCCAATGTCAACTATCGTTTCCTTAGACCATGAGATTGTGCAACTCCCGGATACCGTAGGAATGCTTTGGGTGTGCTAAACGTCACAACATAACTGGGTGGCTATAAAGGTGCACTACGGGTATCTCCAAAAGTGTCTGTTGGGTTGGCACGAATCGAGACTGGGATTTGTCACTCTGTGTGACGTAGAGGTATCTCTGGGCCCACTCGGTAAGACATCATCATAATGATCTCAATGTGACTAAGGAGTTAGCCACAGGATGATGTGTTACAAAACGAGTAAAGTGACTTGCCGGTAATGAGATTGAACAAGGTATAGGGATACCGACGATCGAATCTCGGGCAAGTATCATACCGGTAGACAAAGGGAATTGCATACGGGATTGACTGAATCCCCGACATCGTGGTTCATCTGATGAGATCATCATGGAGCATGTGGGATCCAACATGGGTATCCAGATCCCGCTGTTGGTTATTGACCGGAGAGGTGTCTTGGTTATGTCTACGTGTCTCCCAAACCCGTAGGGTCTACACACTTAAGGTTCGATGACGCTATGGTTATAGGGAAATAGTGTATGTGGTTACCGAAGGTTGTTCGGAGTCCCGGATGAGATCCCGGACTTCACGAGGAGCTCCGGAATGGTTCGAAGGTAAAGATTCATATATAGGAAGTGATGTTTCGGTCACCGGAAGTGTTTCAAGCGTCACCGGTTCTGTACCGGAACCACCGAGAGGGGCCCCAGGCCTCGGAAGGTTTCATGGGCCAAGAGTGGGAAGGAACTAGCCCCTAGGTGGGATGGTGCGCCTCCTACCCCAGACCAAGGCGTAGAAAGGGGTGGAGGGGTCAAACGCTAGGCGTGGATGGGCCCAAGGCCCACCCTAGGGCGCCACCCCTCCTCCCACCTTGGCCGCCGACCCTCCCATCTAGGGCTGCCGCACCCTCTAGGGTGGGAACCCTAGATGGGGTGCCTCCTCCTCCTTCCCCCTATATATATGTGAGGTTTTGGAGGGCTGCAACACATGAGTTTCTCTCCTCTCGGCGCAGCCCTACTCCTCCCTCTCCTCGTTCTCCGTAGCGCTTGGCGAAGCCCTGCTGGAGACCACGCTGCTCCATCGTCACCACGCCGTCGTGCTGCCAGAGCTCTTCCCCAACCTCTCCTTCCTCCTTGCTGGATCAAGGCGTAGGAGACGTCACCGGGCTGCACATGTGTTGAATGCGGAGGCGCCGTTGTTCGGCGCTAAGATCGGAGTCCACCGCGATCCGAATCGCTACGAGTACGACTCCACCAACCGCGTTCTTGTAACGCTTCCGCTTAGCGATCTTCAAAGGTATGCAGATGCAATCTCTTCCCACTCGTTGCTGGTTTCTTCATAAATAGATCTTGGTGAACACATAGGAATTTTTTTGATTTACTACTACGTCTCCCAAGAGTGGCATCATGAGCTAGGTCTATGCGTAGAATCTATGCACGAGTAGAACACAAAGCAGTTGTGGGCGTCGATCTTGTTAATTTGCTTACCACTACTAGTCTTATCTTGATTCGGCGGTATTGTGGGATGAAGCGGCCCGGACCAACTTTACACATACGCTTACGTGAGACTGGTTCCACCGCCTGACATGCACTTGTTGCATAAGGTGGCTAGCGGGTGTCTGTCTCTGCCACCTTAGTTGGATTGGATTTGATGAAAAGGGTCCTTATGAAGGGTAAATAGCAATTGGCATATCACGTTGTGGTTTTGGCGTAGGTAAGAAACATTCTTGCTAGAAACCTATAACAACCACGTAAAAACTTGCAACTACAAATTAGAGAACATCTAACTTGTTTTTGCAGCATATGCCTTGTGATGTGATATGGCCAAAGGTTGTGATGCGATGCATTGTGATGTATGAGATCGATCATGTTCTTGTAATAGGATTCATGACCTGCATGTCGATGAGTATGACAACCGCAGGAGCCATAGGAGTTATCTTATTTTATTGTATGACTTGCGTGTCAATCATAAACGCCATGTAATTACTTTAGTTTATTGCTAAATGTTAGCCATAGTAGTAGAAGTAATAGTTGGCAAGACAACTTCATGAAGACACGATGATGGAGATCATGGTGTCGTGCCGGTGACAGTGATGATCATGGTGCTCCGAAGATGGAGATCAAAGGAGCAAGATGATATTGGCCATATCATGTCACTATATTGATTGCATGTGATGTTTATCATGTTTACATCTTATTTTCTTAGAACGACGGTAGTAAATAAGATGATCTCTCAATAAAATTCCAAGAAATGTGTTCACCCTAACCGAGCACCGTTGCTAAGGATCGTTGTTCCGAAGCACCACGTGATGATCGGGTGTGATAGGTTGTAACGTTCGCATACAATAGGTGTAAGCCAGATTTACACACGCGAAAACACTTAGGTTGACTTGACGAGCCTAGCATGTATAGACATGTCCTCGGAACACGGAAGACCGAAAGGTCTAACATGAGTCGTATAGAAGATACGATCAGCATGGAGATGTTCACCATGGATGACTAGTCCGTCTCACGTGATGATCGGACACGGGCAAGTTGACATGGATCATGTATCACTTGGATGATTAGAGAGATTTCTATCTAAGTGGGAGTTCATTAAATAATTTGATTATGTGAACTTAATTATCATGAACTTACTCTAAAATTGTTTTTACAATCTATATTGTAGATCCAATGGCCAACGCTAATGTCACCCTCAACTTCAACGCGTTCCTAGAGAAAACCAAGCTGAAAGATGATGGAAGCAACTATGCGGACTGGGTCCGTGGCTTGAGGATCATCCTCATAGCTTCCAAAAGATTGTATGTCCTTGATGCACCACTAGGTGATCCACCCATTTTCCCAGCGGACCAAGACGTTACGAACGCTTGGCAGTCACGCTGCGATGATTACTCCCTTGTTCAGTGCAGCATGCTTTACAGTTTAGAACCGGTGCTCCAAAAGTGTTTCGAGAAACACGGAGCATATGAGATGTTCCAAGAGCTGAAACTGGTTTTCCAAGCTCATGCCCGGGTCAAGAGATATGAAGTCTCCGACAAGTTCTTCAGCTGTAAGATGCAGGAGAATAGTTCTGTCAGTGAGCACAAACTCAAAATGTTTGGGTTGCACAACCGCTTGACTCACCTGGGAGTTAATCTCCTGAATGACTCGGTCATTGACAGAATCCTCCAGTCGCCTCCACCTAGCTACAAGAGCTTTGTGATGAACTACAACATGCAGGGTATGGAGAAGTCCATTCCTGAGTTGTACTCGATGCTGAAATCAGTGGAGGTCGAGATAAAAAAGGAGCATCAAGTGTTGATGGTAAATAAGACCACTAGTTTCAAGAAAGGCAAGGGTAATAAGAACTTCAAGAAGGACGGCAAAGCTGTTGCCGCGCCCGGTAAGCAAGTTGCCGGGAAGAAGAACAAGAATGGACCCAAGCATGAGACCGAGTGCTTTTATTGCAAGGGTACCGATCACTGGAAGCGAAACTGCCCCAAGTACTTAGTGGATAAGAAGGCCGACAATGTTAAAGGTATATGTGATATACTTGTTATTGATGTGTACGTAACCAGCGCTCGTAGTAGCTCCTGGGTATTTGATACCGGTGCAGTTGCTCACATTTGTAACTCCAAGCAGGAGCTGCGAAATAAGCGGAGACTAGCAAAGGACGAGGTGACGATGCGCGTCAGGAATGGTTCCAAGGTCGATGTGATCGCCGTTGACACGCTACCTCTACATCTACCTTCAGGATTAGTTTTAAACCCTAATAATTGTTATTTAGTACCAGCTTTGAGCATGAACATTGTATCTGGATCTCGCTTGATGCGAGATGGCTACTCATTTAAATTTGAGAATAATGGTTGTTCTATTTATATGAGAGAAATGTTTTATGGTCATGCCCCGCTGGTCAATGGTTTTTTTATGTATCTTGAACGTGATGTTACACATGTCCATAGTGTGAGTACCAAAAAGTGTAAGGTTGATAACGATAGGCACACTTACATGTGCCTCCGCCGCCTTGGTCATATTGGTGTCAAACGCATGAAGAAGCTCCATGCTGATGGACTTTTGGAGTCTCTTGATTTCGAATCATTTGACATGTGCGAACCATGCCTCATGGGCAAGATGACCAAGACTCCGTTCCCCGGAACAATGGAGCGAGCAAGTGACTTGTTGGAAATAATACATACCGATGTATGCGGTCCAATGAGCATCGAGGCTCGCGGTGGCTACCGTTATGTTCTCACCCTCACTGATGACTTGAGCAGATATGGGTATGTCTACTTAATGAAACACAAGTCTGAAACCTTTGAAAGGTTCAAGGAATTACAGAGTGAGGTAGAGAATCAACGTGACAGGAAAATAAAGTGCCTACGATCTGATCATGGCGGAGAATATTTAAGTCACGAGTTTGGCACGCACCTAAGGAAATGTGGAATTGTTTCACAACTCACGCCGCCTGGCACACCTCAGCAAAATGGTGTGTATGAACATCGTAATCGCACTCTATTGGATATGGTGCGATCTATGATGTCTCTTACCGACTTACTGCTATCATTTTGGGGATATGCATTAGAGACTGCTGCATTCACTTTAAATTGGGCACCGTCAGAGTCCGTTGAGGCGACACCATATGAATTATGGTTTGGAAAGAAACCTAAGCTGTCGTTTCTAAAAGTTTGGGGATGCAATGCTTATGTGAAGAAACTTCAACCTGAGAAGCTCGAACCCAAAGCGAAAAAGTGAGTCTTCATAGGATATCCCAAAGAGACTATTGGGTATACCTTCTACCTCAGATCCAAAGGCAAAGTCTTTGTTGCCAAGAATGGATCCTTTCTTGAGAAAGAGTTTCTCTTGAAAGAAGTAAGTGGGAGGATAATAGAACTTAATGAGGTAATTGTACCTCCACTCAAACTGGAGAGTAGAGCAGTACAGGAAGTTGTTTCTGTGGAGCCTACACAGGCCGGAGAGGAAGTTAATGATGATGATCATGAAACTTCAGATCAAGTTACTATTGAACATCGAAGGTCCACTAGGACACGTTCCGCACCAGAGTGGTACTGCAACCCTGTCCTGGAGATCATGTTGTTGGACAACGGTGAACCTTCGAACTATGAAGAAGCAATGGCAGGCCCGGATTCCAACAAATGGCTTGAGGCCATGAAATCCGAGATAGGATCCATGTATGAGAACAAAGTGTGGACTTTGGTGGACTTTCCTGATGATAAGCGAGCCATTGAAAATAAATGGATCTTTAAGAAGAAGACTGACGTAGATGGTAATGTGACCGTCTATAAGGCTCGGCTTGTCGCTAAGGGTTATCGACAAGTTCAAGGAGTTGACTACGATGAGACTTTCTCACCCGTAGCGATGCTGGAGTCTGTCCAAATCATGTTAGCAATTCCGCATTTTTTGATTATGAGATCTGGCAAATGGACGTCAAAATGGCATTCCTTAATGGCTTCCTTAAGGAAGAACTGTATATGATGCAGCCGGAAGGTTTTGTCGATCCTAAAGATGCTAACAAAGTATGCAAGCTCCAGCGCTCCATCTATGGGCTGGTGCAAGCACCTCGGAGTTGGAACATTTGCTTTAATGAGGTGATTAAAGCGTTTGGGTTTGTACAGGTTTACGGAGAACCCTGTATTTACAAGAAAGTGAGTGGGAGCTGTGTAGCATTTCTCATACTATATATGGATGACATACTGATAATGAGAAATGATATAGAACTTTTGGAAAGTGTAAAGGCCTATTTGAATAAATGTTTTTCAATGAAGGACCTTGGAGAAGTTGCTTACATATTAGGCATCAAGATCTATAGAGATAGATCAAGACGCCTCATTGGTCTTTCACAAAGCACATACCTTGACAAGATATTTAAGAAGTTTAATATGGATTAGTCCAAGAAGGGGTTCTTGCCTGTGTTACAGGGTGTGAGATTGAGTATGACTCAATGCTCGACCACGGCAAAAGATAGAGAAGATATGAGTGTCATCCCCTATGCTTCAGCCATAGGCTCTATTATGTATGCCATGCTGTGTACCGGACCTGATGTGAACCTTGCCATAAGTTTGGTAGGGAGGTACCAAAGTGATCTCGGAGCAGAACACTGGACAACGGTCAAGAATATCCTGAAGTACCTGAAAAGGACAAAGGACATGTTTCTCATATATGAAGGTGCCGAAGAGCTCGTCGTAAAGGGTTATGTTGATGCTAGCTTCGACACAGATCCGGATGACTCCAAGTCGCAAACCGGATACATGTATATTTTGAACGGAGGGGCAGTCAGCTGGTGCAGCAGCAAGCAAAGCATCATGACGACATCTACATGTGAAGCGGAGTACATAGCTGCTTCAGAAGCAGCAAAGGAAGAAGTCTGGATGAAGGAGTTCATCACCAACCTAGGAGTGATTCCCAATGCGTCGGGCCCGATGACTCTATTCTGTGACAACACTGGAGCTATTGCCCTTGCGAATGAGCCCAGGTTTGACAAGAAGACAAGACACATCAAGCGCTGCTTCAACTCCATCCGTGATTACATTCAGGAGGTAGATATAGATATTTGTAAAGTACATACGGATCTGAATGTCGCAGATCCATTGACTAAACCTCTCTCACAAGCAAAACATGATCAACACCAGAATGCTATGGGTGTTCGATTCATCACAATGTAACTAGATTATTGACTCTAGTGCAAGTGGGAGACTGTTGGAAATATGCCCTAGAGGCAATAATAAAATGGTTATTATTGCATTTCCCTGTTCATGATAATTGTCTATTTTTCATGCTATAATTGTGTTAACCGGAAAATCGTAATGCATGTGTGAATACATAGACCACAACATGTCCCGAGTGAGCCTCTAGGTTGCTAGCTCGTTGATTAATAGATGGTCACAATTTCATTACCATGGACACTGGATGTCATTGATAATGGGATCACATCATTAGGAGAATGATCTGATGGACAAGACCCAATCCTAAGCATAGCACAAGATCGTGTAGTTCGTCTGCTAAAGCTTTTCTAATGTCAAGTATCATTTCCTTAGACCATGAGATTGTGCAACTCCCGGATACCATAGGAATGCTTTGGGTGTGCTAAACGTCACAACGTAACTGGGTGGCTATAAAGGTGCACTACGGGTATCTCCGAAAGTGTCTGTTGGGTTGGCATGAATCAAGACTGGGATTTGTCACTTCGTGTGACAGAGAGGTATCTTTGGGCCCACACGGTAAGACATCATCATAATGAGCTCAGTGTGACTAAGTAGTTAGCCACGGGATGATGTGTTACAGAATGAGTAAAAAGACTTGCTGGTAACAAGATTGAACAAGGTATAGGGATACCGACGACGAATCTCGGGCAAGTATCATACCGGTAGACAAAGGGAATTGCATACGGGATTGATTGAATCCCCGACATCGTGGTTCATCCGATGAGATCATCGTGGAGCATGTGGGAGACAACATGGGTATCCAGATCCCGCTGTTGGTTATTGACCGGAGAGGTGTCTCGGTCATGTCTACGTGTCTCCCGAACCCGTAGGGTCTACACACTTAAGGTTCGATGACGCTAAGGTTATAGGGAAATAGTGTATGTGGTTACCGAAGGTTGTTTGGAGTCTCAGATGAGATTTCGGACGTCACGAGGAGCTCTTGAATGGTCCGGAGGTAAATATTCATATATAGGAAGTGATATTTCGGTCACCGGAAGTGTTTCGGGCGTCACCGGTAGTGTACCCGAACCACCGGAAGGGTTCCAGGGGTCCACCGGGAGGGGCCCCAAGCCCCGGAAGGTTTCATGGGCCAAGAGTGGGAAGGAACCTGCCCCTAGGTGGGCTGGTATGCCTCCCACCCTAGCCCAAGGCGCAACAAGGGGTGGAGGGGGCAAACCCTAGGCGTGGATGGGCCCAAGGCCGACCCTAGGGCGCCACCCCTCCTCGCACCTTGGCCGCCGGCCCTCCCATCTAGGGCTGCCACACCCTCTAGGGTGGGAACCCTACATGGGGTGCCTCCTCCTCCTTCCCCCTATATATATGTGAGTTTTTGGAGGGCTGCAACACACGAGTTCCTCTCCTCTTGGCGCAGCCCTACTCCTCCCTCTCCTCGTTCTCCGTAGCGCTTGGCGAAGCCCTGCCGGAGACCATGTTGCTCCACCCTCACCACGCCGTCATGCTGCTAGAGCTCTTCCCCAACCTCTCCTTCCTCCTTGCTGGATCAAGGCGTAGAAGACGTCACTAGGCTGCACGTGTGTTGAACACGGAGGCGCCGTTGTTCGGCGCTAAGATCGAAGTCCACCACGATCCGAATCGCTACGAGTACGACTCCACCAACCGCGTTCTTGTAACGCTTCCGCTTAGCGGTCTTCAAAGGTATGAAGATTCAATCTCTTCCCACTCCTTGTTGGTTTCTCCATAAACAGATCTTGGTGAACACGTAGGAATTTTTTTGATTTACTACTACGTCCCTCAACATTCTCATGCAAGATAAGAATATTGTAGCTTATACCTCGCGTCAGTTGAAGCCTGCCGAGAAGAACTACCCCACTCATGATCTCGAGTTGGCGGCAGTTGTGCATGTTCTAATGACTTGGAGGCATTTGTTGTTGGGTAGACCAATTGAGGTGTACACCGATCACAAGAGCTTGAAGTACATTTTCACTCAACCCAATCTTAATCTTCGGCAGTCTCGTTGGGTGGAAATGCTTGAGGACTTCAATTGAAGCATTGAGTATACTCCTAGAAAAGCAAATGTCATTGCAGACGCGCTCAGCCGTAAGGCGTACTGAATAGTCTCATCCTGAAGCCTCTTCAAGCCGAGCTTTGTGAAGCCTTCCGCAAGCTCAACCTTCAAATGGTTCCGCGAGGATTTCTTGCCAATCTTCAAGTTTCTCCAACTCTAGAAGATCAGGTTCATCAAGCGCAGCTTCTTGTCGCTATGGCGAAGAAAGTGAAGAAAGGTGTGGCCAAGGGCATTCCGAAGTATAAGTGCTTTAGAGTTGATGACAAAGACACCTTGTTCTTTGAGGACCGTCTCGTGGTCCCTAACGGTGATCTCATAAAAGTTATCATGGACAAAGCACACAATTCTCTTCTATCCATTCATCCAGGCAGTTCCAAGATGTATCAGGATCTCAAGCAAACCTTCTGGTGGACTCGCATGAAATGTGAAATTGCTCAATTTGTGAACGAGTGTGATGTTTGTCGCAGAGTGAAGACGGAGCATCAATGTCTAGCAGGTGTTCTTCAGCCTTTGCCTATCCTATAGTGGAAATTTGATCATGTGGAGATGGATTTCGTCACTGGGTTTCCCAAGTCCAAGAGAGGCAACGATGCCATCTTCATGGTTATCGACAAGCTGACCAAATGTCACATCCCTAGCTAGATGTCATAGGATAGCATGTGTGTGCATCATTTTACAATTTTGCATCAACATGAAATGAGGACTAAAAGAAACCCCAAGCTCATATTTGAATCAAATTAATTCAAAGTTGTGAAAACTCAACAAATTCAAAATGCCTTACGAAATGTTCCCTATGCCTGATAAATATGGACATGATTATAACAGGGGCCATTTTAAATATTTGAACAATTATAACAATTTAAAAATAAATAACAAAGCCTCTAAAAATGCCAAATAAAGAATTATCATTATTTTATGTTTCAATATATCCTGAAACTTTTTGTAGGAGTTTGAAATATTCAAACTTAATCCTATAAAATATTTGGGGATATGTTATGATAGCATTTGGCCCAAACATAAATTAAACAAATATCAGAAATTAATATAAAGAAGAAAATAAAATAGAAAGCAAAGGGAGGATGAACCTGGGCCGGCCCAGCTGGCCCAGCTCCATCGTCGTCCTCCTAGCAGCAAGGAGGACGCGCGTGTGCTTGCTGCGCGCGCACGCCGGAGCTGCCACGCACCTCTCTGCGTGCATGCGTCCCCCTGCCGCGCTGGCGAGAGGATGAGGATGACGTTGCATCCCCATCCCTCTCTTCCCCTCGCATTCGCCCCCTTTGCTCTCTTCCTCCTCTGCTCCGCCATGGCCGACGATGTCGTTAGCTCGCCGCCGTAGTTCTAGCCGCTCCCCCTCGCTTCTGAGCCCTCCAATCTCTCCGCCTCATCGCCTTTTCCCTTCTCGCCGAGCCTCGCATCGCCAGGAGCCCCGAAGCGGCGTCCCCGAGCTCGTCTTCCTCCTTGGACCTGGTCTTCACCGCCGTTGAATCGTCATCTCCAAGCCCTCCCCGAGCAATCTTTCGATGGCTTTGACCCCATAGTGAGCTTCCTGCTCTTTCCCCTCTCTTCCCCGGCCTTTCCCCCTCTGTAGGCCTCGATTGCGCCGGCTCCCGAATGACTCACCGCACGAGCTCATCGCCGGCGATGCTCCGGTGACCAGTTGGTCCATTAGAGACCACCATCGAACTCGTGAGGCTGCGTAGTGCTTGTTGGTGCCAAGTTCCGGCCGTGTCGCGCCCTGGTTCGACGAGCCCGTGCTCGTCCGAGCTCCGGCAGCCGCCGTGCTCATCGCCGGCGCCGATTCCGGCCATCCCAGCCCCTGGGAAGTGTCGGGCTCGACGCGCGCAAGAAACCAGAGTAGTTTGGTGCCCTCCACCGTCCGTTTGGTCACCGGAGGAGGAATCCCGACCCCCTCCGCCGTCCCTGACGTTGTCGGCGGCTCACGTCGGCGAGTCAACCGGCGCTCACCATGGGGTTTGACCCCAGGTCAACTAGCAAGTGGGCCCGACCGTTTAATTATAATTAGAATAAGAGAGAAATTAATTAATAAAATTAATTAACTAATTAGTCGCTGACCAGTGGGCCCAGTGTTGATTAAGTAAATAGGATTAGTTTTAATTCTCTAGTCAAGTGATTGAGTCACTGACATGAAGGCCCCACCCTGTCAGGTTTGACCTGGCCTGGTCAGCTGACCTGCTGACGTCATGATGACGTCAGGCTGATGCAATAAAAGGAATTTCTAGTTTTTAAATAATTACAAAAATGTTTAAAACTTCAAAAATTCATATAAATTAATCTGTAACTCAGATGAAAATAATTTATATATGAAAATTTATCAAAAAATCCAATGAATCTAATGGTGCTATTATCATGCATGTTAGAGCAACCTATGTAGAAGAACATTGACATTTGCTAATAGGTTAAAATATGGAATTTGAAATGAAGAACGATTTTGAACCTATATTCAAACTCACTTCAAATTAACTTGGACAATAGCTGCATTAGCTCATCCATACATGCTACCATGTCATGATCATGCATCATATTGTTTCACTTGCATGTATTGATTGCTATTTATCTGCATTACGGTAGGTCCTGCTTCTAAGGATATCCCCGAGTATTCCAACGAAGGAGAGAACCTTCTCGCTACCCAGCAAGGCAAGCAACCCCCCTTGATCATTTCGATAACATCCCACTCTCTCGCTCCTGCTCTTGCTTATTGCATTAGGACAACCGTTCACATGTCTGTCATACATGGTAGATGAACCTATTCTTCTGCATGACCTGTCATTGTCACAGTAAATAGCTAAACCTTGCAACCTAGCATACCTAGTAGATGCTTGTGCCATGATGTGCTTAGCTTACTTTGCCTGCTATGCTTGCTATGCTTAGAGTTATGTCAGGTCTATTTCATCTGGGTGATGAACTGGAGTGAAACCATGTTGTTCTGATGTGATAAGCTTATGATGAACTTGATTTGGTAAAGGTAGCGATGAGAGGCTATGTAGGAGTACATAGCGGGTTGTCTCATTGGGACCGTTCTTAGGAACTGAGTTCCATGTTTCTGATCCAAGATTAGATACTACCACATGCTAGGCCCTGAAATATGACCACACTCGACTTATCAGTCGCTTAGTCCTTAGTCCAGGAGTTGCAAGTAGTTTATGGTGTTTATAGCATGCTGGAGGCCGTGAGTAGCGCTAACCCTAGGGGTGGGCTACGACATGGTAGGCAGTGGCACGGTGTACCAAGGGTCACCCGAATGGTAGGCTTGGGAACCCTGCGCACATCGTTTGGGGCCATAGCGGAAACTTTGGCTGGACTTCCGTGCGGGTTCAGTCTCAAATAGGCGATAGCCTGGACTAGAGGTCTTATGTGATTGACGGTCATGGCCGACTCCCTCGCTGGGCTTCCGCTTGAAGGTTGCCGAGGTGCATGGTTTTAAGAGCACACAACGATAAGTGGCGAGAGCGTGTGTGAAGAACTACACCCCTACAGGGTATGAAACTATTCGAATAGCCGCGTCCTCGGATATGGACTACTTGGATAACTTATGCTGTTCATAGATAATCAAATGGATACTCATAAAATATCAAGACAAGTGTGGGTATCGTGGATGGCACTCTCCCAGGAGAGGGAAGTGAATCCATGGTGGTGTATTGTCATGGAGTTAGTGGACTCGTGTGCGATATCTAAAATGTAAACAAAGAGTTAAAACGGTGTAGTGTAGGTTAGCCATGAGTCAAAGCTAGCATTGCTGCATAAAGTCCACCCCCCTTGTTGATACATGAGCATGAATAGTCTAGGTCCGCTTTAAAGACTTGCTGAGTACATTTGTACTCATGCTTGCTTAATATATGTTGCAGATGAGACCCAGGACCCATCAGGTGGGTTCTTTCTAGATGTCGACGATGCCGAATAGCTGGTGTCCCAACTATGACCCTATGCCCTGTGGCGGGCTGTAGATAGTCAGGCCATGCTTCCGCTTGGTTTGTATGAACTCGTTTGTATGACTTGAGTGTCGGGTCACGTGAACCCTATCTGTAAGAACATGTTATGCAAGGCTCGTCTAAGCCCCTTAAATAAAAGTTGTTGTATGGTTATGTTGTGATGCCATGGTTGTATCTATGCATATCGGGCATGTCGTGCGTACGTGTGACATGCAACGGTATGTATTGGATCCGACACCTAGTCGTGTGCCTTTAGTAGTACTCTTTATGGGAAACTGCCTCTTTGTGCTTCCACCGAGCCATGGTAGCTTGCTACTGCTCCGGACACATTGATCGACCGACATGTATCCTTCTTTGCTACTGTGTCTGTTCCTTCGGGGAAATGTCTCGCTGTGTAATGGAGTCCCTATAGCCTGCTACGACTCGTCTACGTGCAGTGATGGCATTTATGTCTCACGACGTAATGGAGTCCTTGTAGCTTGCTATGACTCGTCTACACACGCTTGAGGCCGACATCTGCATTGCTGGGTTACGTATGTCTATTTCCGTACGGATGTGCCACTTGGGTTCTATGACTAGTCATGTCGGCCCGGGTTCTCTATCGTTTGATTGCTAGCGACATGTTCACAAACGTGAGCCAAAAGATGCAAACGGTCCCGGCTAAGGTAAGGCTGCAGCCGTGGAGCTTACCGTGCATGAGGCCGCAAAGTGATGTGATATGTTATAGTCTGGATTCATATGACTTAGGATCGGGGTCCCGATACCAAAGTTGCTCATTTCCTGCCAGGCAAAGAATCTATCTCGACAGCTCAGCTTGCAGAGTTGTATACGTCAAGGATAGTATCTTTGCATGGTATTCCTCAGCTCATCTCTTCTGACCGTGGAAGCCTGTTTACTTCCAAGTTTTGGGAGTCCTTCCAGACTGCTATGGGTACCAAGATCCGTTTCAGCACTGCGTTCCATCCACAGACAAGTGGTCAAGTTGAGAGAGTCAATTAGATCCTTGAAGATATGCTCAAAGCCCGTGTGATTTTGTTTGGCATGAAATGGGAAGACTGCCTTCCATACACTAAATTCTCATACAACAATAGCTTTCAAGCTAGCTCAGGCAAGGCCCCTTTCGAGATTCTCTACGGCAGGAAGTGTCGTACCCCGCTTAACTGGTTTGGAACCGGTGAGCATCAAATATTGGGCAATGACATGATCACTGAAGCAGAAGAGATGTGTTGTGTCATTCGTGAGAACCTCAGAGCAGCTTAGTCCTGATAGAAGAGTTATTACGATAACAAACATCGGGATGTTTCCTTTCAAGTGGATGATCTAGTCTATCTCAGAGTCTCTCCCATGAAGGGCACTCAGCGGTTTGGAATTAAAGGGAAGCTAGCTCCTCACTTTGTTGGTCCTTTCAAAGTTGTTGGCAAGAGAGGTGGACTTGCTTATCAACTAGAGCTTCCTCCAAATTTCGCAAATGTGCATGATGTCTTCCATGTTTCTCAGCTCCGGAGATGCTTCAAGACTCCCGAGCGTACCATTGACCTCCAAGACATTGATCTCCAAGAAGACCTCTCTTATCGTGAGCATCCAGTGGCCACCCTCGAAGAAACTGAGCGTAAGACTCGCAACAAATCTATCAAGTTACTCAAGGTGAAGTGGTCTCATCATTCTGACAAAGAAGCTACTTGGGAACGTGAGGACCTTCTCCGTTCTGAATTTCCAGAGTTCTTTCGTTCCTAGATCTCGGGTCGAGATCCTCTTGTAGTGTGGGAGAGTTGTGACAGCCCAAGTGGTGTCCCTACCTTTTATGGCATGTATCTTATGTGAACCTTGTTGTCATGAGTTAATGAAATGAGTTTGCTCCTTGTCATGCTTTGTCTCATGCATTCATGCATCATATCATTCATCATCATGCATGCATATTGATTTGTGATGTGCTCTTGACTTGTTGCATATGTGAGTGTTGTTGTGGTTGGGTTGGAGTGGGCTTCATCTCCTTTCCCCTCTCTTATTATTTTTCAAACAAACCCAACCTTATAACCCTTTTATTTCATTGGCATCTTATCAACAGTTTTAACTTGCTATTAAAATTGTTTAAAAATGTTCAGGAGATAGTCTATAATATTTTAAGCATGTGAGTGTTGTTCTTTAGATGTTTTGAGCTTTATGTATTTGGGGTATTTAAATAACTAGGGGCTGTTGTTTTTAAAAAGTATTTAAATTAGTTGCTCTAAAAATCAACTAGTTATTTTTATAAAAAGGTCTTATTTCTTTGTCGATAAAAGTGTTTGTGTTTTGTCAAAAAACCTTTTATATAATTCTATGGGGGTTTTGCAAGATGGCTGTTGTTTTTAATTAGTAGCCTTTTATTTTCGGAGAGAGGAGAGAGAGGTCATAGCTGGGCCTTCTCCTAGTGCGGCCCGGCCAGCCTAGCACTAGCGGCGACCTGCCCTGCCGTTCATCTCCGTCAGCTTCAGGGAGGAGAGCAGAGAGAGAGCTTGCGTCACCGTGAGCTTCAGCCGTCCTTCGCCTTCTCCCTCGGGCCTTTTAACCCCCCTCGACATGCGTGCCCCTTCTCTAGGGTTCCGCGCTTCTCCTTGCGCCGCTGCCATCGCGTTTCTTCTCCTCCTCTCCATCTTCCCTCCTCCTTGTTCTGTCAGGTAAGGATTCAGAGTGAGCAGAGTTTCAAAGATCGTCGTCAGTCCTCCTCACCGACGTCCTCGCGTCTCCGGTGGTCCCCCGCCGCGCCCGGCATGCCGTGGAGGCCGTAGACCGTCCCCACAGTCCATTCCCATTGCTAAGAGGGGCCGGGCTTCCCCTCCTCGATGGCCTCGTCCTCGCCGGAGCTACAGACAGGGTGCTCCCGTGCCGCTTCTTCCTCTGCTTCGGGCCAGCGTCATCATCCTTCTTCCTCCTCTTCGCCGTGATCCAAGCAGTCATCGACCCCCCTCGGTGAGCCGCCGCGTCTGCGCTTCGTAGCATGGCCAGCTTCGGACGTCGTAGCTCTGCGTGTCGCTGCTGTTCCATCCAAGGAAGGGCCTTGAGGGCCTCGCTGTTGGGGAACGTTGCATGGGAAACAAAAAAATTCCTATGCACACGCAAGATCTATCCATGGTGATGAGCATCTACGAAAGGGAGAGTGGATCTACGTACCCGTGTAGATTGCTAAGCGGGGAGCATTAAGAAACATGGTTGGTGTAGTCAAACGTCTTCGCGATCCAAATCGCCGAGCGTCTCGCGATCCAATCACGATCCGTCCCGATCAAGCACCGAACGGACGGCACCTCTGCGTTCAGTACACGTATAGCTTGATGATGATCTCCACCTTCTTGATCCAGCAAGAGGGAGCGGAGAGGTAGATGAGTTCTCCGACAGCGTGACGGCGCCATGGCAATGGTGGTGGAGCAATTCCGGCAGGGCTTCGCCTAAGCATTGTAGAAAACCGATCTAGAGGAGAAACTATGCACTAGAGGAATGGGTAGCACGTGGCTGAAAATCAAGTGCAAAACCCCTAAAACCTCTAGTATATATAAGAGGAATATAGGAGGAGACTTGGCGCAAGGGCCAAGCCCTCTAGGCTTCGGCCGAAGTGGGAGGAGAGGAGGAATCCTCCTCCAATCCTAGTAGGACTAGGACTCCTCCTTATTTTGGCCTTTTTGCCTTTTTCCACCTTTTTCTCTTTGGGTTTTTCTTCCCAGCCACATGGGCCTTGTGTGGGACTACCACCAGACCACTAAGGGCTGGTATTAACTCTCCCACAGCCCATGTAGCCTCTTGGGTCGAAATACCCCTCCCGATGGTCTCCTGGTACACTACCGATGAGCCCGAAACTTTTTCGGCGACCAAAATAGGACATCCTATATATCAATCTTTACCTGCAGACCATTCTGGAGCTCCTCATGACGTCCGGGATTTCATCCGGGACTCCGAACAACCTTCATTCACCACCATGCATAACTCTATACTACCGAAACGTCACCAAACCTTAAGTGTGTGCAGACCCTGTGGGTTCGAGAACTATGTAGACATGACCGAGACACCTCTACGGTCAATAACCAATAGCAGGACCAGGATGCCCATATTGGTTCTTACATATTCTACGAAGATATTTATCGGTCGAACCTCTATGTCAAGGATTCAGTTAATCCCGTATGATGTTCCCTTTGTTCTTCGGTATGTTACTTGCTTGAGATTCGATCGTCGGTATCTCCATACCTAGTTCAACCTCGTTACCGGCAAGTCTCTTTACTCGTTCTGTAATACAAGATCCCATGACTAACACTTAGTCACATTGCTTGCAAGGCTTATTGTGATGTTGTATTACTGAGTGGGCCCTGAGATACCTCTCCGCCACACGGAGTAACAAATCCCAGTCTTGATCCATGCCAACCCAATAGACACCCTCGGAGATACCTGTATAGCACCTTTATAGTCACCCAGTTACGTTGCGATGTTTGATACACACAAGGCACTCCTCCGGTGTCCGGGAGTTGCATGATCTCATGGTCATAGGAACATATACTTGACATGCATAAAACAATAGCAATAAACTGACACAATCATAAGCGACGTTTGTAGTTTGGGTCTTGTCCATCACATCATTCTCCTAATGATGTGATCCCATTATCAAATGACATCACATGTCAATGGCTAGGAAACATTGAGCATCTTTGATCAACGAGCTAGTTCACTAGAGGCATAGTAGGGACAAAGTGTTGTCTATTTATCCACACATGTAATGTGTTTCCAATCAATACAATTATAGCATGGATAATAAACAATTATCATGAACAAGGAAATATAATAATAAACACTTTATTTATTGCCTCTAGGGCATATTTCCAACAGTCTCCCACTTGCACTAGAGTCAATAATCTGGTTCACATCACTATGTAATTTACATTGTAATGAATCGAACACCCATGCAGTTCTAGTGTTGATCATGTTTAGCCCTTGGAAGAGGTTTAGTTAACGGGTCTGCAACATTCAGATCCGTGTGCACTTTGAAAATATTTATGTCCTTCTCCTCGATGTAATTGCGGATGGAGTTGAAGCATTGCTTTATGTGTCTGGTCCTCTTGTGAAACCTTGGTTCCTTGGCTAGAGCAATGGCACCAGTGTTGTCACAGAACAGAGTCATTGGATTCAGTGCACTAGGCACTACTCCAAGATCTGTCATGAACTGCTTCATCCAGACACCTTCCTTCGCCGCCTCTGAGGCTGCGATGTACTCCGCTTCGCATGTAGAATCGGCTACCACGCTTTGCTTGGAACTGCAGCAGCTTACCGCTCCCCCGTTGAGAATAAATACGTATCCGGTTTGCGACTTAGAGTCATCTGGATCAGTGTCAAAGCTTGCATCGACGTAACCCTTTATGATGAGCTCTCATCACCTCCATAAATGATAAACATCTCCTTAGTACTTTTCAGGTACTTAAGGATATTCTTGACCGCTGCCCAGTGCTCCATTCGAGGATCACTTTGAAACCTTTTGGACATACTTATGGCGAGTCTGACATCGGGTCTTGTGCATAGCATTGCATACATGATAGAGCCTATGGCTGAAGCATAGGGGATGACACTCATCTTTTCTCTATCTTCTATAGTCATTGGGCATTGAGTCATACTCAACTTCACACCTTGTAACACAGGCAAGAACCCCTTCTTGGACTGATCCATTATGAAATTCTTCAAAACTTTATCAAGGTATGTGCTCTGTGAAAGTGCTATTAAGCATCTCGATCTATCTCTATAGATCTTAATGCCTAATATGAAAGCAGCTTCTCCTAGGTCCTTCATTCAAAAAATCTTTTTCAAATATTCCTTCATGCTTTCCAGCATTTCTATATTGTTTCCAATTAGCAATATGTCATCCACATATAATATTAGAAATGCTATAGAGCTCCCACTCACTTTCTTGTAAATACAAGCTTCTCCATAAACTTGTATAAACCCAAACGCTTTGATCACCTCATCAAAGCGCTTATTCCAACTCCGAGATGCTTGCACCAGCCCATAAATGGATCGCTGGAGTTTGCAAACTTTGTCAGCATTCTCTGGATCGACAAAACCTTCTGGTTGTATCATATACAACTCTTCCTCAAGGAAACCGTTGAGGAACGCTGTTTTGACATCCATCTGCCAAATTTCATAGTCGAAATAAGCAACTAATGCCAACATGATTCTGACAGACTTAAGCATCGCTACGGGTGCGAAGGTCTCATCGTAGTCAACTCGTTGAACTTGCGAAAAACCATTTGCCACAAGTCGAGCTTTATAGACGGTGACATTACCGTCTGCGTCCGCCTTCTTCTTAAAGATCCATTTGTTCTAAATGGCCTTTTGCCCTTCAGGTAATACTTCCAAAGTCCATACTTTGTTTTCATACATGGATCCCATCTCGGTTTCATGGCGTCTAACCATTTCTCGGAATCTAGGCCCATCGTCGCTCCTCCATAGCTCGTAGGTTCATTGTTATCCAACAACATGAGCTCCAAGACAGGTTTGCCGTACCACTCAGGAGTAGTACGCACCCTTGTCGACCTACGTGGTTCAATAGTAACTTGATGCGAAGCTTCATGATCATCATCATTAACTTCCTCTTCAACTGTCGTAGGTTCCACAGAAACATCTTTCTGCACTATGCTACTTTCTGGTTGAAGTAAAGGTTCAATAACCTCATCAAGCTCTATTTTCCTCCCACTCAATTCTTTCGAGAGAAACTCTTTCTTAAGAAATGTTCCATTCTTAGCGACAAGCACATTGCCTTCGGATCTGAGATAGAAGGTATACCCGACTGTCTCTTTCGGGTATCCTATGAAGACGCATTTCTCCGCTTTGGGTTCCAGCTTTTCAGGCTGAAGCTTTTTGACATAAGCATCACATCGCCAAACTTTAAGAAACGACAACTTTCGCCTCTTGCCAAACCATAGTTCATATGGCGTTGTCTCAACGGATTTTGATGGTGCCCTATTTAAAGTGAATGAAGCTGTCTCTAATGCATAACCCCAAAACGATAGTGGCAAATCAGCAAGAGAAATCATAGAACACACCATATCTAATAAGGTTCGATTATGACATTCGGACACACCATTATGCTGTGGTGTTCCAGGCGGTGTCAACTGTGAAACAATTCCACACTGTCTTAAGTGACTGCCAAACTCATAACTCAGATATTCACCTCCTCGATCAGATCGCAGGAATTTAATCTTCTTGTTACGATGATTCTCAACTTCACTCTAAAATTGCTTGAACTTTTCAAACGTTTTAGACTTGTGTTTCATTAAGTAAATATACCCATATCTACTTAAGTCATCAGTGAAGGTGAGAAAATAACGATATCCACCACGCGTTGTAACATTCATTGGACCGCACACATCAGTATGTATGATTTCCAATAAGTCACTTGCCCGTTCCATTGTTCCAGAGAATGGCGTTTTAGTCATCTTGCCCATGAGGCATGGTTCACATGTGTCAAGTGATTCAAAATCAAGTGACTCCAAAAGTCCATCAGCATGGAGCTTCCTCATGCGTTTTACACCGATATGACCTAAATGGCAGTGCCACAAGAAAGTGGTACTATCATTATCAACTCTACATCTTTTGGCATCAATGTTATGAACATGTGTGTGATCACTATCAAGATTTAATATGAATAAACCCCTCACATTGGGTGCATGACCATAAAAGATATTACTCATATAAATAGAACAACCATTATTCTCTGATTTAAATGAGTAGCCGTCTCGCAATAAACAAGATCCAGATATAATGTTCATGCTTAACGCAAGCACTAAATAACAATTATTTAGGTTCATCACTAATCTCGATGGTAATCGAAGAGAGAGTGTGCCGACGGCGATCACATCAACCTTGGAACCATTTCCTACGCGCATCGTCACTTTGTCTATTCCGTAGTTCCTATTTTGAGTTGCAAATGTGAGCAACTGAACTGGTATCAAATACCCAGGCCCGACAACGAGAGCTAGTAAGGTACACATCAATAACATGTATATCATATATACCTTGTTTGTCGTTGTCCGCCTTCTTGTCAGCCAGGTACTTGGGGCAGTTCTGCTTCCAGTGACTAGTTCCCTTGCAATGAAAGCACCCAGTTTCTGGCTTGGGTCCATGCTTGGGCTTCTTTACAGGAGTAGCAACTGCTTTGCCATCCTTCTTGGTTTTACCCTTCTTGCCCTTGCCCTTGCCATTCTTCTTGAAACTAGTGGTATTATTGACCATCAACACTTGATGTTCTTTCTGGATTTCAGACTCAACGACTTTTAGCATCGCAAACAGCTCGACGACTGACTTGTTCATCCCGTGCATGTTATAGTTCATCACAAAGATCTTGTAACTAGGTGGTAGTGATTGAAGAACTCTGTCAATGATCGCCTCTGGCGGATGGGCAATTCCCAACTCCACTAGACGAGTCGAATACCTAGACATTCTGAGTATATGTTCACTGATAGACCCGTTCTCCTCCATTTTGTAAGCATAGAACTTATCGGAGGTCTCATACCTCTCGATCCGGGCATTCTTCTAAAAGATAAACTTCAACTCCTGGAACATCTCACATGCTCCATGACGTTCAAAACGTCTTTGAAGTCCCGGTTCTAAGCCATACAATATTGTACACTGAACTATTGAGTAATCTCCAGAACGTGCCTCCCAAGCGTTCTTAACGTCTTCGGATTACATGTCTTCTGGTTGGTCACCAAGCGGTGCATCAAGGACATATGATTTCTAGGAAGCCGTGAGGATAATCCTCGGATTACGGGCCCAGTCAACAAAGTTACTTCCATCATCTTTCAACTTAGCTTTCTCTAGGAACGCATTAAAATTCAGGGGTGCTACTGCGCGAGCCATTGATCTACAACATAAATATGCAAAGGTTACTTAGACTATTGTTCAAGATAATGAGTTTAGTTAATCAAATTACTAAAGCTCCCACTCAAATTGACATCCCTCAGGTCATCTGAGTGTCACATGATCCAAATTCACCAACTCAAATCTGATCATCACATGAGTTGAGGTGGTTTCAATGGTGAACATCATCATGTTGATCATATCTAATATATGACTCATGTTCGACCTTTTGGTCTCTTGTGTTTCGAGGCCATGTCTGTACATGCTAGGCTCGTCAAGTTTAACCCGTGTGTTCTGCATGTGCAACATTGGCTTGCACCTATTGTATGTGAACGTAGAGTCTATCACACCCGATCATCACGTGGTGTCTCGACACGACAAAGTTTCGCAATGGCGCACACTCGGGGAGAACACAATTCATCTTGAAATTTAAGTGAGGGATCACCTTATAATGCTACCATCGTCCTAAGAAAAACAAGGTGCATAAAAGGATTAACATCACATGCAAATCTTAAGTGACATGATATGGCCATGAACTTGTGCTTTTGGTCTCCATCTTGAAAGCACCGGCATGATCTCCATCGTCACTGGCATGACACCATGGTCTCCATCATCTTGATCTACATCAATGTGTCGCCAATGGGGTTGTCGCGCCCGTCATGCTTCTACTACCTTGCTATCATTTAGTGATAAAGTAAAGCATTACATAGCGCTTAATGATTGACACACGGGTCATACAATAATTAAAGATAACCCTATGGCTCCTGCCGGTTGTCGTACTCGTTGACATGCAAGTCGTGATATCTTATACAACACATGATCATATCATACATCACATATATCACATCATGTAATTGGCCATATCACATCACAACATACCCTGCAAAAACAAGTTAGACGTCCTCTAATTGTTGTTGCATGTTTTACGTGGCTGCTATGGGTATCTAGCAAGAACAATTCTCACCTACGCATAAACCACAACGGTGATACATTAGTTGCTTTTCAACCTTCTCAAGGACCGCCTTTGTCGAATCCGATCCAACTAAAATAGAAGAAACAGGCACCCGCCAGCCATCTTTGTGCAATGAGGTTACACGTCAGTTGATGGAACTGTCTCTCGTAAGCGTACGAGTAAGGTTGGTCCGGGCCGCTTCATCTCACAATACCGCTGAACCAAAACACGACCAAGGGAGAAAGCAATCTAAGCATCAACACCCACAAACTCTTTGTGTTCTACTCGAGATCTCATCTACACATAGACCTAGCTCATGATGCCACTGTTGGGGAACGTTGCATGGGAAACAAAAATTTTCCTACGCACACGCAAGATCTGTCCATGGTGATGAGCATATACAAGAGGGAGAGTGGATCTACGTACCCTTGTAGATCGCTGAGCGGGAAGCATTAAGAAACGCGGTTGGTGTAGTCGAACGTCTTCGTGATCCAAATCGCTGAGCATCCCGTGATCCAATCACGATCCGCCCCGATCAAGCACCGAACGGACGACACCTCTGCGTTCAGCACACGTACAGCTTGATGACGATCTCCGCCTTCTTGATCTAGCAAGAGGGATCGGAGAGGTAGACAAGTTCTTCGGCAGCATGATGGCTCCGCGGCGATAGTGGTGGAGCAATTCCGTCAGGGCTTCGCCTAAGCACTGCAGAAAACCGATCTAGAGGAGAAACTATGCACTAGAGGAACGAGTAGCACGTGGCTGAAAATCAAGTGCAAAAACCCTAAAACCTCTAGTGTATATAAGAGTAAGAGAGGAGGAGACTTGGCACAAGGGCCAAGCCCTCTAGGCTTCGGCCGAAGTGGGAGGAGAGGAGGAATCCTCCTCCAATCCTAGTAGGACTAGGACTCCTCCTTATTTTGGCCTTTTTGCCTTTTTCCACCTTTTTCTCTTTGGGTTTTTCTTCCCAGCCGCATGGGCCTTGTGTGGGACTTTCAACAGCCCACTAAGGGCTGATATTCACTCTTCCACAGCCCATGTAGCCTCTTGGGTCGAAATACCCCTCCCGATGGTCTCCCGGTACACTCCCGGCACTCCCGGTACACTACCGATGAGCCCGAAACTTTTCCGGCGACCAAAATAGGACATCCTATATATCAATCTTTACCTTCGAACCATTCTGGAGCTCCTCGTGACGTTAAGGATATCATCCGGAACTCTGAACAACCTTTGGTAACCATGCATAACTCTATACTACCGAAACATCACCAATCCTTAAGTGTGCAGACCCTGCGAGTTCGAGAACTATGTAGACATGACCGAGACACCTCTACGGTCAATAACCAATAGCGGGGCCTGGATGCTCATATTGGTTCCTACATATTCTACGAAGATCTTTATCGGTTGAACCTCTATGTCAAGGATTCAGTTAATCCCGTATGATGTTCCCTTTGTTCTTCAGTATGTTACTTGCCCGAGATTCGATCGTCGGTATCTCCATACCTAGTTCAACCTCATTATCGGTAAGTCTCTTTACTCGTTCCGTAACACAAGATCCTGTGACTAACACTTAGTCACATTGCTTGCAAGGCTTAATGTGATGTTGTATTACTGAGTGGGCCCTGAGATACCTCTCCGTCACACGGAGTAACAAATCCCAATCTTGATCCATGCCAACCCAATAGATACCCTCGGAGATACCTGTAGAGCACCTTTATAGTCACCCGGTGTCCGTGAGTTGCATGATCTCATGGTCATAGGAACATATACTTGACATGCAGAAAACAGTAGCAATAAACTGACACGATCATATGCTACATTTGTAGTTTGGGTCTTGTCCATCACATCATTCTCCTAATGATGTGATACAATTGTCAAATGACATCACATGTCAATGGCTAGGAAACCTTGACCATCTTTGATCAACGAGCTAGTTCACTAGAGGCATACTAGGGACAAAGTGTTGTCTATTTATCCACACATGTAATGTGTTTCCAATCTATGCAATTATAGCATGGATAATAAACAATTATCATGAACAAGGAAATATAATAATAAACACTTTATTTATTGCCTCTAGGGCATATTTCCAACACTCGTCTCTGTCCCCCTCGTCGCGAGACGAGCCGGGGAATGTCTCCCCATAGATCCCCGCTTTCTCCTCCGCTAGTCCGCGCCGCAGGAGAGCCCCTCCGTCGCCGGAATTTGCCATCGCCATTCTCTGTCAGAGCGAGTGTGTGGGGCTTCAGTTTCGTCAGGTGCACCCGTGCGTGTTAGTAGAAGAAGTGCGAGAACCCCCTTCGGTAAGTAGTTCCCGCCTATCGCAATGGCAATTGACTCAGGCCGACGACCTCGCGTTCGAGGGATCGAATCCCAGGCTTCCCCCTTTTGTTTCTTTTTTCCATTGGCTATTGTGCGTGTGTGATCTGTTGGGGAACGTTGCATGGGTAACAAAATTTTTCCTACGCACACGCAGATCTATCCATGGTGATGAGCATCTACGAGCGGGAGAGTGAATCTACATACCCTTGTAGATCGCTAAGCGGGAAGTGTTAAGAAACGCGGTTGGTGTAGTTGAACGTCTTCGCGATCCAAATCGTCGTGCGTCCCACGATCCGATCACGATCCATCCCGCGATCCAATCACGATCCGTCCCGCGATCCGATCACGATCCGTCCCACGAACTTGATCACGATCCGTTCCACGAACTTGATCACGATCCGTCCCACGAACTTGATCACGATCCTTCCGATCTAGCACCGAACAGACAGCACCTCCGCATTCAGCACACGTATAGCTTGATGACGATCTCCATAGTCTTGATCCAACAAGAGGGAGTGGAGAGGAAGAAGAGTTCTCCGGCAGCCTGACGGCGCTCTGGCGATGGTGGTGGAGCAATTCCGGCAGGGCTTCGCCTAAGCACTGCAGAAATCTAATCTAGAGGAGAAACTATGCACTGGAGGAACGGGTAGCACGTGGCTGAAATTCTAGTGCAAAAACCCTCTATACCACCAGTATATATAGGAGGAAGAGAGGAGAGGAGGCAGCCTTGGCTTCCCAAGCCAAGGGCTTCGGCCAAAAGGAGGTGGAGGAGGTGGAGTCCACCTCCAATCCTAGTAGGACTAGGATTCACCTATTTTGCCCTTTTTCCCCACCTTTTCTCTTGGTTTTTTTCTTCCAGCCGCATGGTCCTCTTGTGGTTGTTCCTACAGCCCACTAAGGGCTGGTTTCCACTCTCCCACAACCCATGTAGCCTCTTGGGTCGAAATACCCCTCCCGAAGGTCTCCTGGTACACTACCGGCACTCCCGGTACACTACCGATGAGCCCGAAACTTTTCCAGCGACCAAAACAGGACTTCCTATATATGAATCTTTACCTCCGGACCATTCTGGAGCTCATCCTATATATGAATCTTTACTTCCTATATATGAATCTCATCCGGGACTCCGAACAAACTTCGGTCACCACCATACATAAATCTAGACTACCGAAACGTCACCAAACCTTAAGTGTGCAGACCCTGTGGGTTCGAGAACTATGTAGACATGACCGAGACACCTCTACGGTCAATAACCAATGGAGGGACCTGGATGTCCTCATTGGTTCCTACATATTCTACGAAGATCTTTATCGATCGAACCTCTATGTCAAGGATTCAGTTAATCCCGTATGATGTTCCCTTTGTTCTTCTGTATGTTACTTGCCCGAGGTTCGATCGTCGGTATCTCCATACCTAGTTCAACCTCGTTACTGGCAAGTCTCTTTACTCGTTCCGTAATACAAGATCTCGCAACTAACACTTAGTCACATTGCTTGCAAGGCTTATTGTGATGTTGTATTACCTAGTGGGCCCTCAGATACCTCTCCGTCACACGGAGTAACAAATCCCAGTCTTGATCCATGCCAACTCAACAGACACCCTCGGAGACACCTGTAGAGCACCTTTATAGTCACCCAGTTACGTTGCGATGTTTGATACACACAAGGTACTCCTCCGATATCTGTGGGTTGCATGATCTCATGGTCATAGGAACATATACTTGACATGCAAAAAACAGTAGCAATAAACTAACACGATCATAAGCTACGTTTGTAGTTTGGGTCTTGTCCATCACATCATTCTCGTAATGATACGATCCCGTTGACATCTCATGTCCATGGCTAGGAAACCTTAACCATCTTTCGATCAACGAGCTAGTTCACTAGAGGCATACTAGGGACATTGTGTTTGTCTATGTATCCACACATGTATCCATGTTTCCAATTAATACAATTATAGCATGGATAATAAACGATTATCATGAACAAGGAAATACAATAATAAACACTTTATTTATTGCCTCTAGGGCATATCTCCAACATGATGTTGGGATCCAGTACGGCCACAACCCGGATCTGGTGTGGCCGTGCACATGGTGTGTGTGTGTGTGTGCGTGCGTGTGTGTATGCGTGTGTGGATTTGCTGTGGCAGCAGGATCCAGAGATGTGTGTGTGTTGTTGTGTAAGTGTGTGTGTGTATTGCTGTGTATGTGTGTGTGTGTGGTGTTGTGTGTATGACAAGTGGGCCTGGCCCCATTTGTCATCCACTAGGGGGCCCTGGTGAGTATGCCCGGTGGGTCCCCCTCCTATTAAATTGATTTCTTTTAGTTTTGTTTTGTTTTTACTAGTGTTTAATAGACTATTTTTATTTCTGGTAAATTGCTAAATCTGGATATGTACATATATGTACATGAGCATTTTTAGTAAGTTTCAACTTATAGGAATTGTTGGTATTTTTCTAGCTAGTGTTTTGCCATGTGGCTCCATACAAACATAGGAGTGTGATATATGATTTTGGGGTAGAATCACCCAAGGAATTCATTGGTGCAACTTGTTTGGTCATTTGAGCAAGTTTGTCAAAATGTCATTTTAGCTCATAGTGCCATTTTGTCATTTTTGCCATGTTTAATCCATGCATGCTATGTTGTTTGTGCCAACATGAAAATTGTAGTCTTTGATGTGTAGAATGCCATGGTATTTATCTTTGTCATGATAAACTTGCAAATGAGTGGGAACCATTCTCTAAAGTAGCCACTAAAATGTTGCTGTTTTCAACCATGCCAAATATTTCTAGTCTGAGAATCTGCTGTTATTTTTATGCCATGAAGAGTGGTTGCTATCTTGAGATATGTTGTGAATTAGCTCAAGCTCAGTGCTAGTGTTTTGAAGTATATGTTGTCTTCTAGCTTCCTGATAATTTTCAGGCCATGGGGTGGTCTCTAAAACCATTAGCTTCTGTTGTCAACTTGCCATCAGGTTAACTCAGATTCCAGAATGCTGTTATTTTCACTAAGTCCTAGATTTCTGTTTCATCATGCCAACTTGTGAGCTTCATGCTTATTGATGTGTGCCTCCTTTCCATATTGTGTAGTTGGATAAGTTGATAAGCATGTTGTGTAGTTTCTGTCAATACCTTGTTTGTGGTTGTAGGATTCCTGTAGCTCAAGTTGTTGGCTGTGTAAGTTGCTATGTTTATGTTTTGTGGCAGATTGCTTGTTTATTGTTTTGTGACTTGTGGGAGATATACTCCATGGAATTGCTTGATATTTGGCTCTATTGTGGTTGGTTTTTCATTGCCTATCCAGTGGCTACCTTGGAATGCCAAGGAATAACCCAGGTCCTTCTTGCCTTGTGTTTTGCCTTCGTATCTTGCCGTGAGCGTATCGTGAGAACCGTAACTCCTTTTCTTACATTCTTCACATGCATTTTTATTGTTTTTTCATGATGCATCCATAATTGCCATGTTCATGCATGTCTAAATAACTTAACATATGGTTCTGTCCAGATTCATTAATAACCAATCCTTTGCATGTGAAACATGACTAGTGAGGATTGCCATGCTAAAACTCTTCACATAAGCATGCATCATTCTTGCTTGTGAATTGCACCTTGGTTGCTTTTTTATTCTTGCTGTTTCTTTTGGGTAAACGCAAACGTTGAACCTGAGTATGAAGAGCCAGGTGTGTACAACTACGAGGATCCCGCTACTTGTTCCACTGAAGAACCAACAGGCAAGATGATCGTACCCGGATCCCGATACTATTTTCGCTTGCTAGCCGTCCGCTCTTATCATTACAATTGTGCTACCTACCACTTGAATGTCAGCCTCCTAATTTCCATGATAGCCTCTAACCCTCCACATCCTAGCAAACCTTTGATTGGCTACGTTATCGCTGCTCAGCCCCTCTTATAGTGTTCTTAGTTGCAGGTGCAGGTTGTTCCATGTGATAACATGGATTTGGCATATCATAATATTATCTGTTATTTAATTTAAAGCACATATATATCTTGGTATTCGTGGAAGGCTTGGACTTTTGCTAGGTGTTTTGTTCCACTGTTACTGCCATAGTTTCTTGTTACCGGTGTTATGTTTCCATACTTTGTGCTCCTAACATGCTCGGGGTTGTTATGGGGACCCCCTTGTTTATTAGGTTAAGATTAAAACTTGTCTGGCAAGACCCAACTTTGGTACTACATTTGCTTAATAACTTAATAAAATTTGCATAGGGCTTTGCAAACCCGTGGATAATTAATCAACCCCCAGGCCAGTGCTCCGCATGAGTGTTGGTCCACCCACCTAGCAGTCGGCGGTGCCACCTCGGGGCAACTCGAGGCGTTTTCAGGCAACCGTCCACTTAGCATAGACGGATGATGCCCGTTGATAGAGAGCGCATGGCTCTAGAAGCGGATCTGGCTCACCGGGAGGTCTTGCTGGACTTGTTTTACCTTTATCAAGTGTCTTGCGTGAGGGCTCTGACTTTCTTCGGGTTATCTAGAGGTGTTGGAATTCCTTTGGAGTTGCTAAGGATGATCACGAGATCCGTGGTCGAGGCTATTCCCGCGGAGTGTGGTTAATTTGTGATGGACTAGTTGGAGCACCCCTGCAGGGTCAAATCTTTCGAAAAGCCATGCCCACGGTTATGTGGAAACTTGGATATTTGTTTAACACCCGGTTATAGTTAACTTGAAGTAAACTCTAATAAAATGCACCAACTGCGTGAGTAACCGTGATCGTCTCTACTCTTGAACATGATCCAAGAGAGAACACGGGGGGGGGGGGGGTTATGATTGACGTAAGTAAGTGTTCAGGATCTCATATAGGTCATTCTAGATTCGATCATTCATCGTAGGCCACATATATTTATCTTCATGTTACATAAGATTAGCCACCATAAATGCTTAGTGCTGCTGCAAACTAAACACATACCCCATCCCAACCTTTAAGCTTGAATATCTTGGTACCCGGGCGCATGATTGCTGAGTCCTTGTGGCTCATAGATTACTACAACAATCTAGGTACAGGTTTAGATGAGTTCATGTAGGATGATCTAACACAGCTCCAGTGGGAGTATGACGAGGAAAGAGGCAGGATGTACGTGACTTATCTGGATGAGTAGAGGACCATGGTCATGATCTTCAGGATAGCGAGATAGTATCATTGCATCTGTGTTTATCGTTTGTTTTCGTCCGTAGCCGAACCCTGTCTTCATATTGGTGTTTGAACTCTTGCGTGGAATTGTAATTTAGTATGTGGCAAGTGTAAGCCAACTCATATACTCATCTCTTCTTTAATGTATGATGTAATGATGCTATACTTGCGAACGACAAGATGCACCTCTATCCCTTGCGAGGCCCCATGCCTTAATATGGATAGGTACACATCTTGGGCGTGACATATTTCCAACAGTCTCCCACTTGCACTAGAGTCAATAATCTAGTTACATTGTGATGAATCAAACACCCATAGCATTCTGGTGTTGATCATGTTTTGCTCATGATAGAGGTTTAGTCAACGGATCTGTGACATTCAGATCCATATGCACTTTACAAACATCTATATCTCCCTCCTGAATGTAATCACGGATGGAGTTGAAGCGGCGCTTGATGTGTCTTGTCTTCTTGTGAAACCTGGGCTCCTTCGCAAGGGCAATAGCTCCAGTGTTGTCACAGAATAGAATCATTGGCCCCGACGCATTTGGAATCACTCCTAGGTCGGTTATGAACTCCTTCATCCAGACTCCTTCCTTTGCTGCTTCCAAAGCAGCTATGTACTCCGCTTCACATGTAGATGCCGCCACAACGCTTTGCTTGCTACTGCACCAGCTGACTATCCCTCCGTTAAAAATATACACGGATCCGGTTTGCGACTTGGAGTCGTCTAGATCTGTGGCGAAGCTAGCATCGACGTAACCCTTTACGACGAGCTCTTCGACACCTCCATATACGAGAAACATGTCCTTTGTCCTTTTCAGGTACTTCAAGATATTCTTGACCGCTGTCCAGTGTTTTGCTCCGGGATCACTTTGGTACCTCCCTACCAAACTTATGGCAAGGTTCACATCAGGTCTGGTACACAGCATGGCATACATAATAGAGCCTATGGTTGAAGCATAGGGGATGACACTCATCTCTTCTCTATCCTTTGCCGTGGTCGGGCATCGAGTCATACTCAATCTCACACCCTGTAACACAGGCAAGAACCCCTTCTTGGACTGATCCATATTGAACTTCTTCAATATATTTTCAAGGTATGTGCTTTGTGAAAGACCTATGAGGCGTTTCGATCTATCTCTATAGATCTTAATACCTAATATGTAAGCAGCTTCTCCAAGGTCCTTCATTGAAAAACATTTATTCAAGTAGGCCTTAACACTTTCCAAAAGTTCTATATCATTTCCCATCAACAATATGTCATCCACATATAATATGAGAAATGCTACAGAACTCCCACTCGCTTTCTTGTAAATACAGGGTTCTACATAAACCTGTACAAACCCAAACGCTTTAATCACCTCATTAAAGGGAATGTTCCAACTCCGAGATGCTTGCACCAGCCCATAGATGGAGCGTTGGAGCTTGCATACTTTGTTAGCATCTTTAGGGTCGACAAAACCTTCCGGCTGCATCATATACAGTTCTTCCTTAAGGAAGCCATCAAGGAATGCCATTTTGACGTCCATTTGCTAGATCTCATAATCATAAAATGCAGCAATTGCTAACATGATTCAAACAAACTTCAGCATCGCTACGGGTGAGAAAGTCTCATCATAGTCAACTCCTTGAACTTGTCGATAACCCTTAGCGACAAGCCGAGCCTTATAGACGGTCACATTACAATCCGCGTCAGTCTTCTTCTTAAAGATCCATTTATTTTCAATGGCTCGCTTATCATCAGGCAAGTCCACCAAAGTCCACACTTTGTTCTCATACATGGACCCTATCTCGGATTTCATGGCTTAAAGCCATTTGTTGGAATCCGGTCCTGCCATTGCTTGTTCATAGTTTGAAGGTTCACCGTTGTCCAACAACATTATCTCCAGGACAGGGTTGCCGTACCACTCTGGTGCGGAACATGTCCTAGTGGACCTTCAACATTCAATAGTAACTTGATCTGAAGTTTCATGATCATCATCATTAACTTCCTCTTCAGCCGGTGCAGGCTCCACAGAAACAACTTCCCGTGCTACGCTACTCTCCGGTTCGAGTGGAGGTACAATTACCTCATCAAGTTCTATTTTCCTCCCACTTACTTCTTTCGAGAGAAACTCTTTCTCGAGAAATGATCCATTCTTGGCAACAAAGACTTTGCCTTCGGATCTGAGGTAGAAGGTATACCCAATTGTATCTTTGGGATATCCTATGAAGACGCACTTTTCCACTTTGGGTTCGAGCTTCTCAGGTTGAAGTTTCTTCACATAAGCATCGCATCTCCAAACTTTTAGAAACGACAGCTTAGGTTTCTTTCCAAACCATAATTCATACGGTGTCATCTCAACGGACTTTGACGGTGCCCTATTTAAAGTGAATGCGGCAGTCTCTAATGCATATCCCCAAAATGATAGCGGTAAGTCGGTAACAGACATCATAGATCGCACCATATCCAATAGAGTGTGATTATGACGTTCGGACACACCATTTCGCTCAGGTGTTCCAGGCGGCGTGAGTTGTGAAACAATTCCACATTTCCTTAGGTGCGTGCCAAACTCGTGACTTAAATATTCTCCGCCACGATCAGATCGTAGGCGCTTTATTTTCCTGTCATGTTGATTCTCTACCTCACTCTGAAATTCCTTGAACCTTTCAAAGGTTTTAGACTTGTGTTCATTACGTAGACATACCCATATCTGCTCAAGTCATCAGTGCGGGTGAGAACATAACGGTAGCCACCGCGAGCCTCGACGCTCATTGGGCCGCATACATCGGTATGTATTATCTCCAACAAGTCAGTTGCTCGCTTCATTGTTCCAAAGAACAGAGTCTTGGTCATCTTTCCCATGAGTCATGGTTCGCGCGTGTCAAATGATTTGAAATCAAAAGACTCCAAAAGTCCATCAGCATGGAGCTTCTTCATGCGTTTGACACCAATATGACCAAGGCGACAATGCCACATGTAAGTGGGACTATCGTTATTAACCTTTCACTTTTTGGTACTCACACTATGGACATGTGTAACATCACATTCGAGATTCATCAAAAATAAACCATTGACCAGCGAGGCATGACCATAAAACATTTCTCTCATATAAATAGAACAACCATTATTCTCAGATTTAAATGAGTAGCCATCTTGCATCAAGCGAGATCCAGATACAATGTTCATGCTCAAAGCTGGTACTAAATAACAATTATTGAGGTTTAATACTAATCCCGAAGGTAGATGTAGAGGTAGCGTGCCGACAATGATCACATCGACCTTGGAACCATTCCCGACGCGCATCATCACCTTGTCCTTTGCCAGTCTCCGCTTATTCTGCAGCTCCTGCTTGGAGTTACAAATGTGAGCAACTGCACCGGTATCAAATACCCAAGAGCTACTATGAGCGTTGGTTAGGTACACATCAATAACAAGTATATCACATATACCTTTAATGTTGCCGGCCTTCTTATCCGCTAAGTACTTGGGGCAGTTCTGCTTCCAGTGACTGGTACCCTTGCAATAAAAGCACTCAGTCTCATGCTTGGGTCTATTCTTGTTCTTCTTCCGGCAACTTGCTTACCGGGCGCGGCAACAACTTTGCGGTCCTTCTTGAATTTCTTCTTACCCTTGCCTTTCTTAAAACTAGTGGTCTTATTCACCATCAACACTTGATGCTCCTTTTTGATCTCGACCTCCGCTGATTTCAGCATCGAGTACAACTCAGGAATGGACTTCTCCATACCCTGCATGTTGTAGTTCATCACAAAGCTCTTGTAGATAGGTGGGAGCGACCGGAGGATTCTGTCAATAACCAAGTCATCTGGGAGATTAACTCCCAGCTGAGTCAAGCGGTTGTGCAACCTAGACATTTTGAGTATGTGCTCACTGACAGTACTATTCTCCTCCATCTTACAGCTGAAGAACTTGTCGGATACGTCATATCTCTCGACCCAGGAATGAGCTTGGAAAACCAGTTTCAGCTCTTGGAACATCTCATATGCTCCATGTTGCTCAAAACGCTTTTGGAGCCCCGGTTCTAAACTGTAAAGCATGCCGCACTAACCAGGGAGTAATCATCAGAGCGTGACTGCCAAGCGTTCGTAACATCTTGGTCCGCTAGGAAAATGGTGGGTCACCTAGTGGTGCATCAAGGACATACAATCTCTTGGAAGCTATGAGGATGATCCTCAAGCTACGGACCTAGTCCGCATAGTTGCTTCCATCATCTTTCCGCTTGGTTTTCTCTAGGAACGCGTTGAAGTTGAGGGTGACATTAGCGTTGGCCATTGGATCTATAATATAGATTGTAAAGACAATTTTAGACTAAGTTCATGATAATTAAGTTCACATAATCAAATTATTTAATGAACTCCCACTTAGATAGACATCTCTCTAGTCATCCAAGTGATACATGATCCATGTCAACTAGCCCGTGTCCGATCATCACGTGAGACGGACTAGTCATCCATGGTGAACATCTCCATGTTGATTGCATCTACTATACGACTCATGTTCGACCTTTCGGTCTTCTGTGTTCCGAGGCCATGTGTGTACATGCTAGGCTCGTCAAGTCAACCTAAGTGTTTCCCGTGTGTAAATCTGGCTTACACCCATTGTATGCGAAAGTTAGAACCTATCACACCCGATTATCACGTGGTGCTTCGGAAGAACGATCCTTAGCAATGGTGCACAGTTAGGGTGAACACCTTTCTTGAAATTTTATTGAGAGATCATCTTATTTACTACCGTCGTTCTAAGCAAATAAGATGTAAACATGATAAACATCATATGCAATCAATATAGTGACATGATATGGCCAATATCATCTTGCTCCTTTGATTTCCATCTTTAGGCCACCATGATCATCACTGTCACCGGCACGACACCATGATCTCCATCATCGTGTCTTCATGAAGTTGTCTCGCCAACTATTATTTCTACTACTATGGCTAACGTTTAGCAATAAAGTAAAGTAATTACATGGCGTTTATTATTGACACGCAGGTCATACAATAAAATAAGACAACTCCTATGGCTCCTGCCGGTTGTCATACTCATCGACATGCAAGTCGTGAATTCTATTACAAGAACATGATCGATCTCATACATCACAATGCATCACATCAAATCCTTTGGCCATATCACATCACAAAGCATATGCTGCAAAAACAAGTTAGACGTCCTCTAATTTATAGTTGCAAGTTTTTACGTGGCTGCTATAGGTTTATAGCAAGAACGTTTCTTACCTATGCCAAAACCACAACGTGATATGCCAATTGCTATTTACCCTAAATAAGGACCCTTTTCATCGAATCCAATCCGACTAAGGCGGGAGAGACAGACACCCGCTAGCCATCTTATGCAACAAGTGCATGTCAGGCGGTGGAACCGGTCTCACATAAGCATACGTGTAAAGTTGGTCCGGGCCGCTTCATCCCACAATACCGCCGAATCAAGATATGACTAGTAGTGGTGAGCAAATTAACAAGATCGACGCCCACAACAACTTTGTGTTCTACTCATGCATAGATTCTATGCATAGACCTAGCTCATGATGCCACTGTTGGGAGACGTAGTAGTAAATCAAAAAAATTCCTACGTGTTCACCAAGATATATCTATGGAGAAACCAACAATGAGTAAGGGGAGAGTGCATCTTCATACCTTTTAAGATCTCTAAGCGGAAGCGTTACAAGAACGCGGTTGGTGGTGTCGTAGTCGTAGCGTTTCAGATCGCGGTGGACTCCAATCTTAGTGCCGAACAATGGTGCCTCCGCGTTCAACACACGTGCAGCCCGGTGACGTCTCCTACGCCTTGATCCAGCAAGGAGGAAGGAGAGGTTGAGGGAGAGCTCCGGCAGCACAACGGCATGGTGACGGTGGAGCTGCGTGGTCTCTGGCAGGGCTTCGCCAAGCACTACGGAGAACGAGGAGAGGGAGGAATAGGGATGCGCCGTGGGAGAAAGAGATGCGTGTCTCAAACAGCCCCAAGGGCACCACTATATATAGGAGGAGGAGGAGGGAGGGCTGCGCCCTAGAGTTCCCACCCTAGGGGCCGGCAGCAGCCCTAGATGGGACTTGGGCGGCAACAAAGGGAGGGAGAGGTGGTGCGGCAGCCCTAGCAGCCCTAGGGTGGGCCTAGGGCCCATATGGGCCTAGGGTTTGCCCCTCCTCTCTCCTTGCTGCGCCTTGGGCTAGGTGAGAGGGGCGCACCAGCCCACCTAGGGGCTGGTTACCTCCACCTTCGGCCCATGCAACTCTCCGGGGCCCGTGGCCCCTCCCGGTGGACCCCCGAAACCCTTCCGGTGGTCCCGGTACGTTATCGGTGACGCCCGAAACATTTTCGGTAACCAAAACCTCACTTCCTATGTATCAATCTTTGTCTCCGGACCATTTCGGAACTCCTCGTGACGTTCGGGATCTCATCCAGGACTCCAAACAACCTTCGGTAACCACGTCCACTATTTCCCTATAACCCTGGTGTCATCGAACCTTAAGTGTGTAGACCCTACGGGTTCGGGAGACACGTAGACATGACAGAGACACCTCTCTGGTCAATAACCCACAGCGGGATCTGGATACCCATGTTGGATCCCACATGCTCCATGATGATCTCATCGGATGAACCACGATGTCGGGGATTCAATCAATCCCGTATACAATTCCCTTTGTCTACCGGTATGATACTTTCCCGAGATTCGATCGTCGGTATCCCTATACCTTGTTCAATCTCGTTACCGGAAAGTCTCTTTAGTCGTTCCACAACACATCATCCCGTGGCTAACTCCTTAGTCACATTGAGCTCATTATGATGATGTCTTACCGAGTGGGCCTAGAGATACCTCTCCGTCAAACGGAGTGACAAATCCCAGTCTCGACTCGTGCCAACACAACAGACACTTTCGGAGATACCCGTAGTGCACCTTTATAGCCACCCAGTTACGATGTGACGTTTGGCACACCCAAAGCATTCCTACAATATCCGGGAGTTGCACAATCTCATGGTCTAAGGAAATGATACTTGACATTGGAAAATCTTTGGTAGACAAACTACACGATCTTGTGCTATGCTTAGGATTGGGTCTTGTCCATCACATCATTCTCCTAATGATGTGATCCTGTTATCAACGACATCCAATGTCCATGGTCATGAAACCGTGACCATCTATTAATCAACGAGCTAGCCAACTAGAGGCTCACTAGGGACACATTGTGGTCTCTATATTCACACATGCATTATGGTTTCCGGTTAACACAATTATAGCATGAACAATAGACAATTATCATGAAGAAGGAAATACAATAATGACCATTTTATTATTGCCTCTAGGACATATTTCCAACAACATCATCATCACATACCCTTGTAAGGTGTGGTAAAAGTTTGGGCGCATTTCGAATAGGCATCACCCGTGGTCGCTTGTAAATTGCACCATATTCGAGGTAGTCTCTCAGTATCGAGAGGGAACGTGTTGGTTTTGTGAAGGAAGTGCAGGTACTATTGCTCTATTTGCCTCGAAACTTGTCATGCTCTCAAAGGAGGCCATTGAATGATACGTGTCATGCCCCCGCATTTTTCTGGCCTTCCTACAATATTTAAGGCATTTATTGCACTTCTAGGGTTTGAACGCTGAAATTTACAAATCTGCAAGGCAACACATGAAATCTTGCCCATAAGCGACATGGGAAATCCTATATGATGTATTTGTGACATGTGTATGACTTGTGTAGATGAGGGAGGGGCAGTCCCAGCCATCCGGGGTTAGAAATTACCTTAGCAACAACCCTAAACCAACCGTTTGAATTATCGAAAAATCTTACGATGCCAGAAATCCTCGGGAGCTGGCACAACGTCATCACATACCCCCTGTAAGGTGTGGTAAAATTTTGGGCGCATTTCGAATAGGCATCACCCGAGGCCACTTGTAAACTGCACCATCTTCGAGGTAGTCTCTCAGTATTGAGAGGGAACATGTTGGTTTTGTGAAGGAAGTGCGGGTCCTATTGCTCTGTTTACCTCGAAACTTCTCGTGCTCTCAAAGGAGGCCCTTGAATGACACATGTCATGCCCCGCATTTTTGTGACCTTCCTGCAATATTTAAGGCATTTATTGCACTTCTAGGGTTTGAACGCTGGAAATTACAAATCTGCAAGGCAACACATGAAATCTTGCCCATAAGCGACATGGGAAATCCTATATGATGTATTTGCGACATGTGTATGCCTTGTGCAAATGAGGAAGGGATAGTCCTAGCCATCGGGGGACGAAATTAGCTTGGCAGCATGCCTGATCCAACCGTTTGAATCCTGAGAAAATCGTACAATGCGGGCATCCCCGGGAGCTGGCACGATGTCATTACATGACTTGTGTAGAGTGTGGTAAAAGTTTGGACATGTTTCGAACATGCCTTTCCTGAGGCCGCTTGTAAAATGCACCATCTCCGAGGTAGTCTCTCGATATCGAGAGAGAACGTCTCAGGTTCGTGAAGGAAATATAGGTCATGTTGCTCGGTTGGCCTCGAAATTTCTCATGCTCTCAAAGGAGGCCATTGAAATGACATTTGTTAGGCGCCCGCATTTTTCTGTCTCACCTGCAATGTTTGAGATATTTATTACACTTCTATGGTTCAAGCAACAGAAATTGCAGATATGGAAGGCGGCACAAGAAATCATGCCCAAAACCGGTATGGAAAATCATGTGTGTTGTATTTGCGACATGCACATGCCTTTTGCAGACGAGGGAGGGGCAGGCCCATCCATCGGGGGTGCAAACTTACCTCGGCAACATGCCTAATCCAAGCGTTTGAATCCTTGAGAAATTGTATGATGCCGGAAATCCTCGGGAGCTGGCACGATGTCATCACATGGCTCCTAGAGGGTGCGGTAAAAGTTTGGGCACATTTCGAAGAGGCCTCACCTGAGCCCGCTTGTAAATTGCACCATCTTCGAGGTAGTCTCTCAGTATCGAGAGGGAACATGTCAAGTTTGTGAAGGAAGTGCGGGTCATGTTGCTCTGTTGGCCTTGAAACTTATTGTGCTCGCAAAGGAGGCCATCGAATGACACTTGCCAGGCCCTCGCATTTTTCTGCCCCCCCTGCAATATTTGAGATATTTATTGCACTTCTATGGTTCTATCGTCTAACATTGCACATCTGCAAGGCGCCACAAGAAATCATGCCTAGAACCGGCATGGAAATTCCAATGTGTTGTATTTGCGACATGTGTAGGCCTTGTGCAGATGAGGGAGGGGGAGACCCAACCATCGGGGTGTGAAATTACCTCAGCAACAGGTCGAATCCAACCGTTTGAATCCTCAGGAAATCATACGATGTCGTAAATCCTCGAGAGCTGGCACGGCATCATCACATAGCTCCTGTAGGATATGGTTAAAGTTTGGGCGCGTTTCGAACAGGACTCACCTGAGCCCGCTTGTAAATTGCACCATTTTCAACGTAGTTTCTCTGTATCGAGAGGGAACATGTCGGGTTTGCGAAGGAAGGGCGGGTCCTATTGCTCCGTTGGCCTCAAAATTTCTCGTGGTCACAAAGGGGTCCATTGAATGACGCATCCTAGCCCCCCGCATTTTTCTGACCCACCTGCAATATTTGAAACATTTATTGCACTTCTAGGGTTCCAGCGTAGGAAATTGTAGATCTGCAAGGCAACACATGAAATCATGTCCAGAAGTGGCATGGAAAATCCTATGCATTGTATTTGCAACATGTGTATCCCTTGTGCAGATGAGGGAGGGCATGCCCAGCCATTAGGGGTGCGAAATTACCTCGACGACATGCCTGATCCAACCGTTTGAATCCTCGAAAAATCGTACGATGCCGGAAATCCTCGGTGCTGGCATGACGTCATCACATGGGCCATGTAGGCTGTGATAAAAGTTTGGTTGCATTTAAAATAGGCCTCACCCGAGGCCACTTGTACACTGCATCATCTTAGAGGTAGTCTATGTATCGAAAGGGAACGTGACAGGTTTGTGAAGGAAATGGGGGTCATGTTGCTCCATTGGCTTCAAAACTTCTTGTGCTCTGAAAGGAGGCCATCAAATGAGACGTGTCAGGCCCCCGCATTTTCCTGACTTCCCTACAATATTTGAGATATTTATTGCATTTCTAGGCTTTCAGCTCCGGAAATTGCAGATCTGCAAGGTGACACATGAAATCATGTCCAGAAGCATCATGGAAAATCCTATGTGATGTATTTGCGACATGTGTATGCCTTGTGCAGACGAGGGAGGGGAAGACCCAACTACGGGTAAATTGAGGGCAACGAAAATAAGACCCATGAAAATTATTTAGGAAAAGATGGGTGAAAGAAAAAATAATAAGTAAACAGTAAACATAAGTGCAATGAAAAATTATTTTAAACCAATTTTGCATAAATATAGGCCTAGTGCCATCATTTGGCACACGACTTATATACCCTATAAGCAGAGTGTTCTCATTTGACACACGACTTATATACCCTATAAGCCAAGTGTTCTCATTTGGCACACGGCTTATTAGTTGCTCCGTGACGGCACCGTCAACCATCTCCGTTATTGGCACGTGGCATATATTTTTGCCGAGGCGAGCTGTAAGCCGAGTGCGTTTTCCACTAAATACCGTGTGCTGCCTTGTAGCCGAGGGTTATTTTATACCACTTGGCTTACTGGCTGCTATAAGCCAAGTGTTTTGTAATTGCCGGGTGTTTTTCTATCAGTACTCGGCTTAGAAGAACATAAGCCGGGTACCCGAAAAATAGCTCTCGGCTTAGAGGCTTTTACACGGCAAACCGTGATTTTCCTATAGTGGTAGTACAATTAATGTATTTTGTATGGGTTGATTGCTAGGAGTAGAGAGAGACAGAACACTCAGTCTACATGGGCCAGTCGGCCTAGTCAGCGTAGCACCACGACAGAAAGGGCCAGTCGTGTTGTGTAGTTTTGGTTATTTGGTTATTTCGGTTAACCAGGTGCTAAAACCGAAATTACTGAATAAATTTCGGTTCTGCAAATTTGACAACCGAAATAGGAACCAGACTTTTCGGTTTTGGTCCATTCAGTTTCAGTTTCGGTTCTTTCGGTTCGGTACATTAGCTATTGGTTAATATGCCCACCCTACTTGCTAGAACATATAAATAATAATGTACTACATATTGATAGACTTAACTACGGTGTTATCACACTAATACCAAAGGGCAGTTATGTTGAGAGAATTCAAAAGTATAGGCCAATATGCCTCTTGAATGCTGTCTTTGAGACCATAGGCATGGTGATACCATCACAAGGGGATGATAATGTGGTAATGAGCCTTCAAAGTTTCCACTATATCCACCTAGTGCCATTCACCTCGGTGTTGTTGAAGCACTTCCACTTGGAACCACCTAATTATTAAGATATAGTCATTGTACAGACCATATTCAATGGCAACCTACAACATTCCATTCGGAGCCACCCAAGCAACCCAGTAAACTTACTCTTACCACGTCGGAAATTCCAAGCAATACAAGTGGAACTTCCGCGGTGTTAACAGAGAGTGCCAATGTTGAAGTGCTCTCTTCAAAGCTGTCGATTGGTTTTCATTCAGACCTACCGATGCACCTGAAAGTAGTTACTTTTTTCACTTTGGAGCCACAGAGCTATTCATATTGGACTCTCCAAGATGTGTAATAAAGTGAGTAACGGTGATATTTCTTGTTCAGTCTGTATATACCCCCATGCATCCCACTAGTTCAACTCAAAGCAAACTCCACTCGATCATATGTTTTGAGACAGAGCTCCACCTCCTTGTACTAATTTCAAATTGATTTATGCTGCAACCATCCAATCAAACCCTTTGGGATATATTCCCCTCTTTTTTCCACTCGTACTTGTCCAAATCCATAGCCAAATCTTGAGAGAGCTAAAATGTTGAGGAGATTAACTTTTGTAGCACACGAGCAAAGGATTCATCATCAATCAAGCTTTGTCTTGCTACTTTTGGATGGTGTGCACCTCCCAGATCGGCTAGGTGTCTCTTGTAAGTCTTTAAGACTATGAAGAACCCAAGAAGTGTGTACAAGCTTGGAGATCGGCTACTACATGAAGGTCTACCTTAGTGAGACTGGTCATTCATGGGCATATGCCATGGTGGAATAGGTGTGGTTTCTATTTTGTGGGTGAGTCCATGGAATTTTGCATCCGAGATCCTTGTGATCTTAGATCCTTCATAGATCGAAGCCTCCATCAACGTGGATGTAAGATAGCGTCAACTATCTGAACCATGGGAAAAACCTTCACCGAGCCAATTGTGTTTGCGAGTCTCTCAACTCTACCTCATTTACTTTTCGCTTCCTATAGTCTAGAGTTACATGTGTAGGGTGCTTTGTAGATTGCTATAAAAGCCTAAGATCCGCCAATAAACTTGAACTCGGGAAAAGAGTCGATTTTGAGCTTAGTAGTCTATTCAACCCCCTCTAGACATACTTATAGATCTTACATTAGGGTTTTAGTCCTTTTAGAGGTGACGCTCGGACTGATGGACGCATTTCTTCTTCAAGTTAGTCTTTCAGTCTCTAGTTTTTGTCAAGTTCGTTCATCGGGACAGATTAGGTAGAGCTCCAGCATAGATTCTCGCAGTGCGTACGCGATGGTGAGATTGGTGTCACGTTCTTGAGATTGATTTAAGGGTTCAATGAAGACGACTGCGGCTTCGAGGTGCTGGTCCTTATGGGCACATGAACAAATACTTACCGGTTGTCATCGATAAGGTCATGCTACCTCTGATATTGGAGTGGCATCAACGGCACGTTCGAGCAGCGATAATGGTGGTTCGGTGGTCCGTAGGCATTTATGCACTTTATGTTATGTTTGAGGTACTTCGTACTTTTGGTGAATCTTTATAATAAATCTAAGTTCTTTTCGCAAAAACTCTACTCACTCTGTTCCACTTTATAATACGCCTTTGTACGTGGCATTTATACCAATGCGCGAGCTAGCGCCTTCATTTGGACGGGAATTGCGCGCCTGCTCGCTCTGTCATAGCATGCGGGTCTGTTGATGGGTTCCTGTGAACCACCCGAGGCTACTTTTGTCCAAGACATCTTATGCGCACTAAATTTGGGAATTTAGGCTAAAAAACTACGTGCATTAGAATATGGAATGAAGGGAGTACAACATTTGTTCGGGGTCATTCAGCCATACTATTTTTCATATACTTCATGCAAATCTCTGGCTTGTTGGAGATCCTGCAGCAATAACTTAGGTAGTACTCCATCCGTACCAAAATAAGTAATTCAAAAATGACTCAACTTTACACTAACTTTAATACAATTGAGTTGGCTTGCCCAGTCAGCGTTGACTGTGGTCAAAACCACTTGACCCACTCAAAACTGAGAACAGGGTTGAGTTTTGCACCTAGTGGTTAGTTGGGGGTGTATTTCGATTGCTTTCGAAGTTGAGGGTTGTAAATCAAACCGACTAGTTAGTTCAAGGTTGAAATATGGACTTTTCTCCTTTTTTAACGCAGTGCAAACGAACTTGCTCACATACATGAGTATACAAAGTTATCCCTATAAACACACGCAATCATATCCTATCCCTATGAGCACATTCGAAAGACTGAGCAGGCACATCATCTTGAGATTGACGAGGTCGTCACAGATAACTTCATAGTCGACGAAAACATCTCCTTTCACTGAACGCACATCACCCAAAACCTAAAATAAATATAGTAAAATGCAAGCACCAATATTAAATCTGAGACTTAAACTCTGATGAACAAGGGATATCAGTGTTCTCCTAACCATCCAACCACAAGTTTGCTTGCCTCTTTTAAGATAACTAGGGATTTTGTTCAACATTCAAAACATTTGGAATACCAACAACGTGAGGAATTTCTTTAAAAGATATTATTATTATTTTAATAAATTCGGTAAATGTATGCCCTAATTTATAAAATTTAAGCTATGATTCGTCAGGGTGTCAGCCTCAGTAAAGCCGAAAAGACACTCTCAGTTGTGTTCTTGCTTAGACCGAAAAGACACCTTTTGGTCTCGCTTAGACTGAAGAGTAGGCCGAAGTTGCATGATCGTTGCCCTTTGGTTTTCCGTGACCGAAGAGACCATTTTTTCTTTCTTCGTCCACCGTCCTTGACCAATTTAGTGTTTCTGCTGTTTTTAAATTATTTCTTGTATTTTAAATATTAGTTTGATAATTTCGTTGTATTTTTAAAATATATAGTTTCTATTTTTGAAGTAAACACGTAGATATTTTGCATCTTACAAAACAAATATTCATATATATATATATACAAAAACATGTTCATCATGTATTTTAAATTTTTCACCGTGTATTCACAAAAATTTCATGACATATCAAACAAAAAAATGTTCATTGCATATCCGAAAATTGTTCACCATATTATAAGAAATGATCGTCGCATATTTAAAAAATGTTGATCATGTATTTGGTAAATGCATGGCATATAAGTATTTAGGAAATATTCAGCATGTATTCAGAAAATGCTCATGATATGCAAAAGAAGTGTTCATCACGTATTTATAGCATGGTAGCCGCGTATTAAAACATGTTGATCCTGTACTAAAAAATGGTCATCGTGTACTAAGAAAAGGTTCAACCTGTATTAAAAAATGTCATCGAACACTAAAAATCTATCGTCGGGTGATAGATAAATTGTTAATCGAACCTAAAAAAGATAAAATGTTATTCTTATAACCTGGAAATGTTCATCGTGTGTTAAGAAACTGTTCAACCTGTATGCATAAAACACTATCATGTAGTAAAAATATATTCATCATGTATTTCAGAAATGCTTAATCATGTAATCCAAATATTTTCATCGTGTACTTCAAAATATTCATCATGTATTAAGAAACTGTTCAACCTATCTTAAAAAATGTCATCATAAATTAAAATAATATTAATCAACCAGAGGGAGAAGAAACAACGCGATGTGACACGTGAATAATATTACTAGGGTTTTGGGCAAATATATATTTAAAAAATACATATTTTTTAACACAAGCACGGAGCACTAAATTGATTAAGATTGGGAAGACAACCGGATGAACAAAGAAAAGAAAGAAAAATGACTCTTTAGTGATAGAAAAGCCGAAGAGTGCACCGGCGAAACCCAAAAACTCTTCGGCCCAGTTTTGCCACTCTTCGGCCTAAGTGAGACCAAAGAGTGCCTTTTCGGCCTAAGCGAGACCAAAGACTGTTCTTCGCCCTAAGTGAAACCAAGGAGTGCCTTTTTTCGGCTTTAGTGAGACCGACGGGGTCATACTTTTAAAATTTACAATTTTAGGCATACATATTGCGAATTTGTTAAAAAAAATTCTTCCAATGTCAGACACAATCCCTAACCACACATGGCGTCCAACAGAAAGAGCTTCAAAATTGGACTCCCTAGACTTAAAACAGAAACTAACACTATCAAAATTTGTTCTACTGAATTCAGTTTGCATCATTTTCTCATGCTTCGATCATGAGTGAATATTCTTTATGTTGTTAATGACTTCAAGGAAATCTGACGCAATGATTAGCTTCCCAAGGATAAGATCCTGTGAAACCCTTCCTATCTATAGTCTGATAGATGTCTAGCGTCAGACTAGTCCAACACCGTCGATTCAAATAAAATCCGACGCCTCATAAATTATGCTCTTATGTAAGGAGAAAAAACATCGGTAGGGAATTAACTACCCGCAGCCCCGCGCGTAAACCTCTCCCTAATCTCTCCCGATTTTACTCGCAATCGCACCGGCCCGATCTCCTCCACCCTGTCCAGATCCCTTCCCCCTTCCTCGCACGCAGCTTCGTCCCGCTCTCCTCGTCGTTGAGCAGCAAAAACACCCAATCGGCCAGCTTCGCCCCTGCCTCTCCACACCCCATCCACTAATCAATCCACCATCCTCATCTATGATTTCTGCCCTTTTTAGGTCAAATCAGGTGCGCCAGCGGCTGAATCGGCTACCGGAGTAGCACCGGCCGACCGGACAACCTATAGTGGATTGTAAAATCCGTCTCCACCACCCCAATTACAAGCGGCTTTATATTGAAATCAAAGGTATTGCAGTCCACGTGCCGCCCCAGATTTGACTACCAACACTCCAACAACCGAATACTCATTCGTTTCCTGGTATAGTTTTGGACTCCGGTGTCCCCCTCTTTGAAGAGCCCCAGATCGGAGTTGAAGGTTAGCGTGTCAATCGCCGATGCAAAGAACATTTCCATTATTTGAAGTATTCGGTTGTTGGAGAGTTTTTTAACTCTGTCACATGCTTATGTACTCTGGTTGCAGGAAGCACATAAGAAGTTAGGAAGAAGCATCACATATCTCTGCATGGCAACAATGCAAGGGACAAGGTCCTTACACTTTTGATTCCATTGCGTGTCACCGTAGTAGAGGGTTTGGAGCTTACTTACTACCACAGAAGCAAATTCTATATTTAGCGGAGACACACGATCATCACCATGGAAGCACTCCCAATGTTACTTGATATAGTTTTTCTTTTTCTTTTTAATGGAAAAATATATTTGTATGGAAGCAATTCTTCTAGTCTCTGAAATATTATCGTAATGATTTGGAAGCAAAGTATATATCTCTCGAAGCAAGGCATCGGTTTTATTGCAAGAAAACAAATTCTGAATTCTTTCTAATCAGATTCCAAATCCTATGGATGCAAATACTCATATCTTTGGATGCAAATTCCAAATTCTTTGGAAAAAAATTCCTATTTATTTGGTTACAAATACCAGATTCTTTGAAGAACAAGTTCCCATTTAATTTGTTTGTAAGAGTCTGTAATAATGGTAGAAAAGATGTTTCAGATTCCAAATTCTATGGATGCAAATTCCAAATATGGTGGATGTAAATTTCAAATTTGGTGGAGGCAAATTCCTATTTATTCAGATGCAGATACAAGATTCTGAGAACAAGTTGCAATTTTTTTTGAAAGAGTATGTACTAATGGTTAAAAAAAGATGTTTGATCGAAGCATGCATTTGTTGGAAGCAAGGTGTCTGTAGAGCTTAGACGATGCAAAATACATTTCATGTTGGACAAATTGAAATAATATACATTTGATATGGAAACAAAATTGCTAGCCGATAGAACCAAAGTGAATCGATATGCTTCCACTATTAATAGAACATGAACTGCATCATATGCATCCGGTTTGCCACATGCACCGTTTCAAATACTGCAGATTTTGAAGCATGAAGAAAGCAATCCGAAAAAATACCAATTTATGTGTAGGACGCATCGATTTATATGGAAGCAAGCTACATATACTATACTAGAGACCTACGTTAAAAGGTCTAGCAATCAACCTGCTCCCCGCAAAAATAAATAAATATTCAACCTGCTGAAATCCAACGCCGGAATCAAGGGTAATCAGCATTAACTAGTTTCAGTTTTGGGTTCACTCAACGGAAGGTGCCTTGCTTATCCAACGGGTGCATGGATCCAATCCAACGCCTCTTTACTAGTCTAATAGAATGCTAGGCATCAGTAGTCTGATGCCTAGTGGTTCCCTAAGATCCTAAGCCAATGCTAGCGTCTCAAGCGCTTCCAAGGCTGCCAGGTCTATCAGCCTTTGCACAAACAACAATTTGCGGCTACCAAGAATTTTCCTAATGCATCTTTGCAGATTGTCGCTGCTACTCCTTTGTTGTCAAGGGTTGAGAAACCTCCATCCACATTAAATTTGCATGCATCACCATTGGGATGGATCTAGCATCGAGGACTTGTAGTTATTGTTGGAAATAGGACCAATTTACCATATGATTTTATTAACAGAAATAGTAGATAAATCATGACTATCATAACAGTTCTAAGAAAAGTCATGCAATCATATAAAGACTATGCAAATAGCATCTGAAGTGGTAAGTGTGAACGGAACATGTCTAGAATAGAGACTAGAAAAACAAATTGTGGCAAGAACATAAACAAAATGAATGCGAACACGTACTGAGTTGAAGCAGCAGCAGTGGGATTGGTTTTGGCGTTGTCACCGGCTATGTTGTCGAAGAGGTTGTTGACGTCCAGGAAGAAGTCGTCATCTGGGAAGTGGTCGTCGGAGTCTGTGGCGTCCGTGATGAAGAAGCCAGTAGTCGCGTAGAGTAGCGGGGTTTCGGAGGCCTACTGTCCCAACCTGCCGTGCATGCCGCAAGACGGATGGGGAAGAATCTAGTAGTATCTTAGAGATTGAAACTCGATGGCGTGAGGAAGATGATGTTCTGGTGTCTCTATGGAGAGGAGCGATCTCTCTTTTATAGGCATAGGAGAAAGAGGCGAATAGCAGCGACGGTAGGCAAAGCAAAAGAGGGAGGCGAAATGAACAAACAACAGACGAAGAGTGCAACATTCATATTCAATCTCCACTACAGCTAAGCCTTTCAGCTCCCGAGTGACCTTTCGTATACCAGTCGTGTGTGTAAAAATTTAGACATCAGCTCGGCTCATTCCCGCAACCCGTGGAGCGTTGTGAAGAGGCATGGCGAGACAGGCGGAGAAGGAGGAGCGCGCGTGTATGTCTCTCTTGTTCTCATGCTCATACATGTGGTGAAACATCCTCCCTTATAAGGAGGTCCAACTCCTACCAAACTAGCAATGTGGGACTAAACTTTAGTCCCACCTCTTGCCTTGCACGAATGGGCTTAGTGGGCCTCTAGGATTTACTAGGAATTCTAAAACTGGTTATTGGGCTGGGCGATATATGGATCAAATTCCAGCAATCCCTCACCAGATCCTAGAGGCACACACAATTTTCCTTTGGTTCCAAAGCACTCTTTATATACCGGTATTGTAGTGAAGACTGTTAAGTAACTTCCACCTAAAACTCTCATAGATTGTGACGTTAACAATCAGACTCATATTGGTGTGTTCTTCAAAAGATGTTCGGTAGGATAACATCTCTGCTTAAATAAGCCACTTAGGACACATTAAGATATATATCAACCTGCCATGCAGATTAGGAAAGTATTGCATCTTCATGGAGTGGTATTTATAATAGAAGGATAACCTCTTCTCAGTTAATCAACAACTTGTCTTCCATATCTAATTCACAGGATTGCCGATCACATATACTAGGTTACCACCGTGAACAACTCATATTTTGGGTCTCATACACATCTTCTTGATGCATTATCTATCACATTACGTGATAGACCCTTAGTAAGGATTTGCCGGATTTTTAGATGTTCGAATATAGTCCAATGCGATAACTCTGGAGTTTCTCATTTCCTGACCGACTTTAACCTTCTCTGAACATGTCTTGATGACTTCATGTCATCCTTTGAACTACTCACTTTGGTGATCATAGTTTGATTGTCGTAGTTTATAAGAACACCCGGTACGGGTTTCTCAACAACCGGTAAGTCATTCAAGAGCAGACAAGGCCAATCTGCTTCAACTGTAGTTGTATCGAGTGCTTTTTGTTCTGCTTCCATTGTCGACCTCGTTAAGATGGTCTGCTTGCAAGACTTCCAAGAAACAGTGCCACCACCATGAGTGAATACATATCCGCTCGTGGCCTTTATATCATCAGCATCAGAGATCCAGTTTGAGTCACTATACCCTTCAAGTACTTTTGGGTACCCAGTGTAGTGAATTCCATAACTCGTAGTGCCCTTCAGATAGCGCATAACTCTTTCTAGAGCTTTCCAACGATCATCTCCTGGTTTTGAGACAAACCGACTTAGTTTTCTCATAGCAAAAGAGATGTCAGGTCTCGTAGCGCTGGCTAAATACATAAGCGAGCCAATTATCTAAGAGTATTTCAATTGATCTCTAGCAATTCTCTGATTCTTTCGAAGCAACACACTAGCATCATAAGGTGCTGGAGAGGGCTTGCAGTCACTATAACCAAAGCGACTCAAGATCTTTTCCACATAATGAGATTGAAGCAATGTAATACCACCATCATCATCTCTCAACAGCTTGATATTCAAAATAACACCAGCTACTCCTAAATCCTTCATCTCGAAACAACGAGATAGAAAATCCTTGACCCCCTTAATAACATTCATATTTATTCCGAAAATCAATATGCCATCAACATACAAGCAAAGGATAACTCTCTCGCCCCCACAATGGCGATAGTACACACACTTGTCAGCTTTGTTTACAACAAATCCTGCAACTGTTAAAGTTCTTTCAAATGTCTCATGCCACTGCTTAGGTGCTTGCTTAACTCCATACAAAGATTCAACAATTTGCACACTTTCCCTTCCCGACCGTCCACTATAAACCCATCTGATTGTTCCATATAAATTTCCTCGTCGAACTCCCCATTTAGGAATGCAGTCTTAACGTTCATTTGATGAAGGAGAAGACCATGTGAGGCAGCTAGTGAAAGTAGTACTTGAATAGTGGTCAGTCGAGCCACAGGTGAGTAAGTATCAAAGAAGTCTCCACCTTCCTTTTGGGTATAACCGTTGGCCACGAGCCATGCCTTGCACTTCTCAATAGTACCATCAGGCCTAAGCTTCTTCTTGAATACCCATTTGCACCATATAGGTTTGCACCCATAAGGACGATCAATTATCTCCCAAGCTTCATTTGCCAAGATGGAATCCATCTCACTACGGCCCGCTTCCTTCTAGGAGCAACAGCTTCAGATGCATAAGCCTCTGCAAAAAAACCAGGAGTGTCATCTATGATATATACAAGAAAATCATCACCAAACGACTTTGCAGTCCTCTGTATCTTGCTCCTTTTAGGAGACTCACTATTATCCTCCACATGACCTTCAAAATGTTGCGTTGCAATGGTAGGTTCAAAAATTGCAGCTACATCTTGACTCGATGAACTAGGCAACTCCTGATTTGATGAGCTACCCATATCCTTCGTGGAAAAGACATCTTCGAAGAAAGTCGCATAATTTGACTCCATGATTGTACCGACATGCATGTCAGATACCCCAGATTTTATAAACAAGAATCTATAACAAATGCTATGAAAAGCATTGCCTAGGAAAACACAATCCACAATTTTTGGTCCAAGCTTTCGCTTCTTTGGAATTGGTATATTGACTTTTGCCAAGCAACCCCAAGTTCGTAGGTAAGAGAGTTTTAACCTCTTCTTTTCCCACTCCTCGAATGGAGTTATATCTTTGTACTTCGTGGGAACTTGGTTTAGGACATGACATGTAGTCAATATCATCTTCCCCCACCATGCCTTGGAGAGACCCGATGTGTCTAACATGGCATTGACCAAATCAATAAGAGTACGGTTCTTTCTTTCGGCCACCCATTTGACTGAGGTGAATAGGGAGCTATCCTCTCATGGATTATACCATGTTCCGCACAAAAAGAATCAAATTCATTGGAAAAATACTATCCACCATGATCGGACCTAACCCTCTTGATTTTCCGATCAAGTTGGTTTTCCACTTCAGCTTTATAGATCTTGAAGAAATTTAAAGCCTCATCTTTTGATTTTAAAAGATACACATGGCAGTATATAGTGGAGTCATCAATTAACATCATAAAATATTTCTTTCCACCTTTCGTCAAAACACCATTCGTTTCACAAATATCTGAATGTATGAGTTCTAGTGGCTCAAGATTTCTTGTTTCCACGGTTGTATGAGACTTACGAGGTTGCTTAGCTTGCACACAAACTTGACACTTAGATCCCTTGACAATGGTGAAGTTGGGGATTAAGTTCAACTTGACTAGCTGCATCATACAACCAATATTAACATGACAGAGACGTGAATGCCAGACATTTGATTCACTATTGTTGCAAACATGATTAACAACTTTATTATGAACGCCTGACAATGAAAGTGTGAACAAGCCTCCTGACTCATAACCTTTACGAACAAAAGTTCCATACTTGGATATTACAAATTTATTGGACTCAAAGACAAGCTTGTAGCCATATCTACACAGAAGAGATCCGCTAACAAGATTTATATTGACGGAGGGGACATAATGCACGTCCTTCAGCCGCACGATCTTCCCTGAAGTAAACTTCAGATTGACCGTGCCAAAACCACAAACAAAAGCACTTGAACCATTACCCATCAGAACGGAAGTGATCCTTGCAGCCTAGTAAGAAGAAAGTATGGAAATATCACCACATACATGCATATTAGCACCCGTGTCAATCAATCAATTAGGGGAACACCATACTGAGAGAATAGTGGGATGTATACCATACCGAACAACCTTCATCTCAGTGTCACCAATGATAACATTGGTGATCTTGTCACCTTTCCCATGTTGATGCTTGTCATAACGGTTAGGGAAACTAGGTGCCCAATGATCAGGATCTTCGAAGATATGACAAACACCTTTCTTCTGGTCATTCTTCTTCTTGAAGTTGGTTTACTACGAATCCTTGTTCTTCCCATCAAACTTTCCCTTCCCATCAAACTTGCCCTTGTTCTTGAACTTGTGGGGCTAGAAAGTTTTCTTCCGTACCAGATTGGCACTAGAACCTCCCTCCATACCTGGAGCACATATGTCTTTTGCTCTCGCCTTTTCTTCCACATCAAGAGTACCAATGAGACCCGGAACGGAAAACTCCTACCTCTTATGCTTCAGAGAGGTAGCAAAGTTCCTCCATGGGGGAGGAATCTTAGTGATGATACCTCTGACAACAAACTTCTCTGGTAACATAGAATTGAAGTGCTCAAGTTATCTAGCAAATGACTGTATCTCGTGAGCTTGCTTAACCACGGAGCGCTCATCAGTCATCGTATAGTCATAGAATTGTTCCATGATATACAACTCAGTGTTGGCATCCTAGAGCTAAAACTTGGCCTCGAGTGCGTTCCACATATATTTTCCATTGTCAATTGACGCTTAAGCATCAACTATGTTCTCTCCAAGAATACTCAAGAGAGCGGCCTTAAACAAGGTATCGGTTTTCTGAAAAGCTTGTTCCTGTTGAGGATCAAGAATTCCTTCCGGTTTTCCAAGATTGGCGTCATAGCAGATCATGGTTTGAAACCATAGAATGGCCCTCACACACCACCTCTTATAGTGCTCACCCTCAAACATAGGATGTCTCATGGAAGCAGCAAAACCACTCGGGGTAAATTGACGACAATAAGGTTTTTGGATTGTTGAAAATATGAGCAATTTACCATATGATTTTATTAACAAAAATAGTAGATAAATCCTGACTATCATAGCAGTAATAAGACAAGTCATGCAATCATACAAATAGTATGCAAATATCATATGAAGTGGTAAGTATGAACATGACATATCTAGAACAGAGACTAGAACAACAAACTATGGCAAGAACTCAAACAAAATGAACGCGAACACGTTCTGAGTTGCAGTAGGAGTAGTGGGATTGGCGTTGACGTTGTCACTGGCCATGTTGTCGAAGAGGTTGTTAACGTCGGGGAAGAAGTCGTCGTTTGGGAAGTGATCGTCGGAGTCTGTGGCGTCCGTGATGAAGAAGCCAGTAGTCACGCACAGCGCTCCCCAAAAACCTTATCACCCTTTTCCCATAAAGGACTCAAAATGGCGGGTTTCAGGGGCCTACTGTCTCGACCTGCGGTGCATGCTGCAAGCCGGGATGGGGAAGAATCTAGCAGTAACTTAGAGATTGGAACTCGATGGTGTGAGGAATATGACGTTCTAGTGTCTCTCTGGAGAAGAGCAACCTCTCTTTTATAGGCATAGGAGAAGGAGGCGAATAGGCAGTGATGGGAGGCGAAGGAATAGAAGGAGACGAAACGAACAGACATCAGCCGAAGGGTGCATTGGTCGTATTCAATCTCCACTACAGCTAAGCCTTTCAACTCCCGAGTGACGTTTCGTATACTACTCATGCGTGGCAAAAATTTAGACATCGGCTTGGCCCATTACCGCAACACGCGAAGCATTGTGACGTGGCGTGGTGTTGCGTGGCGTTGGCGGGTGGTGGAGGAGGAGTGCGTGTGTATGTCTCTCTTGTTCTCATGCTCATACATGTGGGGAAACATCCTCCCTTATAAGGAGGTCCAACTCCTACCAAACTAGCAATGTGGGACTAACTTTAGTCCCACCTCTTGGTTTGCACGAATGGGCTTAGTGGGCCTCTAGGATTTATCAGGAATTCTGAAACTAGTTATTGGTCCGGGCCATATATGGATCAAATTCCAGCAGTTATCTCATGTGGAGCTTGACCACGAGCATTCTTAACCGAAACAATCTGTAGGTCCTCCTAGTACTTGTTGATGAATCCCATGGTAGTGAGTGGGCTCTAAAAGTGGCCATAATCAATTTCTCTTATCCTTTCCTACCATATTTCCCACATTGTGACCTACACCCATGCAAGCTTCTCTTCTTTCAGAGTCTCAAACAGCCAGAAAAGCCAAAGCCTTGCATCTTCTACTTGATTCAATATCACATGCTCCAAAGCTTCCTCATCTCCTAATGCCCATACACACCTCGACATCAGACAATTGAAGAGAAAATGAGACCATGAGTCAATTGGTGACTTACATATTGAACATTCTAGCGAGTCTACCATATTTCGCTCGTGCCTCACAAATCCCATTGGTAGGGAAGTGTGAGCCAATCTTCATACAAAAGTGCGCACCTTCAACGGGACCTTTACTTTACAAAGTGATGGCCAAGATTTGTTTGTTGTTTGTGTGCTTGAATGGCTCAGCCTAGGCTCTAGCCAATCCTCCCTTTGCTTCCTGATTGCACACATCATCCTATACGCTAATCGCACTGTGAAACCCCCTCATTTTTCATAGTACCATGAACAAAAGTCTTCCTGCACCCGTGAACTGAGAGGAATATTTAGTATCACATCAATGTCTGGAGCAATGAAGTGTTCCAAAAGTAATTGTATGTCCCAAGATCTCATCACTAGATGGATGAGCTCGACCACAACTTGAGGCGGGTCATTAGATTTAATACATATGGGCCAAAGCTTCTAGTCCCTGGACTGCCAGTTCTCGGACCATATGTGTGTGGATGTGCCTGATCCGATGCGCTTGATGAGACCTATTGAGAGAATGTCTCGTCCTTCCAGAAGTGAACGCCACACTTGCGAAGGGTTCGAGACTAGCGTAGCATCCAAAAGATAGTCTAATTTTTTTGATGTTTTGGGTTTCGTTATATGAGCGCTTTTCCTTCCTATAATGGCTATACTCATATTTTAGTTGTTGTTGATTATGCTACTAAGTGGGTAGAACCTATTCCAACTAGTAGTGCTGATCACAACACATCTATTTAAATGCTTGAAGAAGTTATCTTCCCAAGGTTTGGAGTCCCTAGATATTTAATGACTGATGGTGGTTCACATTTTATTCATGATGCATTTACATAAAATCTTAGCTATATATGATCTCAACCATATAATTTCCTCATCTTATCATCCTCAGTCTATTGGTCAAGTTGAATTGAGCAATAGAGAAATATAATTAATCTTGCAAATGACAGCTAATAGATCTAGGAAGAACTGGTCTAAGAAACTTGATGATGCATTGTGGGCATATAGAACTGCTGATAAAAATCTCATGGGTATGTCTTCTTAAAAATGGTTTATGAAAAATCTTGCCATTTACCTCTTGAATTAGAACATAAATCTTATTAGGAAATTAAAGAATAGAACTATGATTTTAAACTCGTTAGTGAAAAGAGGTTATTTTATATGAATTATCCAGACGAATGGAGGACACAAGCCTATGAAGATGCCAAGTTGTTTAAGGAAAAAGTTAAAGATGGCATGACAAAAGAATACAAAAGGGAATGTAATGTTGGTGATCAAGTTCTATTATACAACACTCGTTTCAGATTCTTTGAAGGAAAACTTCTCTCTTAATGGGAAGGACCGCATATCATCGAGGAAGTCTATTGCCCAGAGCTATCAAGATTAACAATCCCAAAGGCAAAAATCCTAAGGTGGTTAATGGGGGAAAGAATTAAACATTATATTTCAGGTACACCCATCAACAAGGGAACCAACATTATCCGAATGATGACACCAGAGGAATACATAAAAGAGACATTCCAGAACCGTGAAAAGGAGTAGGTATGTGATACGGTAAGTAATCTGGCTCCAAAAGTTCCATAAAAGAACCTTTTGCTCATTTCAGAATAAATGAAAAAGTACAAAAATAATGAACAATTAGGAAAGTACATGAGGGATCGATGAGCTTGGGGGGCACGCCCTACCCCCGAGTGCGCGCTGTGTGAGATCATGACTCCCCGTGGACTTTCCCGATTCCATTTTCCTTTCATAGACTGGTCCTGGACGGGAATTTTTTTATTATATATGCTCCTCGTTGTTTTGACACCTTATCGCAAGTTTCTCCTCTCTTCTTGTTTCAGGCTGTTTTCCTGACAGATCTTGAAGCACCAGTTGGATGGGGAGAGCTATGTTTCACACCTCACCTCAGACCCCAAGGTCTATGGGGATCTTGATCCCTATGGATGGACAAAAAATGAAGAGGAGGATGCCGATCTGAAGAGGATGGAATCCTCGAGAGAAGAAGAAGGGGCTCCTCTATGTCAACCTGGAGTATGCATGTGGAGTTCAAAAAGTTGACCTTGCGAAATAAGGTCATACCCTTGAATACTCATTTTACCCCTTATCATCGTGCTCATGTGGATGCTTCTTCCTCTTCCATAGCCGAAATTCATCCTTTGTTGGATGGTGCTTTGACTGTCACAAGAAAGCTTTGCAAGGGGAACTTGGACCTTACACAGGAAGTCGGTAAGCTCAAAGAGGATATCCGTCCCTTAAGAGGAATAACGAAGAATGTCGGTCCATCATCAACCAAGAAGGAAATTTGAGTACACGGGTATGGGCACCACCCTTTGCATGTTTCAAGCTTGGGGAGGTGCCACGGTATCGTGTCACCATCACTTTTACCATCATTACCTATAACAATTCGATCGTTAGTTATTTTATGATTTAGAAGAATAAAATCTTAGTATGATCCAGTCTCGAGTGCTTGTTTCATGATCTATCTATCCATGTAATCGAGTGCGAGAGTTATATAATAAAGAGTAGTTCGAGTTTGGTTTCTTTACCCTCTTGCTTCAGTATTAAAAATAAAAATAATAAATAAATAACATCAGTCGCTAATCCCATGGGGAGTGATGACTTCACATAAAAAGAAGCATAATTGATGAATTCTATTGCACTTTGAAAACCATATCCTTGGTCATTGATGCAATTCATGAAAAAGTAGTAACGAAAGAGAGGTCTCACATATAAATATACTATCTTGGACATCTATTTTGATTATAAGCCCCCATCAAATATTTTATGTTTGATCAGCTAGTTGATATTGGACAAGGAAGACACCATAATGGGTTATGTTTGCTTATATTCACATAGAATTTATATTTTCATGGATCCTCTAACATGTGGTGATTTCTCATATTCTTTTGCTAGCCAAAAATTCACACTAAGTTGAGATACTACTTGTGCATACAAATATCCTTAAACCCACTTTCTTGCCATGAGAGTCCACCATATCTACCTATGGATTGAAAAATATCCTTCAAGTAAGTTGTCACCGGTGTAAAAAAATTGCTCCTAAATATGTATGATCTTTTATTGTAAGGGAAAATAAACTTTGTATGAACTTGTGATGGTAAAGAAATAAAAGCGACAAATTGCTTAATAAAGGTTGCTATCACAAGGGTCAATATAAAGTGATGTTCCTTTCCATTAAGAGTCGCACATACAAACGAAAAAGCGCATGACAACGAGTGCTTCCCTCTGCGAAGCGCCTATCTTTTACTTTTCTATACTTATCTGTATGCAAGATTTAATAATGTTCATGCTTATTCCACTCTCAATTATTCTCCACTTGGCAAGCATCATATGATAGGGAAAGATCCACACATATATCCGGTAGGATGTAGGTAATCACGAGTTATTATTTTTGAAGTTATCCTGGAGATAAATAAGTTTGGCGGTGAAAATTATGAACACCCATCTTCCTATGTGTTTCACTAAAACTTTTTGCTCCATAAATATGATAGCGTTAGCAACCATAGAAGACCAAATGATAGTTGAGTATGTGAACTTGCTAAACAAAGCCCTTACATAGAATCTTTCTAAAAATATGATGGATTGCAATTGTTTCTGACTAAATCATGGTTTGTTAGTTTTCAATGAATTTCATGGTTTATACCTTAGCTTGTGAATGAATTATCACTTCTTCATGAGAATTTTTCTGATGCTATCACTAGTGGAGAAACGACTAGCCACAACTCTTGTTGGTGGAGCGCCATTTCCCTCCAACGCCTGCACTAATATTTTCAAATAGTGCCAACCTTGGCTAAATTTGCACGCCATGGCTAATGACTTAGTGCTAGACTTGCACACTAGGCCCATGCTAGCACTATCCGTTTTAACTGCCTCCCCAGTAAAAAACAATCTCTGTAGCGACCCGACCTGAAAGGCCAAGTCTCCGGTGTTTTCCGTACCATCCCAAGATCATGCTGGTACACACACGGTACATCAATGTATATATCAAAGGGAAATCACACAGCATTATATTAATCGCAATCTCATATAGAGTCCTTTATTACAATAAAAATTACAATAAAGTGGCTAAAGGCCAACTCATGAGAATATCTAAATCTTGCGGAAGCGTCGAAGGTAGATGAGTCCATCTGACTCCAAGGGCATCTCACTGAGCATAGAACGCGTCCTCACTCCTGGTCGGAAAAATACTCTGCAACATGATACGTTGCAGCCGTGTAGGTCAGCATATGGAATATGCCGGCAAAGTCACAAGAGAGGGGTGAAAATAATCAGCTAGTCTATATGCTTATATGGCAGGTGGTGGTGTAAGTTTTGTGTAAAGCCAAGTTTTTCCTACATCGAAGGGGGTTAAGCAAAATATTACTAAGTTGGTTGATTAATGAGATGGTTCCACCAACCAATTCTCATACCCAAAATTATTAAATACCCACATCATCATATTATTTGTGTTGAGAGTTCCGGAAGTTCCAAATCCTTTGGCTCAAGTCGTCCATAACCGTGGACACGGCTAATCGATTAGGTTTAAGTACTCTGCAGAGTTTTGCACACATTCCCCACAAGATTTGGTCGCCTCCGTTTGATTTCTCGCACTTCAGGGTGTTTGAGAAACGGATGACCAAAACATGGTCTTCCAAAGGGTTTCCCTGCGACTCTGACGGTGCCCATCCTTTCCTACCGTTCTTCTACCTCTCGTAGCACCGCCTGTCCAGGGTCACCACGATATCCAACCAAGCCAGAGCCCATAATGACTTGTGGCTGTGCAGGTAAGCCTTGGGTTTTAAAGCATCCATCCATCTCTTTGTGCCTGGGTGGACCTTTCCGCGTGAATACTGGCCATCTCCAGCATCACCTAGGCTAACCACTGGTTTCTCCAGGGTGCCGTTCAACCATCATCCACCCAGAGGTATGTTGAAAACTTGGAGTATTGAAATCTTGATCATTATGTAGGTCTTGAAATTATTAACTCTCTCAACTCCCATGAATCACACAACCAACCCCGTCTACTATTAGCATAGCAAAAATAAAACAACGTTTCCCGGGGCCAATGTTGTCAAAGGGGTTGAGAGAGGTATCTACCACATGATACTACTACAATGTAACCAAGTTTCCAACTAACCTATCTTGCATGCAACTGGGGAGATGGTAGAACTAATGCAAATAAAACATGGGTAAAACATGATCAAAGTGACTTGCCTGATTGATGATCTTCGTACATGAGTGACTCTAAGTAACAAGCTTCGCACTCCGGATAATCTAACGAAACAAACAATGCACTCAAATAAGCATACAACCATAATAAGTACTCATAACATTCAGCAAAGAAGTACTAAACAAACTATGCAAACAATGCTCAAAAGTCTCTAGCAAGTAAAACACACAAAGTTTGGTTTTTCCAAAGGGGATGATGAAAACACTACTACATAATAAAACTATTTTGAAATAGCAAAACAATTGTTGACAGCAAGGGAAACAATAGAATTTTTTTTTATTAAACAAAGAAAATCAATTTAAGTTTGTTGGGAAAACTTTAGTAAAGTTTATAAAAGTTTTGATAAACACTATATGAATCAACTATAGTTGTACTAACAAAAGAATGAAAACTAAACTTGTTATTTATTAGCAAAACATGTTCTTAACAGAAAAGAATTTACTATTAAATCTGTCTTAGAAAACAGAATTAAATATTATAAAACTTTGTTTGAAGCAGAACCATTAGTTAGTTGTTTTAATCAAATGATGCCTATTTGAAAAGAAGTTGTGATTCCTATGTTAAATGAAATTAAATTAGGCAAATTTATATTTTTATTAACAGTGAGTAAAAACACTAAATGTTTACTAACAGAATCTAATAAACAAAATGAAACCAACATCTAAATCAAACTAATTAAAATTAAGTTTATAAAACTATATTATAATAATAAGCAGATTCTGTTTTTTGGTTAAAACAGTAATTAAATAGATCATGAAAATCCTCATACTATACATGAAGATAGTCCTAACTAATACCAAACAGTAGCAAAAAGAATCATGTCAAAATCTATTTTCAAACTCTAGTTATTCAGATTTGAAGATTTTGAGCAAATTTGATTACATTCAAATTTTATAGTTCAAATTTGAAATTTAAAAGTACAGGGTGAAACTACATGAAAAAATGTGAGCTATTGCAAAAAGAATCAACTCAAAACACTAAAGAGATTAAAAGATATAAGCAAAACAAAATTGGAAAACATTCTGTTAATTAAAACAAAACAGAAAAATAAAAAAAAATTGCGTCGGTCAGGGGGCTACGTGGCGTGATCCGATTGGCTAAGGGGGGGCGTGCGGTAGGTGAATTAGAGCGGACGACCGATCGATAGAAGATACCGGTTCGGTTTAAGTTTGTTCTAATCTGGAACGTTGATTCGGGATCCGACGGTCGAGGGGGCTTACAGGGAGGAGGTTGCCGGCGTCGGGGTACTCCGGCGAGTCCGGTAGCGGCGACGGCGTCGGCGAGGTATTCCGGTGGTCGGGGAAGAAGGGGAAGTGGTCCGGGCGACGGGGACGGTCCTCCGGAGACGATTGGTGGCGACGGCGAGGCGAATGATGGTCGGAGGTGGTGGCTACGGTCGACGGCGAGCTTCGGCTTGGGGTAGCTCCGGCGAGCAATTGGCAGCGTTCCGGCGAGGGGGAGAGGGGGGGCTCGGGGTGAATGGGTGCGGGGAGTGGTCCGGTTCTTATAGAGGCTCGGGGGGTGCGGGAGTTAAGAGGGGAGAGAGAGATCCGGCGAGGGGGAAACTGCCGGCGTCGGATCCGGTGAGCGCGGGGGAGGGAAGACGATGACCGTTTCGGGCAACGGTCGGTCGGGGGTGGGGCCCGGTGTCAGTGAGAGAGAGGGGAGTGAATGCGCTCGGTCGGCCGACCGGTAACGGTTTCGGCTTTTAAAGCCGGTGGGCCGGCCCGTTTAATACCGGAAACGGTTACCGTTTCTTTTTAATAATTTCCAAAGACATTCAAAAACTTTTAAAGCATTCAAATCATCTCTAAATATAGGGGTATTATATATCAAAATTAACAGAATAATAAATGTTATTTAATGAACATTTCTATTCTGTCATTTGAACACTTTGAAAAAATATTATTTTCAGAAATTGCCTAATTGTTTTTAGATCCTTTTTTGCAAATATTTTCAAAATAACCCCTGGTTATTTTGTTCAAATAATTCACCAATTAGACCCTGGTGTGGAGTGTCATGTTACTCCTCTCTTATTTTGAACATTTAACCAAATTTTCAAATAGGGGAAGCAACATAGGGAAAAGTAGAAAGGACTTTCAGAAAAATCAGAAATGGCATTTCAACTAACACATACAATCAAGCAATGGTGATGATAGATGCATAGCTATATTCATAACATTCCAAAATGGAAATTTTGGGATGTTACAAACCTACCCACCTTAAGATGAATCTCGCCCTCGAGATTCGGGTTGGCTAGAAAATAGGTGCGGATGGTCTCTACGAAGATCTTCTTCGCGTTCCCAGGTGGCTTCTTCCTGAGTATGGTGACTCCACAAAACTTTGCAGAACTTGATAATCTTGCTGCGGGTAACTCTGTTGGATGTCTCGAGGATTCTGACAGGCTTCTCCTCATAAGTCAGATCACTTTCAAGCTGTATGGCCTCTAGGGGCACTGTATCTCTCAAAGGGATGTCGGCCATCTCAGCATGACATTTCTTCAGCTGGGACACATGGAACACATTATGAACTTCGGATAATCCTTCTGGCAATTCCAGTTTGTATGCAACTTCACCTCTACGTTCAAGAATTTTGTAGGGGCCTATGAATCTGGGTGCTAATTTTCCTTTAACAC